>OX422140.1:0-729414 GCA_949129095.1 Volucella bombylans | reverse complement strand
TTTGGAAGACTACAAATTAAGAGAAATCTAAAGAAATTTTTAATTGATTAAAATTATGAATGTATTTTTAATTCATAATTTTTTTTCAAACTAATTATGAAACAAAAATAAAACTTAAATAAAAACGAGTAAGAAAGACCCAAGCTAGAGATTTTCTATGCTTTCGAGAAATATAACATATTACGTGTCGCATACTTTCCGGGAATCAGACTTGATTGTTTTCAAAAGCTATGCTTTAATATCCAATTCTAGTGATCTCTTTTTTAGTTCATGTTTGATTGACATCGTGTATTTCCTTTGAATCGCTTCTTCCTTTAATATTTCATATTTAAAGATAAGCAAATTCAGTCTTTACTTTTGAAAAATTTGTATACTCCTCAGTGATCTTACTACTCGGTAAGCTTGAGGCCGCTGACTTAATTCTTTTTGATCATTGATGTTGTAATGCCTTCTGAATCCTCTTGACACGGATCTCAGTTTGATTTGTTTTACAGGTACTTTGTCGCGGGTTTCTTCGTCTTGGACATAAGATGAGCTTGTTTTAATTTCGGATGAACATGCATCTTTAGTTTCCTTTGTTTCTTTTGAATTTAAATCTTTATGATGATGTTTTAAGATGTTGCTAACGAGTTATATACGTTCAAATATTCTCACATTTTCTTCATTACTGAATGTGCATTGAAAAAGGGCTCCTCCCTAAAATCAATGTTTAACACATTCGCCAAACTATGTACCGTTTTCGTATTCATAATTGATTCCACGAGATCAACTGTTCTTTTTCTATCTGAAATTTCAAAACAAAGCAAGCAACAAATCGAATAATTTTGGGTGAATTTATTTCAAAGAACAACGGTTTGAAGTTTTGGCATTACGAACAAAAACTGTTTTTTTTAGCTTCTTTTCGAGAATTCATGCCTTAGCTAAGTTACACTTAATTGTTTACGAACAAAGAAAAATAACTGAAGTTCTACTTAAAATGTAAGTTCAACTTAGCTATGAATTAGATTTAAGAGCAGTATCAGCAAATGGGCCTAAGTTAGATAGACAGCATGATTATAATAATACCATCTTGATCCCGGAATAACCACCGTGTGGCGCTCCCATTGTTCCGATTTGAGTTCTGTTTTTTTTTTGTTAAGTTGGTACATCTGTTGTTGACATTTTCTCTAAATCTTAGCATCATAGCTTGACATTTGCAAAAGGTACGTAGCTAAGAGTACATCTATCTCTGCGTGTATTGGCGATTTTTCCACAATTTTAGAAATGGATTTAAATTTGCAATAACGTACTTGTACCCTATTACTTCGCGTGAAAAACGGATTTAATGGTGCGCGAACGTTGGAAATGTTGGAAAAGTGTTTCGGCAACTATTCTCTAAAGAACCGGTCATTTACCAGTGGCACGAGTGTTTCAAAAGTGGTCGTGAGTCAGTCGAAGATGATGAACGCAGTGGCAGACCATCGGCATCGAAAACCGACGAAAACATTGATGGAGTAAAAGAAATGTTGGTCAATAACCGCAAATTAACCATCAGAGAGATAGGGAGTACTTGAACATTGCCTATGGATCCGTCCAAGACATTTTGGTTAATGATTTGGGTTTCCGTTGTGTAGCAGCAAAGTTGGTGCCAAATATCTCAATTTCCTGCAAAAAAGATACCGTGTTAACGTCGCAAAAGAGATGATTTGCGAGTCTGGATCCGATCCCACATCATCAAAAGGATCATTACTGAAGACGAGACGTGGGTTTATGAGTACGACACGCAATCCAGACATCATGCAAGTGTATGGCGTTCACCAAATGAGCCGAGACCAAAAAAAAACCAAGTCGTTTTCAGTCAAAATGATAGCAAAGCGGTTTTCAGGGGATTACAACGATGTAGTGCATCATAAATTTTTGCCAGAAGGCCTAAACAGTAAACAAAGAGTATTATTTGGGCGGTGTGAGACGTTTGCGTGAAGCAATTCGCCGAAAGAGACAAGAATTGTGGGCAAAAAAACTCCTGGATTTTGCACCATGTTAACGCACCGTCGCACAGTGCCATCCTAATTTGTTGACGAAAAATGCAATCATGTACTAGGTTTTTGAACATGTTTTCTTAGTTTAAGCTATAGTTTAAGTCACTAAGTCATAAACCCGTCATAAACGTCGAAAGACATAATTTTTAAGTATTATGTTTAACTTAGAGTGCCCGCATGGGGCCAGTAAGTATAGTAGTATAAGATAATTTTAAGTTATTTAAGCTAATTTTTAAGCTTTTTTTTGTCTAGCATGTAAGAGTAAATTAAGTAATATAATAAAAATGCATATACACTGAAAACTGAAAACTGACGAAAAATGCAACAAATACCATCCAAGGTCCACCGAATTCACCTGATTTGGCTCCCTGAGACTTCTTTCTGTTCAATAGAGTTAAAAAACCACTACGGGGATCGCGTTTCAGCAGCCGAGAGGAAGTAATGGAAAAATCGCAGGAAGCACTGATGGGCATACCGAAGACCGAATATAAAAAATGTTTCGAGGATTGGATCAAGCGCTGGCATGAGTGTGTTCAGTCGATGGGGATTATTTTGAAGGGGACAATATACTCGTAGATTTAGATGAATAAACTTGCATTTTTTAATTTTCCGGGAGCTTTTTGATCAAGGTGGTATAACAGTTTACTGTAATACTTGTTCATAATACTAATAAAACAAACTTCTGAGATCTACTATACTACGAGTATAACTTATTTTGGCACAAAAAGCTTTTAAACGTCATTTTCATGTGCGAAATTCACATTCTACAGGTACTGGTGGTATATCTTCATCAACAAGGGGCTGTAATTGATTTTCCTCGATTTGGAAAACCCCACACTGCTTGAACTAAAACGAATGCTGGATAAATTCCTGCAATTTTAAGGCGATCACAGAAGTATCGACACGAAGAGCTCTGGTCAACTTGGTGCAAATAGTTTAGAAAGAAATTGAAGAATTTCCCATAGAAAATGCATAAGGCCATAAAAAAAACTTATTTCCACCTAAATATTTTCATAAGCAAACACTATTGCCACATATAGAGTACTGGAAATCTTATGTTTATTAATCAGCGGAAAGTTTTTTTTTTATAATTTACGCGCGCCTAAGGGGTTAGATACCCTTTTACTGTTGCCAGGGCGAGGGCGGAAAGCTAGAAAGAGGAGAAAGGAAAATTGTTTTTGTAGTGGTTTGAAACTCAGGTGTGTTTGGTTTCTATGTTTGCTCTCCAGGGGTGGGAGTCCGAATAGGACGGAGAGTTTTTCTTCACTCAGAGTGATTCGAGATGTAATTCCCAGTATTTTTTCCATTGCTTGAAACTCTTATAACAGTGCACTTACTTAAATGCACCTCTGTGTCTTATTTGAAGACGATTCCGTTAAATTTGTACCCGTGAATGGTGATACATACCGGGAAAATTATTGAAAATTACGGAATTTGAAAGCAGCAATAGCTAACAGTCATGAAATGTGACTTCAATAGAATGTTACTCTTGCGTTCTCGCCAAAAACGATATTTTTGAGTCTGAATAATTTCCTAAAATTCGGGATTCAATTGGCATCCGCGTTAAAGTACTTTGCCAATCTAAAAGAAATTATTAAAAATTAAATTTTATCTAACATCCCTTCCAGTACTCTAGTTGTGCAATGATAATGAACCCGTACATGCTTGTAAAGTTGTATATTTAGGCTACCTATCCTACGTACACTCGACAATTGCTCTAGCGTGTTCTTAAACTTGATCATATCTCCTTATGTGGAAGAAATACTGGACAATGTTGTTGAGTTGTTGCTGAATTTAGTTTTTTACTAACACAATCAGAATTGCAGAAAACTTCACAAAAGTATAGAAAGCAGAATAGCAGAAATTTGGCAAACATTATTTTATTTTTTGTTGGTTTTATCCAAATTGTGTCCTAAAGAAAACGAAGACTTCCATACATATTGTAATTAAAGATAAGGCCTAAAATTATCGCAGTATTGATAGATTCAATCTGCGGGTCCTATTTAATTGGGGGATATAGGTTTCTACTGCCTTAAGTTGAATTAATTTTCTTACTTTAAACATAAGATTTTATGGTTGATAGTATCAAAAGCCTTCTTGAAATCAAGAAGTAGAGGAATGTGGCACCTTTACTATCCAAGCCAATGCGAATGCAGACTGCTTTGCATTACATTAGGAAGAGAGGTTTAGGGGCGTCAAATAGCATGATTTTAGTTAAAAAATTTCATCACCAAATCTAGAAACTGAATGGCTGTTAAGCTATGTGATGGTACAATGGTTTGATATTGCTTGGCTTTGACTTCCCCTCAATTTTACCATTTTCAAAGAATTGCAAACCAATCAAGCTGTAAGTCAAAAACCGTTCCACTTAGAAACACTTTATACGAGTACATTCGACGTTTGTGAATTCTCAAAACCCCGGAAGTGGCAATGTTCCATATTTGCATATGTGCAGGTAATAAATTTCCGGGAACTAATTCCACTTGAAGATTTAGTTCTCAATCAATAAGAAATAAGCCAACTTTCATAAAGTGGACTTAGTTCCTATGCAAGGTGGGAAATAAGTCCACTCCCTTATGGGAACTGATTACACATACAAAAATAAGAAGAGAGAACTAATTTCTAACTATTAGTATTGGGCCGAAAAACAATAGCTAGTTATTTTATTACTATTTTAGAGAAAATGGGTGTTTTTATGTTCGAAAAACTACATCTACGAATAATTGTGCGATTTTACTTTGTTTAGTTTTAGAGTTTTGCAAACTGAATTTCGAAGAAAGTATTTTTTGTATATTTTCGCAGCGGAATAGATTCGCGTGGTTTCTCCAACCTTTCAATTTGGAAGATACCATACTTTTGTACTACAGACGGGTTCTGGGCCATTAATCGATTCAGACAAAAAAAAAGTCGTTTCGATTAATACTCTTGTGTCTAGGTACCCACCTAAACCCGATAGATTATATACTGATTTGGATTTAAACAGGTTTGAGCTTAAATTTTACACTGTTGCTTGTTGCCTTTCATTCTAGTTTCAAAAACTATATTGTCATATTTTCGAATGAAATGGAGATCAGTCTGAATGACATCATGTCCCTTGAGATTTTTATGTTAGATCTGTACTTGTACCTGCTGTCAAAGCATAACGTTTTTGCTATGAGGTCGTATCGAGTTCAGAATTTTTCACATAAGCCATTTCCATTTGAAATGCCACATTTATCTTTCCTGTCTTAATAGTGCCACTTTTTTTTTTATACACATATGTATATACGCACATAAGTCGAAATAACAATGAAATGTGAAAGTTTAGAGTGTTTTTGATAGGTTTGCTTTGATTATAATAAAAGCGAAATTTAAAGAATGGTCACAATTTTGTAATACAAACACATTAAATATGTTAAAACTTAAAAAAGTATTGTTAAACTAATGTGGATTTGACTGATGTTGTAATGCATTTTCATTCAAAATATAGCATTTTCTTACTAAACTCTTCGTCTTTAATTATTATAGTTTGCTATGACCTTTACCATATATAAAGTAAGCCCGGTACGAAAGTACTGCGAATTCATTTTCCGTTTCAAACAATGGCCAAAGCTAAACGTTGACATAAGAAAAGGTGGCACTAGGAAAACTTGTGATATTGTTTCATCAAACGAAATATCCCATAGACAAGAGTTAAAAGATACTTGACGTGTGAGGCCAACAAAAGCCTGGCGCGAGTTGTGCATGGAACTTTTATTATATATTATTTATGCTCGTGCGACTAAGCTCGTATAAAAACCAATGATGTTTCCATTTATTTTTTAGGAATATTTTAATAAATAACGAGATTTGAACTTAAAAAACCTTCATCTACCGGTTTTAATTTATTTTTTAATTTTATTTCATCTACAAGTACTTAAGGCTAACAGATGTAGGAATTTAAAATTATAAATTAAAGAAGAAAATAAATTAATTTTTTGATTTAATGATGTAATTAAAAAGCAATTATAAAGATTAATTTCTTTTTAAAATTCTCTCTAGATAGAGACAAGTACATGAGTGAATACACTTCATTGACAGCTAGTCTCGCTCTTAAAAGAGGCCCATTTTAGCATAGTTAGTTCTGTGGTTAATTTCTAATAGAAGATGCCTAGTTCTTAAAGCTCTACTTGGTACATAAATAGGAACCATTGTGAGAAGAGTAGGACATCTAATATGGTAAGAAAGCAAATCTCTCATAACCATTACATCATGAAAATGTCGCCGTGATTTTAAGGATTTTATCCCGAGTAAAAGACATCTGGCCCTATACTCTGGTGAAAAGCTGCAATTCATTTTGTAAAAGATGTATTCTGTAAATCGCCTTTGAACTTTTTCCTTACGATCATAGTATGAAACGCACAAAGGATTCCAAATGAACAAAGGAAAATTTCTTATGAAAGATTACACTCAAATCCTTAATTTCAAAAATACGTTTCAAAGAAGTCGAATTAATAGAGTAATTAAATTCTGTTGTTAACGAACATCTGGAGTAGGTCATTACATAACACTTTTTTATATTCAAATCAAGGCGATTTGTCTTACACCAGTAAACAATATTATTAAGATCCGATTGAATCAAAAAAACAATCTTCTATACTCTTAATCCTCATAAATATCTTCAGATCATCTGCGTAAAAGAGATAATGACAATTTTTAATAAATGAAATGATGTCATTGATAAAAATTACAAATAGCAAGGGGCCTAGATGGCTTCCTTGAGGTACTCCTGAAGAAGAGTTGATTGATTTTGAAATGTTTGTCTCAATTTTAAATCGTTGAGTGCGACCAATAAGAAAAGATGATAAGCAGCGAAGGATTTCAGAGTGAAAGTTTAAACAGAGTATATATATATAATCTTATACGAATGCGAAATGCTTTTCATTGTTGACCTAAATTCAGCCAAAAAAAAATAATGTTGCTTTCATCAATTGCAGAGTATTAGTATTTAACCGAAATATTCACATTCTGCTTGCGTTTTTGTGATTGCGAAGCGAAACCATTTAAATATATATTTCCTTTTTGTCGACTGGAGTAATGCCCTTGATATGTTTTACTATATTACACTTTAGAATCAGCTTCTTCTAAAGCTGTTTCAAGTCAGCTTACGCCCAGAACCAGTTTACGTACAGATTCAGTCTAAACATTTTCTGCATATTCCTTCCTATTTCTCATATTTTCCTTCATATTCTTATAACTAATACAATATTATATTTATATTCTTACTCTTATTGTATAACTATATTATTTTTATTAATAAATTAAATTTAATTGAGAATTCATTCATTGGTTATCCTTTTTAGAGACCTTATTATTATAAGTCTTCGTATCTATATATATACGATTCCAAGATCAAAATTATAATTGGTTCGTAATTGTATTTCTACGATCTATCATTGATACATATGGATACGTATCCTTTAAGTTTTATGATTTCAGTAATGAGTATTGATAAATGATATATTAGATGCTTTAAAATAGAAGGAGCGGGTTTCAATGGTTACCCTTCAATTAGTCATTTAAATCAATGTCAATAATTTTAAGTCGAGTCAGCAGAAGACTCAGTACTCATTAAATTTATTTAAAGTTTACTCAATTAGTTTACCATACCGTTTCTAAAGAAAGTTATCTACATATGTACTGTATTTACTTAAGTCCTGCAGTGAACCTGAATATGTTAGGTTCTTGTGGGTGAAAAAGTCATCAAATCATCTCCTTGTGGGGTGACGTTCTTCTCAATAAACCAACGATTTTATTTTAAGCTTCATGGTCTCACACTTTTGGAAGTAACTGTTTAAAGTTATCCCGGAAAAATCTTTTTCTCGCTATTAAGAAAATAGATGACTCTCTTTTGAACTAGATCTTATGGACTATAGTTTAATTTTTCTTTGAGTAAAGATAAGAATATAAAAAATATACACTCGTTTATGTACACATGTACATATACTCGTACATATAAAAAAAGGAAAATTAAAATTATTGGTATAATACTTTAAAACAGGACACTTCCATTTTTGAGGTGTCCCATATTTAGAGTTAAGGTGAAATATATTTTGTTCAATGTATTTCCGCTTTTATTTACTAATAGCCCCTGCGTATTTATGCTTAGTGAACTTTTCGCAAATTCACGCTCGAGACGCAACACTTAAAGGTACACCACATCAGCTAGGCAACATATGAGCACGTGTTCTCTCAACATTCTCACAAACACTAGTCTATGAAGAGTCTTCATGCGCGCTATAACCAGCGCCAGCGGTCGGCTATACACTCAGCTTCCGGCGAGAATACTGTCATGTCAGTTGCCCATCTGCCTGCCTGCCTGCGTCCGCAGACACACAACTCACCAACTCAAACATCATCAGTGCCATTTCTATCTGGGCGAGAAAATGTTGAGAACAATGTCTGAGTCTGAGTCTGATACAAAAGATACCCGCCACACTTAGTTCAGATTCGAGGGTTGAATTGTACGGTTCGTGCGTCGGTAATGTTACTTCGTGTTTATATGAGCAGACTCGTTTATTATACAAAATTTTGTATTCGAACCTCGGCACGGCACGCCACTATAGTACAATAACGCAACAAAATAAAAACAAAGAATACGTTTTGAATTGTCATGGTTGATTATTATTATGAAATAAGCGAAAGAGTTGAAGAAACGTCAAACATGTCAATAGTGCCAATTAGTGATTGCAGATGAAAACAAATTTAGTAATAATTTGTGGCTTATAAATTTATATTGTTAACATTTAAAAATGGAAATAGCAGGAATAAGTGGCAAATTTTAATTAAAATGTGAGAAGTTCACATATGGCATTGTGGTTTTAAAGAATTTTAAGCCTGCTTAAGGCTACCCACCTCCCGTCGCTACCTGCGGTTGGATGGAAACCGGAATGAAGTGCAAAATAATTGATTTCAGTCAGATAAATATTTTAAATGATCCCTCAAGTGGAATTTTTAACAAATGTCGGAAACACGAAAAGAGTGTAATGGTTGGTGCTTCAGATGAAATATCTGTTTGTTTGTTTTTTCAACACTTGAGGCAATTTCAGAATATATATGGTACGAGTATGAGTACATTCGATTTGCAATGAATCAACATATTTGGATTAAATAATGGACTAAGCATTCAATGACACAAAGGATACGGTCATAAATTAAATGCAATATGCATTTGGTTAGTATATATGATACTTGCGATTTGTTTATTTTCTTTTTATACTTTTTTGTAATTAAAAATTTCAAATAAAAATAATGACTTCACGCATAAATAGCTTTAAATATGATTGCGAGTATTTATGCTAATTCATCCGCAAAGGACTTTTTCTATCCAACACCAATTACGTAAAAGTGTATTAATTACTAGTAATTTATTGATGGCAGGGCTTGGAATTTTTTATGTGGAAATTAAATGATTCAAAATTGTGTCATTGCACCGTTCAAGTGGATGGTGGATGGACGAGTATAAAACTTCAGGAATCTTGCCTTGGTACCTAGGTTTTGAAGACCTTCTGAAAAAATTGATGCCAAAATAGGTTTCACTTTTTATTTTGATTGATGATTCTTATCAGATGTGAGCGGCTTCGTTGAGGTGGTAAACTTTTATTAATAGCACGATGGCAAATGATTACATTCTTGATACTGCTAGATTATGTGTATCTAGTGTGCAAGGATGCGAAACCTACTTAAATTCCCCACAAGTACTGGCATTTTTTTGCTCCTACTGAACCAACTTTTGTTTTAAAAAGAAAAAAAGTTTTGAATGATACAAGTCGGTTTTCGTTTTTATACGGCGAAACCTATTAATCCATGCAATTGACTTTTTATAAAAAATCCTATAGATGAATTACCTACATATATCAGAATATCAGATCATTCGTCATTCGGATATAAAAATATGTATATCCGTATACATATTCTTTTGAACTGAAGGTATTAGCTACCTCCTTGACAGTTTTTGAGATTTTTAGGATTGATAAAGTTTGATAATGAAAATGATTTTATATTTTGTTAAATTTCAAAACTAAGGGTATGTAGGAATATTTACAAATGTACATTTTAAATAAGGCTATTAGGTGGAGAACAAAACAACATTTTGTATTTAACATAAGGCTTCTTTGCAATTTGTATAACACGAATCAAAAATATATCTATTCGTATTTGTTAAAGAATGCATTTTACAAAACAAAAGTAAAAAATATAAATTAGAAAGCGGCGTTTGAATGACTTGAGGATACTTACATTAGAATCGTTTACCCTTGGGGTATTTTTAAATCTGAAATTGTTGTTCAGTACTGCGTACACCGATCATACATGAATAAGTAGGCCGCTCAACGCAACTTTAAAACAGATATATGTACATATAGGTATTTACGATTTTCCGTTGGCCCTTACTATATACATATGTATATATCAAACCCGTCTAAAGTTTGGTCACGGTGCACTTCGAGTAGTACAACACTCCTGAAACTTAGAGTAGTATCCTTTTATTGCGGTATAGGTTCCATTAATGATAGAATCAATTTCTATTCTCTTATCGACTTATTTTTGTTCTTTCTTTTACATCGTTATACATTACATTAATTAATATAATATATGCATTCAGTTTGATTTAGGGTTTGTAAAATACATATTTTCGAACCTGCTCAGGAAAGTGAAAGACCTATTTAAGTTTTTTTTAGGTTTATATAGTTCTTTCCAGAGACTAACCCGTCAAAATATTTAGCCCTTTCAATCACATTGCCGCCAACCAATTGTACGATTTTTGTATGTTTTGCGTTTTTGCTAACCACACTTGACGTGGTTTAGAACAACATGTTGCCGTGTAAGGCAATATTTTTCATTCTTTCTGTTTCTGATAAATTATTTAAACTGAAGTCTTTTTTTATATTGCGCATATGTATATGGATTCTTTATCAAATGAAGCGGAGCTGACCATGTGGAAGTGTTTGGAATTCGCTTTGTCTTTCTTCCTTTTGGTTAAGAAATAGGCCTGTCCTGGAATTTCTTAATTATTTGATTAACCAGTTTCCGTATCCTTCCAAAGCCGCCAAATTTAAGTCAATTATCTCATACATTTATACTACTTTTTTAACAAGCTCATGGGTGTGGCTATGACTTACTTATTCCGTATTATCATTTTAACGGCACTATATATTAGTATCGTAACATACTCTACGATATTGGGATTTTATTGTCAGATCCAAATAATTTGCTCTATCCGTTTTAGTTTTAAGACAGTTGGAGGTAATATTTCTACTCAAATGATATTCCTTCATACTAACGTGTTTAATCGCGAGGACCATTACAATCGAAGCTAATAATCACATACAATGAATGTTTACGAGCTCGAAATATTTATAAGCTTTTTGGCAATTAATGCATATTTAGAATAAGGAAGTTGACATACGAGGTTGGAGGCTTTTCAAAGTTTATGGAAACGATAGGGAAACATGGTGGCACTGCTGAATATCTGCACATTATTTTGAACGATCTTGCGAGATCGCCCAAAAGAGTTCCGACAAATCTTAAATAATCAGCATTTAAATCTAAACAGTATTAGATACGTACCAATGTATGTGTATAGGAATGTGTACTTTCACGTCAAAACTAAAGTAGAATGCACAGGCTTCGCCTCTTTTCGCTGACGCATCTATAAATAATAATGCAATATATCGACAGTGAACTTTCTACATTTCTTTTATAAATTGACTTTCGAGTAAAAATAGGGTAGTTTTATTTTATTTTTAGAATTATAATTTATGTAACTGACATTGAAAACTAACGATATATTTTCTTTAGAGATCTACATTGAACGCCAAATATCTACTAACTGTTTTTCAGAACCCACAAGGCAGATTACCGATATCTTTTTAGAAGTAAGGTTGTGCTTTTACATGAAAACCGTGGCAATTACTTAAATATGATTTCGGACATATGGGTGCCTCGGAGGGCCAATAAAGTCTGGAAACTTTTTGAAGTAGCTGTGGCAGTATATTGGCAATAACGCGACGAATGTTAGCTTGCAAGTCATCCATCGTCTCCGGTTTAACGGCGTAGTCTAGGGACTTCACATATCGCCACAAAAAATAATCCGAAGATGTTATAATGAATGCGCTCATCGAATATTTCGTTTAATAATTCGATTGCGGTATATGTTGCGTGGTTTTGTTGATATCGCAGCTCTCGGGGAACTAAAAAGTCAGTAATCATGTATCTAAAATGCAATCCACTGTGACTGTACATCCAATATCAGCCTATAAAGCTCATCGAATTGACTTTTTGTGGATGTAACGTGGTCTTAATGAGGGCTCGTAGATTTTCTTTAAGCCTTATGCGGCAATATTGCTTGTTGACGTAGCCATTCAATAAAAAAATAAAAAAGAAGATCAAGAGTAATATTTTGGCCATTCATCGAATGTACTAATGCATTCGCTTGTTAAGCGGCATCATTTGCACGAGCTAGAACTTGTTAGTTCACAAATCAAGATCTCTCCGCAAAATTTTGCCATAAAGTATTGTAGATAGATACAGCTCGCAGTGCACGGTAAGTTTCGGGAACTGAACTACGATTTTCAAAATAAATTTCACATAATATTTTCACATAACATATGTACATACATTGTCCTAGCTTGAGTCTATTCATGAAAACATGATAAAATGGCAAACCCAACTGAGCACATATCAAATGTCAGTTGTCAAATTGAGGTCTGCAACTTAAGGGCCCGTCCATAAGCAAGGGATATGATGGATACGACGATAAAGTAGGTTAACTTTCTACCTTTTTCTCCCTTGAATCTGTTGACAGTTCACGCATGCACACATTGAAATGCACGCATTTACAAATTACGAGTAAACATTTTTTATTGAAATTGTAGAATTGGTGGAAACATTGAGAGTATATGGAAAGACTGTTATAGCTTGAAAAGAAACCACTCTCATCAGTAACAAAATGTCATCGGCTGTCTTTTGTCAACATAAGTATGCGACGAATTTTATAGGACTCTTATACCGTCAACGGAACGATGGACCAATGCATTGACGGAATCTATGGGTCGGGGCCTTTAGCCTCCCCCACAAACGGCACGATAGCATAATATGTACATAGAAATGTCGGAGAATCATTAATCACAAGGTCTCCAAGATTTTTATTAGAAATAAATAAACAATATATTTCATAACTGTGAGGCCACAATTTAGATTAGGTTATGTTATAGTGGCTTGGAAAAACCAACTTACTTAGGCTTATTGCCCCATTGTGAAGCCACGTGGATCTGCGATTCTCCTTCTCTTGAAACCAATTTGAATTTCTGACGAAGCGCAAGAGACTGTTGACGTCTATATTGTTTAGACTAGAACCTATACTTTTGTTTTTTATTCCTTCTAACATTTGAAACACTTCTCTGCAGCTTGTCTTTGCCAAACAAGTTCTTCAATTCTTTAAGTAATAATTTATCAACTATCGCAGATAATACTCGTATATATGTGTGAAGACCAACTCCTAACCTCAGTCAACAAAACTGTGATGAATACTTTGATAGTGTTCGTAACTTACTGTAACTTTGAAAAAAATACGCTCATATGAATAAATCGCCATAAGAATTTTACAACATTTCCTAATTTATTTCTCACTCTCCGTCGATATTCACATTTGTACGTGACCTAAATCTCATGCATGTTTAAATTTAGCTAAACAGTTTAGTCCAATTTATGTGGGCGCGACAGAAATATGAAGAAATTTTTCCGAACTGAAATATCATAACTCGACATAAAAATTCAAATTTTCAAAGAACTCGAATATAGATGAAATGAAAGCGCCGAAGTTCTTTTATTTTTCTCTTTGTCAACTTACTTTCATTTATAGTACTCGTAATTCATGTAACAATAATCAAAACTTACGGCATACTTTCACTTGACTTGGAATTTTAAAAGAAGCGAGGGTAAGCAACAAACCGAATTAGCTTATTCACAAATGAATGAATTTTTAAGCACAATCCCTTTAAAAACGGATTACTAGTTTTCAAAACAAATTGAGAAAGGTGAAAATATGGGCACGAGGGTCGTGTATTTTCCTTTATTCATAATGGCGGAAAATTAAGGTAGAGTTTTGCATAAAGCTGTATGACTGCGTCATCGAAATGATTGTGGAAAACAGTTGTGTACCATATATTTGTATATACGAGTAGATATACACAAGTACGTGCATTTTTAATGATTTCATGCCATAAATTGCCTAACTCTGGCAGTGGCACGTTCAAATTAAATCTTACTCGGATGTAGGAGAAGCAACGTGGGCCAATAACACTTTTTTTCTTACCAATCTTTTTAAATATTGTACCTACAATACGGTAACCGGACTCTACACCACAATATTAATGTATCGTCAGAAGAAAATGGATCGGGGTTATCTTAGAACCTACTTTACGACCCCTATACACGTTGAAGTGCTTCCAAGCGGACGCCCAGATTGTCACACTTGCTTGCTGCAATCATTATTGCGTGATTCTAAAGTTTCAAACCCTCTTTTAAAGAGCGCTTTCGGCATTTCTTACATAAGACCAATTTCAGTACGATCTCCACTAAGATATCACTTGTGCGATTAGCATTTACTCCATGGTCACTGAACTGTTTAAATACTTCAAAATAATCAATGTTGTCCGTAAAAAATGAGCACCTGATACCAGTGCATCAACTGTGTGTATTTTATCTCATCCTTATTTACCTCAGACCTGTTTATTTTTGCATTTTTTTTTCTTCCTGTTAACACTTATTGTTAGTTGCAACTGACGATGACTCCATAATCACCCTTTTCTAATTCCTTACTGGACTTGTTGAAGATATTGACTTCCGCGTTGCCATCTTACCGATTTCTATTGAGCACTTTCTTCATACTACTTACGGTTGGCAGTCCAAAGGTGTCCCGACTACTTTTTGCGCCACTATTTGTAAATCTAATACCATTAGTAGTAAAATATGACGTCATTAGGGGAACCGTTTATTTATTTAACGTCGAATGCTCGCCTTCAAATGGTAAATCAAAGTAAAGAGACTAAAGTTGTCAAATCCTATGTGCGGGCCCGCGAATCGATAAGTCTATTTCCCGTGATAAGACGATAATCGGAACATCCTCCACGTCTTTCAGTTCTAACTTATCCCAAAACAAATTAGTTAACATGGACCAATAGCTGCCTCCATTACTTGTAATCGACTGAATTATTTCGGAAGAGGAAGTACGACCCAATAGATATTAGTTTGAAAACAACATGAAAATGGCAGTTTTTTATATTCCATGGCTTCATGGAACACTTCCGCCTGTTGATTTATTATATTAACAAAAATTTAATTCATATTGTTCCCTTCCTCTGAAAAAGGGATTTTCGGCAAAATCAAAAATTTAACTTCAATAGAACCCAACGAAAGTTCGATTTGCATGAACCGACGTATAGCCAAGCCTTTCCGCAAAGTACGCCAAAGTGATGTTTGAGAGATGTCCAGCACTTGCGAGCGCGAGCGGTACGGAATCGATTGATTGGTCTCTTGACTTGTACTAAACTTATCATGAAGATTACAATGGCCGAAAATTTTATTTAACGCACGTGATTTACGATATATGTATAAAGGAAACTGACTGCCAATTTCAGTAAAAAGTGTTGCTGAAATGTAAAAGTTGTTGAAGCTTTTAAATGGTAAACAGTCTCGAATACAAATATAATATCTGTCAGTAGATGGTATGCTTAAGTTCCTAGAATCCCTATTGGAGTAATGCACTCTATTAATGTAATGAAAATTTGTAGTATATTTTGCATCGACGAGCAGGTGGTTTAGATCGCGGATTGAGTATGAGGAATACCTACTTGGTATTGATGAACTTTTGACTCTCGTCTGTTGTTCCGGAAGTACGAAATCAGTTTTGCTTATGCTCAGAAATCCTTTTCGACCAGCATCCGAGCCAGGAGAGGAATGTGGTCGGTTCTTCATGGATTGATCTAAAATCGATTTGGAATCTTGAGCTGGTATAACATTATATTTCTCTCTTTGTTAGAAAAACGTTCAGGCCAAACGAATGCTTCCTGATGTCTCTGAATAGGAAAGATAGTTATTTGTGCTCTGTAAGAGAGAAAAGAAAAAAAAACAAATATGCATTTATCATTAGTGGGTGGTACCTTGTGATATTTATTATATTTATATACTTCCGAACTAGAACCTTGAAAACGTTTTCTACCGGGCCTCTAAGTAGCCAGAACGACAGATTTTCTCAACTTTGTTTTCTGGTTCATGACGGTGTTGCGAGAAACGAATGGCCTAATAGTGCGGGGAGGGAAAAAGTTACAACAAGTCCCTCCGCTATTACACAAAAATATAGCGTTTGATAACATCATAAATTTTAAAAACAAAAATAGATCTGTACAACCAACATACCTGTACTCTCTCCCACTTCTCCCAAAGTTTCGTAGTACTCGTATCATCGTATCATGTGATGGGGGACTTTTTCATTGGTATCTGATCTATGGCATCCAAATCCCATCACATGATTTAACAAATTATACATGGTACATGCCTACTCCTCGTGGCTGAGGTTTCTTGAGCAACAAGTAAGTCTAAGGCGATGTGCTTTTCGCAGTTCATTGATTGTACACAAAGTACTAGAGTATCTTCCCAAAGGACAAACAGATTTAACTTAAGGCAATCAATTTAAGGCTAAAGTGTGTGCCATAGATCTATAGCCAGTATCTATAATATATAAATATTGATTGGGACAGTCATGGTAACATAACACTAATAACATATAGTGCAACAGACACGAAGGTGCTTGATGCAAATAACAAGTTTTCAGGTTCAAACATGTGTGGGAATGCCTGTAAAAAATTAATGAAGTGACAAAAAGATGTGATTTTCTAAAGAGTTCCATTGATAAAAGCCAATAAAATAAGAATGTGCTTCTAAGGGAAGTGGCAAGCCAAATCCTTGTAAAAAAAAACAAGGTTTAAATTGTCAATTTTCCAAGGAGAAAAAAAAGTTAGAAAACTTCAAGACGCATGCAAGTTTGCTGTTAGATAATATTCTATGTACAGATTTTCAGGGAAATTACATTTGAGTAGAAAAAGCCGATAGAGACTTATGATGGGTACTGAAGTTCGTAAGAGGTATCAGCTCGTTTGGTGAACTTTATACTTGCTTGTTAGCAGCTGGGGGCACGTTTGCGGTTGCAAACTTGAGCTTTCAATCTAAAAAAGGATTTAAAGCTCACGACCAAAGATGCTAGAGTATTACAAGGATGGGAAAAGAGTTATATGAGCATACTGAAACTTGTTGCGGTGTTTTATATGTAACAACAGCAGATAGAACCCGCCCACTGCAACTACTCCCTCCTGACTACTCCTTCCTAATCTTCTATTGGAATAGTCTAATTCTTCCGAAAATTTTCCTAATCGATTGTTTCAACGATCGCGAAGAATGTCAACACTTCAATTGTCAAATAATTTGATAAGAAACGTATCCAAGAATAAGTTTATTATAATTAATTTTCTATATATATGTATATATGTACAGATGATGTTTTGAGAGGTTAGATAGTTTAGGTATAAATCAAATGAATGTAACTTGGATTTGAAATGCTTAAGGTGTTTCTATATAAGTACATTTGTATGTGAATTGCATGTGTTAAATTCAAATGTCTGAAAGGTTAGTCTGTAGACTCTTATTAATTACGGTATTGTATATATGAATGTATAGATTCATAATCTATGTATTTTTTGACTTATTAACTGTTAGATACTTTGGTATGTAATGAGTGTTTTTTTAGGGGTTTGATTTTTAACAGGTAACACTGTTTCTACAGATTGTCAATCTGACAGTTGAAAGTTGATTTGTAGTTAGTACGTTTTGCCATTTTGCGATAAAGAGATTAACGCCATAATAACGCGTCTAAATTGTGCAAACTTATTTTGAAAACCATGGTTCGGTTCGCCAAACTTATCGTGCGCTACATCCATTTTACGGTCGACATAGTCGTCCATCTGAGCAAGTTATGCGGAACACGATGAATCGTTGTCGCATCACGTACACGTAGTGGATACGCATCTCAAAGACGACAAACAGTCCTAGCAGAAGAAGTTATTGCCGTTGTGGATCGCAGTGTTGAGGAGAATCCGATTGAGTCGAATCGCTTTCGTGCATAAGAATTGGAGCATTAGCCATCCACTTTGTAGAAGATTTTACAAGATCCAGCTTGTGTAAGAGTTGAAACCGCATGACTATTATACGCGTCGTAGGTTCGGTGAATGAACCGAAAACATGACTCAGCTTGATCCATAAGAATTGGAGCATTAGCCATCCACTTTGTAGAAGATTTTACAAGATCCAGCTTGTGTAAGAGTTGAAACCGCATGACTATTATACGCGTCGTAGGTTCGGTGAATGAACCGAAAACATGACTCAGCTTGATCCTCATTTTCAACACAAAATTTTGTTCTCCGATGATGCCCATTTTTGGTTAAATGGATATGTAAAGGGGCAAAATTGCCGAATTTGCAGTGGAGAAAACCTAGAAGCCTTTGTCAAGATGCCCTTATAACCATTAAAACTCACTGTTTGGTGTGATTTATGGGCTGGTAGAATCATCGGCCCATATTTCTTTAAGGGCTATGCCGGTCAGAATGTTACCGTCGATGGAGAGCGCTATAGAAACATGATATCTGATTTCTTCGTGCCTCAGTTGAAATGAGCTTTGGTTACAACAAAATGGCGCAATATGCCACACGGCGCGCGATACCATCAATTTATTGCAGGAAACATTTGCTGAGCGCATAATTTCGTGTAATGGACCTGTGAACTGGCCTTCACGTTCCTGTGATCTCACACCTTTAGATTACTTTCTTTGAGGTTATGTGAAGTCACTAGTCTATGCCGATAAACTAGACAAGTTGGACAATTTGATAGTCAACATTCGCCGTGTTATTTCTGACATACGACCCCAGTTGCTCGAACAAGTTATCGTAAATTGGACTTCAGGATTGCCCTTCATTCGAGCTAGCCGTGGCACGTATATGCTCAATATCATATTTAAATACTGATGGCATAAAATTATCTATTAAATAAAGCTAATATCGTAGACATTAGCATTAGTTTGAAGTGTTTTATTTCATATTGAATTTGTATAACTCTAAAAAAAAAACACCCTGTAGTATGTATTTAAATTTTAAATATAGGTAGGATAAATATTTAGTATGTATTTAGGTATATACTATACACAGGTATACATATATGAATGCACGTTATAAATGAAGTTGAGAAAATGTTAGAAAATAAGCAATTGAAAAGAAAATGTTTGGTATGTACTTACGATTTTATATGAAGCACCAGGCGTTGAAGTTTGTGCACAAATTTCAACCGTATATGTGAATTAAGTATCCTTTATATATAAATTGTGAACAAGTGTTAATTCTCTGTGACTTTTACAGAATTTGTTTACTGATGTAAAATCTACTGTGATAACATTTAAGCTAAATACTTTTCTTTTTTCTCGCCGATACTTAATTTACGTATATACATACTCGTATATAGATACTTGATTGAAGAACAATTGATTGAGGATATGAAAAGAATGATCGATTATAGATTTACAGTTTTCCTTCTTCCTTTGCGATGCACCAATGTTGGAGATTCAAGTAAGGTTAAGTTGGCTTATGCGTAACCAGCGCGAAATTCATTTCTTCCTTTTACAGAGGGCGAAATATTTTCAAGTTAGATTTTACACCCCTTTGCTTAGTAGAGTGGTCCTTAGTGTAACCCTAAACATTCTCCTCCAAGGCCACTAAAGATTGCTGAAAGTGTGAATTTGTATTACTTGTTCACATCAAGAAAATGCTTACCTTCTAAGGGTAAATATACATAGGGTTTACCAATATAGGGTTTACCAACAAGCACTTGACAACTTTTTTTTAAATAAAACGCAAACCATTTGAGGTATTTCAAAAACTTTATTATAGGCTTGAAGTACAATCAAAACATTTATGAATGGAACTCGACTTCGTTCGCTATTTCGCATTCAATGTTGGCTCTGAGCTTTTCCAACGTCGTCGGCGTGTTGGCATAAACCAATGACTTAACGTAGCCCCACAAAAAATAGTCATGCGGCGTTAAATCGCACGAACGAGGCGGCTAATCGACTCGCCCATTTCTTGAGATAACACGCTCACCATACTTACTCTTCAATAAATCGATTGTAGCGTGTGCTGTGTGGCTTGTGGCATCATTCTGTTGAAACCACATGTCCAAGTCCATATCTTCCAATTCGGGCCAAAAATAATCGGTGATCATGGCGCGATAACGCTGACCATTCACAGTAACGTGACGATCGTTATCGTCGACGAAAAAATATGGCCCAATAACGCCGCCGGCATGCAAACCGCACCAAACAGTTATTTTTTGTGGTTGAAGTGGTGATTCATGAAGCACATGTGGATTTTTACCCAACCTATAACGCATATTTTGCTTATTAACGAACCCATTGAGCCAAAAATGAGCTTCGTCACTGAAGATGATTTTGCGATGAAATTCATCATCTTGGCGCATCTTCTCCAGAACCCAATCGGAGAGCGTATGTTGCTTCAAATAGTCCATCGGCTTCAATTCTTGAGTCAGATTGATCTTATATGGGCGTAAACCAAGATCCTTACGCAAAATACGCCATAATGTGGTCTGAGCGATGCTCAATTTTTGAGAACGCCGTGGAATTGACTGATTTGGATCGTTTGGTACGGACGCCTGAACGGCAGCGATATTTTCGATACTTCGACCAACCCGTTGTCTCGCTGACACGGCAACATCACACAACGAATATGTAGACTCAAATTTTTGCACTAAACTTGTTATTGCCTGTCTACTAGGGCGAGAATTACGACCGAAAATTTGAGTTAACGCTCGTAAAGTTGCAGTCACCGACTCCGAATTTCGGTAAAAAATTTTTATAATTCGCAGACGTTGCTCGTTCGTGTACTTTGCCATGATGAAAATGTTGAGTTTACTGAATAAATTGACAGTGACGGTTTGATGATTTGTGAAAGAGTGCGTTCATAAATTAAATTCAAAATTGTCAAGTCCCTATTGGAAAACCCTATATTACGGTTGTATTCCGCGGGTGGAACCAACTAAGTTCTCGTTAGTAATTAATGAGTTTAGTTTCTTAGGACGCAAAAAGGATAAAAAACGAATAAAAAAAACTAAACCTCATGCCAAATCGCACAACACAAAAAAACCTGTGTTAGTGACTTCCGCACTGAATGTCTGAGGTTATTTGAAATAAAAGAAAGAATGAGATATTCCACTGCCTTATATGTTTACGTTGCTGTGTCTCAATAAGTTTTAGCCAAACTCAATCGGTTTAAAATTTCAACATACCAATTGGTATAAAGGTCGAGTTCACGCTAAACCATCTGGTTTGGGTCTATGATGTTCGGAGCAACTGTTTCTTTCTAGGATTAAAGAAAACGGGATTTAACAAAAATTCAATAGAGATCACGCTACAAGTTCAGGTGTTAGTTGTTAGGTGTTAGCTGTTATACGACTTATGCCTTTTAATGCCATAGGCAACAAATTAAGCTATGCACCAAACAACTAACAAAATAATACAAAATAAAAATAAAGTCATACTTAAAGTACTAAATATTTTATAAATGAAATACATGAACGTAACTCAGCATTCTAAATATAATAGCTATTGTATATATGTACATACTAGTTTAGGACAACAATTTTGCATGAAAAGCTAAATATGAGTACATGTTTCATGTTTCATGTACGTATGCATGTTTATTAAGAATGAATATATGTATTCATGTATCTATCTACAGAAACATTTTAGTATTTATTTCCACAGTTAAGAGCGTCTGTAGTGTACACTTCCTCTGGAAGGTTGAAGTGGTGTTAACGTGAAAGACAAACGACTGTTAGTTATATGATGGTTATAACCAAATCTAACACAAGGGAATGGGCACATGCCCTTTAGGTATTCTGCAACATAACGTTGACACGAGTGTGAAGCGCGTTGAAAATGTGTAGGGGAAAGTTCGTCATACAATGGATTTTACATTAGTTTCATATTTCATGGCTATGTATAAATAATATTTAAGGACACTGTGCGACTATGAATTTTATAACCATGCAAGACCAAGCATGCAAGTTACTCATAGTCGTAGAATATATGTTAGTTATTGAGTTTTTTTTAAAGGGTGCATGTTGAAAATACAATCTTCTCTGAGTGTGTTTAATGTCAGTACTTTTGAAATTTATATATACTCGTACAACATAATTTGAGTTAGACTTTTTAGCATTTTGATTGGAATTTATAAACTTTATAGTTATCAAACACATGAATTGTTTGAAAATCAGTTTTGTAATTACTATAATGGCGTTCCTAATTGCACTTAATTCAAACAATCCGAATTTAGCTTTATTTTATGTAGTTTTTTAATTAAATGATGCTCTGATTGATATGATTGATTATTAAGCGCATATAGTGATATTGTTGAATAACCTAATAGATGGTAAGTATTTTTCCTGTTAAAAAAAAATTAATAGTGCTTTTTTTCCTAATCGCTTCCATTGTTCCGAACCATTGTTTCATTGCATTAAAAATAGAGTGAAATTTTAAGAGGATTTTACAATTTATTTATGGTCGCGGAAATTATTTCTTTACGAAAATCTTATTCTCTTATATGTATTAGTCAATTATGTATTAACAAAAAAGAAAAATTATGATTTCATGTATAAAAACGGTTACATCGAAATAGTTTCAAAGTGCCATTGGGCTATTTTTTTAAATATCTGCGTTAAAATAAATATAATCGGAGGAACAAGTAGCGTACTTGTAATGCAATGTTATTTTTGAATAAATATTTTTATTCGCCGCACCAAAGTATTTTTAAATTTTGGAAATTTTTATTATATCATATGCCCAACCGAATGACTTCTATAAATACGAAGATGACTAGAAGCTGACTTATGGCAATATATTATAGCACACCGTTGTCCAATTTTTATCAATGGGTCTATTTACTGACTCATTTTATTTTCAAATAAATTGGATACAATACATGCAAGAAACTTTCTTAGTAAACTCGAATTCAGCAATTGAAACCCATATGCTTGGACTTTCGTGTATATGTATCTACACTGCGCTGTTGTTTACATACCTCTGCAGTTGTCAGTGCTGTCGATTATGGATTTGGCTTAGCCTTAGAGCTTAGAGCAGAAATTGGCGCCATTTCTGATATGTTGCCTTCACAGCATCTTTTGACAGTCAAGCGATTTCAACATTATAGGACACAATAATGATTTCTTATTATTGAATAATATTTCAAAAATGGTGAAATTTGATTGCAACAAATTCGAGAAATCTGGGTCGGTTAATAATGTAATCATTGACACTTTGTTCGTCTAGGTTGTTTAGAAGAAAACATTACGGCAATATCTCAAATTTACAGACCATACATGATGAAGAGAGCTCGTCAATTGAATCATTGAACAAAAAAAAACCTGAATGATGAGTTTTCCAACGAAGTCATTTTCGGCGATGAAGCCCATTTTCATGTTGATGGCTTTTTAAAGTAGCAAAACTGCCTTACTTAGAGCGGCGAAAATGTGTTTCATGGAAAAACAATTCGTTTCAAATGTATAACTCTTTAGTGTGTGTTGAACACTGGCATCATACGAGTATTAGCTCGACAACTCTACCGCGAATGAACAGCCAATGCCGAACAGTGTTTATACCTCAAGTAAATGGTATGAATCTCGAAGACATGCGGTTCTAATAAGACGGTGTGACTTGCAGCACATCATGTGAAAGGAACACATTACTATGCGGTACATTACCTGGTTGTATTATCTACTGTTTTGGAAACCACAATTGGCCATCTAGATTGTGCTGTTTAAAGCATGTGTATTGCTTTCTTGATGGTTTCTTTACGCCCAAAATGTTTATTTTAAATATCTTAAAGGTGAAGATAAAACTCTGTATCTTTGAAATCCAGCCATATATATTGTAAAACCGGAATTGAAAATTTCGTTAAAAGCACGCAAATGTACCAGCAAAGCCGATCAAGATATTTATCCGATATATTGTTTCATACACTTCAAGTGCAATGCTCACATCTGGTCAGGTACGTTTAAAATATCTCTGCACATGCTGATAGGATTCAAAACTATGCGGTAAAACTCATAGCTGATACTAATATCACTAAGACAAAGCACAACTTAGAATTTCGCTTTTTAGACCTCCAGTGTTCCATACAAATCGCCAGTAGCAATCCGTTCCCTTCAGACTTTTAACCGAAACATCCGCCTCCCTACTCTA
The DNA here is from genome assembly GCA_949129095.1 of Volucella bombylans. NCBI lineage: Eukaryota > Metazoa > Arthropoda > Insecta > Diptera > Syrphidae > Volucella > Volucella bombylans. The sequence goes on along the minus strand of OX422140.1, from coordinate 705,030 downwards.
AAATATCGTGATTCGTTCCTAAGCAGTACAACCTGCTTATGGAATGCCCAACCGAGATCTTTATTTCCTAGTCGTTATAACTTGCAAACATTTAAGACCAATGTACATCGGTACCTTCGACGCCACTTTCTCCGTCATTCCAACTTAATCCAATCAGTATGTCGGAAAAATAAATTGTTGGTGTCATCGCCGACCTCTGGGTCCACATCTGAATCGGCAGAAGTGTTAGAAGTATGATTTTTGCTGTAACCAGAAGCTTTGGAATGGTTATAGTTTAAAAGATTACAATTGGTTCGTCGCAAAATTATCATACAAAAATCCAACTGGTTGACCTACGTTCTTATTTTTTTGGTTTAACGATGACCCAGTACATTCTTAAAGTTTAGTTACAAAAAATAGATAGTGTGAAGTATGAATTCCCTTGGTATTCATATCATGGGCTGGACTCTCAAAGCCATCTTCCGTTTAAAAAGAAGTGGTCTTTGGTACAACACGCACTGGAGCTTTGAAGACCTTGCGCGTCGGCTGTCTTACGAGTCTGGTCTTATGGATATGCCGTCCGATGCTATGACACCAGAACTCCTGTTGCGGACTGATTTCGACCAGAATTTGGGCCATGAAAGAATGCAGTCGGGTCTGGTGTGTTTCTGGAGGACGACAACTTAAGATTTCACTTCACATTAAGAAAGCCCTCATTTGTCTTCCAAGCGAACATTTACTCAATCTGGGTCTGACTACGTCCTCGGTTAAGTCTTCCATTAAAAGTTGGATCTCATATGAGCACAACTGCATATGGCATAACTCCCCTGCATGCAGCCGTCTCTAGGAAGTCAGCTGCCTTTCTTCTGTCCCTCAGCAGGAAAGACAGCAGATTAATTACTTGCGTCGTGACAGGGACTACACTTTTGCAAAGCACTTAAATGTGCTGGTCATAAGTGACACAACTACGCCGATCAGCTAAAATGGGTGCTAGTACGGTAGGCACCTTATCACTGAAACGCTTACTCATCTGTCTTCCTAAGACTGAAAGATTTCATTAAAGGAACTTACAAAGAGTACAATTCACTACAATAGTTCTTTGTCTGAGTGCTCTGTTACGAGAGAAAAAAAAAAAAAAATAAAAATAAATAACTTTAAATATTTTTCTTTAATCGGTCGGCATAATAATTTTGATGAACTCATTTATACTTAAAAAAACATAATTAAAAGAAAAACAAATAAAATTCGTTCTTATTTATCAAGTAAACGGTGACCAGATAGCAATGATAGTTTTTCCAATTGTCATGTTTCAGCAGCTGCCAAAGTTACCAATTACATACAGCTGGCAAAATATTCAGTAAGGTTTGCCATTTCATTATACATCGTTTTACGCTTTTATTAAAAAATTTTATTGAAATTCCGGCTCAGTTGTGAATATGCCGTCACCATGGCTTGAGCGTGCAAGCAATTCGTCGCACCGTGGAAAAGTTTGAGCGTGAGTACACTCTATTGGGCCTTCAACCAGGTAGGGATTGGAGCGACATGAAGAAAACATAGCCGCCGTAGCGGCCAGTATTGAAGAAGGCACAGAATCGTCGATTCGACTCCGATCAGCTAAAATGGGCATCGTCAGAGAGTCAACCCCGCTTATTTTGCAGTTGGATTTGAGCCTACATTCGTATATTGTGTTGAGGCAAGAATTGAAGCCGGACAACCACAGATTGTCCGGAGATCCCGATTTTGGCCAAAAAATTAGTTTCTCTGGCGAGGCCCATTTTTGGTTATGTCCACATTCAAATTTGCCGTTTTTGGAGCGAACACAATCCAGATGTCACACTATAGAAGCGTTTACAACTTTTTGCGGTCGTCTCGTTAATGGCATAATCTTCTGTTCCATATAAAATGCATTTCTAAAAATTATCCACCAGCTCTTATTGTGCATCTTTGGAAATATTTACGAATCCGAAATGGATAACCAGTTCGTTTTGTATGTGTATACATTGAAGCTAACCGAAAAGTACTAAATTCACGGGGAATAACATTCCTGGAAAATAAATTGAGACTTATTTTTTCCTGACATTAATTTAATTTATTTTAGTAATAATTATGAAGCCATAGCAGATTATGTAACAGAACATTTTATCATATGTGAATTATGAACGGGGATTTCAGAATTAATCCATCTATGAAGACCTGACTTATAATTAATGAATGAAAAGATGGTTTATAGATAAAATGTCAATTAATATATTTTTTTATGAATTTATGTATTTGAAGAGCAAACTAATATAGCTTTATTCAAGGATTTCGATTTTTATTTTCTTCTACACGAAACGTTTTATGTTTCAGATCTTTGAATATGCACTTTCAAAATGAAGCTCGTGGTTATTAATATATGTAGTATAATAGGTTCATTACATGGTTTTTAGTAAAATGTTTGAAATTTGATGCCTCCAGTCGGGGCGCATACACGAACTCTTTCAAACATACTTGTCATAACATTCAGACTTCTGTTGTTATTTGGCATTCAATCCGGAGTACAGGGAGAGCCGACATCGTATTCTCATTGCAATCGGATTTCAACCGTCATTGCGTTTATCTTTAGATATAAAAAAGCCATAAGCGTAGTAGTAGCCCATGATATGCATATCATGGCGACGAAAATTCATCGATGCATATACTCGTAGAGCACTAACATGCATACTGAAAAAACTCTCAAGCAGCCGAGGAAACCCGTTCTTTTGGTTCGCGAAAGCTTGTTCCACCCTACAACCGATGTATAAGAAATAAATAGCTTTGTCATAGCCGTGTAGATCCAGAAGACTCTCCTCGGTAATAAACTCCATGGCTTGCCGAAAGCTCCCTTATAATACCAGAAATCTTTCAGCGCCTTGTAAATCTTTGACGCAACATGTTGTGTCCAATTTTGTCTACACAATGACAACCAAATGTTTAGCTTCGTTGGAGAAATAGCTGGTGACATCTTTAACAATAGATGATTCAAGGCATTATCGTTGAGTCTCGTGAAGATAAAAACCTTGGTATTGAAAGTGTTGACTGAAACCAGTCGCTAGACATTGTTCGAATGATCAGCTGCATGTATCTGAGCGTAGAAGTTAAATCACAAGAGAGCGTTAAATAGAGTATCAAAATTAGTGCAGCCATTATGCTGCCTTCCGAACAATCCCTGTCACCGCAACACAAATTAACCAGCATATTAGTCTGCATTCGCTTTTAACGAGCCATTTTCGGTATGAACTCACTTCTCGCTATAGGTTCTGTATGTCGAATAAATCTATGCTAGCTGTGAAGATTATTTTCATAGTTGACAGCAGATGTTAGCTTTTTGCAGCATAACTGACAATATGGCATTCCTGCAAGTCGCAATCATGACTGATGACAAACTACGAATGCAACGGTTGATATTACTTAGCTCATTTGGTCTCGCGGTGATAGAAGCTGTTTATGAGTCAGTTTTGATATAGTTGCCTGAGAAGTGAGTTTCGAACGTGAGGTTGAGTCTCTGCTTTCGACTTAGTGTAGGTGCCATCAGATTTCCTGGCTCATTTTGAGTTCTCTGCCAAGTCTTCTGGTTTCAGCTAGAATATCTTTTCGCAAAAAGTTCTTATATTATTTTTGGTTTGATCTATAAGACTTATGAGCCCTGTTTAAAAGCTATCTGCATTCCACCATGGAACGGTCGACCTGTAACAATTGGTGAGTGCGCCGTTCAGGCATTCGGTTTTTCAGGAACATATCCTCTTTAGCTAGGTCGGAACATTACTCGTACATCTGATTTAACATTCGATGTACCTATGATCTGATATGAATACCATACATCACACTTACCAATTGATAATCCCCTTAAATACCAGTCTAACAAATTTAGGTCGTTTACCTATTGTCTTCCTTGCGGTAAAAAGTGATGATTATTATTGATAAATAAGTAAGATGATTTTTTCTTCTTGGAATGGTCTGGGTTAATCTGAGCTAAAGTCTAAAGTCCAACGATGTACATTAGAACCCAAAAATTTATAGCAAGCACGTATTGAAAAAATATTACATTAGGAATTATTACACTATTACACCAATTATTCCTAAGAAAAAATAAATACACAAGCAATACAATTGAAAGGGTAATTTGTTTATCTTACCACTTCCACAAATTTTTTTTCCCAATTTCAATTGATCTTACGTTATAGATTTAACTCTATACAAATGCTGACTTGATAAAATTGGGTGTTTAACTATTTCAATTACTTTTGTAAATAAAATCATTTTTTTAAATGCCATATAAACACTGTATTTGGCGTGTTTAGTTTGTGAAACTTTTAATGGTGCGTAGTGGGACGTTTTTCTCTTCAAAAATGTTTTCTTTTTTTACAACAACAGTCAACTTTTTTTGTTTAAAAATAAACAGGCATTGCTAGAAACTTTACAAAAATAGTGCTATACAGTATTCCATCATTTTAGATAGCCAAACAATTTTGTTTGCGCTTTTCACGGCACCCAATGACGAGCACACTTTTTCCATACCATCAACAAAACCAGCTGTTGGCAACATGTCAAGAATTTTATTTTTGTTCGCATTACAGCAGAAGGGACTACTTTGTGTTATTTCTGTATTTTTAATTATAAAAATTAAAAATACTATCAAAAAAGAAACTTTCGACTTCTATGCGTGCTCATGCCTATTTAACGAGGAGGTGCACCTGCACGCTAAATGCGAGTTGCACATAGTTCATACGCATGTACATATGTAATATGTATGTATGTACCTATATTATACATATATGTATGTGAATTAATCTTAAAATTTTCCAATGTGCACACTCTTAAATCACTCATGCTTATGCAAAACTAGCATTGAGTTACTTACAAACTTTCTGTGCAATGCGCAGTCAACTGAGCATTCTGATCAGCTCCACTGTGGTGTGCTAAAAAGTTCATGGAACACAATAATTGGAAGGGATGCCGCGATGTGCGAGTTCGGATAGATCCAAGGCGGAGATTTCCGTTGATGGAATGCGTCCAACTCTTTCAATTGTCGTCTTTTTTTTTTAATGAAGTGATTAATACCTTGTTTGAAGCAGAAATACGATTATGTATATGTATTTAGGAGAGGCAATGTGCGAGCATGATTGTGGACAATAATATCATATTTACAACTAAAGAAATACCTAAGTGTGTACTTGCTCGCTGTAAATAATATTTATTTGTTCTTCTGGTTAAAAACAAAAATGGAAAATTTGGGAGTACCAAGTAATTACTATTAGTATTGAATTACGAATTTCCGGATACATTTTTTGGCAACCGACCATAGACATACTATCGAATATGTGGGTACAATCTTTTTGTTTTGCAAAATATAAATTCTGAGTCTGACTATTCTGTATTGTCATTTATGCCCAATATAAAGACACAACTCAGTGGAACAAGGGCATCTCTAATTATGAATCTTTTATAATCAACAATATCGCTTCAATCTTCCGTTTATACAAATGTATGTGCATATATTTCTGCCGGCAACCAGATTTGTAGGGAAGCAAGCATTCATGTACTCGTATGTATACAAAGTTCTGTTAACTCCATCTGTTCCTTTGCTTAAATTAAAAAAAAAAACTGTACACACAGAAACTGAAATTGATTTATGTAGGTGGCACGAAAGACTTAAGTTTCTGAAACTCTTTTTTGACTTTTAAATGCCTAATGTGTATGGACTCGTATACACATACCTGCATGCGCATGAATGTTTGTATGGATGTATTTTACCTTGATCGGATTCAAGTGATTTAGCTCGTTTTCGTGACATTTTTCATACACGCACGTATGTATACAGTAAGTGACAAAAACAAAATACCACCTCATAAGAAAATGTTGCATCTCACAGTATCCATAAAAAAACAACAGTTAACCACAGTAACAAAAAAACAGTTGTGATAATATTAACTAGTTACAAATTCATTTTTAAAAAAAAAATCCTTGGAATTGCAATTTTATTAAAAATTCTGCATTTCACTGTGGACTCCAGATACTCGTAGTATAGTGAGTATGTACGAGTACAATATAACAATATCTACTCGTACGACTATTCTTGGGAGAAGAGTGTTCAAATGGTAATGGCGTCTGATGTTATTTTTAAGCCGAAAAACATATTACTAGTCGGCACATGTCAGTACTAGACCAAAATCACATTCGATTTTTTTCACTCCGATGCACGACGATTATAGTTGGTAAAGTAAAGTGGTTTTGTATCTGTAGTCACTAAGTCCTTAAACCGCTTGTTGGGTATCCCCTTTCTCCGCGAAACAGTTACTGTGGCTGTCCCATATGTGTATACCAAAACACCATAATTTTGTAGAATTTTGTAATAGACATTTGTATCGGATTTGATACAATTACATCAAATATTAGATTAGATGCGGCGCAATTGGTTTTTAGTTAAAAAGGCATTTGCTTAAGAAATCAATCAAGAAGAATCACAGGACGATATGTAGCAAAATCATTGGAGACTAGTCAATAAACTCATTCAAAAGTGTACAATTCACGGGTACCGGACGGTATCTTTCGGACACTTCAGCAGATTCACCTCGACAGTAATCAGAATATTTAGAGACAGCCTAATACTGGAATATATTCGTTTGAGTTAAAGTTTAGTTGACGGTATCTTCAGATCCAAGGTCAATAACCCTGTAGAACATTCTAAATGCCCATTAGACTTTCGCCTTTCATGTTAAAGACTTCGAAACAGCTGATTGACATATTATTAGAACTCCGCTTTACAACCTTTAATTTGCTTACCAAAAAGGCATACTTACAAGGAAATCTACAGTACTACACACACTGATCTACGATATAGAAATAGCATTAAACTCTGAAAGCACAGCTTAATGCACATTCATCAACATTGAGGGTGCTTTTGTTAACTCAAACTCTAGATCGATGAAACATGCCCTCCTAAATACAGGAGCAATTCTAAAGATTACAAAATGGATTAACATGCTATATCAAGCAAATCTAGACTCCTATAAAGGGCTGTCCTCAGGTCCTCGTTTTTGTAATTATTTATCATACCTCATGTAAATCCTTAATTCCAAAGGATATAAAACTATATGCAGATTATATCTCTGTTATCGCCAGGGGCAACCATGCTACTCGTATTACAAGGAAAATAGAGATAACCTTCTCCGACCTGTTTATGGATGGGACTATGGTCCACTTGAAGAAAAAGGTTAAGTAGACTCGTATAGATGTAATCTTAGATAACAAACTCGTTACCAAACCTCGCCTCAACTGTGTATATAACGAACCAAAATACATATGGAACACAAAACAGCTATTGGGCAAATCATAAGACTTCAACCCCAAAATTACGTACTGGGTGTACAATCAATCTACACATCGGGAGAAAACGTACCCTCCTCGGACTGCACAAAGAAGACTCCATATCGCTACCTGTGTTCTAACTGGCCACTGTAGTTCCGAAGAGGAAATAGAGACTACCGGACACTTGAGGAGAGACTACCCTGACCTCCAAATACGTCATACCAAACACCTGGAGTACAGACTTTTTGGAGAAATTGAAGACGTCAACAAACCAAAATTGACTGGTGGCCGTGGTGTAGTGGTAGTAGCAAACGCTTCTCACTCGGAGGGTCCAGGTTCGAATCCTGCCCATGGCAAAATCAGTTTTTCATTGTATAATTGGAACTCAGACAAAAAAATTCTGCGTGTGAAGGCATAACACTGACACGTAGATTTGGCTGTTATAAGAGTTTCAAGCAATGAAAAAAATACTGGGAATTATATCTCGAATCACTCTGAGTGAAGAAAAACTCTCCGTCCTATTCGGACTCCCACCCCTGGAGAGCAAACATAGAAACCAAACATACCTGAGTTTCAACCACTACAAAAACAATTTTCCTTTCTCCTCCTTCTATCTTTCCGCCCGCGCCCTGGCAACAGTAAAAGGGTATCAACCCCTTAGGCGCGCGTAAATTATAAAAAAAAAAAAAAAAAAAAAAGCTAACACAAACTAGGTAGAACTAACCATAATAATAAAATATAATAATTGGAGTATAATGGTCGCATCTGCTCAGGTGCTCCTAAAACCTCGCTGCATCTGCTAGAGCCTCAGATTGTGCTATAGCTATTTCCACCACCAATGCTCCATTGATGTTGCCTGTAGAATTCTCATCAGTTTACCCTCAAACACACTTTCGACCGTACTATGAAATATTGTGATTCTTTTATAAGCCGCACAACTCGGTTTTGGAATGCCCTGTCGAGCTCTCTAATCTAATGAGAAGCCCTTCAGTAACACTCGTCATTTGTTGCAATTACGAGTATCTTTCAACGGGTTGGGTATCATTTGTGGAGTTCAAATTAAGAATGAACTTTTCGATGTCTTTTTTTTTATAACGATCTGTCTTTGCTTTCAAAATAGACCTCAGATTCGGCAATCACTTCTATCCACTCAGTTGACGATCTTTTTGATTCAGGTATGTAGTAGTGGATCCATGTTTCATCCATTGTCAGATACCGACGTAAAAAAACCCGCTTGAATCGCCGACGAGTTGTGGTTTTTGGTGTGGTGTGCGCAAACGCGCCACCCACTTCGAAAGCAAATTACGGAACTCAAATTTTCGTATAAATTTGTAAACACACTATCTTCTGATACCTCTAAGATGACAGTTAACTCACGTAACTTCATTTTACGGTCTTCCAATACTATTTTGTAGACTTTTTTTATGTTTTCAGGTACACCTGCCGATTTTGGGCAATTAGAGCGTTCAGCATAATCGGTGTTTGCACAATCGCGTTTAAATTCAGCGTACTACTCAATAATGGTGCAGAGTCTCCATAACACTTACCAAGCCACTGTTTGGCCTCAACAGTATTTTTCCCCCATCAACAAATTATGTTTAATCAACATACGAAATTCCATTTTCACTAAAACCACTGTAACTTATAAACTAATAGTTGGAGTGACATGCAATTTTGACACATATCCTTTGAAGATAAGTACTATCCAGAAATCAGTCTGTCAGTGCTATCTATGTGTTAAATCGGAGACTTATTGAGCGATGTGGTACGTGCTTAGATTTGCAAACTCCGGAAAATATTTGAGAAATTAGTATATTGCCCCATTTTCAATTGTTGAATTCGAGCGCATTTCGCTCGAGTTTGCATTTACGTACGAGTAGTTTAGCAAAAGCACTAGAAGTTTATAAGTCAATTTATAATACAACATTAATATCGTGTTTAAGGGCTAATTTACACACCTGTGGTATTGAACGCATGGAAAAACGCATTATACGATCAGCAAGTCTGACCGCTTGGCGAAAAGATTTACTTTATTTGGAAATTAACACCAAAACAAACTACGGAAATTGTGGGTTCTGTGCGCCTTTTCCGGTTGTATAAGGACAAAGTAACTCGTGTTAAGATTTTTTACACGCAACGATACAACTAATGCTGCGGCAGCGGACAACGTACAATGAAAAAAAACGAGTGCGTCAACGTGTTGAGAGGGCTAAGACTTAGCTTGTATTGGTATTATTATATGGCGGCCCGAAATTCCTAGACGCTAAATTCAAAAATGAACGAAACTAAGTACAATGAAGATTTCTAAGAATTCGCAATTTAACATTTCAATTTAAAATTTAACAATTAAATATTAAGTAACAATGTAAAAATATCGTGGATATATGATGCTGATGAAGTGCTTCAAAACGCATGAAATGTCAATGCATCACTATTGAGTTTCAATACCAATATTTTACAATAGTCCATAAACAAGGCTATAATTGCTCCTATCATTACGAATATACGAGTATCACTAACTGATAAAAATATAAATTGGCACCAACCAAAATCGGGATTCTCTGTACACTTATAACGTATTTTGATGTGAAAGAAGATTCCGAAAACAAAAACAAAAACATTTTTAACTGAAAACAACAATTCGACAGGATATTAAACATTATAAAGGATGTCCCAAAATTCACGTAAGTTTTGAATTTTGCGCCATTTGTACGGTAATGTGTTGCCAACGAAAAAATACACCTAACAGTGCAGGCTTATTAAAACCACCAAATCGTTTTCATTGCATAACGGAACAAAAGCAAGCGGATGCTTGAAAAATTTAAAAATTCATATCATCTTCAGAGTGACTTGAAGAGTAACTGTTGAGAAACAAATGCATCCACAAGGTGACACTGTTTGGTGCGGATTTTGGCTGGATGCATCATCGGACCATTCTTCTTTGAAAATGCGACTGGTCAGGCTCACTATGGCGAAATAATAATCCAGTCTTTTGTGCCTAAATTGCAAAGATATGGATGTGAACAACATGTGGTTTCAAAAAGACGGTGCCACATGCTATACAGCCGAAGAAACAATTCAATTACTGCATGAGCCATTTCCTAGTCGTGTAATTTCCTGTTTTGGCGATAATAATTGGCCGCCCAGATCATGCGATTTAACGCCGTTGGAATTTTTTCATTTGGGGCTTTTTAAAGTCTAAGGTTTATGCCAACAAGCCTACAACCACTCACATCTTGAAGGAACAATTTGAGCCACATTTATGCAAAACAGTCATGAAAAATTTCGACAAACAAGTGCGCATGTACCATCAAAGCCATTTACCAAATATGCCATTCCATTCATAGCCCTATACCGTATATTTTATGAATCAATAAAAAAATCTACAATTTTAAATTAATGACCTGTGTTTTCTATCAAAATTACTTCTTGCGTGAATTTTGGGACACCCGTTACAACCTTACGCAATAACTATCGGATCACAAATCAATGTCCATGTGCATTCTAAGCTAATGGCTAATCGAAATCTGTCGCACAGCATGTCGTCAAGTTAACTGAAGTGAAAAAATCGACCAAACGGGTGAACCATTCTCTTCACATGTGAGTAATTTTCAGAATGCAATGTCTGGAAATTGAAAGAGGAAAAAGGTAAATTTCAATGACTTTTCCTTATTTTCAGCATCGAAGGATGTTTTCTTCTTTCTATTTTCCTTTCATTGAAACGAACAACTATCATATGTATGTACATACTGAGGTTTGATTTAACTATTCGAGTCCAGTAGAATTCCTCTCTCACAGATACTCGTATAAAACGAAAATACACGTTTTTTTAAGTTGAACGTTTTGAGGTCACCGAAAGTATTTGAGATTGAGGAAAAAATATGTACTTGATATTAATAATAATATAGGTATATTTTGACTCAAACATTTTACTCGTATATTTACACATACATAAGTGAACGATTTTTTATAAATTGTGTTTTTTTATAATATTGCTATTTTACTACTTGCTTTCTTATATTTTTTCGCGGCTTAGGTGACAAACATGTATGTACATACTATACAAGTTCCAAATATCTGCAACCTGATTTGAGAATGCGTTAGACAATAGCATTGTATATGTTGTAAACTACAATAGTTTTACATATTTAAATCCGAATAATCTATTAAATGGTACATTAATACTTTTCGTTAATAATTTTACCCATTCCTTAATCTTTTTACATGTGAGATTATTATATTTCATGGTTATGTATTTTAGTCCTACAGCGAGGAAAGTTTTCATGAAGCGTATAAAAGATAGTAAATTCCTGAATATCAAAGACACAATAAATATTTTGGGAATAAATGAGTTGCCTTACTATACGTAATCCATATCCTTTCCCAACTCATCTGATTTTAATAAAAAAATAAGAATAGAAATAATTGGTTAAATATTTCATTTGAACGTCGTTGTCCGTTTAAGCATCGTGATCGTGATAAATAAGGGTTAACTTAATTTTCAAGATGCAAAACATCTATAATTTGTTTTGTTCTTTTGTTATTGTGATTTTTTTTTTGTTGAATTAATAGGAGTTTCATTTTAAAGAGATTCATGAACTCCGTTAATATATTCGGGTGTCACAAATAATGTTTAACTTTATAAATAAGGGTTAACTTCATTTTCAAGATGCAAAACATCTATAGTTTGTATCGTTCTGTTTTTATTGTGTTCATTTGTTGTTGAATTAATGGGAATTTCATTTTAACGAGATTCATGAATTCCGTTAATATATTCGAATATCACATTGTGATACCAGTATAAAGAGAATGCAATAATGAAATTGCTTCAATTTCTTAGAACATCTTAAATGGGTAGTATTGTACGAAGACAATATGGTTTTTTTTTGGATGAAGTCCTGAGCTACCGCTGGTTTGAAGTGATTGTGGGGTTTTAATCTCTCAAGATTTTTGCTAAATGGTGTAGGGCCCGGACCAACATGAAAAAGATTTGTTTTTGGTTTTGCTGTACAAGCGAGTGTTACTTTAAAAGTTTTATTTCTTTTTTTTTTGCAATACCATAGAGCATCTAAGAGCTGAACTTCATTTTCTAATCTTTTATTTAAATACGTTTCTACTGAATTACGAGTATGTATACCCGTTATCAATCTTCTACAAGAAATTGTGTCACCCTGCTTCTATTTCTTGTTGCTTAATTAAATATGTAAAACGTTTAGTTACATCATTCATATTTTTTTCGCATGTACGAGTATCTGCGTTGCATCTTGTCGACTTCAAGGGTTCTCAAAATTTGGGGATCTTGTGCCACTGTACAGGTTATAGTATGTTGCATCATTGTGTTTGTGAGTCCTAAAGTTTTCTGATGTTTTTCCATTTGAGTGATTTAATTATTTTTCTTTCTGCCTCTTCTTCCAATCAGGGCTGTAATGTGAGCCTCTATTGCCTTTTGGACCGGTTTTTGCCGAATACCTTCGTTCTTAGTACGATTGACTCGTAACCCGTTATCTTTTGATATTCTTATCCTATTATTGAGTGCTGTGTAAAGGGATAGCACGTCGTCGCGAAAAGAAAATAAGTCATTCCAGGTTCGCAAACGTGCTTATTCAATAGATGGTTTTACACAGAGCCCCTTCCGACTTTACAAGTCGAGAGCAATATAAATTGTTTACACTTGAGAAACCATGGCTAGAGTACACGTTTAAAGGTTATTGTTAATGCTGATTAAAAATAGCTCTATTACGCATCCTATTCAAAGCTACAAATAAATCGATGAAGGAAAATATTTTAAATATGTACGAGTACCTGGCAATAATAACTGATGTTTATTGTGATGTTAATTAGTGTCACTGGAACATTTGCAGATGCTAGTTAAACCTGATCTTAAACATCGTTGGTATTTAAAATATTTTGAGCAAGAAGTTTTGACGTATGACAGTTCTGTAAAACTGTGTGAAATTATAAAATTAAATGAATTAAATGGACACATGAACAGCATGCTTTAGTGTATTGTTTGATAGAACTTAGAATTTGATTTATATTGTTGAAACAGCCTTCGGCACAAAAGTAACTGACATACAGATGATATGAGTATGCAATGCACGCCATCCTTCCCCAGCGAGCCACAGGAGACTTGCTTTTAATGCAGGAAAATCAATAAAACAAACCTAAACATAGCATTTTGTGCAGAAGATGAACTGATTTGAAAGTTAAAATTCAAGTATTTCGTCTATGGTCTTATTTCCATTTCGAAAAGATGCAAATTGATACAATGTATTAAAGTGTCGCTCCTTTCAAGATCTTGTAAATTTCAAATGCTACTCATTTCGAAGTTCTGCTTTATGCAAGAGGTGTCGGAACGCTCATGGATTTTTTTAAGCTCAATTAATTTATCAACCATGTATAGGATAATCTTTTAAGTATTGTATTATTAAACGCTTTGTGCATCATTTTGGATGTGTTGAATTGTACATGTATGGAAAAATTGTGTTTTCTGTTTTTTCTGGTTTCCTTTTTTCTTTCACTTTTACGATTGCTTGCACGAAATAAGTAACTTTTGAGCAATAGAAAAGACTAGATAATACGAATAGTAAAACTACTTACTAGGTAGAAAATTGTTGAAAAATAATGTTGTAGCTTCGGCATACAACTTGTGGGACTGATCTTTTTTAAAGGTCAAAACTTTATATTGAATTGTACCCTGTCTTCTCTGGAAGGCCATCAATTAAACAATAAATACAATTCAAAGAACTTCCGTCGACCCAAAAACTCATCACCATACACAGTTGTCAACACTTCGGTAACGGTTTTGTCAAATTTGAAACAAATTAAATAGCAGCTCTGTACCAGACTGTACGACAAAACAAACACACGTACTTCAAACCAAGTTGAACTTTTTACAGTGCCTAAAGAATGAAAGAAACAATTAATTGTCAAAAGACAATAGCGGCTTTTGTACATTTCGTATAAAAGCAGTCCCGGAACTTTTTGAAGAAGATGTGTATATGCATTTCTACGGCAATATTGTTGGTATTTCATTACGGCTATTTAACTTTTTACCACCCAGTTTCACAAGTGCATATGCCGAGCTTACCTTGAAATCTGAAGCGTAATCGGCGTGCATACGCGAACATCTTTAAAAAAGACGAGTGACTATAAATATGGATATTTATATATACATACAAGCGACCATTAAGCAGGCAAATTAAAACGGGCACATATCTCTGGGAAGGAAACAGTTACGAAATTATCAAGGGCAATATCGAATGAAACACACCATTTTTGTTTTTGCAATTACCTTAGATATTCTTTGCCGTTATGACTGTGCACCACTACAAAAGCCAGTAAGCCATAAAATGTCACATATACATCGTAGGCCTTTAACATTATGGAAGTCAAATTGGTTTAGTTTTGTTTTGGAAAGGCAATTTCACTTTTACTGATAAATGCTGATTATTGATTTTCTTCTAAATAGTAATATGTATATACAGATCATTTCGCATACGTATTGTAGGATTTATGTTTAGAAAAGCCATCAGAATCCATTTCTGAAACTATCAATCATATTTTTGTATATTGGCAATCGTCCAGCCTTGTCTTATAAATGACTTCATTGATGAAAAGCTTATGTCATTAACTGAAACCAATTTGTGTAATCTAACGTTAAAAACCTTTGCATTATTACAAAACAAAATCATTTCACAAACGCATATCAAAATTTTATATAAAATTTATGTAAAGGCACTTACTACATTTAATTTATGGTTTGGAAAATCGAAATTATCTTTCAATCTAAAATGAAAAGGATATCTGTATACACATATGCAACTATAGAATTGCAGTATTTGCCAGTGGCGGTATTTTAACATTGGCGTTAAATTTATTACGGTTTGAAAGTTGAAAAATATCTATGAACTCTCAAATCCACATCAAATTTATTTAAATCATTTTTTCCCGAAGTACTTTCATGTACATTTATCCCATATCCGAGTTGTGACAAACATTTATAAATATACCTATGCACATATGCGGATGTTTGTATGTTATATATATTTTTTGTTTTGAAAAATTTCTTTACAGTTGCAAATCTTGCGCACCCATCTAAAATGTAGTTTTATGATATCTTTTTCTACCCGCATCTAAGTAGTTTCTCTCTATTTTCCGTGTCGTAACTTCCCAAACCATTATCCGATATATTGATTTGATCTAAGATAAAAGAAGCTTTTTTGTATTGAAGCTAAGGATACAAATCAAATGCTGAAGGACGTCAACCATTTTTTTTTTTTCGTTCATAAAATTGTCATAAAATTTGCATATTTTCACCCGTTTGCTGAGAAGCAGGAATACTTAACATGGTGGCATTTAGTTTTTATTACATTCAATATTACATTAGATTGAATCATACCAATCGTAATTACAGTATAGAAAAACGTAAAGTATAGAAAAACCTAAAGGTTAGGTTTTATTACAAGTTTTCGGGAAAAGGGAGAAATAAACGTCAATGTCCGTAAGTATGATATAAAATTTAAGTTTGGCTGAAAATGCTGGAGTTTGGTGAAAATTTGGGCTTTAACCATCAAATCTTTTTAGTGCTTCGATGATTGATTTCAATCATGGACTTAAAGTTAATTAAGGTCTTTATAAAAAAAAACCCTACATGCGCTTGCTACGAGTATCTTAGACGTCTGATTAGTTGATGTCTCTGCACAGATCGTATAGGTTTTCGTTCAAAACCCGGCAACACAAACGGCAACAAACTTCTTCGAATTGCTAGATACTTATCAGATGAACTATCATATTTTATCACAATATTTATCGTTTTATGGCTACAAAACTAATATTTAAAAATTGTAAGCGACTACGCACTGGAAGTAGGCAGTTTGCAATAGGGTATAGAAATATTTTGGAGCGATTTTCTCCTTTGGAATAAAATTTTATGTGAGAATATGATTTTATAACTGCGTATATGTTATTGATCATATTAATAAAATTTTCATACTCGCACAACACGACTCGTTTTGGCTTTATGGCAAGGAAAATTCCCTGGACGAGTTTTGGTGATGTGAACTGGCCACCAAGATGATGTGATTTAGATTTCTTTTTGTGGGGCTGTACGAAAGATCCTGTTTATGCACACAATTAGCAAGCTTTTGACGCTATGAAAACAAATGGTCGTCAAGTCATGGCCGGGTTATTGCCCGATATGTTTCGAAAATTCATTGATAATTAACTTGTCAGAATCAAGTCCTGCTAGAACTCCTGTGGAGGACACTTGAATTTAACCGAAATTTAAATCATAAATGTATTTTATTTCAATTTACTTTCGGAACCACAAAATGGATGAGTCTGTATTTTTTCAGACAGATCATTGTTTGTCATACATGACTATGGAAATGACTTCTTTTTCTTCTTTAAATCACCTCGTTGCTTTGGTTTGATCAAGATCCAATTATTTTTCTTTCGGTATTTTCATCCCACCTCAGCTGGAAGTTACGCCTCTATTAATTTTTGAACCGGATTGAATATGACAAAACTAACTGAAGTTTGTCCACAATCGGTGACTTCCGCGAATGCGTGTTCTTCTATTATAATTAGATCTAGTTTTGTCACACTTGCTGACATTTGCAACATTCTCATTTCCATCGCTTTTATTTTCCCTTTATATTGTATTTCTCGCACTTCCTCCAATATTACGACTCGTATGTTAAAGCTGGACAAATAAACAAACTTTTAAGTTAAATCGGCATTTTTCCGTCACATCGCTTCTAAAGAAGCGAAACAGACTGTACAGTAAGTGGAAGCGTAGACAAAACGCGATTAACTGGAACAGGTACAAAGCTGCTCGTAATGCTGCAACCGATGCTGTTCGTGCACCTAAACGACACTACTACTCATCTAAACTGAGCACTTCTTTACCCTCCAAGGTACTGTGGATAAATCTACGCCAAGTTGGCATTGGTGTAAGTAGTGACAGGAGCTGTACTATTTATTTAGATGAAATGAACAACTATTTTGTTTCAAATGATGTTGCTGCCGTTTGTTTCGAGTATGACGTTGTCTCCAGCAGAGGCCTTGAACAGGAAATTGATTTTGAAGTAGTTAGGGAAGTTGATGTCCTTTGTATTATTAAAAGTTTAAAATCAAATGCTATTGGTGAAGACGGCTTGCCACTTCGTTTCATAAAACTTATTTTGCCGCACGTTATAGGCCATCTAACATATATAATCAATTCCTGTATAGCAACATCTACTACTCCTCTAATATGGAAATGTGCTATGGTTGTACCTGTTCCTAAAAATACTACTGCTACCGATGCTTCTGACTACAGACCTGTCAGCATCTTACCATGCCTGTCTAAGGTCTTTGAAAAGGTCATAGAGTCACAAATTCAGAAACACTTGGCTGAAAATTCCCTGTTGAGCCCATTCCAATCGGGCTTTAGGAAGAGCCATAGCTGTTCTTCCGCCATGGTAAAAATCTTGGATGATATCAGGCAAGATTTTGACAAAGGATTTGTGACGCTGCTCTGCCTGCTTGATTTCTCTAAGGCTTTTGACAGAGTGAATCATTCCATTCTTTGTTGGAAACTGCACCATTACTATGGTTTTAGTGAAAGAGCTGTAAGGCTCATTCGAAACTTTTTATGTGGACGTTCACAAGTAGTCGTTGTTGGTAATAAACGCTCATGTCTCCGGTCAGTTTCTCAAAGGGTTCCGCAGGGATCAATATTGGGCCCAATTTTGTTCTGCATGTACATAAATGACTTAGCATCAATTTGTAAGCACGCGCTTATTCATTTCTATGCAGACGATGTACAACTTTACCTATCTCATCCGGTTAATAAAATAGGTGAACTAGTGTCACTACTAAATGAGGATATTGCTTCCATTGTTGAATGGGCAACTAAAAATGGACTAGCTTTGAACCCAAAAAAATGTCAAGTACTTCCAATATCAAACAAGTCTTTTGAGCTAAGTCTAGTTCCTGATGTTTGCTTAGCCGGTAGTAAGATTAGGTTAGTTGAGGTGGCTACAAGTCTTGGTTTCACCATAAACCGAAAGCTTTCCGGCTATAACCACGTTAACATCGTTGTTGGTCGCGTGTACGGATGCCTGCGTAAACTTTGGATTTCTGCCAACTATACCCCCTTGAATACTCGTCGAAGACTTGCGCTCACCCTCATAATGCCCATTATTTCATGTGCTGCAGCTGTCTACAGTGACCTTGACTCACTATCTTTTCGGAAGCTCCAGGTTGCTTATAATGATGCTGTTCGGTATTTTTATGCAAGGCAACGATACGATAGAATCTCGGAATTCTCATGCCGGTTTCTTGGCTGTACATTGAGAAAGTACCTTAATTTCAGAAATTGCATATTTCTACATCAAATTATAAACACAACGCAACCCCCTTACCTTTACTCCAAACTGGAATTTTTCGTTTCCAGAAGAACTTTCAACATTAGCACTCAGCGTTGCAAATACCTCAATTCATCGCGATTATTTTTCATTTATGCTATTAGACTATGGAATAACTTACCGTCTAATATAAAGTGCTTGTCAAATACTGCTAGCTTCAAAACTGCCTTGTATGTGTACTTTTCTTCTTAATGCATCTATTTACTATCAACTCTACCTCAGTCTTTCTCCAATTTCTTAACTATTTTATTTCCTCTCCCTTTTTCTATCTTTCTTTTTCCTTTTTATTTATTTTTTTATTTTTTATTATTATCATTATAATTACTATTGCTTATCATTTTGTAACTAAATATTATCACTTAGTACTATAAGAGACATTGTCTTAATGTACAACTTATTTATAGCAATAAATTGAATTGAATTTAATAATTCCGCGGAGTTTTCGCGTCACCATATGCTTACTCACTGTGTGACATCCGCATGGCAATTTCCTTGGTGTTTAAGGACACAGCCTAAGGATTTACATTGTTCGCAATGTGGCACGATGACTCCTTCTAAATAGCTACCAGGAGTTGAGTGTACGGGTCTGGAAAAACAAAAAAAGAAAGCGCTGTCATCGGCGAAAAGAGGAGAAGTCGTTTTGGACTTGTTAATGTTTTGCTTTGCTCTGACTTATTCTTAGTGCCGTCCAAATAAGATGAGTTCACAGACACATCGAAAAAATTGTATAATGTTAGATAATATAAAAGCAATAGTACAATACAATATTGATCACTTGACAAACTGTGCATATTAAGGTCACATTTTTTGATTATTTATTATTTCTAGGAACATAAGGTTCTATCAAGCTACTATAACTTTGAACTCAGTCTCAAACAGTGTAGTTATAAAAATGGTTTAGTTAAGAAACTCGTTGGAAACGTCGGATCACAGTGTTTAATTGGAACAAAAAAAATTTATTTGTACAATGATAGCGGGACTCAGATAAAAGTTACATGCTTGTTTTATAAAACTAGCCATTTGCACTACGATAGTCGTATAATCATTATTATTGAAAGTTGGCTTGATAACAACTTTTATGACGTATTCCGAATTGACCGATGTAAAAGTGTTGATGAAGGTGAAGGTGGAATAATCATCGCCATCCGGAAACCTCTTCGTGGAAAAAATGTCGATTTACCAACCGTAGACGTGGAACATCTGTCATTCTACTTCACCATAAATGCTGGTGAGAAAGTGCGTATATATTTTCGTTATAAAGTAAAATAAGTATAAGATAAAAGACGGTTGAATATTACTTAGTCTTAGTGGGTGGCCGTAGCGCCTTTTTGACTTCTCAATCGGTCGGTCCGGCGTTTAATCATGGCCGAAACTTAAACATTTTTACAGGCAACTAAAATCGTGTAAGGTATTTAGTTTTAGTTTTAAGAGTTCTCTTATAAGAGTTAAGTTCTTACAAAAAAAAAATTAATTTCATGTTTTTTTACATAAATCCAAACTAAATATTTAACTAATTTTTATTGAACTTACGTTAGTACTTTTAATTCGTTGGTTCCAGGTTTTGCGTCTTTAATTACCAGTTTACATTCCTCAGTGAACAGAGACGCTGAAGTGAAGTAGATTCAAGAAAATAATATTTAGACAATATATTATAGTTGATTGGTGCAATACCAACTACATTGAATTCAATATAAAAAAAAGGAATGTAGTAGTTTCTTTGGGATATATCGAGTGATTTTTCTATTGAATTTAATTACTCTATTTATCCGATTCCCTTGAACCGCGTTAAAAAAATCAAGGACTTTGGTGTAATATTCCACATTACACTTTACATTACATTATATACATATTGCGGCAAAGAGAAACCTTGGGTGCTGGTTTTATATCATGCAATCCTAAGGACTTAAAGATTCATCTGCATTTTTATCCGTTTATATGGCATTAGTTCGATCAGATTTGGTATATGCTAATGTGATTTGGAATCCAGCGGGCTCTTATCATTCCAATCATATTGAAAAGGTTCAACGGTATTTTACAAAATACATATTTTACAAAATAAACTGGAACTTTTCTACGAATTGTATTGTATTGTACAATGCAGATTCCGTCGTCATGTGCATGCTATTATTTTTGTGTGAGATTTACTGTTCTATCATTCAAGACGTCCGGTTCTTCACTCTATGGTAGAACCTTGAGAATAAGGATTCTGATATTTCAAGATTGTCGTAGAACTAATTGTATCCAAAATGATCCAATTTCAAGAACTACATTAGTGTTCAACGGCGGTGTTTATAGGCGCGTTGATATTTCTATGTCAAGGCAAAGATTTTAAAGATAAATTAGTGTATATTTTAATTTTGAGACTTTTTTTTACAGTTATTATTATAACATTTGTTATGGATTGCCGATATCCGTTAGCATGTAAGTATACTTGCAGATGAAATAATAATAAAAAGAAAAAAATAATAATAATAAGTGGACGGACCGAAGTGTTAACAGCATAATCGTAGAGAGTCTGAATACGAGTATTTGCATATCCACTCAAGGATTTATTAAACATAGAGCTTTCACACTCCTTGTAGTGTTCAACAGTTTATGAGATATAATGAAAAAAGGACAGTTACAATATGTGACTGAATTCTTAATATGCGTATTCCTGAAAATTTCCATATTAAGAAACATATTGCAGAAGTAATTGCCGTAAATTGCGAGATAAGTTGCTGCCAGAGTAGTTTAGACGTTTGTACAACATGTTTGATAGAATGTTGTTGGCCTTGTTGATGAGGTTTATGCTTATACAGCTAATGTAGTTAAGGGGTAAATATTCTAGTAGGTTTGTCCGATGATAAGATTTTATTTCCAGGCATACATTCATCTGACCCAGTTTTAAGAATAAATATTAATCAGATCTACAAATATTACAGATTTACAGACCTCACAAAGAAACAGTTAATTTTCCTCGTTCAGCAGTCTGTATAAGCATTTCTTTATATTTTCCGAAACTGTGGGTCTTCAAACAAATTTTCTTTTGCTTTAATTTTATACAAATGCCTTCTCCAACATGACAATCAGTTGAAAAAGTTGATATTTAATACAACCTTCTCTTTGCTTCTAGACATGAGCCTATTCCTATCATATCATTTAAGTCTTTCAGCATTACTTAAATGCGTTATTCTGACTGCATTGATGAAAGAATATTGACGGCGTTCCTTTACTGCTTGTCGTCTAACCGAGCAAGACTTTCAAAGTAACCAAATAGTTAATTAATTTTAGGAAGCCTTCGGGAAATTTTGAGTGAGGTTTTACAAAGCTTGTGGGCACTCTCCACGATGTTATTTTTATCTAATTTACAATTCTAAGAACGAAATTAATGAGAATTCGTAGGAATAAAAAGTTACAAATTAGGGTCCACAAAATAAGTGAAGCTAAACACATAATTTAAGTAAATAACAGACAAATATCCATTCGAGTTAATAACGCTTTTATATATTTCTAGGAAATTTGATCCATTACATTAAAATTGTAATCTTCCTCCTCTCTTTTCAGATTTAATAATTCATCAACATTTATTTCCTATCTTTAATGGATAGTCAAATTAATTTTGTAGTTTCGCGTAATAAGATGTGAGGTGTCACTTTTCAGAAATCGATTATAAATGAAGAGATAAACCATTTAAATTTTTATAAAGATATTTTTTAACCGACACATAGACTGCAAAAGGTGAAAACATGTTAAGTGAAAGAAAAAAATTTCTTCCTTTCAGTTTTATTTTGTGTCTTATGTTAAAATTGTGCCCCAAGATACATTTAAACTCTAAATGAGAAAAAAATCAAATAGCTGCTTTATAGACTATATGTACACTTGTTGAGTGTGTAAGGGGATTGAGCTTTCTAGAACAAAGAACAAAAGAAGCATATCACAAAATAAAAACATTATTTTTCTTATATTATTAAAAATAAAAAGTAAAAAATATTTCCTCAAGTGCAAAAGAAAATGTAAAACTAATGATAACAATTTGAAAAAACTATAACAGCAACGAACCCTTTTAACAACAATTTCCATATGTGTTGTGCTATGAAAAATGGGAACAAATCAAGATTCACTAATTGCGAAATGTGTTTGGAGTATCGTATCCGAGCAACTGATATTAATAACTTTCCTAGCGGCTATGGCTGGAAGGACAGGATGCGACGACACTCAGGATTTTCAAAAGAACAGTAAGTAGAATTGCACAAATTTTTAAGTATTAAATTTAAACTTCAAAACAAAAAAAAAAAAAACCCCAAGTTAATTTGTTATTTTAGCTCTTTTTTCTAAAGTCATCTTCGGTTATTAAACTCTTTTTTCTGCTAACGTACTCGGTCATTCTTATACAGAGTGCTACCTAATTCGTCAACGGAAATTTGGGAAATGATTCCTGGGTGTATTCTATGAAAAAAAATCGTTCCACAGTAAGGATCAATCTCCAATGTTGACAGCATTTTCGAGGATTTGAGAAAAGGCTTACTTTGGTGTACCCTGACCCATATTAACGGAAATTGCTCTGTTGGTACTAATGGTAGAAACTTGGTACAGGACTTTATTTTTAGAAATAAATGCCTTTGTAACGCTGTTTAAATAAAGTTGATATCTTATTTGAGTCTTTAAATATCCACTCTCTAAGCCTGTTGGATTTTTTTTTTTAAGAACTTAACACTCAAGAGGGTATGACTACTCTTAAATCCCGGAGCACGTGTTAAGTTTTTCGGAAAATTGGATAGAGGGAGAGAGAAAGATATTTGGGCTCAGTGGTTATTTCGCTCCATGGGTGGCATCCAACATTTAATGGGGAGACTAAATTATTAGCGTAAATTGACTTGATGTTGTATTTACGCAACCATTCACCTCACGAGATTTCAAGATTTCAGTTGCCTGAAAAACTGTTTTTTGGTCACGGCTAGTATTGAACCCCAAACCATCCGAATGAGTCAATACACTACCACTTGAGCCACGGCCACCCACTTTTCTTGCCCATGCTAATTTTTTACTTTGAGGTCACTTTTATCCAGGAAATGCCTAATTAACATAACATTTTAGTATTTTTTCTTATGAAAGTAACAATAATAAAAAAAAATCATCATAAAATTTTCACAAAAACCCATAGATTTTATGATACTTGGGAAAACATGCAGCAGGTAAAAAATGATTTTTAACAACTTTTCTAACAACAATTGATATACTGTAAAATTGCTTAGCTACTAAAGCGTTCTAAAGCGTGCTTTACTTTACTTACCTTGTTCCCTAAAAGTTCTCAGAAAGAGTTAGGTTTGGGATTTGAAGACCTATCTCGAAAATTTACCAAACAAAAATATAATTCATTAATTTAATTTTTACTCTAAGGTTACAGTTGCTTAGAAACGGTAATTAAAATGACTGCATTTACAAACCAAGAATGCGCTGACATTATTTACGGTTATGGGCTGTGCAATGGAAGTTCAACTAGTTCGCGACAAAAATACCATACCAAATATCGTGACCGACGACTTCCCAGTAAAGTAGTATTTGGAAATACGTATCGAAGGCTTCGAAAAACGGGATCAATTTCAAATACACGACCGAATGCGGGAGCTCCATAAGTAGGAAGGATTTCGGCTGATGAACTACTGGAGGCTGTTACAACTGACCCATCAATCAGTATCAAACGCTTAGCTTTGCAATTCAATGTTTCCAGGAATAAAATTTCTAATGTACTTCATGGAGAAAATCTTTATCCATACCACCAAACATCTGTACAAGAACTGCTTCCCAATGATTTGGAAAAGAAGCTTGAGTTTTCTAACTGGTTGCTGGAGCGGAGCTTGGATGACAACGCGTTTATTAGCAGAATTCTTTGGACGAAAGAATCTCAATTTAAAAGATCCACATACAAGGGGACATAAATCATTTCAACACAAATTCAGCGTCAATATGTGGGCAGGTGTACTTGGAAACAAGTTAATCGGCCCCTTTTAACTACCACCTAGGCTGAATTCTACAAACTATCTGGAGTTTTTGCGAAATGATTTACCAGAATTATTGGAGGACATTCCACTGATTCAACCAGCTTTATCATATTTTTAACATGACGGTGCTCCAGCCCACCATGGTCATGAGGTTAAGAATTGGCTAGATGAAGAGTGCGGTAACCGTTGGATAGGAAGAAACTGACCAGTTCACTGGCCTGCAAAATCTCCTGACCTTACAGTGTTCGATTTTTTTGTATGGGGAAGAATGAAAGAACTTGTTTATCTAATGGTCATGAGGTTAAGAATTGGCTAGATGAAGAGTGCGATAACCGTTGGATAGGAAGAAACTGACCAGTTCACTGGCCTGCAAAATCTCCTGACCTTACAGTGTTAGATTTTTTTGTATGGGGAAGAATGAAAGAACTTGTTTATTCAACCGAAAAAGCAACTTTAAGTGAATTGGAGGAACGTATACTCGAAGCGTCATCAAAAGTTAGGCGGAAATTAGCACCAATAAACATTTGTAGTGAAATCCAAAAACGGACTCTTGCATGCATACAAAACCAATACATAGTACACACATAAAATAAAAATTACCTAAGACCACACAAAATCATTTATTATTCATATTCTTTGGAGCTTAAAGCAAAAAAAAACCCTTTTTTATAAATTTTAATCTGTGCGTTTTTCTGCAAACTTATTATATTTTTTTATCAAGCTAAGAAATTTGATATCTAAAGACTATTCTATTGTATTCGGTCTTATATTAACCTGTTTCTCTCATATAAGACTTCTAAACAGTTTTTAATTGTTTTTTAAGATGACCATATTTTACAAGGCGCGGCAAGACAGGCGCTTGTTCTCTTGCCACACCTTGAATATCTCTTCTTAAGTAATATCGCCGCTACACTTAATCGAACGTCTTAAAAATAATATAAAATCTAAATTTTCGTTCTTACAAGGATTCACCAAAAACAAAAATAAGTATTGACGTTAATCTTTTACGATATTGAAATTCACTGGTTAAGAATGGAAGACTGATCTACCACTTTGAACGTACTTCGCCTTTATAATTGAATACAATCACAACATTCTATAAATATGTGTCCTCAAAAATTTTTAAAAGTTCTAGCTCTCCATAACGACATTTCGTCTATGTGTTGTTTTTTTGTTGTTAGGTAAATTTACTTTGATCACTTTTAGATGTACACACATATTCGATCTTGCAATTTGACATTGCAAGATCTCTTTCGACGTTACACGTATCGTCAGTTTAGGCTTTATGCAAAGTTTGATGCAAATTCTTTGCTGACATTTTAGATGAAAGTAAGCAAGCGTATCTCATTAACTACTAAGTATATTGACGCGAAATGATTGATAAATCCAATTGACTATAGCAAACTGAACTATGGGCACATAGGTTCCCAGTTGGATAATTAATTCCTTGGAATTACATTTGCATTACACCTAAGATAATTATTTAAGTTAGAGTTTATATCTAAAACAATAATCTTAGACGATTTATAGATTTTCTAAAACTCAGCGTTTGATTGCCCTCAATTCAGTCCGCTAACATGTTATACCGCAACAAACAACCTTATAGCTACAAGCTTATCTCTGCTGCACAATCCATCTCCGCATGCACGTAGCATCAACTATCGTATGGTAATTTTGTGATCTGACAATGTTCAACATCCTAAATGGTATCGACCAGTTTTTTTTTGGTGAAACTTTATGGACAACGTTCTTCGTCATCGATACTTTGGATTCAACATAACTTTTTACTGGTGCATGATAGTTGCAAAATATCAGCACTCCTTCAAATATATCCTCTCTTGTTGTAAAATACGTAAAATTGCAAAAGATCTGTTAAATGGTGGATTATATTTTTACATTTATCGATCTAGAATAGCATACTAGAGGATTGTTTTTTAATTGAACTCTGGGTTGTGTTATTCATTGAAAATTTTTCTGCGACTCTGACATATTAATTTTTTTTTCGCAGCATATGTGAGCTAAACTTCATCGAAGTGAAACATAACCCCCAATTGGTGATGATGCGCCGATGTTGACTGTGACAGGTAACCTCTTTTGTACTATACTCTCCTCAACAAAAATCTGCAGTACAGGGTAGTTAGGATTATTTGTCTCTCACTCTGGATATAATAAAATGCATAAGCGCCTCGCTCTTAAAAGTTCTCGAAAGGATACCATGATATGCATATTTTTCGACAGGAATTTCTGAAGATAATTACCATAGGGTTACTATCTACCTGTTTTGATGATATTATATTTTTAAGAAAAGAATAAATAAATTGTAAAGGGTCCGCAATCTAACGTTTTTTTTTCAACTAGTGCTTATTTCGTGAATGGTAACACTTAGCTCATGTCTGATTTGACAGATAATTAGTTTTATCCTTCCGCTGAATGAATATGATTGTGTATACGTATATACGCTTGCGATCGACTTAGAGAAGATGCCGATTTTGCCAAAAAAAATCATCTTTTCAGATGAAGCTCATTTTGATCTTGTTGGGTATGTAAACAAGCAAAATTGTCGCATTTGGGGCACAGAAAACCCGCACGCATACATTGAAAAGCCGATACACCCAAAACGAGTCACTGTTTGGTGCGGATTTTGGTCCAGAGGCATAATTGGGCCATTTTTCTTCGAAAATGAGCAAGGAGTGGCCGTTACAGTCAATGGCGATCGTTATCGAGCCATGTTGAACGAATTTTTGTTCACAAAAATTGAAGAGGAGGATATTGGCAACATTTGGTTTCA
This sequence comes from Volucella bombylans, assembly GCA_949129095.1. Lineage (NCBI taxonomy): Eukaryota > Metazoa > Arthropoda > Insecta > Diptera > Syrphidae > Volucella > Volucella bombylans. The sequence continues at coordinate 677,542 of OX422140.1, read as the reverse complement.
ACAGGACGGCGCTACGTGCCACACAGCCGAAGCTACTCGTACACTCTATGTTTTGCGCCCTGTTTTTGAAGATCGCATTGATCGCATTGATGTTGTTTGGCCACCTCGGAGCTGCGATTTGACACCGTTGGACTATTATTTGTGGGGTGCCGTAAAAGATAAGTGTTACGCCGACAAGCCAGAGACAATTGACGCTTTAAAGGACAATATTCGTGAAGCCAGTAGTTGAAAAAAAAAGCGTTAGATGGCGGACCCTTTACAACCTGTACCAAACAGTGTAAAACGTTAGATAATCTCTTCTATTGCTGTTTCAGCGAAAGTGTCTATATTCCATATTCAACTTTTAGTTCAACATGTTTAACGTAATGAAGCACTGCCCACTTTCTCTAATGCTTCTGTTAATAGTAGCTTAACGTCTTTCATTTTAAAAGTTTTGTTTTGGCTTGCTACTCGAGCCTATACCAACTCTACGGGGGTGACTTAATCTTTATACATTATCTGTAAGGCATTAAAAAATTAAAAATACTTTAATTAAAATACACCTTTGAAATGGCAGTAGCCATTCATAATCAATGAAAATCAAACAGACGACGACTTAACTCAGAATTTTTATTTATATATAAAAGAAAATAAAAACGTCTTCCTTTATTAGATGACCGTGTCATAAAACTTTTAGTATAACTACCTATATGTGTTCTCGTTAATCGAACTTTATTGTTCTGAAACTGCCTACAACTTACATAAAATCGAGCCTTTTAGTCGTCAGATGACCTTATAATAGAATCGAATAATAGTAATACAACTAGAATTTGGTTCGAACCTTATGAAAATCGGTTCTGTAGAATAGTCGCATAATTACTCACAAAATCCGTGTTTGCTTATTGATATGTTGTCCAGCTAAGTCCCAATAGCAAACTAGGACTAAGGAGCATAAGAGTCCTAGACTACCACTGGGAAAAATTAAAGAGTAGGGAAAACATTTTACAATGTGTGCGCTGCCAAAGGTTCGTGTATTCCGCGTCAAACTGCGAAATGCAGCCTAGATGAGTGAAATTTAGGTAAGCACGGTGTGTCAGAAAAAAGCCTTTTGTGCCTTATGTAGGAACACGGGACACACCGCAAACTATCGGGGTTGTCCCAAATTCCAATACATAAAAAGAGTAAATCTGGCTCGGCATCAGAAAGTGGAAGTTAAACGTATACCCGTGGATATATAGTATAAATTCCAGCCGTTACTGCCCAAGTTACCTACACCCAAATTTTTGTAGATTTTGTATTGGATTCAAAGGAATCCTCGGAGGTGTTATGTTAACTTCAAGTAAATCCTCGGGAAGTTGTGATGCGGATTGAAAAGCGTCTCTGAAAAAATCACCGGCATTTTCTTTTATGTTTTTAAGAGATTTTAAGACTTGTTTTGTGTGATTTATTTCAGACATGAAATTCAAAGGTTCATTTTGTAGGAAAATTGATAAGAGTAGTGTCCAACTAAAAAGTTTTTCGCATACAATGAGGCTTACCAGGAAAGTGGAGGAGCTCAAGCTGGCTACGTGCCCAAATCCAGTCGTAATGGGTACGAACATGGCGGAGCGAACCCTTAAGGCCGTTACGTTGAATGTAAATTCGCTGATAAGTTTCGAACGAAGAGTTGCACTATTTAAGTTACTTAAAGACCAAGCCATTGACGTGCTCTTGGCTAGCGAAACAAAGATAAACAAAAAACACAAACTGAAGCACAGAAAAAATAAAATTATAAAAAGAAACCAACGGATACAACTGGCAGGCACGAACCAGCAAACTATAACTGTCTACGCACTTTCATGTATGACAGTAACCGTTGCGGTCTCAGTACCGACAATTGCGGAATTAGATGAGTTTGTTCAAATGTACTGCTACAATTACAGTAGGGTACATTGGACACACTTCGACAGAACATTAACGAGAGCATCGACCAATAGGAATCTGTCCAATGGAGAGATTAACAGGGACCTCAAACAAATGGACGAGATCATCAAACGAACGATGGACAGCACAGTACCTCGGTACCGATACTCTGACAACGAAAACTCATTTCGCAGCACTTCACCAGTACAAGAGTAGATTGTTGTCGAGACTAAAAACACTGAAGTCGTCGATCAAAAACCTCCAAGTATTAATAAAATTACAGGGCTTCTGTATCGAATTCTTTGTATTGGAACAACAAAATTCGGGTTTTAAACACCAGCAATATGTTTCCTCAAATTTCATCTTTAAAAATTGCCCGAACGACGCACAACGAACAATGACTGTTAACAGCAGGCATAGATCCAGAAGAAGCTGTCGATGATGACAATTTCTTTGTGGCCGAAGATCAGCAGGAGAAGGTAGAGGAAAACAGCGTTTTTCCAGGAAGTGGACAAGTGGACAATCATTGCCGTGATTCATGACCCGAAAAATCAGGCAATTTTGCACAATTCCTACTTTTGAAATGATATGGAAAATTGGTGATTCGAGAACTCAGGGTTCATTGAGTTCAATGGCGAAAATATAGCAAATAATGTCATCACCGTCGAGAGGGATCTACCCCCTTTTATTTCGAGGGAAGAACTCCATGCGATTTTCGAATCAGTGAGAACCGACGGAATTCTGAACATTATGCTTCGACACCTCCCAGTACACCACCCTGTTTAATAATGCTTTGAATAATGCTCATAATCCAGCGCATTGGAAAACAGCGGTGGTGCATCCGATTCCCAAAAGGGATAAAGATACGTCCAATCAAGCGAGCCTTCGGTCGATAAGTCTCCTTCCCAATATCAGCAAGCAAGGTTTCCGAAAAGGTGATCAATAGAGTCCTCACTAAGTGGGTTGAGCACAAATACTCGTATATAGTTCCAGATAATCAATTCGGTTTTAAGGCAGGACATGATGTCTCACATGCCGAATTCAAATTGTTATCTGATATCCAGTGAAACAAAAACAGGAAACAATGCACGGGTGCCTGCCTTATTGACTTGGAGAAAGAGTTCGACACCGTGTGGTTAGAGGGACTATTCTTTAAGTTGAACAGTTATAAGCAAACAACTGCTTTACATTCATTTTGATATGTTCACATCGTGAAGAATGGCGATGTGACTTCTACTGAAATATTTGACATTAAAAATAGTTTGCGACAAGGTGCGGTTAATTCACCGATCCTATTCAACATCTACACAAGCGATCTTGTGAGCTAACTTCACCATGCCATAATGTACGCAGACGACTTGATCGCGTACAGATCAGGTCCAAAAATGGAGGTCATAAATGCGCTCTTGCAACGTGACTTCGATAAGATTAAGCGATATTGCGATGACTGGCAGTTAAAGATCAACGTTCACAAGTCTGAAACCATTATTTTGTTTGTCTGGGAGCTCTACTGATACAAGAAAGAATTGGCGAAAATTTACGATCGTGGGGCAACACGGGCAACCACTTGCTTATCGAAATGTAGTCAGGTACCTTAGGATCCGGCTAGATCAATATTTATATTTTAACAAGCACATAGATGTTGCTCTGGCCAGAACAATAAATGCTTTTGCCCTTACGAAGAGACTGTTTTATAGCAGCCAACTCGATGCGGGGGTAAAGGTAATCTGCTGCATGGTTCTTATTCGGCCTATGATTGTATTTGGGTAGCCCCTGTCGATCAACGGGAGACAAGTTTATTGAAAAGATTCGATTTTTTGAGAGGACTTGCCTTTGCTTGTATAGAACAGCAGAGTCGGAGTAAATAAAATTCTATCCAAATGAAGTCTTACACAATAAGACAAACCTAATTAGAGTAGAAAATATTGTAAATAAGTTGATTCGAAGGCACCTCAAAAAACAACCTGATTTCCGGGCCTTATTAGTTTTAATCAAAAAGTTGTTTTACTAACTAAGAAATATATGGGAAAACTTCCGTTTTCGATCACGGCTACGAGAGTTTTCGAGAAAACTCGGTTTTCCATGCGTTATGGACCCGGTATCAAACTCATCTAGTTACCTTCGAGCACATATTTTTCTCACTTATTGTAAAAGCTATTGGGTTACAATCTGTAACTATTTTTGAATGGGTTTCCTGTTAAGTAAGTATTGCAATAATTCAATATATTTATTATAGCCAGCGTTTCTTATTTGAAATTCCTCGCGAGACGTGACAAATCCTGCTTTGCTCGCATAAGTACGCAGTAACATATCTATACATATATTTTACAACGGGGGATAAGTTTGTTTGTTGACATAAGTTTGTCCTTTAACTCGAAAAACCATGTTTAAAATTCTCGACCAGCACAGATTTTACCCCAATTCTCATAGTCATTGATATTTGTGAACAAATTTTCTAAAGTATAAAATAATAATTAAGTCATTTGGTCGTCTTCCGTCTTCAATGATTGAGTACCTTTTCAAAATGTATTGAATTTAATGGGTATTCATAGTGTGTTCTTTAAACCGAATGGTGTACGGTTGTACTAAAACAAAACAATTATGTAAATCGAAGGTGGAAAAATATCTTTTGCTACATAATCCTTCTAATCATGACGTCAAAATTTTATCGAAGAGTTGTTCGTTCTGCTGTTGGCAATATTTATGCCAGAAATTTGAAATTCTATGTTCATAGTCGAATGGTAGAACGCCAATATAGTCCATTTTTTCAGACAATCTGCTTTATCCGATTTACAATTATAATATTTATAGTTGGATTATTATCTAGGTTATCAATATTATTTAAAGTGCCACAATTTCGGAAAATTTCCCATTAAAGAACTCAATTTAGTTTCATTGTGTGACTTTAATCTTCACAATGATCCTTTCTAACTTCTAGTCATTGCTAAGGCTTTTTCGATTCTTCTTCTAATGCAGATGGCGTCGTCGAGTCAATATTTGCTATGGCTACTTTTCCTGAAATGAGATGAGCGAATCGAAACACAAAAGTTTACTTTTGTCCGAATTTATTTAAATCATGTATTTCTTTTTCCTCAAGTGGGAATACATTTGTTTTCTTTTAATTAATTTACGTAAGCTTTATTAAGAAGTCTTATTCCAAAAGGAAGGGCACTGGTGTGGTTTGATACAACACAGCAAATACAGTTGCCACGTGAGTTTGATTTTCAGATGAAATCTTTCAATTTGATCTCCTGTATGTTCATGTTCTATTTTCTTGGGTACACACAATTCAGGTCTATTTTTTCTTCGCGCACAGAAACTTATGGGAATGTCGGTGCCAAAAAGAGACAAAAGAGTTGTTATTGTACCAGCTTATACTCCTTCCGCCACTCATACTGCTGATTGCAGGATTGCCTCCACTTCCATAGTCATCGTTCCAGCTACAATTTCTGCGAACAGCAACATCAATTTAATTTCTGTGCTCGCTTCGGGTTATTGAAAGTTTTTCGGCTATACCCAGTTTGGCAAATATAAAAACACACTCCTTTAGGTCGATTTTCTAAGGGATATTCGGAGATAATTGATTAACACCGTCTTCAATGTCTTCGATGTTGTTTGATGCTTGACATCAATGGTCCTTGGATTACATTGAGTGACTTCTGCGAGTCTCCTTATTGACTCTTGTTGCTCGAACATGGTAACTGCGTCCTTCAAGTCAGCGAGCTGCTTTGGCCGAATAAACGATATGAAATCGGTATTGCGATTATATAGCCCTTCTAGTATCAATGCCACTAGTTCAAACACACTTTGTGGAACAATGTACTCCAGCAGCTCACATTTTCGTCGACTTTGTTTTAGCTTCGCAGCTGTATTTGGTAAACTCTTTGCCGGGATATCTGATATGGTTTCAGTTTGATTCAAAATATTTTAATGCGGCACCGCTCAGCAACAGCCTTGGTAGTGAGTCTCGTAAAACCAACAACTTAAGCAACTCCTCAAAATTAAGTTACTCCTATTATTTCTACTTGGTTAAGGAAGAAAGCATGCAAACTATACATACTCGTAAGTATATTTGAAGTCCTTTCCGCTGAACTCTACTGTTGCGTGTTCAATGTTATGAAAGAAATTCTGCGACTCTGCTGAGCAGCGGCAGCCGGCTGGATGTTGGTACCAGTACGAGTATTTCTTTCTATCATTTCAATTTCACGACGGATTTGTATTATAGAATTTCATGTAGTCGACATAATATGTAGATTGATAGTTCTAAGTTCTAGACCTTCGTCGAAGGCGGCGATGATGTCAGCGGGTCAAAGTTTGCATCCGTTTTCATGTCGGTAGTTAACTTTAGTATATATGGTAAATCACTTTTTCTGTTTGAATATGGGCTTCGGTGTCAATCGGTTGGTTGGTTGTAATCGGTTTTTTTGTGTAAGTCGGGTTTTCTGTTGCGAGCGTCTGCATCGGGGGTAATAGACACTTCGGATACTGCTAAGGTTGTAATTCTGAATGCTGCCTCAAAAACTTTTATATTTCGTGCAAACAGTTTACGGAGCTTTTGGACGGTAATTTTTAATTTAATTTTATGAGAGTTGTAATGCAAATCTTCCTTCAGAATAAATTAGGATGTCGTGACATCAAACTACGTAATGTAATAAAACATGATCGCGCTTTTTCGCTTCAACTTTGTGTCCCTGTTCTTTTTTTTTAAAGTTCATATTAGTCTTAGTCTGTAGTGTAGAGAGGAAAATTAAGGATTTGCAAAACAAATCAATAATCTTTTGATTATCTTTAAAAAAAAAACAAAACTTACAATCGGTTTTCTTGTTATGTGCCTTAAATGTAATTATACGCGTTACAAACTTCAAAAGCCAATAATAGATGAATATATTAAACAATATTCTAATAGAATCCTGAAATACTAACCGTGTTCGTTGCCCCCTTCAGTTCCGAATATATTTTGCAATTGTTTTCACTAAGGTTTGACAAATATCGTTAAGTATGTAGCTATTATATACATACATATGTTAATTAAGTGAAAGTATAACTCATGTGCTGTAAATTTTAATTTCCTTTATTTGTTTGCCAGCTTTTACTAATAATGCCGACAAACGTCAAGGACGTGTTGTTAATTTAAAATTTCCTAGAAAATATGATTGCTTGAGTTATAAGTTATTCAGCTCACCATATGGCATATAGTGGCATATGACGCATGTAAAGTATAAACCCCGATGCCTCATCAATGTGTTCTCTTATTTCAAGGAATATGAGTAGACATATATGATACATCCACTTTTAAGAGCACATGCAGAAACTCACATATTTAAAAACACAGAATGATTTGTGGTTATGATGCGAATTTGATTACGTTGAATATCTTGAGAGAAATAATGTTTCTACTCGTATATGTGGGGTCCACCTTCAGTATTCACTAAGCCGCAGAGAGATGAAGAAGAGTTCGAATTTGGGGTGTACACGTGCATAAAAAATGTATCATATTACCTTCAGGCTTATGAAATTTTAACAGAAGATCTGCAGACAGCGCTTTTTATAGAAAATAGGAATTGAATCGCAATCTTTTTTTACACCAATATATTTCTTCTTTATGTTGATTTTATTTGAAAGCTTAACTTTATAGATTGTAAAGGGTGTCTTTTTAGGAAGTGTTTCAGTATGGCAATAATCAGACAACTGACAGTTAATCTGATAGCAGATACCTTCTTTTTATTCAGTATGATTTGGCAAATCATCACTCAGAGATTGACACCCGACCGATGTTTACAGATTGCAGATTTTTTTTTCCTTTAACGTTCAGTATAAAATGTTTATCGAGCAATACGCCTATTTGCGATCAACATAATCGACAAAGTGAGTAGGCTTTTCGCAACACCATTGAAAAATTGACTCCAGGCCATTGACAAGAAATGAAAATATCGGAGCGGGTGAAATGAGTGTTGAAAAAGATCCTAATTCATCGATTCGTTATCGTGCGCAAGAGCTCGACCTGTTTCCATCGACTTTATGGAATATTGCATGCAGGGATCTTGATTTATACGCCTACAGAATTGGATCCATGTGATCATTTTGCTTCGCGACTTCGCTGATTGGACATTCGAAACGTTGGATCCACCATCAAATTGTGTTCATCATCCATCAACTACAGATGGACCCTGAAAAATTAATTATTTGGTGCGGTTTAAGAGCTTCCGAAATCATTGGGCCGTGCTTCTCCAAAAGCGAAGAAAATTTAAATATCACCATCAAAGGCACCCGGTACAGAGTTATGATCAACGGAATTTTGTTTCTAAAAATGTGTGAACATGATCTGCAGGATATTTGGTTTCAACAGGATGGTACTACATACCATACTGCTTGCAAAACTATCGAGGTATTGATGTCTTAGATGAAATCATTATCTCCAGAAATGTTTTCTACTGAGATATTTGAAATCGTTGGTCTATACGAACAAGCCAACAACGAATACAAGTTTGGAAGCCAACATCAAGTGCACCATTCGTGAGATAAGACCCTACAGCTCAAAAAGGTGGTCGAAAATTCAACTTTTTGATTAACTTGTGTGTGTTTTGTTTTAATTTTAAATTCTGAATCCATTCTCTTAGAAAACATATTTTACTTGAAAAATTTACTAAAATTAATGGAAAATACTGGGAGACGTAGGGAATGATTCCTGTACTGGGCCATTGGCGTACTTTACTGGTGACAGGAATATTTAGCTATGATGGCCCTATAACTTTCTTTATTGACTATTTAAGCAACTCTACTCTAAGTCGAAGAAGTGATTTTTGAAGATTTCGCAACTCTAAACGCGAGACCTGTACCTACAGGTACCTAATAATGCCCTGGCATTATTTCTCTTTTCCTTTCCTCAACTTCTGATCTATTTGGTTCTTCCGCCCCCATGAAATGTTTGGGTCACTGGAGACGACAGGCTATATTCAAGTAATTTGTCTATACGATACCACCTTGCAATTTGCACAAACAATACCACCTGGTGTGACCAAAATGTCCATTTGGTGCGTTTAAAACTTTCAGTTAAATTGTAGACTACAATCAGCTCTTTTAACGTTGCTTATTCATGATTGTAAATATCCACGCTCGCAAGAAAATTTGTATGCAACTCTGCACATCTTATATGTAACCATGCACAAGTAACCAAAAAAAACCATTATTTCTAAAATATTTAGAAAAACAATAGCAAACTATATTTGCACATTTATCGTGATAAAAATTAAGAGTGCAATATAACAAACGATGACGGAAAAGAGGCTATGCGCTGTCTTGTCGGCAGTGGTGCCATTCAATTCCATAACCTATATTTGGGATAAAGCCAATTCACTTTTAAGAATCAAGTTCATATTATTTAAGCAATTTTTTGTAAATATATGCACCAGACAGGTATATTTTATGATACATATAATACATAATTATTTATGGGTTTATATCCTTTTAAACCCATTAATTCACTGGCTAGCGAAATCCCCAAATGTATTATAATAGGTCTTAATGCTCAAATGATGAAAGGCTTTCTTAATGGTACCGAAGTAAAAGCATTGTATGGTTTCAATGATATTATTGATTTACCAGCTACAAAATTAAAACAAGGACTAACGGATATTAATGTCGTAAAATAAATTAGAAAGCGAGATAAATCAAAAAGTCTTCTGTTTTTATCATATTTATTAGATTGAAGAGAGAAAGAAACTTTTCGTATGATAATTTTAATCGGCTTAGAAATTTCCCAAATATCATACCAGTTATACTTTTTCTAACAGACCTATTTAAATTTTTCTTTTGTTTAAGAAAAAGTTCTTTGAAAAAAAAAGTACGGAATATTATGTTAATTATGCATTTTAAGATAAATGGGGCTCTCATGGTGAAAATTTTAAAAGACAAGGTTGAATTAATCAGCTAACTTCTTCTTCTTATCCTTTATAAGCCGTTGAAATATGTAAAAGTATGGTATACATATTTCTGTCTTTGTATTTGCATTGCTACTACGCCGCTTGTGCGGTTGGCGAAATTTTAGAACATTATAACTCTTCTAAGGCCGCTCTATTTTGGATCACCTCGTAAGTGAGGTCACGTTTTTGCTGCTAATTTTGCATTTACGAATAAATTATAAGTTTCGTTTTCTTGCGGCACCTTCTTCAAGCCTTTTGCCTCTAAAGTTTCTATTACTTTTTTACTGGGTTTTCCGACAACCATTGTCGAAAATGCAAAACAACCTGATTTGCTCAGCCTGATATTTGCCCACAACCAGTTTTCTAGTATGGAGACTTTCAAGAATAGATGGAGTTGTATCACACAAGCATTAGAGTGCCTGTGTGGGGCCAGTAAGTTAGTATAAGATTGTTAAGTCATTTTAAGCTAGCAATTAAGCATTTTTTTAAGTATGTAAGAGTTAATGATAAATATAATAAAATGCATTTAAAACTAAAAATTTTTGAATCGTTTAGCTATTCTCCCCGTGTGTGGATTTACGGGAATTGTCCTGGTCTATTTTATTCCAAGGAATTCGCACATCTCCTGGAAGATTTTTGATTAGAAATGTTGCCCTTGATCGGGATATAGTTTGATTGGAGCCCCAATATTCTCACCAATTGTAGTTTTTGATACTCGTCTCTAGCCACTTACTTCCTATGATACCGAGATGCCATTTATGATTCTCTGAAATCTTACTTTCATCCCCATGGAGTATGTATATAACGTCAACATTTTCTGTTGCCCCGTCGGAAAACTAAACTAAACCTTGGACTGTGGCATGAAGTGATATTGCACCTACACTTTTTCATGTCCTTCTCAAATGCATTCGTGCAGATTGGGGGAGTCCCAATGAACAGAATATTAGTACATTCGAAGTTTAGTTTCTGTACATTATATTTTGCGAGCTCGGTTTTTTGTCATGCTCCTTAGATATTTTTGTCTTACGATATTTTTCATCGAGCGAAATTCTTCTGTATTTTAACCCCCGCTTGTTTCAACCCATAGCTTTTGGATATTGGTTTGCTCCATTGCAGTGTTTATGTTTAGTAGCGCATGGTCAACGATATATGTGTTGCATCACACTTAAGTGAAGTTTCCGATTGCAACTACAACTGCTCGATTAATCTGAAAATTCGACATTTCACTATTACTTTTTGAAACATAAGCTCACAGGTTACAATAAAAAAATTAAATTAACTATAATGATTAGAATTTTTATTATTTTTGTCCACATGCGGCCTTTTCTGTAGAACCTCTATCTGCACTGCACATCAAAGTAATATTTCCTTGAACCCTTTGTATGAAAGTCGATATGGCAGATTCCAAGGTATACTAAAATAAATATGTTATTTTTTCCTGAAACACCTACAACAATCATCCTTTAAAGGATTAGCAATGGAATGCACAATACCCTTCATAGTAAATTTTGAAGCAAAGACTGACATATTTTTGGTTTGTTAAGTAACTTCCCAAAGGTTGAGACAATTTTGTTTGTACCCTTATCAAATCGAATAAAGCCATTAACATTTTTTTTTCTGCCGCCAGAATATAGAACTTTCTGCAGAATTACGCAAGTTAGTAGAAATAAATAAATAAATGGCATGACTCCCTCACTTTTGTATAAGAATTCGTATTTTTACCAGTTGTTTTCTCTTTTTTTCCGTTTTCCTGATGGCAAAGGAAGCAGATGTCAAAATACTCAAGCGCAAAGATCAGCATCACCCCAAGTATTATATGTAAATGCCTGGATCTTTCCGTGAATGAATCGAGTCATCGCCCAGATCCTATAGGCATGTGGAATATGTGGAAACTGCAGCTTATTTTGCTTTTATAATTATTGTATTGCCATCCCCTGCTTCCGACGGCACATTTCTGTGTTCTGTCAAAGGGTTTTAAAAGAGCCACACATGTAAAATCTTTAAATAGCCCCATCCATAAAATGCTTCTATTAACTCGACCAGATGAAAGTTTTCATACTTAGGAGTCAATGCCATCAAAGAACTCATTTATTTGGTTTTCATTTTGAAAGGAAATGCTACAAAGCATACTAAATCATTTTCATTGAAATTTTATGCTATTTTAAGAAAAGGATGTATGATAAATACAATTGTACATACGAGTACTCGTACATACATTTCATCTCTGCGACTTAAAATTTCAATTAAAAATAAAGACTTAAAAATAACTTACCTCAAGTTGTTGAAATACATATACTGGAATGTACTTGTACAATCAATTTTTGCCTTTTCCTTCCTTTTCTTTTTCCTTTGCCAAACAACTAGTCCGATATACGATTTTAAGTATTGTACACATGTACATTCATTTTTAGCATAATATGTGGGAGAAGCGACATTCATTTATGGAATAATAAAGTGCAGGGACTTTCTGTATCATATAATATTTGAATCCAAATGATGCTTTGCGAAGCTCTAAATTTTGAGGCACCTAATATTAATTGGCTAAAAAATAATGTGCTAAAAGATAATATGACTATCAGGGTTGTAACTATAATTCAATAATGTCGTGTCAATAAGCAAAGCTTGAGACATCTTATACTAAAATTGTTTCAGTCCGTGTTAAAAGGTAATATGGCTATCAGTGTTGTGATAATTATTCAATAATTTTGTGTGAATAAGTAGTAGATTGAATATCTTATATGAAAATAGCTTTAGTCTGTGAAGGGCTTGTGTCTGATTTCTGAGTTTCAGAGCATGTGGCTTAATATCATATGTACTCGTACATATTCGAATAGATTGATATTTATTATCTTTCATTATTTCTGAATGGGACAGCCTTCGAATTTTAACTTGGTTTAAGATATTAGAATGTGTATGTACTAAATTAAGAACCTGTTTTAAAGCAGCCAACACAGTGGTCCAGAATCGAATTGTCATTTGCCGACCATGTTAAAACAATCACAACAATGTGCGGACCTCAGAATAATTTTGCATGCCGCTCTATTGTGGACCACTTGGTTACTGAGATCAAGTGGTCAAATTATTTTTCGTTGAACCTCTTTTTCAAGCCTTGTCTGGAACTTGAGCCTTTATTGCTGATTGGACCGTGTTATATGACGTCTTTCTTGAACATAGCAAAACCAGCTGATATGCTTAACCCGAAGTTTCACTCTATAGTTTTTTTTTTCAATGTGGAGATATTATTGATATTAGCAACATATTCATCGTTGTCGTTTTTAATTTCTGCCTATAGTCCAGCATTAAAGCTGGAGGAAGAATTGCCGTATATAGCAAACATATGCGGCATTTTTCTGTCGCAATATACTGCGGAGATTTTGAGCTATTTAAACCACCCTCCATTTACACCATGTGCGACATCGTCATTGCAATTTTCTTGATGGCTAACGACAGAGCTTAAATATTATGTTTAAATTTTTCGCACTTTAGCAAAGAGACTTCTTTTGAGTAGATGGTAGGAGTTGGGCTTGCGGGTTCGAAAAAAACAACAATGAATATGTTCGACCTTAGTGCGGCTGATTCGTAGACTGAAGGATTATCGTTTCGTACACGTTATTTTATTGCTTCAATAGAAAATCTTGAACGACATTGTAATTCAACGTTAAATTCGAATTATACAGTTGTTCCCGATATGCATTTTACTTTCATTTCAACGTTATGCTTAGTCTTATTTACGTCTCACGTACCTTTTGAAATCTTAGCGCATTTTCCAAGTCGATGAAGACAATATGCAGATCCTTCGAAGCTTAGTGAAGTTTTTCCATCATTATCAGCAAACTTGTTATATGTCGACCTGCCTTCCGCAAAGCCAAATAGACTGCTATGGAGTCCAATAATATTGGGTTATTGACTGTATAAAATCCTTTTGTATATTTTTTTAGTATGCGGCATTAGTTTCACCGATCAGAAGATGTTGCAATTTTTCGTTTTGCCTTTGCTTTATACAGCGGAACAAGAAATCATACCCTAAACTGGTTAGACATTCGATTGTCTCTCATTATGTTTTGAGTAAAATCCAATATTTCCAATTGTCTCTCATACTTCGGGTGGTATGTGACCCGATCTGATTGCACCATCCGGTTTATTCTTTTTACATGCTTCACCAACTTTGGCTTCGGTAGTATCTATTATAAATTTCATTGTGTTCCAATAGCCGATTTTGAAGATTCAATCTCTTGCAAGTTTTTTATTCATTGTATACATTTTCTAATTCCCGTTTTCACTTATTTTATTCCTTCATCGTAGCCATCGTATTTATAATTCGAGGTGCTTTTTCAGCAATGATATTATATTTAAAAATTGGGAAATATTTATTTTTCTTATTGCTTACCGCTTCAAGTTTCACGTTAATTAAATTACCAGTTTTGTTGCCAGTAGTCGTCTTTCTTATTTTTATTCGCTTGCTATCTTATATAGGAGTTCAGCTGTTCAGGTGATGGCAACTCCGTTTTTATTTTAGATTCAGTGCTATAGCCTGTGACAAAGCTTAGTTCAGGGCGATTCACTTGTATCATTTATTTGAATATTTTTCTGTAAGATGCCTTGACTCCTGTATTTTTCACCCTCTTTCCAATCAGATTACAAAATGTTTTATACGTTCAATATTATAAGTTTACGATTAATGAATAGATTCAGAAGGTGCAAACCTTTTTCGTAAAATATGTTTTCCGCGGAATAATCTTAAAATTTAGGATATCGTAAACAATGATATTGATTGCTTAGCGAATTATCTTTTTATCTAAAAATCTTAGTTTTTGTCTTGAATCACTTCCGACTTTATATATCTGAATCAATTCGATTTGATCACTTTTAAATCTAATTTTACCAATAATAAGACGCTTGCTTGCTTCTGAAAATAAAAATCTCAACATTTTTTGAGGACGTATGCAAGAAAGCTAGAAAAACTAATTTCTCCACTTCTGTATGGATAAACTAAGATGCTGTTAAGAAAGATTTTGATTTTCGGCTTCCTTTCGCCTGCTGAAAGAGTCGTATATAGGAATTAAATTTATTCATCCCTTTAAAACTATCAAAACAAAAAGCGCAAAGTTAAAGGGAATACATTAAAAATGTGACTAAAAAAAGTTTGGAAAAAAAAGACAACCAATGCCTACTACTCAAATCCTTTCCATAGAACCTTCAACGTAACAATTGACGGAATGGAAATTACAGCGAAAAATTTCTTAGGTAAAAACTTTTATAATAATTCTAAGAAATCTAATCTCTCCATCTAATAAACCGAAAAACCTTCAAAATCAAATTGCTTACTCTGTAAAAAAAAGAGAGATTTGATATTCTTTTTATGTGCCCCCAATCTGGATTCACCTGTCACTGCGCCGCTGATAAATCCACTTTATCCGAGGATACGAAACTTTGTAAATGTCAAAGAGAAAAATGACCTGTACATCAATCAAGATTTTAAAACTGGAATGGACGCATTCGCTAAAGGAAACGGACATGAAAAGAGGGTACACAGAAATACTTACTCGTATATGGTATATTCGTATACCGATTGGAGTAAAGTTTTTTCTGATTAACGCCACCGTGACGTTATTCACACGCTGTTGACTTCCTGAATTGAGATAGGATGAGAGTAGAATAAAACAAATAATAAGTTAATTAACAGCCAGCATGGCCACAACAATCGACATACAACGCCTCTTAATGTAGTCTCCCTAAATTCGCATTAAATTTAAATATTCCGCCCGTTGGGTGTACTCAACAGCCTGCCATTACACTGTTTTTTATGTTGTTAAAGCGTGGAAGACAGAAAAGGAGGAAAAAAATGAAAATAATTTGAGAGCTGTTTCTTTTTTTAATTTTTTTTTATTTCTGTTTTTTTGTTTTGTTTTTTTTTTTGTTCTTATCGTTCCCCATCAATCCGCAAGCTCAGGCGTGGGTGGCAAGTAGAAAAGGACAAATTAAAAATCAAATTAACACTAAAAACGGAGGAAAATATTTTAATTTGGGTTTCGTAAGAGCGCCTTTAATGTATGTAGAAGTTTATATCTCTTTGTCACTTGGAGTGTCCTTTTCTTCTGCTCGATTACTTATAAAATGAATGAAGTGAAAATCTGGCGACGCAATGTTTAATGGTAGCTGTTCAATTTTGTTTTTGTTTTTTTTTGCTGTCGGTGGGGATGAGTGAATGGTTAATGCAATTGTGTTGTAATTAAATTATTATTTTTAAATTCTTTTGAAGTGGACAATTAAAATAAGTAAAGATACTTTTTTTTATTATCATTGTTTCCTATATCCACCCGGTATACCAGACATATACAATATACATACATATATACTCTGTAAAAGTGATATGTATATAAATTGTTTTAATAAGGTCTTCTCCTTAGAAAGAGGGAGACTATGAACACACATGTGTGCAGCATATTTGTTGTTAATTTGATGTAGTGTGAGAACCCAATTTGGGTTCAAACATACCATGTCCTATTAGGAAAATGAAAATCATAAACACATTGTGTGACAAGCATTTAGCTTAACTCGCCTGACTTAGTTTTGGCCATATTTGGGAAACGTCACTTCAATACGTCCATATGTTAGTTATGATGTTGATATATAAATGTTTTAATTTTAGGGAGATCGTAATGAAAAAATCTGGGAATTTCCTATTAGTGTTGACGACATTTGTTTACTAGTTATCGTGTGACTAAAATAACCTCTTGCTGAAGTGTCATTTAAATTGAACAAGAATCTTTCAACACGAGTGTTGAATGTTTGTTTTTTAGAAGAATTTCAGATTTGACGGCAGATACGAATATAAATATTTCACATATTTATCATTTTATGATATTTAAAGACTGAGGTGCCTCTTAGGAAAGAGGGGGGAAGTGCAAAATGAACTTGCTGCGTATTGTATAATATCTGTAAATACGATTGCGAATGTTGAAGCGTGGTGGTAATGATTAACGAAATCCCGAATGCAGGAAAAGGCCAGTTCGGCCAAAACTTTTAGACAAGGTAATAGTATATTTTATGTATCTTTTATCATAAAATGATAACAAGACAGAATCCACCACATCAGTGATGAATACGTGCTGCCTGATAGATGGGGCGCTCATAGCTGAAGTGCTCTGAAAAATAATTGGGTGCTCAGCAAAAGCAAAGAGCCACTTTATAACCCTAATTATCAGTCGGCATTCTTTCCTACTCGAGAAGTCACTAAACATTTACACCCAACTGTCAATGGAAGCCCTGACCGTGGATGGTAGAGTATCCTGAGAAACTCTCCTATGAGCCCTGCTATTAAGTTCATCAGCAATCTCATTTCCCGTAATACTATTGCGACCTGAAACGTCAACAAGACTCAATGAATTTCAACTTTCAACGATTACTTTCAGAGAAGCATTACTTGAAACACAACCTATATGTCCCTAATTCTCCATATAGCAAATTGCTATCGTGCCATCAGAATTAAGTATTACTCCACTTAATTTTTCCTTACAAGAAGTGAAAGGACATCATCCGGGTTTCATACATTTTTTGGTCCAAAAGTGAAAGTGCCAGCCAAAAAAGTGGGTTATTCTGATAGAAGTAGTCCGCCTAATCATTTCCTATCATGGCACCAAAGTTTCCACCACCAGTGCTCTAAAGAAATCAAACTTATAACCATTACATACATCTTGTAGTAAACCCTCAATCCCACTTTCGGACGTACTCTAAATTATCGCGATTCGTTCCTAAGCAGTACAACTCGCTTGTGGAATGCCCAGCTGAACTCTTTATTTCCTAGTCGTTATAGCTTGCAAACATGTAAGACCAATTTACATTGGTACCTCTCCTTTCTTCCTCCCCAGGTTTATTTTAAGGGTTCCCAAATTGCTTGAGCGCGCGAAAATTATAAAAAAAAACTTTTTAGTGGGGTGTAAGCATTCTAGCTGGTGTATATATTTGTAGAATAAGTGTATATATGCCATCGGTTCTAGGCAAATTGAAGCCATCAAAGCACGCAACAGCGTATTGATATTGTGTTCAGTAGTAGGAGCTGGTTGTCAGCCGGTGTTTACCAGGCTACCAGTGGATCAAGTCTCGAGCATGTAAATCTCTTTACTTTGGCCAGTTTGCTAGTTTTACCGAGCATTTCGAGGGATCTTTATAAGAGGCACCCTTTGAGAAAATCTTCATAGTTTATTGCAAAATGAGTGCTATTCATTTTTGTGTGTCCAACCTCAAGAATTAAATGAATTACGAATAGAGATTTAAAACTTGAACCATTCTGTTTGACATAAACGGTCATAGTCTCGCCGTCTCATCGAGAAATAATTGTTACTAGCTGCAACCTATAGGAACAATTCAAAAAAACGATTATTTTGGCTTCTAATCAATGACATTAAGTACAATATATAGGTGGAATAGTGGGTATGAGGTGAAGCAAAAAGAGAACTAAATAAGCAAAGAAAAATCAATCCCATTTATTCCAATGGATCTTCCTGCATAATAACTTTCAAATCGTACTGTTACTTTTGGCAGTTTCCTCATATTTATTTTCAATATTATTTTAAAAATCACCTTAAATAAAACAACGGTTCCCTATCATTCAAATAATTTTGAAAATGGGCCTTCAATTCGCAGAATACTGATATTACATGATTTTATTAGTCATCACAATCGACCAACTGTTTCTATTACTTGTTTCGGATAAATTTCGTACCAAATACACTCTACACGACTCCAAGCGAACAGCGGGTCAATATTATGTGCGTAGAGAAGAAACTGAAGCCACAGTGATTGCGATTGATTTTGGAGGCAGATCCAGAATTGTCATTGACGGTCTAAAAAACAGTTTCAAGTCGACCCTTATTTTTATCACAAAATCGTATTTAGTGACGAGGCCCGCTTTTGTCTCAGTGCGTTTATGAACAAGCTAAATTGGATTCTGGAGTGAAGCAAATCCAAACGTGGCCCTTATACAGGATTACAGCCATAAAAGTCCACTGCTTGGTGTTGCCTCAATTCTGGTGTCATCATCTTTCCTTATTTTTTTAAGAAAAGCAACAATTGTCTTCCTGAGGGCTCAATTCAACGACAAAATAATAACGCGAGGTGAACCAGTGAATTGACTACCAATATCATTACCGATACGATTATTACTTGGAGGTTTGAAAAATCTTTGCTGTACAGAAACAGCAAAGTTTTCAGTGTGAAAGAGATTGGTTGATGTGGCGCATGAACGTCCTTCACTTCGTCATGAACGCCATTCTACCTAAAAATATTTATTTATGATATTTTTAGGATGAAGATAAATAATATTTATCCAATATTTTCACGAGTATATATCGTATATGTGTGTATTGTACATAGCAGCGAATTTTACTTTTCGAACATAGATCAAATGACAGGGTTTACTAAACACGTTAGAATGAAACAGCGGTGAACATTGTGACCAGAAGCAATCGCTTTAGACAACATTGTCTGAAAGAAAAAAAGATATTAGGAGTGCATAAGATAACGAAGCTGCCCTAGAGGCTCTAAAAAATTGTACATCACACACAAATTAGACATAAGACAAAATCCGTATCCATCAAGTCTATAACAAAGCATAAATATGTATAACCGTTTAAATTCTGTTTTTGGTAAAAAGTCCTTATATAAATTTGTTTTGAATAAAATGTACATATCTACCGGATGTTATGCACCCGGTTACTGGGTAGCGTAAAGCGTTAATTTTGAATTAAGAATAATTGAAAAAAGAAACGTTTCCCGAATAGAGTATGACTGCAAGAATGCATAGTTAACATACCATTTTGTAATGTTTCCTTGTTCAGCATAATGTTTACGGAAAAGGAAGACAGTGGTTGAACAGTATTATGTTTGCAATATGACCCGAAATTGTAAACTTCAGTCATGCCAATATGTAGATAGAATTATGCAAATATGCAAAATAAATGAATACTGTATCAAAAGTCTGGATTTCTTTTATTTTAAATTAGACGATAGTGTGATAAAGCCAGCAAGTTACAAAGATGTACATATACAAATGAATTACATTGAACAATTTTTCTGCGATTGACCTTCAAACTAAGGATGTTAAAAGTCATATTTCATAAATGTTTTTAGATAACGCTATTTGAGGGAGCAAATTTATTTTCGTAAAGAAGCTGTTTTCTATGACTGTTTGTTGTACTTTTTCGCTGTCAGTTCAATATGTCAATGTCAATAACATATGAGTTATTGTTCTGATCATTTGGTTATCACATTTTTAAAGAAAGCAATCACTCACATTTCTTTGAAGATGATACAAAAATTGGGGCTCATATTCATAATGAATGAGCGAACATACTAGTATAACTATCAGGCTCATATGATCGTTTAGGTTAAGCTAAGTTAAGTGATAGCCTGCGTCAAGGTTCACTTAAGGCAGAGAAGGTCTTTAGTGAAACCGCTGTATCTCAATGGCCTCTGTTAAGACCAGAAGGTCATGGAGATTAGCAAATACCAGACTTCCTTTTAGTTTTACTAAAATCATTCTGACTTTGATAACGTGTTGCTGTATATTAACTTTCCAATTTAATTTACTGGATTTTTCCCAAAAATGTTGCCTGTTTAATTACTTTTAGATAATTCTGGATAATGTAAGTATTGTTTCAGATGATATTCCGTATATGTATTCCCGTGAATAGAACCCATTTGATTCTACTTGGGGTTTCATCCAAGCCAAACTCTCGGTTCCAGTGAGAGAGTCTGTTTAGAGCTTCTTTCCTTAGGTGGCTTAGTATACTCAAGTGTTTGGTAGAAATAAAAACTAAAATGTCATTCGCATAAGATTCGCAGATTTCGACATCTCGGAGCTCTAGGCAATTTATTGACTACAATGTTTTATAAACGGAAAAGGAGAACGCCACTTTGCGGTATGACTCCAACAGTGCTACTGCTATTTTCCCTACTTTGATTTTGTTGAAGGCACCCTAAATAAGGGAAAGAATTTAATTACATACTATTGAGTGCAAACTGATTTATACTGCATGCTAAAATGTCGTAAATATGATCGAATTTATTTTCTAACATGGAAATGTCAATCATTTAAAAAAAAAATTTAACAGGCTGACAAGTCTTACGCTATTGGCATAAACGTGGAAGCTTCTTAATGGTCTAAGTATAAAAACTGCATCAAACTTCGTCCATTACCTAAAGATGTATACCAAGTCCTAACAGTCATTTACATAGAATGACTTCTAGTATGGTATGTATAATATGTACAAACATATCGTACATATTTTGAATCATTGAAGAAGGTATGTCATCTAGTCCCGGTGACTTTGATGAATCAAAACTGTTTATGGTTCAATTAATTTCTGTTCTCGTGACCAGATAGTTTTCTTTAAAGAAGAGTGTCTACAGGACAGGACCACCGTTTTAATAGTTTTCTATTTCTATTGAGTTCTTTAATATGCAAAAAGGCTACATGTAAAGTAAAATCTATTCGAAATATGATAACTGTGGACTAAAATATAATAATATTCTCTTTGTAGCAAATTTTAAGATACCGCTTTCATCGGTTGTCATTTCTTCAAAATTGAAGCCCAACCTCGCGATACATTCACTTTGTGTCATTTCGGGACTGTTATATGAAATGGCACAGAGTTGACAGACACATATTGTTGAAAATGTAGAATACTATTTTATTTAAGTACAGGGTCCTCTCTTCTTTCTTATAAATTGTCAGAGACCGGTTTGTTTTAGTTGAAAATTTTCCCTCACATACTGACTGTTATTCTGGCACGGGACAACAGAATAAGAGCAGATTATTTCCCTTCGATTACAATTGAGGACGTTTTAGTTTTCTCTTGAGGAATGTTGTCGAATTTTACTTACATCTTATGTGCTCTCGATGAGTGCCAGAATCAAAATGACATTTTAAGACTGGATATTAGATTGACTTCGCGCTATTGAACTGTTTCTCGCAAAGGGGAAACTGAAGTCGAAATGTCACTGTAGACAAGTAGGAACAGTAGTTCACTACATAATTAACATTAAAATATTGATTGAATCATTGATTTGATGTTACAATTTGACTATAAGTTGATTTCAAAAGATAAAATTGGAGGGTAACCTTCAAGATCATACGACTTCTACCCTTTCGAGTATTTCGTGTAGGACTACTCAAATTCACAGATTTGTACTGGTAATTTAACTAGAATTGACAATCGAAGGAAACATTGTTGGTTTTATTTGTGATAAACGGACAGCATTGCTTTAAAAGTAACCCAAACTTGGACGGGTAAAATGATCCTCAACGGAATAGTAGTACTGCTCAAAATTGATATTTATCTTTATTGTTATCTATTAATTATTATTATTTATTACATTTTTGTGTTGATATTATTTTGAAATTTCAAGTTGAATCCTACTTTAATTAAGGACAATCGATGCATACACTTTTCCACTTTTACTACGCAAGCAGTTTAAATTGATTTAAATAATTTGAATTTTTTCGAAACAAAAACAAGGTGTAGCAAATATATATACATACTCGTAGGTATATGTATATGCATAAAAGGGTATTTATGTGCGTAACTTAGTACTTTAATACCTTTAAGATGAGATATACCTACGCAAATTTCAGCTTGTTTTCATTTTTTTGTTTATGTCGTTGCTTATTTCAGTAGTACACAATTATGCAAATTTAAATCACATTATGGGTAATCTTATTCTCGCAGATCCAATAGATGAATCAGTGACATCGCTATTTTATTTTGTACGTCCTACATCAGTACACTATACGCACATATGTATTTGTGTGTGTGAGCACTAAATCTAACGATGGAAAAGATGCCAAAAAAAAAATTAGGAATTTAGTTTAAGAGTTCTGAAAATAGCCGCAACAAAAATAAATTAACTTTGTGTCATTTAGTAGATGGAGGGTGGCTGTTCGTTTCGCCGTTTCTCAGTTCAAGTCAAAACAAAAACCGCTTCACGAATCAGTAATTGACTTACTCTGCCTGTGCACGTATCAATTAACATAAATCGTTTCAATTTAGAGACTAAAATTTACTCAAATCCAGAATGATGAAGACTTATCAGCATACTAAGTGACCCAAGTAATACACACATACGAGTATAGTAAAAAAAAAAAAAAAGAAGAAAATATCTTAGACGCATTTAGTTGAACAGGCTTTTTGGATAAAAAGCGTCATTAATTGTTAATATTACCTTTTCAATAGCATCTATCATTATAGCATCAAATATCACTTTGTTAACTGCCCTCTGACCCAAAGGCCGATACCTTAAAATAAAAATGTATTCGTATAAGTTCTCCCATGGGCGAAACTATAGACCAGCTTACTTCTAATGTTTTTAAACGAGAAAATTGCCGTTTAGGGGTGAAGTCAGAAACCTGATGAAAATGAAGCGTAAACATTTTAGAGATGTGTCCACGAACAACTTATTATTCTGGCCACGACCAGTGAAACCAAAAAGACTGAATAACTTTTGTGTCATGGAAGGAAAATTGATTTTTTTTTTGGCAATGGATGACAAGGGACTTCAGTTCAGTGTAGAATGTCTTAATACTTTGCGGGTTTCTTTTCCCTTTTTTTTTGGTATTTTATCCCATCTCTTAAGCATCTCTTGAATTCCGATTGGAAACGATATCTGGGTTCAATGGGAAAACGTAATAAGTTCTCTCCTGCTCATTTTCTCTTTAAGAAAGTATATATATGTATTATAGTTTGTATGCATCCACACGTGAATATACATATGTACGTAAAATATGTTCATTGTATGAGTTTTCTCTTTAATAAACACATCAAAAAATACTGCATGGAGCATTCACTCATAAGGGTATTAAGTTTCTTGTCATACATACTTGTACGTTTCAAGTACGAGTAAAACTTTTTTTTTTTTTATTTGACAGCTTGTTCAGTAAGTTCAGCTCTACGTATATAAAGTATGTTCACGCATGTACTTCTGCTGCACATGTTTCTATGCAACAGCTTTCGTTCATATAGTTGAGAGGCTGTTCAACATGATCATCTTAGGGGTATAAGTACGTACATATATACTCGTACGTTAATATTTTTTTCCAAGCTGTAAAAAAATCATTAATTATTATGGAAACAAATTCGTAAAGTTAATAAGCAATTTAAGAGTAAGTGTGAAGTCGAGCATGTTTGAATATCGAATAAAATCAATTAAATTAAAGCAAAGTATCCAAATAGCTTGTTTCATAGTAGATATTTTGCAAATATTTGTAACCGTTGAGTTTTTTTTCAATCCAGTACAATTAGGTTTTTTTAAAAGGCAAATCGACGGAGGATGAGCTCTTACAGTTTTGTTCCCAAATAATGTAACACCTTGATGGGAAAAAATGTAGGGCTGGCTTATTTATTGACATTTGACATGGTCAACCACAATTTGAAGGGCTCATCTGATGACATTGGTTTCTCTTATGGACCTAATTTCTGAAGTTAATTGGGATCTAAATTTATTGAGACACTGGTTGGCTCAACATAATTTAGTAATAAGCTCCAAAACTAAGATAATGTTCTTCAGCTTATCTTCTTCACACAATTTGGAAGCAAATGTTTATTTCCACGCACCTGGGTGCCGTAGACATAAACTGTCCACTTGCTATTGTTCGCCTGGTTTTTCATTTCCCTCTTTTTGTTATAATCTAACCTGCAGGGATAAATGCTTCCTAGCAAATAGACGAAGTAGAGAGCCGACGAATTTCAATATTTGGGGATTACCCTTGATACTGGGATGAGTTTTGAGTTTTGCAAATCATGCTGATACTTTTGAAAAAGTATTCCCGATACACCCTATGTCATTTTTATTATTTGCACAACGTATGCTCTACCAAGCTTTTAAAGATAATTTATTATGGTATTTTCCATTCTAATTTGCAATACGGAATTGTTTGTTGCGGGGGTGTGTATCGTAATAAAATACAACCATTGTTGATTTTGCAGAAATATGTCCTTAGAAAAAATTTCTGTAAATCTAGTAGATATTTTAGCTTCCCTTTGTTCTGTGCCCTGAAAATTCTCCCGATTTGTCATTTGTATTATTTTAAGGTGTTAAAAATATTCTTTATGAAGTATGGGAGTCTTAATTTTTCTTTAATTTCTAGTTATAATCTTCGTGGAAATCTTTTAAACATTTTGTCTGTACCGAATTTCCGTACCACTGCGTCTCGTAGTTCTTTTTCTGTTTGTTTTACCTATTACGAGTATTGAATGTACGAGTACACCCTCAGTCAATCAGGACAATAACATTACCTGGAGCGTTCGTAAAATGTGTAAAAATGCGTCTCTTTATCTTTTATTATGCTGTTTCTGATGTTTTGGCCTGATCTTTCTATTTATTCTTCCTTTCCTTTTTGCTTCTTTTATAATTGCTAAAAATAGTTTTGTTTAAATTGAATTATTTTTTTTTCTTGCTATGCTTAAAGTTTTTTATTTGGGTTTTTAAAGCGTAACAACACAGACAAATTTAATTTTGTTTTCCTTAAGCTAATTGAAGTGGCATTCAACTCTATTATTTTTACATAAATACTGAATGTCAACAGCCTTTCTTATATTTTCCCCCCTAATGACTTGAATTGATTTACTTTTTATGTATTATGTGATTGTTTCATGAATTAATAAGAACTAGGTACATTTAAATCTAAAAAACAACAAATCTAATAAATATTCGTATAGGTATAGTTCCTAAATTTGAAATGAGAGAAATTTATATCGGAGCTGAAATTGAAAGCCTTAAGGTCTAAAGCCTTAGTACTTAAAAAAAAATTATTGAAATACTTCTTTTTGCTTTACGTTTACACCCTTGAGATTCAAACGATCATTCATTGAACCTAAGATATCGATATGAATTGATGATAATTTTGGTTAGTATACATACCTAGATATAAAGTTGTTAACTACATACCTATCGTTCATCACCTTTTTATACACTAAATAAACGGTATAAGAGAAAAATCCTAAAATAAAACTGTACGCTATACGAAAAAGCCAATTGGAGAGGACTAAACACCTTCTTTAAGAATGTTAGCTAGTCATGGATCCCGCAGCTGACTCTCTTTGGATTAAGATCCCTTATCCCCCATAGCATGAAGAGTATCAAACCAAATGAAAAGGTGTGTTACTATTCGAGTTTACTTACGTGTCTTCTGTTCAAGAACAGAAGAATATATAGAATGCACATACTAATCACATAATTCATTCATCTATCAGCAAAAAAGTGTGCAACGATTCTCCAGCGAGCATATTTCGTCACATACAAACGATACGCGAATAAACTTAGAATTAAAAACAACATCAATTGAAGAACATTACACACGATAGGGATGCCGGTTATGCGAAACCAATGCCCAACCAAAATAAAGTTCACCTTGAAAACATTATGCAGGCAAACAGATAAACAGGTGCAGCAGTAGCAAATGGCAATACATTTCGCATAGCCGAAATTCGACCCTCAGTTAAATGCATTGTACTAAATGTTCAGGGTTGTCAATAATAACACACTAAGAATTTTTGTATTACAATACTTCCTTTGGTAGTTTTAGCATAAAAAGCATTATATTTTTTTGACTGAATTAATACTTAGCATGCGATATTTGTTGTATAAATATTCCCCTTTGAGAGAATAATAGATCACTGACTTCCCAACAGTCACACAACAAGTTTTAAATATCATTAGCTAATCCCCCGCCCTTGATAAGGTAGCTAATCCAAATCCTCAAAACACTGGCCTACTGGTACAAGAACCGGTTATACCCACATGAATTGATCAAGGTTATGCTCGTTGTGTTTAGTTTATTCAATTCCGATATTAGCAACATAACTAAAAGGACAACCACCAACAGAGCAGAATTGAATGTTTCAAAATATAATGATGCATGCTGTCGTTTAAGTTTTAACTCCCAGCCACTGTCTATGAATGGCAATTGCACCGTCGAAAAAAAAACATTCCATTCTCAGTATGCATGTCAATGAAAACTTTCGTTTGAATGACCACATATTTGACGTCGCCAAAAATGCTAATAGCTGGATAAGTTTGCTCTCTGAGCTGTTCTCAAATAGAAGAAATTTATCTGCCGAAAGTGGGATTACAATACCCGTGTCCGGTCAGGTGCTTCTCTGACCTTGATAGATAGGATTAAAATCGTGTAATAAATTTCAAAGTAAAAAGGACTTTTAAAGAACATCAAATTTTTTTTTCCCAAAACCGATTTATTATTTTAGTCTCCTCCGTCTGAATATAGAGAGTTACACGGTCTAAAAGTATGTGATCAAAAGTGTTTTAGATCATCTGCCGGGATGTCCTTCAGGATATCAAGCGTTCTGGATTGCTTCTATGTTCATAAAATGCTTTCGACAAATGCATTTTTCCGCAAAGGTAAAAATCGCACGATGCCAAATCAGGCGAATACGGGAAGTGGTTGATACTTAATATCGCGATTTTTGGCCAAAAAACCAGTCACAAGTGCCGATCAATGAACTCCAACAAACTCCAACTTTCTTCGGCGCGATATTCACGATGTACCAAACGCTTCAAAACATCAAGATCAAATTGTGCATTAACTATTTGGGCATGTGGAACGAACTTTTTATGGAAAATGCCCTTGGAATTGTAAAAGCAAATCAAGATTGCCTTCACTTTTGACTCCTATAAATGAGATTTTTAGGGTTTTTATTCGTCTGGCGCCTTCCATTCTGCATTTTGGCGCCTGGTTTGTAGATCATATGGCAACCACACCGTTTCCCCACCAGTCGCATTATTGTAAAGAAAGTTTTTGTTCTTTTTGGCCTCTTTGATGAGCAATTTTTGCTCGATGCTCATTTTTGTACCGATGATACCAACACACTATCACTTTAGTTGCAATAACTCCGCTTCTATTCATCCAAAATTTTGATGAAATTTTGGTGAAATTTTGACAGCACAGAATCTACCTTTCCGACGCATACAATTGCCAATAGATGGCCTAACTAGAAATATATATTTTTAAAAAGTCCTGTATGCTTTGGAACAGATTTTGTATTATATGTACATGTTTGTACACATTACAGCCTCGAACACAAACAAAAAGTCTCCCACCTTACCTTATACTATCGCTATTTTCAGCACAAGTGTTTCACAACTGCCAGTGGCATTCCGCCACTTCAAACCTTCAATACCCTTTAAACACCTGTCTTGTAATGAATGTTCATCAGTCTACACTCAAGCCCATTTCCTGACGTACTCTGAAATATTGTGATTCCTTCCTAAACCGTACAACTCGCTTATGGAATGCTATGCCGATATTTTTATTTTCTAGTAATAATAATCTTCAATGATTCAAAACCAATGTACATCGGTAGGTAGGTAGACAAAATAAAAAAAAAAATTAATAAAATAAATAAATAGTAACAGAGCTGCTGTCATCTTGACATCTTGATAATATCGTAACTGCATAAAAATTAGCTACCATCTAATATGGGTAAAAATATACTAAAATAAACTAAACTCAGAAAAATCACTACACTTAATGTAATTTTACTGTAGTGGTACTAGCAATCGCTTCTCACTCGGAGGTTCCAGGTTCGAATCCTGCCGATGACAAGTCAGTTTTTCATTTGTGTAATTGGAACTCAGGCAAAGAAATTCTGTGAAGGCATAACACTGACACGTAGATTTGGCTGTTGTAGAGTTTCAAGCACAAACAATTACTGCGAATTATAACCTTCCACTCTGAGTGAAGAAAAAACTCTCCGTCCTATTCGGACTCGCACCCCCTGGAGAGCGAATACCGAAACCAAACACACCTGAGTTTCAAACCATTACAAAACAATTTTTCTTTCTCTTCCTTCTACCTTTCCGCCAGCGCCAAGGCAACAGTAAAAGGGTATCTAACCCCTTAGGGTCGCGTAAATTATAAAAAAAAAACACAATGCAACGGTGTACACCAGACCCAAATACAATAGATTACCACCTATGCTGGAATAACGCGTAACGGCGAGTAAAAGTTTCCAGAGTGATCTTTGTCAAACCACTGCCATGCCAGCAGTGAGTTTACTGACACATTCCGCCAGTCAAGAATTTATTTATTTATATCTTTATTAACTCGCAAATAAATTACAATGCTAATATAATTTATTGAGCTTTAGCTACCAGGACTACCAGCTCGATAATAAAATACATAATATTCTTACATTTACGTACATTAATACGAGTTAGTTACAATTAATAAATAGCTTTCAGATATGGTTTTCCATTTTTATCTCACAGATTAGTTTGTAGGTTAGGTTGATGTTTTCTTCTGATGGGTTTTTAAGTAGATTCAGTAAGGATAAGTTGGGAAAGATTATTTTTGCGATATCTTTGATTTTGGTACAATCATAGACAAGGTGTTTGATGGTGATTATTTCATTCTCGTTACAGAGATGACAGTTTGGAGGATCCGATTTTGATATTAGATGGCCGTGTGTGGTGTAAGTGTGGCCCATTCGAAGCCGCAGATATATTTTGATTTTTTTCCATGAGCACTGTGTGGGATAGATGGTACTTTTAGAAATGATGTCTGTATTGCGCCCAGTCGTCATATACTCGTAGTTTCACGTTCCAAAAATGATTTATTTCTTTTTTTGTGTCCTTGTTGTTTGGAATATAAAACGTAGCTAATGGTTCAGTTGTTGCGGATTTTGTGGCCTTATCTGCTATTTCGTTGCCTTTTATACCAACGTGACCTGGAATCCACATGAGTTTTATTTTTTTCTGACTTCCAATAAGTTTATTGCGGATAATCTCAGGAAAAAGCGTTCTGTTGTCAATATTTAACACTGCTTCTAGTATGGAAAGGCTGTCTGAACAGATAATAGTCTTTTTCGAACCTGAAATTTCGATTGCCTTTAAAACAGCCATAGCTTCGGCTGAGAAAACTGAAGCTGTATATCTCAGAAGTCCTTTCGATATTATGGTACCGTCTTGGGTGGAGACAGCAAAAGCTGTGCCAAGCTCATTTTTAGATCCATCGCTGAATACGAAATTAAACTTACGTTGTTTTTCGGTCTGCATTATTTCAAGGAAAGTCTGCTTATACTGCTCGTTCGAAGTTGTTGTTTTTTGTAAACACTTGAGTTGGGTATTTACACAACCTTTTGATAGATTCCAAGGTGGTTTGGCGGCAGGTCGTATAACCTTATTCAAAATTGGGATATCCATTTGTTTTGACAATTGTATAGCATTATAATGCGTAGATGAGGTTTTCGGAACTTTATTGCGGCTCAAGCATTAGCATCGATTGAGACAATACAATTTTCGGTTGTACTAAACTTTTGAATGAGGAGAGATGTGAGGTGTTGAACTCTTTGCTCTATGGAAGGAAGACCCGCTTCTGCTAACATGTTTTTAGTAGGTGTAGTTCTAAATGCTTTTAGGCTTAATCGTATAGCAGTATGGTACTGGGGTTTTATTATGTTTAGCGAAGATTTTGAGCACTTTCCATAAATACTCATTGCATAATCGATTTTGGCAAGAATGGTTGATCTGATGATACTTATAAGAGAATTAATGTGAACTAAACTATTCTTAGATGATAAGTACTTAATAATGTTAAGTCTGGTAGCTAAGCTTTTTTTTAAGTACAAACAATGTTCCTTAAAATTAAACTTACAATCAAATATTATTCCAAGCAAACAGAGATTATTTACATTAACTATTGTATTGTTATTCGAACATAAAGCAATATTTTTTGGACAACTAGTTTTTCTACAGATGTGTAAAATTTTACTTTTTGACATGAAATTTTTGAGCCGGAGTAAGAACACCAGGCTGAAATATCTGCCAGAATGTTTGAAAATATAGAGGCAGTAGCTGTGAGATCTTTGCATTTTGTAAACAACGTTAAGTCATCTGCATACAAAAAATGCTCCAAGTTTTTATCTTTTTTTATAATTTCGCTAAGATCATTAAAAGCTATAATGAAAAGCACAACTGAAAGAGGAGATCCTTGAGGAATTCCGTTTTCAAGATTTTTTACTGAAGAATACACGTGACTTAATTTTATTCGGAATTGTCTATTATTTAATAAAATTATAAATTTTTGGCCCGATTTTCCATTCAGCTAGTTTTTTAAGGACAATATGAATTCCAATTCTATCAAAGGCTTTTTCGAAATCTATGGATAGTATTGAAACATGATTTTTCGAAGATAGTGCAGATGCAACGAAGTAGTCAACATGCAGTAAAGCATCGATTGTAGAATGCTTATGTTTAAATGCCACTTGGTTTGGCCTAAGAAGATTTTTTTTATCAAGGAACCAAAATAGTCTTTTTGCAATGATTTTCTCAATTATTTTGCCAGCGCATGGTAGCAATGATATGGGACGATAACCACTCATTTCGGAAGTGCTTTTGTTTTGTTTTGGAATAGGTATGACACTGGCTATTTTCCATACTTGAGGGATGATCCCGATGTTAAAGATTTCATTGTACAAACATAGAAACCTTTTTTTCAAGTCCATTGGTGAATTTTTTAGCATTGTGTAAGAGATTCTATCGAAGCCAGGGGTTTTCCCTTTTGCGGAGCGATGACAGCTTTCTAGTTCTATTGAATCGATAGGAAGCTCGATGGATTTGGCTGTTAAATCAGTTTCATTAGTCAGGGCCGTGTTATTTATGGATTCTTGTTTCTGTGTAATGAATTCGGGGGTAAAGTTTTTGTCCTCAGAATATAGTGACCAAGTTTGAGCAAACAGCTCTGCGATTTCATGTGGGCATATTAGGTTTTGAGATGAGGTTTTTATAGTTTTCACCATAAGGCTGTTATAGTTGCCTGTTAATGACTTTACATCTGCCCAGAGCTTTTTAGAGCTGGAATTGGGGTTTATGTTTTCTGTAAATTTTTGGAAGCATGAAGTTTTAGCAGTTTTAGCAGCTTTCCTAAAAATTGCATTGGCTTTGCGAAATGCTATGAGATTGGGATCTGCTGGATATTTTTTTAACTTTTTCCAGGCAATTTGTTTGATTTCTCTGAGCTGTGCAATCTCCTTATTCCAATAAGGGAACTTTTTTTGTTTGTTTGGTTTGTAATGCGTTTGAGGGATGGCTATATTTGCTGCAAAGCGGATGGATTTTTGTTTATGTTTGGCGATGGGTTTTTGTCAGATAGAAAGTTTGAAACTTCAGACTGAAATAGAGCCCAGTTAGCCCTATCTGTTTGAGACTTTGGTCGGAATTTTATATTTAGTGGCGGAGTTTCGAATATCAATGTAGTCACTATTGGGAAGTGATCACTGCCATGCAAATCGGGCAGCCTTGACCAGGAGGAGTTGGCGCAGAGTTGAGGTGATATAAAAGTTAAATCTATATGCGTGAATGTACTATGTGTAGAGAAGTGCGTAGGTTGCCCGTCATTTAAGAGGACAAGGTTTGAGCTATATAGGAAGTCTTCTACTATCCTACCGCGTCTATTGTGAGAAGGTGAACCTCATAATGGATTCCATGAATTGAAGTCTCCAGTGACGATTACTGGAGTTTGGAAGCCATTAATAATGTCTTCCAAGTCTGAAGCACTAAATGTTTGATCTGGATGAATATAGACTGAGATTATTGTTATTTTGAATTTAAGCTCTATTTCCACGGCTATAGCTGGAAAACTGGAATTTATGCTTTTGAATTCATGAGGTATGGACTTGTGTATAAGAAGGCCTACACCTTGGGTCGAAGAGGTAATCGAGGGCAAGTTATGAAAGTAAGGTGAATAATGCTTGGGTGGTTGTGGTTGACAATTAAATATAGTGTGGGTTTCTTGAAGGGAAATAATAGGAGGATTTAGTTCATCAATGATAAGTTGGAGTTCATGATAGTTATTAAAATAACCATTAAGATTCCATTGGAGGATCTTAAACAATGATTTTGTTTTTTGCCCGTGCTTCTGTACAATATAATCAGTGTTATATTGTGAAAAATCTGCGTTGGCAAAATTGGGGGTGTTAGAGATATAACTATGCAGTCCAGATGTTGAAGCGCCCAGGTTTACTATTGAGCGATTCAAATCCGTGACTGCAGAGTCAGTTCGGGGAGAATCATTGTTGCTTTTATGTGTTATCATCGTCTATTTCTATAGCGGACGTATGTTTAATTGTGTTAGGTGGTTAAGTATGAGTAAATGTGGAATGTGCGTTTGTTTGAGCCAGTTTAGTGCCTATTGGGGCAGAGAGACTAGCATTTTTTGTTTGAGTTATTGTAGAAGAATATGAAGTGAAAGGGAGCTGTGAAAAATTTGGGTGTATTTTAGTGAGTAGAGTGTTTGAGTGGTTTGAAGATGATTCGGAGTTTTTTGAGAGGTTTGATGTTAGTGAGTGAATTCTGAGTAATGTTTTTATTGCTTTGTGTGATTGATTGTGAGTGTTTTTTGTTTTGAGTGTTTTCCATTGGTAAGGCTTGAGTAAGAGTAGATGGGGTTTTATTGAAGGCTGCTAACTGTTCTTTGGTCGCGGGGTGGGGGAGACTTGAAGAAGTTGAGTTGGACTCGAGAGATGAGTTTATTTTTACTGTTGGTGAAGATTTATCTAGTGTCTTTTGAGTAGGTTTTACTTGCGATAGACTGTTCAATACCGAGGCGTAAGAAGAAGAGAGAGTTGTCGAAGGATTTTGTTCATTGTAAATTTGTTTTGCAATGACCATACTGCATTTTTTGACAGTTTTAATTTTAAGTATTTCTTTAGCCTGCAAGTAACGTGGGCATTGCCTCGAAGATGATGGGTGCGGTTCAGCGCAATTAGCACATAAAATTCGTGTACAATTGCCAGGGGAGTGAGGCGGTAAATTGCAGGTGACAGAAGAAGTCTTACCTTTACACCATTTAGAAGTGTGCCCTAGCAACTGGCAATTACGGCAGCGCATCGGGTTGGGGAAGTATTCTTCAACTTTTACGTTGTACCAACCAATATTGAGTGGGGTGGGAGGTCGGAAGAGGTCAAAAGTAAACAAGACCAGGCCTGTACAAATCACAGTCGGATTCCCTTCTTTATTTGATGATGGCTTTGTGAATTTATATACACTAGTAACACCTTGTGCTTTCATTTCCTGAACAATTTCATCTTCTGGTACATTAGTGAGACAGGGGACGTAGACTGTACCTTTGAATAACAGTTATTGGGCAGAGATTGGAAAGCATTTTTTTGATAGGAACAGATCGGCTATTTTTTTTGATTTTGCTAAGATTAACAAATTACCATCGCGCAGTTGAGTTATGGATTCATATCCAGTGCTTATACTATCAATTGCTTTTTTTAACAGAAACACGCTGAAGGATGTTAATTTAGTGTTAATGCGTTTAAATCCAAAGGTGACAAATTGGTAGATTTTCTTTTTTTAGTAGCTCTCAGCTCGGTAAGTGACTCTAAATCGAGAATCTCGAACCGACCACTCGATTGAGCGCGTGGCCCAGGGGCCATAATTTTAAAGAAATATAACTTACTTATTAATTAGGTCTTCCACTCACAAACAATATCACAGAAAAAAAAATAAATTTTTAGCGAAAGAAATCCACTACAAAGTTACGAAGTAAATCGTATATCACTGAAGAAATATATCAAATCACACAGGAGATATCTGACCGGTCTGAAGGTTAGTCGGTGACTGCGCAGTCAAGAAACCGTAGAAAAACCAACGAAATCGGCATCAGTCGGCAAAATAAACTCACACATTTGAATTTGCCGGTATGGCTCCAAGATGCCATAAACCGAGAAGAAGAACTAAGCGCACGAGTGCAACTCGATGCAGAAGTTCCGGGCAAATTTTTCCTAGTAAATTAATGAACAAGTATGAAAACATTCCCTTCCTTCCCATCTCACTGAACCACACACCTAAGGGATACCTTAAGTCGAAGGTTAGGAATAACAATCCTTGTAAGATTAAGATCCTGCAGGAAAAAGTCCGTAGCGAATTTGCAGGTATTGTGAAAGTATGGTTGCGTGGAATTGGGCCAGAGTAGAGAAATGGAAATACTTGCAGACATCTTTACTTTTAAGAACTTCATATTTTGTGCGCTAATGTTGCTGTTGTTTACTTAACTTAAGATGCTGATCCTTCACTAAATCGTTTATTTCATTTAATTATTAGTTATTTTTATTTTCGGAAAAAGTTGTCGCCTTGCATCAGCCCTGGCTCGGCTCTCGACCACCCTTCAATAGAATGGTAAATTTTTGTTATCGACTGGTGATACTCATAACTCTTAATCACTTCCTTTCACTAATTGCTTTTGTACCTTTGCTTGGCAAATCGACAACTGCGTCCATAACGTCTGTTAAATTAATAGACTCATTAATCAGCAAAGCCTCTCCCTCGGTACTCAGATAACTATGCCAATTAGCACTTTCTTAGATGTAAGCAGGTGCTCTACATCAGGGTCCGCAGCAGGATATGCTCACTCTTTTCTGAATCGATGATTTCCATTTATTTTCATTAGATATTGTATGCATAGTGTGTGCATAACACATTTGTAGTTACTAGGTCCAAAACTTACTGTTGCATATATGTAAAAGTATGATGTATTTCTTAAATTGAACGAGTCATAGTGTAGTCAATTTAGTTTAGTTGAACATCTCAAAACGTATAGCGCAAAGGGAATAGCATAGAAAACCCAAAGCAAGTAACATTTTAAAATGTCGCCCTGCATGGCAATATAATATACATTTTATTTTTAAACCTCAACTCAATATTTGATACAATCAGTAAAAAAATCTCGGGAAAATATTCCGTCAAATGTAAATATAAATATACACACACGTCAATAAAAATTCTCTCAGTGCTTATGTATTTGCCAATGATATTTTAATACGAGTATATTTTTCTACTTTTTTTCAGTTCCAGCACGACTTGTTTGGGCAGCAGTAGGGAAGAACGTAGATCTTCCATGCGACTTAACTCCACCAACAGAACAGGATTCTGTGAAATTACTTCTGTGGTTCAAAGACACAACCGGAATCCCCCTCTACAGGTATTTTTACTGTCTTAAATTTCTAAACATATTTACCAATAAATTTTTATATACACATACATACGACTTTATGGTCCACCCATGATATATCATAATAATGATGGCATAGTTCTTCATACACATAAGAGCTTAATGAGAACTTTGAAATGCTGTCTAGTCAAATTTGTAAGTTAGTTATTAATGAATGTTTTGAATAATTGTATAGGTATATTATAGCATAAGTGTTTAAACAATTGCTTAAAAAAGAAATGCTTACAATGTTGTGACAGCTCATGCACGTTATATGCGTGTAAACCCCCATTTTTAATATGTCATACAAATGTTCCACGACTTTATGAAAATAGTATTCTCTAAACAAAAGAAACAATTTACTGTCACTTCTGTCATTAAATGATATAGGTACAATAGGTATCATCCATCCCATTTTGTTATCCAGCTCTTCAATTTGGCCAAGTTGCTACTTTTTTTCTTTGTCGGAACAGAGCACTCAGAGCACAGTCTTTCGAAAAAATATTAGTAAGAGCTTCAGTGATAAAGTGCCTACAGTACCAGCACCCACAACGCCACAATACTCATATGAAACCCAACTGTCAATGGGAGCGCTAATCGATGACGCAGGCAGACCTAACCTGGGTTTGGTTTGGTTCTGAAAAACTCTCCTCTGAGCCTTGTCTAGCATTTTCATTGGAGACTTAATTTCTCGTGATCCCACGGTGACATAAGACCCAGAAAAGACTCAGTGAATTTAGTCTTCTGACAACGTTCAGTGAAGTCTTGCATTCTCGATCTAGCTTGGAAGCTTTAAGAAGGTAGGGTACAACAAGGCTCCTGACGCAACTTGGCTGTCGCTACATATGCAAATGCTTAGCCCCCTGCAGCGGTTCTTCACAATATTGCTTGTTGCCATCAGGATTGCGGATATTTCCGCTTGGAAGACAGACACAAGTTATCGTAAAGAGGCGTGAAATCCAATGTTGTCGACACCAGTGCCGCATCCTAGACTGGTTTCGAAGCCATCCATGAAGGCCTGAATACATTCCCATCCTTGCTCAGATTCTGGACGAAACCAGTTTTCTCTATTTTTTTTGCACTAGAAGTTCTGGTTTCATTGCATCAGGCAGCATGTCCATAAGACCAGAGTCAAAATACACTTGGTGCTCAAGGTCATCAAACCTCCAGTGCGTGTTGTACCAACGACCACTTATTTTCAAATGAAAGAGAAGGAAAGCCCCATCCAGCCGAGATATACAGTTGTTTAGACTCTGGTAAAAGCAGCAATATCGTATTTTCGTGAGAGCTTATTCCACCAAACAACCCACGTATAGGATATAATTGTAGGTCCAAAGTCCCCTTCTTGGTGATAGGCCTTATGTCTTCTCTTGCCAACAGTTCCTTTGCACTTCCAAAGCTTCCGACGTAACATGTTTAGTAAATAGAAGTTTGCTATCCAGGATGACACCCAAATACTTAATTTCTTTGCAGAATCATGTTCCTTCTTCTCATAAACACAACAAACTCGGTTTTGAGAGTATTGACTGAGAGCCCATTTCTCGTTCATCAATCGTCAATCACACCTAGGGCTGCCTGCGCTTTAAAGCAAGCAGTCGCTAGACACGATCCAAAAGATAGTACAACTACATCATCAAAAGCGTATGCTTGTGCATAGAGGTCAGAACTATTGAGCGCGTTGGCAGTGAGTTGATCAACATGCCCCATGACAGTGGAAACAGAACGCCTCCTTGCGGGTAACCCCTGTTTACTCGGTCATCACATATTGGCCACAGTTAACATCGGAAATCAGTGACCTTCCTATTCACCAGCATTGCTTTATTAGACAAAAATAGTGATCCGTCTACGCCGTGATACACATGCAGTCAAAACTTGCGTTGTCGAATGCACCCTCAATGGCGCCTTCAGATCTGCATACCAGATATAAAGCGCATGTTACATCTCAGACAAAGGATGCAATCGGAAAGCAGTTTTGCGAACATGGAGCTCGACATTTCTTTCCATTCTCTTCGACATGAAGGAAGTCAGACTTATAGGTCAGAGGCTCTTGGCTTTGTATTTGTATTTGTAATTGTATTTAAATTAAAATTACATAAGTACTCTAAGATAAGATATCTTTTAAATGTAGTCCCCTTTTCCGATTTTCGGTAACTCTCACTGTTTGCGAGGGTTTCGGTATGTATGTCAGTGTCAGAGTAGCAGTGAAGATTGTGTTCAGAGTTACCATCAGCTGGCCTATACATTTTTTGTAACATAACTGAATATACGCCTTCAGTGCCGGGCAAGTCATCAAAGGAAGCAACAGCATGCTTAATGGATTTATCCATCACCATAACTGATGCTAAGGCATGTTGTGCTATTCAGTTCACTAGCAGCTTCGGTAACAGGAGCTGGTTCTGTTTAGGTTACCTGGGAAGTAAGCCTCAAGTATGAAATGGATAGGCTCTACTTCCGACTCAGTGTAGATGCCATCAGGTTTTCTGAATGATTCCAGCCTGGTTGATCTGAACTCCCCCTTTTGAGGACTTTGAACAGCTTACTA
This sequence comes from Volucella bombylans, assembly GCA_949129095.1. Lineage (NCBI taxonomy): Eukaryota > Metazoa > Arthropoda > Insecta > Diptera > Syrphidae > Volucella > Volucella bombylans. Next base: position 639,195 of record OX422140.1, on the reverse strand, counting down.
AATTTCATCGACAGTTTCGATCCTTCCGTAAAAGTCTTTATAAAAGGCACTCTTCGAAATCTGTATTAGCTTTTTATATTCTTTTTGATTCGAACTTCAGTCTCCTAAACAAATTAGTCTTTAGTGACCTGCGTAGAAGTTTTCTTGTTTCGTTACGAAGGCGCTTTCTACCTGAACATGACATTTCACAACACTTTTTCTAGAGCCCGTAACACTTTTTGAGTTACCCGAGACAACCCCTCAAAAACAGCACATTCTGATGGAGTTTGATGGTAACAGGCAAGGCGTCTCCAGTATTTTCTCCATCGCTCCAGCCAAATCTACCGAACGTGTCGTAGAGAGGGCCGCATAAATCAGTCGAGTGTACCGTGCGTGTACCATCTGGAGTATAATTCCCTAGGGTCACCTCCATTCTTTAACAGTTTAACTTTTGTTTCTTTTTTTTTGTTAAAGAACTTAACACTCAAGTGGGTATGACTACACTTATGATCCCATTACATGTGTTAAGTTTTTCGGGAAATGGGGCAGAAAGAGAAAGAAAGAAGTTTGGGCTCAGCGGCTATTTCGCTCCATGGGTGGCATACAACATCCGATTGCGAAGCAAAACACTACCACTTGAGCCACAGCCACCCCCCATTTAATGTCTAGTTTGGACGTTTTTGGCGCTTAGTTCGACATTTCACCTGGACTTTTTTCAGAACCTTAGGATCTTTGAATCCCAATCCTCCCTGCCACTACAAGGCAACCAAATCGAAGGAAGGAAGATGCTGCTTAGGCTTTTGCTGAACGTTTGTCATTTTATCGTGCGTTCAAAGTTATATTGTAGCTCAACTATGCTACAGTTACTTTTCACATTTTTATGCAAAATATTGATATAACTCCCTCCACTTTGCTGCTGAAGTAGCTGCTGTGTGAAGTTTCAGATGAAGTCGATCTGTCACACGGTATTCGTACGTCTACTACGAGTATTTGTATGTTTTGGACGTTCTGGTATATTTATTCTAAAGCGCTGACTAGTTATACAAGGGTCGTTTGATTCCCAACTAACTTTTTGGCGCCCAACTCCAATTGGCGTTGCAGAAAGAATCAAATTTTTCTACGTTTGTTTCAACTTTTCAGCCCTAGCCCTATTCCTTATTCTGTGCTTCTAAAATACTTTTCCACAGTAGAATTTAAAGTGTCGCACATTGGGACAAACACTATATATATTATTGCAAACAATTTTCAATATACAATGTATTCCAATGTGGGTGTCCGTGGCTCAAGTGGTAGCGTACTATATTGACTTCCAAATCGGGCGATTCGGGGTTCAATACCAGCCGTGACCGAAAGACTTTTTTTCAGGCAACTAAAATCTTGTGAGAGGGATGGTTGCCTCAATACAACATCAAATCAACTTACACTAATAATTTAGTCTCGACCCATGGAGCGGAATAACCACTGAACCCAGACATCTTTCTCTCTCTTTCTATCCAATTTTCCGAAAAACTTAACACATGCTCCGACATTTTATGTAGTAGTAGTAGTAATACCCTCTTGAATGTTAAATTCTTTAAAAACAAAATTCCAAAAGCTCTTCAACCCGGAGTAATTTGGACATCTTACTGTGACATCGTCTTCACACTTCAGAAGCCAATCATGGTCATTCGTCATTCGGGGGTGTGTTCGGTCTCTGAAGCTACAAGAGTGAGATCAACGACCCTTCAACCTGACTGGCATTACTTCGAATTTTAACGAAGATAAGAATTCATACATATATAGAAAGCATTTCATTACGGACTACAATAGATTATTGTGCTACTTTCTAAAATCAGGTTGAAGGCTGTCAATAATTTTTGGATTAGTTTCAGTGCATATTCCCAAGCGACTATTGCTCAAAGGTCTTTAAACATTAAAAAAATTAGTTTGTTATAGATTTTTCGTGCATTAACTTAACTTAAGCTTCTGTTTTTATATATTTCTCAAATTATTGAATAGTTGAAACGCTGAGTTTGATACTTTAATTGACTCATTCTAACTATACAATTACCGTAAAGTATAATACAAACCCATAGACGACATCTTCATTACCAACATTTATCAGTATATCATCGATTGTGTGGATGTTTTTCACAGAATTGTATTCCACTGATCGTGCAAAATTAACAATTGCACTCACAATCGCCACATTACTTCAATTCCTTTTTTGAAAGCAATGTTATGTCAATCTTTCACGGAACATACTAGACCGGTTTGTTTGAAACGTAACAAATATTCTCCAAAGCTCTTGACATACAGGGACGAGACGGTGTCATCTCTTTGATTTTATGAATTAATTTTCAGGTGTTTAAATAAAATTATACGAGTATTAATCGTAAAATAGTATTATTATTATTATTCCGCTTAGTATGTGGGTTATGCAATAATACGGATACAGAGTGTGCAATGAAGTTCTTGTGCTTTCAACTATTATCATGAGAATAAATAAGAAAAACAATGAGGTGCTAAGCGAATCTATCATATGATTTATCGTAATAAATGAAATTTATTGTAAAGTGCGACAGAGTTTGTGTAGATAAAGGATACCATTTAATGGGGGCTTTAGTTAGTGTTGTAGGCTCTTAAGCATTCAAACTCCCTCTTGCTTTTCAGATAGAAAACTAAGATTGAAATATAACTTAACACCTTCTTAATTCTTTGCAAATTCAATTCAATTCATATGCAAATTGTTTTCATTTTTATTTGACTTTTTTTCAGCTTGGATTCACGTGGAGGAAATGTAAAGTTAGCACCACATTCTGCAATAGCTAGCGATTTGGGGCAAAGATTGTTCTTTTCAATCGGCGACGACCCCAAAGATTCACGATTGCAGATACGCGATGTAAAAGCATCTGACGGAGGCGTTTATCGTTGTAGAATAGATTTTTTTAATTCACCAACACGAAACTTTAGGATTAATTTAACTTTAGTAGGTAAGTTCATACAAGAAACCCTTAAAATTCGAAGGCAAAAGGAATATAATATAAAGAAAGAAAAATAAAATATAAAAAAGATTTGAAACTAATTTCGAATTCATTGGATATTTAATAGTATTTTAGTTTCAGCTGAGCTCCTTGTTTAGTACTTTTAGGTCCATTCGCAAAGGAAAAGCTGAAAGTTTTAATATCGTCCTATTATTTGGGTTGTGTTTTTTTTTCTTTCTTACTAATTCTACTTTTCATGTCTTTATTCAATCTAGTTCCTCCGGACGAACCTCGTATATTCGATGCACAGGGCAAAGAAATATCCCAAGTGGCCGGTCCGTTCCGAGAGGGATACGAACTTTTTTTATGCTGCCAAGTTAAGGGAGGTAAGTGATTTGTTAAAGTCAAACCTTTGTCATATTGACTTTATTCTTGTGGTTGTGTATCCTTTTTTTTGATATTTATTTTGACTTTATCCTACTTGTATATGTATATAAGTATGTTTGATTATTTTAATTATATTTATTGCAAAATGTTAAATCATTAAAGTTTAAATTGAAAATCATATACAAACGAGTACGTGACACACAAATTAATTCAAATCGAAGGATTGGCAAAGACTTCTTGTAGTCAGTTCGAAATTTATGATGATCCATCTTCCATTTGTTTGCAAAAATCCATCAAGCTTACAAATTGTTTTATGCTAAAATATTTTTCCAAAGGAAAACGGCCGAATGTGAATACATATGTATACACACGTGTGTGTACATATGGCAATGGATCTATGTATGCATTATGTTCTGAAGAATATTATATGTAGAGTTATAAAAATGTCATAAATTAGGTCTCCGACGCGACTAGAAGACGAAATGTAGAACGTTTGGCGGAAAGTTGTTGACTGTGATATAATACGCAATAAAAGGGAATGTATTTTGAATTATAAGATATATAAGTACACTCCTATAAAGAATGTCTGAGATATTTTACGTATGTAGTTTTTTTTTATACTGATTTTGTGTATCAACTTGGTCAAGTTAAAATGATGAATGATTTTCTTCTTCCACTAAATGTTAATTTTTCATTTCATAGGGTTCTTGCTCGAGAGGATCGGAACCAAAATATGTTTGCTACGTACATATATAGTACATATACGGTGTATCGGCATATAATATTAGTTATTAATTGTAAAATCCTGACTTGTGTTCGAGCTTTTTAATATTTCGTGAATTTTATGAAAGCACCACCTCTATTTTTTTTTAAATGTAAAAAAAAGACAATTTTCCAACTTTTGTTTTAAAATTTGCATTCAGATATTTATTCCAATCAATTTTTCATTGAGTTTTTCAACAGTGTAGTAAGCCTTTAATTTCTATTGGCACTCTCATAGTTTTGACTTCAACGATTGTAATTTGAAGTATATTTGTGATGAAAGCTCGGATTCACATTTTTCGAAGCAGTTTTGTACAATAATACGAAATTTACAACAAAAAAATATGTTATTTACTTACTTCCTTAGACGACAGGTTGGGCCAGGTTTGAACTTCATTCAATTAGTCTCTCTTGTTAGAGCGGTCTTTGGTCGACCAGTTGCTCACTCCAAATTGATTAAGGTCGCAGTTGTGCACACTGATAATTCTTCTACTGTGTTGTTCCTCTACGTTGGACTCGAAGATATTTTGGCTATGATGTTTGTATTCATTCGGTCTTCATGTCCTAGGAATATCATGCGGCTGATGAACACTTTTCCCAAGATGTGATATTTTGTACAATTCGTAGAATTTTCTGTTTTTTCTTTAAACTTATCAAAACAAACCGGGGTATCCACATCTATAACACACAAACAGACCTTCACAATGTTCTTTTACTCTATTGCGTTTTTTGTTTAAAGAAATAGCGATTGGCATGTATAACTCTTTGTTTGATTGATTTCTGATGACATACCTTACAGACATACAGAGTTAATAGCGGAGACAAGGTATAACAAATCTCTTACTACTTCAAAGTTATAGCCGTCTAATGGGATATTCCGCCCGATTTGTCAATGTTATGTTTCACTTGTTGTTGAGCAGATATTCTTGGTTTTGGTCTTCTCATTTACAGCTAATCCCATTTTGCCGCTTCGTTTCTCATATATAATTACTTGCAAAAGCGCTACTATACAGCTCACAGGAGAAGGTCAAGATACCATTATTATCGTCCTATGCAAGTTTCGCACAATTTTGTCAAGTATAACGTTGAAGGATGAATGATTGAAAAAATATGGCAGCTTATTACCTTATCTACACCCTTTTTTGACATCAAAGGCCTCGGTAAGATTATTCCCGCCTTGATATAGCACCTCGTGTTACCCATTATAATTCAACAGAACCTGAGAACTCACCATATGCTCTAGTCGTTTTCTTCTTCTACATGCTTGGAATTTGTAGGTGCTAGGTAGCAAAATGTGACTAGTTAAGCTTGATGCATCTTTTCCTTAGCTAGACTTGGGTGATGCACTTTTGCTTGTGACTTTGATTCTTTTTACCAAACTCAGTCCCTGTTAATTGTGAGCTGCATTTTTTCCAACCATTCTTACCGCCGATTGTAGTTCATATTTGAAATTTTTCTCATGAAAGCGTTCTTTGCATTTCGTCAATGATTTCTTCCCCTTTGGGGGAGTACGATAAAAGCTTATACTAGACTGTATAAATCTGCTTATACAATAGTAGCATTTGACTAGTTGCTTGTTTTCATAGCTTGAGCTTATATACCTTTCCAAAAATATGTCCCCCAATTATTCTCAACAACTTATACCAATAATCAATAATTGCAACGGCTCTGTATCTGGACTTTGAAAAACCATTTGAGAGCAAAAACTTTCCAGTCATTGTCGCAATTAGTTATCAATACATCTATTGAATTGTTCATCATTTTCCTCGAATCTGTTTTTAAAATTACCGGTAACAACCCGCAATAAAAGTCGTTAGAAAGAATATGACCCATTGCACTCTTTTATTCTTCATTTACCATTACTTGTATTAATTGCCGTATTACTTTTGTTAAACTTTTATTTAAGAAAACGTGATCAGTAGAGAACACATCAATCACGCCTTTCAGACTAAAAGTTATCTCATATGTACATAAGTGAAAATCATATTTCTATGTAAATTCATTCTTACAAATTCACAAAAAAAAGGACTCTTAAGCTAATGCGTACAATTCAAATTACCTCTTGAAGATATTAGTACGAGTATATAGTCTAAATAATGTGTTATTTATATAATAGTTCTTTCAAATGTTATTAAAACCACAACCCAGTTATTTTATTAAATTTATGTATTTAACTTTAATTTTAACTAAAATAGAAAAATAATTGAATTTAAAAACACTAAATAGGCCGCCCTCCACCAAAAGTAACATGGTGGAGGCAGGACACAGAAATAATTGGAACCAGTCACTCTTCTGTGGAAGAAGGTGTTGCGGTCATGGTAAATCAACTTTTAATTGGAACAGTAACGAGAGAGTACTATGGTTCGAAGATACAATGTAGAGCTCAGGGAACAAGGCTCATACCTCCTGTCATAAAAGATGTCACCATACAGGTTCATCGTAAGTCCTAATTATCTATCCTAATCAAAAAATTTGACAAAAGAAAAAAAAAACTTTTCTCAAGCGAGAAAAATATCAATTCAAATTCTCTAACATTAAATTTATTAAATCTTCTTGCAGTGAAACCAGTGCGGGTGAAAATTGTTACACCCAATGACCTACTTACAGCTGGACATCCTGTGCCTTTACGATGCGAATCGTGGGGATCATATCCCGCAGCGAAAATAACATGGTTGCTTGATGGAGAACCAATACGAAATGCTGATGTTACTGTACATAGTGATAGGGAGGTATGAATGAAAATATACATATATATATGTTTATTTATGATAAAGACAATATTGTAAAATATAGAAATAAGATCTCAAATGTGTAACGCTTGTTTTAAAAGTTTGATTTTCTAGTTCTGACTTTAATCTGCCATTTGTATCTTAAATTTTGTCAGCGATTTTAATATGTTTTTTTTCTTATAAATTTAAAACTCACAGCTTTGAATGTCTCAAAAAGCAAGGGTCTTATCCACCTCCGCTTATCCATCTAAAGAAATACAAGGTGGGGTAAAAGTAATGTCATGTTGTGAATTAGCTGCCATTTTGTTAAAAATGAAAAAAATGTGGGCTCTGTTTTCACAGAAAGTTTATTTGAAGGTATGAATTTAATGATATTAAATTGAAAAAATAATATCGACCAAATAACCATCTCCTGAGATGATGTACATTTGTGCTTGTTTTACGGCGTTTTGAATTGTTGCTCACAAAACATCTGCCTCCAAATTGGTGATTTCTTTTTTAATGCTGGCTTTCAAGACTTGCAAGGTTTGTGGTTTGTTGTGGTAAACGCGAGATTTCAAAAAGCCCCAAAGAAAGAATTCTGGTGCCGTTAGATCTGGCGATCTGGACGGATAGCTCAAATCGCCAAACCGGGAGATCAAACGGCCTGGAAATTGGTGATTGAAAATCATTATCGTTGCTCGAGCTGTGTGAGCGGTTGCCCCATCCTGCTGGAATTAACAATTCTCGAGAAACAATTGAGCAGCTTTCGACAAAAAAAAATTGATTTAACATCTGTCTGTAACACTCACCAGTTACGGTTACGGTAGTCCCGCCGCGCCGGCGTCCTCTAAAAAATAAGGGCGAATCACTTTTTCACTGCAAATGTCGCAACAAACAGTCACTTTTAGAGCATGCAATGACTTTTTGTGCGTTTCATATGGATTGACCGTGTCCCAGAAATGGAAATTTTGTTTATTCACATAACCACTTAAGTGGAAATGAGCTTCGTCGCTTCGTTGCTTATAATGATTCGTTGCATCAATTGATGAACGATTTGCACTTTATAAGGGAAAAATCTTCAGGTCTCTCACCCAAATTCGAAGCAACGAACGTCTGCTGATACTAAATTGTGTGCATCGTTTGTGGACACCCTCAAACGCCCTCAGTCACTGGAGTGATATACCCGGTTGAACGCAATACGCGGCCGGACACTTATTGCGACATCTCTAGCGTATGCAGTTTGTAGGAGACGCTCAAGCAAACGCTTAATTATTCGCGCATATGTTGCAGAACGGCGACGAAATTCACGATGCCTTAAAACAACAGACCGGAAATTGGTCAAATAAGCAGTAGGTACCAATAATTCCACGTTTCATTGCTTATTGCCAAGAAATTCTTAATCTGTCTACAGCACAAAATGCCACAGCACAATAACACTCAAAGCCATTTGCAAAAATGGTAGCACATGCACATTACGACATTACTATTACGCCACCTTGTAATTTGATAATTTGATCCTAATAAAAGATGATAGAAAACGTAAAGAAATTCAGCTTCTTAATTCTTACCGACCATACGGGTGCTAATATACATATACACACTTGGACTTGTAACATAGATGTATTTTGTATTTCGTAAATATATTTCATGTATTTTTTTTTCACATTTTCATCAAAATATCTTAAAACATAACAACTCATAGAGATTTTAGGGCACGAAACCACTTATAAATCAATTGTATTGCAATATTATAAGAAAAATGAGGTCCTTCTGAAGAGCTAAATTTATTCACAACGACATTTTCAACCAGAGGCGAGTGAACTCAATTTTATTATATTTAAAAGGCACACATTTAAAATCATATGTGCTAGTACGTTGATGTAAGACATTGCCATGCTTGAGGCGAAAATAAAATTGTATTATACTCGCATACATAAAGACATAAGATAATAATAATGATATCCGAAAAAAGTACCAGGGGAAAAGATAGAAGCCTACTGATTTCTGATTTTTGCTGTTCTCGCACACTGAATCTCTATGGCATGGTAATAGTTCTCACATAAATGAAATGATGTGTTCAGCTAAAATAAAAAAATTTCGAAATACGAGTATCTATGTTGCCGCGGTTTATCAATATTGTCCGTAAGACTACTTCGCAGTTTTTAATGCTTACGATCAAAAATTTTGAGCAAATTAACTCCTTAGTATATTTTGTTTTGAATAATTATCATGTTGCACTCAATAGTATGTACGTTACAGAACTATAAAAATGCGGAAATATTTTTATAAAAATTCAATTATATGCTTGTGTACGTGTGTGAATATTAATATTCAGGCATATTAATATAGAAGTGTATGCTGCACGGAAGGAAGATTTGTATGACGTTTGCTCAATGCCCTACTTCTAACAATAAGAAGACCTATTGCAATATATATTATATAAAAAAAACTAAATACATAAAACATATATACATCTATACATATTCAAATATGATATGTGTATGCGCAGTCACTTCACATTTCCCTTTGAAATGCTTATGCTAAACAGGCTACTTTCAGTCGCTTTACTTAGGAGAGTAAAGATTTTTTTTTCTCAAAAAGTAGGACGTATACCTTATGCCTTCTCACAAAAAGCCTTAGGATAAGGTCGTTGTTGAAAAGCGTTTTTGTGAATATTGTGCAACAGGTCAATGTAGTTTGACATTAGCATATAAATATGCTTTAGACGTAGGTGATAAGCCAAGTATAGAAGGAAAACAAAATGGCAGCTAACTACCGGTTTCAATTAAAGCGAAGTGTAAAGTGTTTTGTGAAGTACCTTTATTATATATAAATAACATACATATAAATGTATATAAATATTTAATTTACAAATAACAATGGGAAAGCACAATATCTCCAAAGAGATGAAACGGGTAATTGATCTGATAGCTTTTCTTTTCTAATACATATATTTCACATTTTACATTTTGCAGGAGCATTATCTACATTGGATATATGTATGTACATAATGCTCCTGCAAAATGAAAAATGTGCAGCATCTATATCTAAGGAAATGTTTAAGACTATGTTAGGCGAAACTACAGAATAGAAAAATAATAGCAACACATGTAACATTATCTGTTTTTTTTTATATTTCTTTTTTTTTGTAAGGAACAATTTGGTTACAAATTGTACATTCTACAATATATTACGACCGTATCTTTGGGTTATTTTACCTGCCTACCAAGTTGCTTACTTATTAAAAATACCTAGATGGCGCTAGAGTGCAGGTATAGGTCAAGGCCGAAGCTAACATACCTCTCCAGCTAGTACGGTGTTTTACCAGCTGCTTCCAATTGGACACAGAAATTTGGTTGAGGTCCACTTATAAAGCGTTTCCCAAAATTCACTCCAGATTCAAATTTTCGCCCTTTGTGTCGTAAAGTGTTACTAACGAAAAAACAAAAGCAGCTGACAGTTCAGCGTTATTAAAAATGATACGCTACGCGAAATAACAACTTGTTTTTAAAAATTATCCGATTTAAGGCCGATTGACGTTTAGGTTTTTTGAAGTCTAAGGTTTATGCCAACAAGCCCACGATCACGCAAGTCTTTAAAGAACAAATTGAGCTCTGTATCAACGAAATCCAACTACATTTATGCAAAACTGTTCCGAAAATTTTCGACAAATGAATGCCAGCGAAGCCCAGAAGTCGTCTGCTCCATTCTCCATTGATGCAAATGGTACCGAGAATTACCCAAAGGACTTTTCTCTCGAATCGTCCAAGCTTTTGCGTCATAAAATAGAAATATTCAGGGTCCTGAATAGGGTTTTGTTTGGTTGCTCCAGAGATGGCCGACTTTGACTGAGAAGCAGATTCACCATCGTCACATTCGAATGAAGTTTTTTGTGAAAACTAGACATAGCAATGTAAAGTTCGCCTGTATAGGCGGCTTTGGAATTAATGAAAAGGTGGTGTGTATATACTTATTTGAACTTTCCTAGCCTACAACCACACTGATGGAAGCTGATCAGACTATCGACGAAGTGTCTCGGACATTCACATAATACTGCAGGCAGGATTCCATATGTAGTGTTGAAGAGACTTATTCCCCTGTAATTGAGGCCGGGTTGGTAATAACTGCTCGGAACGTTTGGATATCCAATACACTGGTGGAGCAACTCGCGTCTATTTTGCAATATGATTAATTTCGTTGATGGTTTGTTGATTTAGGCCCGGGTCAACACCCGACAGTTTACTGATGCTTAATATTATACAAACAAACAATAAAACTTATATTAATATGACTTAAAAACTACGGGCAAAGCAAGCTAGGGGTTTTTGAGCTTGTAAGAGAGAAATTCGAAGACTGGTTTTGCTGATGTTGAAGTCGAACCCATTAACTATGTTGCTCACAGTTCGCAGCATTCTGGTCAAAGGTTCGTTACAGTGAGAGAATGTATTAATTCATTACCAATAAAATAGGACCTTGGAGACGGTGGCAGTTGACATTTGTTAGCATTAAGCTCAAAAAAAAGCTATTCAGATCATCTTATAGAGTCAGAGGGTATTGATTGCTTATGGATTTTCATTTTATCTGCATAGATGGGAAGGGGGGAATCTTTTATAATGAAGTTTACATCATTTATTTCCGATATAAATATCACAGGGCCGATGTGACTTCCTTTTGGTACGCCAGATTTAGCTACAATGGGATGTGAAATAGAAAATCTAAAAAGAACATTATATTGGCGCTTTTTCAAATAAGATTTGATTCACAAAATGAACCCAGGTTAGAAGCCGGGAGTTTTATATTTGAGAAAGATTAGTTCATGCGAAATTTTATGCAAGGGAACTACATATATAGAATGTCTTCCAAAATGAAGGAAAAATATTTTGGACATAGAGCGCGGAAAGTGGGCGCAGAGAGATATGCCAAAGATGTTTGCACATCTTGATGCGCTGTCTGTCTTCATTCAAAGAATTGTATCCTTATATCCTCATACTGTAATAGTTATTACTTTCGATTCCAATATACACAACTCTATTTGGCTTCGATATTCTGGACAGACAACATCCGAGAGACGGTTTGTTGAGATCTTCGCTAGGGAAAACAGCTGGAACCAGCTTGAAAATGAGCCCACACGTATACCAGACGTTGATAGTCATACCGCCAGCACCCTGGATTTGCTTTTAACTTCTCATCATGATAAAAACAAGGCTCGTCGGACCATTGTGTCATATCAGCTAATTTCTCGTACCTCGACCACACAGTTAGAGAAAAGATTCCTAAAAAAAACCCTATGGCAATATGAGAAGGCCAATTGTAGCGGACTTAACACCTTCTTTAGGAAGTTATGTTTCCTCGATAACGACGTGGATTCCGCGGCTGATATGATCATAGAACCCATTCTCTTTGTCATTCATCGGATGCAGAGTATGAAACCAAAAGAAAACGCGTGATACGAGTAGAGCTATAGAGACTGTCAGGGTTAGAGTAATATTTTTTTGTTCCTAGAACACCAACTCAACAGAAGAAAACCGCAAACGAGCCAGAAATGACTGTAACACCACTTTTAAACATGTAAAATTCCAATACGACCAAAAACTGAGGCAAAAAATACTACAATGTCCCAATGGTAGCAAAAATTATTGGTCGTTCTTCACCAACATTTATTATACAATGACATTCCAACTATCATCTCTTTGGACAAGGTCAATCTCTTGCTGCACACTTTCCGGACAGCTCAACACTTCCAGGTTGTGCTTTGCCCCATCTACTTCGAATCTTCAATACAACGAATCCACTTTCTCACTCGTGTAGTAGCAAGAGTACTTAAAGATCCTAATAAATGCAAATCCGCTGGTCCAGATGGTATATCTCCCCGTCTAGTGAAGAGGTGTTCTTCCTATCTGGTAAAACCACTGTATAAACATTTTCATAGATACTACTCTTTAGGGCTGTTTCCGAGCAGATGGAAAACAGTGTTTGTCGAATCTTCTTCCCTCACTTCCTACAGATCCATTGCACTTACGTCCCTTCTTTCCAAGGTCATGGTGATAAACCATCAGCTCGTGAAAAATCTCGCAACACGAAATCTTATCAATGTCCGACAGTACGATGGCATGTCTCACCGAAAAGTGGAACCAAAGCATACATCAGTCTTTCGAAAGCAAGATAATTGCACTTGATACGTATTTCTAAGGCATTTGACAGAGTTTGGTATCAGGCGCTTTTGTCGAAAATGCATGCTTTTATTAGAAATTACCTTTCGGAACGTTTAATTCAAATTGTCTTGGACGGCTTCAAGTCTAATATTCACAAAACAAATGCTGGTGTGCCGCAGGGTTCTATTCTGTTTCCAACAATCTTTTTAATTTTCATTACTGATCTCTTGTCTGCTACTTCTAATCCAAAATTTTTTTTGCTGATGACAGTACTCTCTGCTTTTCATATTCGTTCCCGGACTCACGTACCTGCTCTTCGACTGTAGAACGGGAACGGCAGCGTGTGTTAAGCTCATTAAATTCCGATATTAACAGCATAACCAATAGGGGAACTCTCAACAGAGTGCAGTTGAATGCTTCCAAAACTTAGTGCAGTCTGCTTTCATTAAAGCGGAATTTAAATACCCAGCCATTATCCATTAACTTACATCGTCGAAACTGAAAAACTTTCCGTTCTCCGTACGAGGTATGTATGTCAGTGACAACTTACGTTGGAATGACAATGTTGTCAAAAATACAGCGAAATGTCAAGGTTTCCTCAAGCGATGTAAGAAATATTTCTCTCCCTCTGATCTGGCATCAATGTAACGGGTGACCAGATATCAGTGATAGTTTTACCAATTGTTATGTTTCAGCTGCTGTCAAAGTTACCAATGACATCCAGCTGTCAAAATATTCAGTAAGCTTTGTCATTTCATCATACATCGTTTTACGCTTGCCGAACGTGCGGAAAGTATTAAGAAATATTATCGAAATTTCGGCTCAGTTGTAAAAACGCAACGTAAATTTCGTCCTGAGATCACCCTCATGGCTTCAGTGTGCAGGCAATTTGTCGCACCGTGGAAAAGTTTGAGTGTGAGTACGATTTTAATTTCAAGAAATAAAAACAAATTATAACCAAAATAGGCTGTTGACATCCTTACCCTATGAGAACTTCTGAGTTCGGAAAAACTGGACGGTTATGATGATCTTTAAATTACGGGGTAGTAGTATCTTGGGCAATGCAAAAAAAATTTGCCGAATTAACGTTTAATGCCGTTAAAATGTTATACTGGTACATATTATAGCAAACATAATCTTCAACAGAAAATGATACACATAAATTTGAAAAATGTTCTTTTTTTTAGGAACTCCTTGTTCTAAAGTTAATCCTTTTCTTTATTAGTACGATAATTATGATTATAATGAGTACGATGTTTATCTATTCTTACAACGTTTGTCGGAAAGTCTTATAACTTTTTTTTATGTTTTTCACTTCCTAGGATTCTAATTTAACGACGAGTATCCTGACATTAAAAGTTACATCGGAAAACGATAACTCCGAGCTTACGTGCCGCGCTTCAAATCCTTGGTTCTCCGGAGGGGCAATAGAAGATAAAAGGATAATCCGTGTTGCATGTAAGTCTTGCTTTAATTTTTTTCACTATGGATGTTAATACAAAACATTTTTTTCTGACATCAAAATATAGTATTCATTTCTTTTAAATGTTGAATTATTCATTTGTGGTTAATTAACATACTTACGTCGCTTTGCACACAAAAAATTGTATGTAGCATCCGATTTTGTGTCTCTTAATCAGCAACCAGAAGCAAATGTCAATTTTGTTTTAAATTTGATTTTCTTTTTCGAATACCATGTATAGTAGTCCCTTGGTTAAATTTTGTTTTGTATCACAGAATGAAATGTCTTTTATATTTGTACTCTTATGTATATATAGATGTACTCGGGTAAATTCAATCCATTTGGATACAACGTTTTAAGAAATTTGAAATGGGTAAAACATAATCCGTGCACCCAAAGAGATTATCAAAACATGACATTCTGAAATGTGTTAAAAATTTATACTTTGTTGTTGGCGCGTCTTATTTGCAAGCATTCCATTAAATTTCTTCCATTTTCAGATCCACCAAGTGTGTCGGTGCACTTGGCAAACGAAGACCCCAGTCGCGTTGTGACTAGAGCAGAGGGGCAGAACGTCACATTTAAGTGCAGAGCTGATGCAAGGCCACCCGTGTCGACATACTCATGGTTTAAGAACGTAAGTACACGAATGAAGGTACATATGAATGTGGTTGGTCTCGAAAACATTTTTAAGTACTTAGCAATACCTTTTTTTATTGGCCTAGTGCTCTCTAAAATGACGTTTACTTTGAGCTGTTTTGTGCTGAGAAAGAAAAGCGATTGGAAAAAGCACTTACCTTCCAATTTTTCTCTTTGAAATACAGAGGGACTCTTTTTATTCCCTTCTTGGTTTAGCACTTCGCGTAATATTAAATTTCAGCACGTGCTAGGATTTCAAATAAGATTTCTATTCTTTCGAAATTCGAAACCAAATGTTATTCTTAGTATTTACAGCCAATATAGGTACATAAAATATGTAGATACTTATGGATGTGTGTATATTCGTTTTCTTGAAGAGAATGTGTTGTAATTTTCAAATAACCTAATATAGCGAGCATATTACTCGTATTTGTAGAACATTTAAGGCGAAATCAAGTTCAAGGATTCAAATATAATACTAACCATGCCGCCTAATAGAAAGATGCCTCCTTTTGCTGTGTATTGTACCCATAACTTGACCCATTTTTCAATTTCATTTCCTTACCATGTCACGCACCTAATTGAATTTATTAAAATTCTACTAAGTACTCGTATAAGCAACCAATATGTGTACACCTTCTGTTCCCTTTAACAATACCAAAAGGTTGTGAAAGTAAAGCAAAAAGAAATGCAAATAAGGAAAATAATGTTAAGTATAATATGTAAACATGTGTACGAGCTATATGGTATGTATGTAAGTATGCACTTCATATTCGTAATTGCATATGGATGAGATGAAAACACTTTTGTAAAGTATTGCACATCCTTTATCTGCATATGGACATAAAAACGGTCATATGTACATTTGTCCCTCATAAAGCCATACTTACGAGTATATAACATACATAATATGTTATGTACGTATATTAAGTGAATAAATACTTTTTCTTTGTTTTTTTTTTTAATTTATATATTTATAAAAGGAAAATTCTATCATATTATTCTGTAGGGAATGCGAATGTCAGGTGAAAGCTCTGAAATATTACACTTGACACTGTTGGAACGAGAAAGCGCAGGATCATATGCATGTGGCGCAGCAAATACAGAAGGAGAAACACGAAGCTCCAGCCTAACCTTGAAAGTACAATGTAAGTAAATGTGCGATTGAAATGTGGCTTTGACCTTTCGTACTTTTAATTGTTGTTTTAAGTAGTAAGACCGTATTTTACAACATGTTTAAATAAAATGTAGATTATAGTAAGGATTCGTAATCGCCAAATATGCAAAAATCATCGTTTCAATAATTTACGTGTAAAAAGTACCGAATAAAATGTTGTGATTAAATATTCACAGCAATATTATATAAAAAACAAAATTCTAAATATCAACTAAACTTATTAGTAACGGTGATTCCCCGTGTAACGTGTAACTTTCCTAGATGCGTCAACAGCAAAGTGTCTTTCAGCAGTTACCGGCATCCAACATTTTAATTGAGATGGCTTTTCACATGAAAAATGAAGAGCTAATGGAAGAAAAGTCTACAAAAAAAAAAACATTTTCAAGGCGGAAAAAAAAGCTTCTAAATCAAGGGGCGAAAAGGAAAAAAACTGTAAAGTAAAATGAATATCAACACGTTTTTTCCGTAAACTTTAATTATTGAACGAAGAATATCGACGCACAACAATTATTGTTTTTAAAGACGAATTGATTGCAATCCAAGCCAAGTATAAAAGTAGTAGCCATCTGATACCAATATACTCGTACAGAAACAAAAACGAAATTCAAATGTTCGAAAAATATTGTGTTTTAAAACAAACAGAAATCAACAGTCCGACTCGAGGTGGTGGTGGCAGTGGCTCAAGTGTTAGTGAAGCAAATCGGAAGGTTAGATGTTCGAGTCCAACCGCTCCCGACTACTCAGATCAAGTAAGAGGAGTAGTTGATTAGAAAATAACAACAAGCCAACTTCCATTAACAATTTAGTCTCCTCATTAAATGTTGGATGCCACCCATGGAGCGAAATAACCACTGAGCACAAATATCTTTATTTCTCTTTTTATCCCATTTTCCAAAAAAACTTAACCCATGCTGAGGCATTATAAGTGTATTCATACCCACTTGAGTGTTAAGTTCTAAAAAAAAGACACAGCTTTCGATTTCAACCCAAAAGGTTAATGCACTAGAAAAGGACCATGCCTAAGATGGGCAACATAAATGAAATAAGACTTTAATTTACATAAAGTGTTGAACTGTATGCAGTTAGCTATGGAAGAGAATAACTGGAGGGGTTTTCTTATTAAAGCTCAAACCTCAAATAAATTAGTAAAATATCCAGTACATTGTAAACGCATTCAAATCATTTCATGTATGATAACCTTAAAATGAAGAAAAAAAATGTAATGCTTTATCTTTTTAAAATATAATTAGACAGTGATAGGCAGAATTAACAAAGCCTGGCTTTTACGAAATAACTTCCAGTGTACTATGTGGGGTGGCAATACATTATTTACGACAGAAACTCCTAAAAAACTTTCCTTCTGTAAATTTTTTGAGGGCGACAAAAAAACATGTAATTTAAAAGAAAGCGGATGAACCACCCTATCTTCCTACAAAACCTTCCTTTTGCTTTTCAACACATCAGGTATCGTACAATTTTTCAGGGGTTAAAATCTCTTGTTTAACGACTGAAACCTACCATTAGCGGAACAAGAAAGTTACATGACAAGCTAACCCTTGCGAAGATAAGGATTAATTGTCGTTAGCATTCCAACCAAATTCTATTTGGTAATGTCGTCGAATTTTGCAATGAATTACTAATTAATTGAAGGATTTCGATTCAATAACACATTTGGGACTAATAGATGTCATTTTGCCTCTGATTTATCAAAATTAAGTAAAAAATATGTGCTAACAAGAATTATCATACTTTTTTTGAAAAACACACATATTAATTTAATTATTTTCTTTGCATTTAAATAGTGTGTTATAATCTTAATATAAATAGAAAAAAATTCTTCATAGATTCACCACGATGTAAACCAGGCTCTGAACAAACATCTGTGGGGGCCATAAACATGCATTCAATATCTGTAAAGTGTGAAGTAGATGCCGATCCTTCAGATTCTGTAAAGTTTAGTTGGACCTATAATAATACAAGAAATGTGTCTCCGGTGAGTAAGCGTATTATTATACAATCTAATCATATCGATCCTATTTTTTATCGATGCTAATATTTTCTTTAATAATTTTTTTATTGAAATCCGCTTTTTACTTGCATGTTTATTTTTAATTAATATGAGATACTTATTATACACAAAGGAGTTCAAACTTTAACATAATGCAAATAAAAAAATTAACACAATGCCAAAAACCTTGACTTCTTTCAAAATCGCATTCCTGCCCGGTATAGACTCAACAAGATTTTAAGTATATACGAGTATCTATTGAGGGATATACGTATTTTCAGGAAAATTTCATTCACATAAATGTGGAATCCATATTAACGCTGCAGTTTTTCTATGGGATCGAGGTCGGTTTACTAGACAAGCCATATAGTTAAAAGTCTTAAAAGTGTCTTTTCATCCATCTCTTCTTCGCCATGAGATATCGAGATGCCTTGGTGCATATTTTTTACACATAAAGCGATCTAAAAATAACGGAAGTTGTTTTTTATTTGTTTATCTATTGTTTTCTTTTTTTTTTCTTGCTGACAGAACAAAGCACTCATAGAACTTGGAGCCTATCGTGAATATATGTTATACTCGTAGGTAAGTGTGACATTCACAAAGCAAATGCTGTGCGGTATCACTTTTTCCGCACGTGCCGCGTCGCAGGAAGTGGTGTCACTTATTCCTAGCACATTTCGGTAATAAGAGTGTTGTACTCCATTAAGAATTGCCAGTAAGCATTGCACAGTCTTTTTTGAGGGATAGCAGAAGCTGTTCAGAATTTATTTCTATCTGCCTGAGGCCGGGATTCCCATCCCACATACGGTAATATGAGACCCAACTGCCAATTGAAGCCCTAGCTTGTTCTGGCTATCAAATATATCGGCAATCTCATTTACTGTGATTCCATTGCGACTTCCGATCCAGACATTGCGTTATCGGGCTATCTTAGAGATTCTGATATGCTATCGCTGCATACCCAGATACTTCTTTACCCGTTTTATACATTCACATAGTTCATTACCATCAAGATTGTCTCTGCTTGGAAGACAGACACAAGATTGACTAACGGGAAGGAAGGTGTGTAAAGGTGTGTCAACCTAGAACGGTTCTGGAGCCATCGTTGAAGGTTAGGCTACATTCTTTACGAATTCAGTCCTTATTACATAAAATTCGACTTCATGTCCCCGCATTAGTCGGAGTTAGAATTTCTTATCATCAGATGGCATGTCCATAAAATTGAAGTTAAATTACAGTTGGTATGCAAGGTTAATGAATGTCTAGCCCGACCTGTACCAATATCACCTCTTTTTAAAACGGAAGATGGCCTCGTGAGTATATCCCATGATTATCAGTGCATCTAGAGCAGAGTCTGCCTTCTTTGTGTACTTTTCGTTCTGTTAATATTGAATATGTATCGCTTATGGGGTTGATTAAATTCGCGGACCTTAGTATTATTTAATAAGTCGCTCTATTTTAGATCATCTTGCTAGTAAGGCAGAGAGTCTGCTGATATTATTTTTCCTTTTTGGCCTTCTTTTGGAAAGACAACTAAAATTTGAGCCTATTTTACATATTGAACCGGACTTTTCGACGTTCGTCACTGAACATGATAAAACCAACTGATTTTCCCAGTTTCAATTGTTTCCATAATTGGCTTTTAAGTGTGGATATGCGTAGTAGTTTTATCGCATTTTGTCACATCTACTGACATATATAGCATCTTTATTTCTATCGCTCAGTTTTCTTTTATACTTTTTGTATTTATATACGAAATATAAATGTCACTACAGTTAAGCGACATTTTTGTATGATATCATCGACGCCGTTTCCCGGATAACTTACGATGACTCTTTCTACAAAGATGTCAGGAGTTGGGTTTAGATTTTCCTAATCAATGCAAAAATTACAACTGATTTGTAACCCATTATTTTCTCGAACGGCTATTACATCGTTGGTAATAACAGAATTATCATTCTACAGAAAATGTTGTACGATATTAAAAAGAACTTTGAACACTGCCTGTACCAGCTTTATACACTCTTATACAGCATAGCTGGAAATAAACCTCGGTGTCAGGCAATCTTAACCCTTCAAAAGGTGCAGAATCGTATTTTACACCACTACCGATGACCAGAGATCAGCTACGACGGGTTGGCTCGTAAAACTGTGCCATTTTCTGGTTACAGCACAGCACTCTCTGCATAGAGAGTCTAAAACCTTATTTCTGTTGGCCATATTGAAAATTTAAGTACAGTTCCTTCAGAACGTATGTCTTTTGCAGCATGTTGAAACTTTGCGGATTTCAAAGTAAGCCTTCATAAGTAGCACCACCCTGATCAACTGTCTGTGTATTATAATCGGATTTAATCATTTCAATTTACCGAGAGTGTTGGAAATATGGCTGCAGATATCATTGTAATGAAAAATCTAGCAACTCTTGGGTCGACACCTAAATCAGCGAGTAGTAGTGTGATATGGTGATTGGTGTTTCCAGAATGCATCCCGCGATTGAAAGTACCACCGGCAGTACAGAAATTCATTCGGGTCGCCTTTATACTGTTGAATTATTCGTCCATTCAAAACCACCTTGGTGCTTAATTCGACGTCTCATCTGCGTTTTTTCTCAGAACCCTGAGTCCTTTGACTCTTAAGCTTACGACCCGATAAGGCACCTAAGGGGGTGGCCGTGGTGTAGTGGTACTAGTAATCGCTTCTCACTCGGAGGGTCAAGGTTCAAATCCTACCCATGACAGGTCTTTCAAGTTTTTCATTTGTGTAATTGGAACTCAGACGGAAAAATTCTGCGTGTGAAAGGGATAACACTGACACGTAGATTTGGCTGTTATAGAGTTGTTCCAAGCACAGAAAAAAAAATACTGTGAATTATACCTCGAATCACTCTGAGTGAAGAAAAAACTCTCCGTCCAATTCGGACTCCCACCCCTGGAGAGCGAATATCGTAACCAAACACACCTGAGTCTCAAACCACTAGAAAACAATTTTCCTTTCTCCTCCTTCTACCTTTCCGCCCGCTCCCTGGCAACAGTAAAAGGGTATCTAACCCCTTAGGCGCGCGTAAATTATATAAAAAAAAATATATAAAAGTGTTGTAAATGAAGGTCTTTTAGTTTTGTCACATCATTTTTTGAAACATTCATTTACTTATTTGTTTCATTTTTTTTTTCATTTGCATTAAAAATCTAGTTAATTTTTTTACTGTCTTCTAAATATCTCACATTACTAAAAAAAAACAAACACAAATTAAAAATGAGTTTCAATTAAAAAGGTAAACACATATTAACATCTTCTTTTAAGCTTTGTTCGATACTGTATGTAGTTTATAGATACAGCATTTAATTATACATGTACACTCTGCTCCACATACTCATATACATTGTATGAGTACATATGAACGTTTTAAAATCTCATTCCAAAATAAAACTGTATTTGACTTCTATAGCAACCTTTGTCGCATGTTTTGTGTTTATTTATGTTTTGCAGGTTTTAAACTCCAGAATCCTATCAAATGGGCTTACAAGCACTATGACATATCTACCCCAAACAGATTCGGAGCTAATAACGCTGGCCTGTTGGGCAAGCAATGCTGTTGGACGACAAACTACACCTTGTTTAGTGCACATACTTCCTGCGAGTAAGTTACCAATTGCTCTCGTTTCAGTTTTTTTTTATAAAATAAAATAAATACGTACTGAGGAAAAAATAAGAATCAAATCAATAAAATAAGAATCATTCGTATGATTCAAAGCTAATTTTTCAATAAAAATTTGTTAAAAAAATGCATGTGTTTTTTGCACAGTCATTTACGAGTAACATAACTGAGCTTAAATAAAAATGAAAACAAACTTTGGTCCTTCAAATTTATAGCAAATGAAATCGTTTCGACTATAGTGCTGAACGGTTTTATTGCTGAGTCGATGTTGAACAAAAATTAAATATTTGAGTACCGTCCCATGAAAAACTCTATTGCATACCTACCCAAAATCTTTAAGAGCATAGTTACAGTCCTGCTTTTTTTTTTACTGCAAACTATTTTCTCCCATAATTAGAACAGTTTTCTTGGTACTTTCACGATATCAGTTTAATGAAATTTCTACCAATTTCAATCACCATTTGACAAACACAGAGCTACAGGTTTCCAATAGAGATTTATCTTGTGAATCGAAGCACCAACATAAAGTTTTCCTTGATATTCTGTAGATAATCCAGATATATTTACAAGAAAGCCAAATCTCCACAGCTCCACAGCTCCAAAAATCAAAAATCCAAATCGCTCCTCTGACCATCAAATTGACAAACCAAGGCATTTGTAGATTTCATTACCATCTATGCGGGTGATATTAAAATTTGTAGGCACATTTTGATTTAAATATGAATTATCACGATACATTTTCCACAACTTCTCAAAACTCACTTTGTCAAAAATAAATTATTTCCCCTTGTGAATTCACAACGCGGTTTAGGTTTGATATGAGACAGAGAACATAGTTCTCGTATCCATATGGATAACATGTTCATTAGAGCTAATTTTGTTCTGTGTTTTGAGAAATAATCTCCCAAATAATCTTTAGACCCTTGCCTCATAAAATGGTATGTTAGGCAAATTTCGTCTCTTTGTTATTTAAGCCATTTTGTGCGAATTTAAGCAGTTCAACGTAAGTTCATTAATTTTGTGTTATTGTATCTCTCCTGGGCAAACTGCCCCTTGTACGTCTAAAATTAAAAACCATACTCTTTATGATAATTTGTTAACTGATGTATTGACTACCTTGAGCTAATTCAAATGACCTTCATTAACACCCACCAACAAGTTACGTTGAATTTTCCCCTCCTTTCTGTTTTAATTTTCACCGTACCGATTATGGTTGCAAACCTTGTCCTATAGTTCTAAGTTATACTTTTGTATGCGGGGTTGACTCGGCCCTCAACCAGTCAGTCGATTTACTCTTCAAACTGTTATGACAGCGATTTCCGATTCTGACACATTTCAATACTTTTCTCAAAGAGTAATTATAGAATAGAATAGGATATGTCACCACACAATGCTTTTCGTGATATTAATTGATATAATAAATAGCAACTCATAGAATAAAATTAAACTGAACTTATAATACATTTAAATTCATTACGCAAAGGAAACAATTAAAGAACTAATTAATCAACATACCCAAAATGGTCTCGCCTTGTTAAAATGTACATTTAGAACTAAGTCACTATTGTTCACTTAAATGTACTCATGGAAACCAGGACTATGTTAAAGAAATCGTTTCTATAATACAATCCTTAAAAACTATAATCTGCTAATTTAAGATCGAATTCCCGAAAACTTACAAAGTTAAAATACTGAGAAGTTTGGAGCAGGTGGTTATTTGCACAGTGTACATATAACACTATTTTATACACACCTTGAAGTAAAATTTCTCTCAAAAAAAATTCAAACGATTGAAAATGCCCAATGTTCTATACGTTCACGAACCAAAAAACAATTTATATTTGTACCACAACAATCTGCTTAGGAATCACGTTTCTTTCTTTTTTTGAAAGCAATAAGGACATACCTAGACACCGACGACGAAATATTTTAAAAAAATATAATTTTGTTTGTTATCAGATTTCGATTCGAGATTAAGGGTTTGTGTATACACGTGAACTACTCGAACCCTGAAGCGCTGAACATAATCGGATTCAAAATAAAATTAAATTTTTTATGTTGTAATTATTTTTTTCTGCTCTTGCAATATTAGAAGATTACCTAACCAACACATTTAAACAAATTTTGTGACATTAGTTTTGTTTAGAAATGAATTTATTAAATATAATTTAAAACAAAATGCCTTAATAAAATTAAAGACAAACAAATTTAAAATGCAAACTTACTCGTATCACAACATTTTTTAAGTAACTTATAAATTTAGTTGATATTGATTTTTAAATTTGAAAAAAAAATGTCATAACGTACACGATGGAGATATTATCAATTATTTCCATTTCAGATACACCTGAAGCCCCGAAGGCATGTGAATTGCGTAACGATACATTCTTGGAAGTTGTTTGCGTGGCTGGAAGTGACGGTGGTCTTTTACAACACTTTCTCCTTGAGGTTATCGGGGGAAATCCAATCTACTCGAGCGACACAACCAAAACTTTCACCGAACCCGAAACAAACGATAATGAGATTTCAACGATGAATGATCAGGTGAGGGTGAGAAATTTAATTTATAAACATGAGGATACAACAAGACTTAAGACACTTGCTCACTATGACAATGAAACGAAATTCTGTCACATAAAATGTTCCATTTCAAAAGAGAAATCTCTACAATATCATCGGAAATAAGGATGCGAAACCATTTTCCGGTCGAATTGTAATTCGTCAAGTAATCTCCGAGTGTATGGACTCTTTCGTTTTTCTTCTTTTTTTTCGTTGTTTGCTGTACTCGTATCCCTGCTGCTACCCCGATACGATACAACCCACACAATGGTTTGTTTGGTCCTGCTTTGTTTATATTTTACACATGAATAATGTTTTCCAATTTTTTTCTTCCTTGTGATTGAATAATTTTAATACTTTTTTCCCTTTTTTTCTTTTTGATAAGAAATTTACTGTTATTGCTTGGAAAAGTCCGTATAAATAAATAAAATTCAAAGTTTTATAAAATTTATTCAAAAATATTCAAACGACCGACAAAGCCTAATTTTTATGAGTTGATGTTCATTTCGATTAAAAGTCATTGTTCTGTGAAATATATTCGTATATTGAGCCGTATTCCATAGAATTCGTGTTTTGCTACCCACTCCATTATTAACTCAATCGTAAACTTTTGTTTGAGTAGTGTAACAGATGCTACAGACTATTTCTTTACGGTACCTTTTTGATATATTGTTTGTATGTGCATACATATGTGTACGAGTAAAAGTTATACTAAATTATCGGTAAAAACTTATTACCATAAGTTTTCTGATGTCGAAATGTGAAATCATAGTTCCGTGATAATGGAATGGAATTAGGATTCCTGGGCAATAAAATTTCTTTCTTTAATGAATAATCTACTCTTGTATAAAATATCACACACATGTGAAACTTAGAATTGATAGTTTTTTTATAACGGGTCGTGTCTGATATAATCAACAGCATGTACAACACTGTGTTATATTACGTAACGCCACACACCCTCACCCCAATACAAACTTATACATATACATATACATTTTTACTCGTATATCAGTTTGATAATGTAGAAATTGCAGAATTTTTGCTTCAACGAAAGTATATTTCATAAAACTATAAGTAAAATCATTATTATCTATTTCGAAACTAATAAATGAGTTATATCCAGTGGCCAAGGCAGGGGAGGAAATGTACATCTTTCTGAGTTTTAGCTAACCCTTGCATTTCACAAGATAAAGAGAACACCGAAGCCCCTATTTTAGGGAGCTCACATTTCGATAAACTAGCGTCTGTTCAAAATAGCAAGATGAGATTTACTAAGCAAAATAAAAGCTTAAGCTCGGAATTAATGGAATGAATGGCAAAGATCATACACTTAAAAGCTACAAAAAAAACATAAATCGGAAAGGGCTAGTAGTTATACTGATCGTAAATATAGCTTATCGACAATACTACAAATTATTCGATGTTTCTTATTAGAACATGGGGCGTAGAGGTTCGCTAAATAACATCAATTTCAACATAAATTCCTGGACAATAAAAAAGAGTCAGTGTACGAGTAGTACATAGAACTGCACTTGAATAATTTACAAACCACAAATAAATTCAATGTTGTAAGGTCCAAAACAGATTATGTAATAATCAATAGAATGACACTTAGTTCTGGAAACTAATCTAATTCATTATGGTTTCATTAATTGATTTTGATAAATGATTTAAAGATTTCAATACTCAAAACAAAAGAATTAGAAATCAATCAAACTACCAAATCCGTTAAACCATAGGGTCATGTTATATCTTCTTTCGTGTAGGTATTTTCCTTTAGAAATATATTATCAAAGTCTGGCAGACTATGAAAATTTGTATGAAAGTACCAAATAAGTGATTAGAGAAATCGCCGAGAAAGTTCTGGCTAAGTTGAGCCTTTAAGCCACATGCTCAATGGTCAGGAATAATTTCGAAAAAAAATTAACTGATCCTATTTTCTAGGAAGACCAAATTACCGACTTCTTGATTATCCAATTCTTAACAACCAGCATTATCTCTATGATGCTTGTTTTATATTGGACCTACAACTACATATGCATGTGTATTATGTTTACGTTAGGTGAGATTAGAGTGGCTGTGGTACCACGTGCATCTGTTATCCTCGTACTTTGAGTTTCTGACGAAGCGAAACGTCTATATTGTTTAGATCGCTTCTTTGGGAGAGACCTGTGTATCTACAGAGTAGGTGGAGGATTGTCTGCTCCTCCTCCTTGTCCATGCAGATTCTGCAAGAGCCGTTTGTAAAAACGCCAAGCCTTTTTTGCATGCTTGCACGTGTATTATGATTACATTATATATGATAATTAACTAAGCCTTCAGATTACGCTAGACACTGTATGACACCATGTATATAAATCTATAGAATATAAATATAGACAACTTTTATGTAGGTACTCCAACAGCAATAAAGTGAGTCCATTGTTCTTTACCTTACTTATCAGTTGTATCAGTTATTATTATACATGCTGTCAGAATAGAGAAAAAAGAATTGTAGAAATAAAAGAGGGGTTAAATTGAAAATTACAAAAAAACAAGCATGACGTATGTAATTTCAAAATAAGGTACGATGACGGACCCAGAAAAAGCCTCTGCTGTGCAAAAGAGCGCGTCATCCGTGAAACCACCAAGGGCATTAATTATAACAAATAACAAATGGTACTGAAAGATAGAATCCAACAATGATATGAGAAGCCCGCAGAAATTCGAGCCGCAACGTTCATGTCATCAATAGGAGCTGATGGTACCAATATTTATCAGGTGGGCCATAATATATGACGCTATCGGAAAGTGCCACAGATTTTACAAATGGCGTCGAATGTCAATTCGGTTTTGACATTTGCGAAGTAAACAGAATTACAATTTGTGTGAATAAGCAATGGAACGCTATACTCAAGAGGAACGGGGAATAATCGCCACGATGTTTTTAATAAACAAGTTCCTACTGGTTGTAAAATGCGGCGTTTGGCCTCATTGTTCTTAGAGACTAGAACAACACGGGACCGACCAAGCCCTTGAAGGTCTTGTACCTCTCGCTGAGCCATCACTGAAGATATCGTAAAGGCTCCAATTGTCATCGATTAGATGAGGTACAACGCAATGGACTATTCCACGCACATCACTGAAGATGTTTTGAAGATGTTTCATTGCAAAGTGCAGATAGTCCATCAGCTGATGGGTGTTGACCGTGAATCGAATCTAACCTACACTCACGCCTTCCTGAATCTCAACAACGAAGTGGGCGATTTTGCGTTAGAAATAGTCATGAGTGACGAGGCCCATTTCCACACATGTGAATACGTGAACAAATAAAATTTGCGGTTCTGGGACACTGAAAGTTCGCGAGTAATACAAGTCACTGCATGGTGCGTTGTTTATGCTGGAAGTCATTGGATAATTTTGACATTGAGAACAGTGCTATGATCAATGAATTTTTCATTCTTCTATTGGATGAATTGGGACTAGATAAGACCTACACAATTTTGTAATATTCCTTATCAGAGAATCAGCATTCCGATCCGGAAATTCTTATCGGTTTCATATAGAGTGTGCGATCCTTTTATAGTGTACACTCTTTAAATTATTACGCACAACGCGAGCGAATATAATCTAACATAACATCGTAACTTAATTTCAAAAAGCCTTTCATATATATACTATGTAAAGGGTCCGCCATCTAACGTTTCTTTTTTTCAACTAGTGCTTATTTCGTGAATGGTAACACTTAGCTCATGTCTGATTTGACAGATAATTAGTTTTATATTATATAAATATTGCGACATTACTTTGAATTTCATAGTAATGTTGCAGAATGTGTGCGAAAATTGCGTACGGATTTTGGAAGAAGAGAAGCACCGTCAGCTCCGTATGTTCGTTATCTTGTGAAAAAAGTGAAAGAAACTGGCATCCTCATCGATAAACCAAGGCGTGAAAAGCCAAAAACAGTGCGTACACCCGAGAATATTGCTGATGTGGCAGAAAGTGTGCGTGAAGCGCCATCAACATCAATTCACCGTCGTTCTCAACAAGTGAACATTTCGGGGACATCATTGAGACGAATTTTGCATAAAGACCTTGGTATGACGCCATACAAAGTCCAATTGGTTCAGGAGTTGAAGCCAACTGACCATCTAATGCGTTTTCGCTTCGCTAAGTGGGTCTGCGATCGACTTAGAGAAGATGCCGATTTTGCCAAAAAAAATCATCTTTTCAGATGAAGCTCATTTTGATCTTGGCGGGTATGTAAACAAGCAAAATTGTCGCATTTGGGGCACAGAAAACCCGCATGCATACATTGAAAAGCCGATACACCCAAAACGAGTCACTGTTTTGTGCGGATTTTGGTCCAGAGGCATAAATGGGCCATTTTTCTTCGAAAATGAGCAAGGAGTGGCCGTTACAGTCAATGGCGATCGGTATCGGGCCATGTTGAACGAATTTTTGTTCACAAAAATTGAAGAGGAGGATATTGGTAACATTTGGTTTCAACAGGATGGCGCTACGTGTCACACAGCCGAAGCTACACTCGATGTTTTGCGCCCTGTTTTTGAAGATCGCATTATCAGCCGCAGAGCTGATGTCGTTTGGCCACCTCGGAGCTGCGATTTGACACCGTTGGACTATTATTTGTGGGGTGCCGTAAAAGATAAGTGTTACGCCGACAAGCCAGAGACAATTGACGCTTTAGAGGACAATATTCGTGAAGCCATTGGTGAAATACAGCTGCACACAATCGATAATGTGCTTAAAAATTGGACCGATCGTGTAGGCTACTGCATGGCCAGCTGAGGCAGCCATTTGAATGAAATTATTTTCCATTATTAACCGGAAGGATAAAGCTAATTATCTGTTAAATCTGACATGAGCTATGTGTTACCATTCACGAAATAAGCACTAGTTGAAAAAAAAACGTTAGATGGCGGACCCTTTATATATCTGTACCGATGACTCCAAGATGGACTGAGACTTAGGTTTGGGTCAGCATTACTAGACGCTTGAAATATATCCTCCCAGGCAAATTTCAAAAACCCCCAAATTTAGTATTTAACGAAAAAAATAACCAACATTTAAAAAATGTTGTTGGGTATTTCTTCTCATTTATTTTAGACATTCAAAGTAGGAAATTCACCTAGATAAATTCAAGTTTAAAAGTAGTAAATAAATGAAAACCAAACAAATAATGAAAATAGTTAAGCTTCAGAAAATAGTAGGAAATTATAGCTGTTGTCGCCTTAATTTTTATTTTTATACATTTGATCGGATATAAAAAAGTTGAACATTTATTTCATTGTACTAACATTCTGATGGCATTCTCTTGAAAAAAATTTAAATTTTCTCAAACAAGTGCAAATTATCCAACAACTGCTTTTGTAAATTCTTTCATAGACTGATAAAAACACCTTGCATAGTTCTTTAATGTCTTCTAAGTGCTTTTTTTTTTTGCATTGGTGATGAAAATTCATTGAAATAGATCCCAATATGAATGCGGTAATTTGGCATTAAAAGGGGTTGGAAATCAAAGTTGTGTGTTTGGTTTTTCGGCACTGCCTTAGGAAATCAGGATGGATGATCATTTGAAGAACGGAGTATATCATTCAAATCCTAACCTTTAAGGAATCAACTTTTTCGCCTTTAAATAGTTTGTATATACTAACTAACCACATAAGGGATAAGCTTTTCAGTTGTGTTGCACCTTTATTTTGTAATGACAATTTGAAAATTTGTCAGCCAATGGGCTCCAGGCAATTTATTTATCTTCTGTGGAGTTTGTCGCAATTTAAGTTATCAGTCAGAAGCTGATATATAATTGATTTTTCTGTTGAAGCAGCATCTCCTTGTTTTATTCCCATCTGGAGGCAAAACTCCTAAACTGAATGTTACCCTCGTCATGATTTGTATGCTCTCTTTTACGCGAAATTGCTAGCAGTCAAAAGCAATTTGGGATATTGAGTCTCCACTTGATTTGTACCCTTAATATAAGAATTTTTATTGGTTGTTCTATCTTTTCCAAGTGTGCTCTAAAACGCAGGCCCCAGGCATAATCCAACAGACAGTACAGCTATATCATCTGTATATGCTTGAGTATAGATGTCAGAGCTATTGACAGCCGTCAAAAGTTGCGTTTTCGGAATCATCCTCAGTGTCGATGAAAGTCCCCAGCGCGTATTACTTTTTGTCGAGTGCGCTTCCAAATCTGCCCACTAGATTTTTAAGCACACACTCTAGTAAGTATGTTGCATCTTTGACAGAGGATACATTCGAAAATCAGTTTTGGGCATATGGAGCTCGACAATTCTTCCCATGCTCTTCAACATAAAGAAAGTTAGACTTATAGGTGGTGTGAAGCTCTTGTCCTCTTTTCCGGTTTTCGATATAGGGTAGCTTTGCTAACCAATCCTGGTCTATTCTTTGATGTTTTACTTGCAGAAGTAGTTCGGTCACCACTGATACTCGTCATGAGGAAAATGTAAGGAATAAGAAATCACAAGTGCTAACTCAATATCAACTCATAAACGTAGACTGTTTTAAAGAGTTAAAATTGGATTTTATTTTTGATCAAATATTTACTTATTGCATGAATATGTTTCTTTCTTAATTTGTAAAACAAAACAGTACTGACCTAATAGCGTACCTTTATTGCCGTGGAAATCAAATCACTCAATTACTTACCTAATGAAAAACAAACAGATTTGTGCACAAAAAAAAACACATACAAGTTTCATTTATCTATATAGAGCCGGGAAAAAAAGTTTTTCTTTTAATTTCATTTTACCAGAAGCTACTAAAAACAATTATTAACACTGGAAATAAAAAAAAATATTTCAGGCGACACTTGCTCCACTTTTCCGCGTGCAAGAGGCCCACCCACAGTTCCGTCTAAATAATCTAGAACCAGGAAGAGAATACCAATTTCTCGTCTATGCTGTTAACGCTAAAGGACGCAGCGAACCACCAGTGGTTATCGAAAGAGTTCGGGTGGCAGCACAATTGGGACCATATGGTGAGTTTAACTTCGTAATTCAAATTGCTAGACAAATCCTTTGAGTAGAATTACTAATTATAATCCTTCAGCAAATAAAAATAATAATGCACATATATTCAATAAAACAAAAAGGTCTGCCCACTCGTAATCAGACAGTGAACGTCAGGATTAAAATATTTATTACATATGATATATCCAGCGCTCGAATAAAAGAAATGAATTCTATTCTTTACGTCTGGTCTTTTTTATTAAGAATTGGTATCACGATATTCCTTTGGCGAGAATAGAATACCTAACGATAATGTGATAAAGAGAATACGTAATTGGAGAGCAGAAAAAAAAGAAGAAAGAAATGATTTCTGAAGGACATTTTGTCCGCGTAAAGTCTCACAAAACGTATCTTATTTCCTCAACTTTCATTCTGATGAAAGGGTTTTTTTATTTGATACAAAAGTATTTTATCTACGTTTCCAAATCAATTTGAAATCAATTAAGATTCCTTTTTGGAAATTCCTAATAAATTGAAACCAAGGCAAAAACATTTCTCATTTTGCTTTGTGTTTTATAAAAGCATGGAAAACATTTGCCAAAAGCAACAACGTATCGAAGAGGAAAGAAAGGACCCCTTTTGGGAATTATTTATCTAATTTTTTGCTCTGAAAAATCACATAACCAACAATGTTGGCTTGTGAATAGGCAATGGCTGAAGGAGAATGTCTGAGGGTTACTTCAAGAACCAGATGTGTTTCTTCACCTTTATTGAAAACAATTTCAGGTGGGTAGAAGTTAAAGCCAAAGAAATTATAAGCAACTACGTGCACATGCTAACATATTAGAGTATGGTAGATATTCTTCAACGAAACAATATCTCACTTTGATACAAGTGCTATCTATATACAAATACATATGTATAGACATTTACACAGAAACGCATATATCTACCAACAGAAATGGTAGGTACAAGAGAAAAATTGCCAAGTCGGCCAGGATGTTATTTATGTCTTCACCCCTCATTAGATTCGATGCGAAATGGAAAATGGGAGAAAAGCATGAAGCTGCTTTGCTTTTACGGAAGTTCTTACATGTTACCCAGATGTAAAGCAAAGTAAAACTCGGCAAAGATTCTTGTACTCATACACATTTGTGAGTTCTGGTTGCCAACGTGCCATTAAGCCCGTCCAATTGCTGATGCTAATTCCAATCTCCTGTACCCAATTTACCCATAGCCATTCAGATTTTATTAGATTTTCCTTTCAAATTTTTCTTCTTTTTTTTCAACCTTTACTTTTACTTACAATTTTTGCTTGTTTTTTTTTTGTTCCTTGTTTAATTTCAGATGAAACAATTCTATCCGAGGATCCAACCCCAGCTGAAACAACACATCAAGGGAATGAGAAGCAATCAACCTTACTTATCCTGGCTGCTGTTGTTGCGATAGGCGCCGTAATAGTTACGTCAATTATAGTTGCTGGAATTGTAGTCGTTTGCAAGCATAGACCTAGACCACCTGAGCCTCAGGATGTTCGCAAGAGCATGAGGTAAGATGCATAAAACACAAAATAAATGGACATTACTTAGACGTAGGTGTTTTCTTGTGGCATGTAGATATTGTATCTTACAAGGTTAGTTCTTTGTTTATTAGCTGCTGTCTTATTACTTTTCCATCCACACACTTTTCGGAAATATGGGTCATAGGTTACATATGCGTACAGAGTACACACATGCTCCTATGTTTAACAGACTTACGATGTTTTAGGAATTTTATAAGAACCATCTAATATATTTTCGAATAAATTTGTCTCCGCAAAAAGGCTCTTGGTTTTGCAGTTCTCGTTTACCTTTATTTTCGGGTCAACTTTTGTATAAGAAGCAAAAATAACTCTGATTGTTTCTATTGGGAAAAAAGTTTGGCCTTATTGAAATTTATGCATTGTTATGTTGTTTGTATTTTTTGTTCCATTGTTTCTTTTCAAATACCAACTGGTTATTCAAGCTGGTTACTATTATTAACGAAATGGTCCTTTTCTCGTTTTCTTCACATCTCGAAAATGGGAAATGTTTTTGTCGTTATCTCTTGTCTAACTATATAAATTTTCAGAGAAAATATCATCAGGGGTTGAGTGCTAAGTTACTCACTTCGCGTAAGATAATGGATTCGTGGCCCTTTTACTATATACAATGCCTAACTTACGTTATAAAAATAACTTGTAAACTTTGTCTAATAAACACGGATAAAGCAGTCGCATAAATTCTGACTACTTTGCAACTCGCATACCGACTGAACGAAGTTTTGTCCGAAACGAACAAAAAAGGGTTACTCCATTAAGTCCCTGGTCCATCCACGACCTTTCAACAGTCATTCATTTTAATAACAAAACAAATCTCCTACTTAAAACTGCAAATGATGGAAGAAGGAAAAAGATTATATGCTGTCCCATTAGTAATGAAAGTTAGCATTTAAATTATTTTTTTCCTCTTTTTGTTAAGAGTTAATTTAAGAGGTTTAATTTTGTGATTATGCAAATGGAAAATTTATTACAACATTTTCTCTTATTTAAATATATACAAACTTATATAAGTGCGACAAAAGTAGCACGCAAGTAGGGTCGTGCTATTCCAGATAAGGTGTGTAGAATTACAAATTATAATTATTTTGTTTAATTGCTTGTGGTCCTGGTAGTGCCCTTTATAACCCAGAAAATGTAACATTAAACAGTAGTGTAAAATACTTGAGTACTAACTTTTAATTGGACATGAGTTACATCTTCTCCCGACCCCCACCCTACCCAGCCACCACAAAAAAAAAGAAGATATACACTTTATATCCATTTTGTACTGGAATGCGTTTTATTTTATACTTTCGCAAAGAATTACCTATTTTTTACTTACTAAGTTCACTAGATACATATAACTAGGTTCTCTTAATTGAAGAACATGCACGCAATGGTAAAAAATTCAGCCCACAAAAATTTCAAATTTATAGCTCTAGAAGTACAAAGAAAATATCAATATCCAATAATATAAACTATGAACTTTTTCATATTATCCACAAATAGTATACTTTTTTGCACATACGAATATGTATCGAATAACGTTTCACATTTATGTTGTGCAAATAACAAACTTCTACATCAAATATAATAGTACATACAAGTATGAAGCGCGCGGTAAAAGTACTCATGATTTTTCCTGCCAGCATTTGAACAAATATTCCTCAAAATAATCATTACCTATGTTTAGTTATTTCCCTTACTCCTTTCATATTTTTCGTTCTAAATAATTTCAAAAATATTCGAAAAAATCAATGTGTTCCTCTGATACCAGTCAAAACTGTTTGTTTTGGATAACTATTCTGCTCTAATTTAGAACTAGCATAGTTTGTGTCCATTTCTTCGCAGTATGAATTTGAAAATACAATATTTGATTGTTAGTATCATCATATAAAGGGGTTGATGCTGACATGACCTCCCTGAAAGTCACCGAGCCGTCGTGACACATCATCATTGCAGAGAATTTGTGTCTGCCCATGTGATTACAAAAGTTTATCCGTGTGATTTATAGAAATTGAATTTGGTTTTGCCCGAGACAGGCTTGAAAATTTCCATCCCCTTTTAATCACGTGTTAGCAAGTTCTTAGGTAAGCGTAGTAAAGAGTTTCTATCTTTATAATTATGTATGTATTTAGTTTGTGGTTCACTCTTCGCACTGTAATAACATCTAGAGTTAGAATACGCTGTTTTAACTACACTTAGAACTATCTTATCAGATATCTTTTGGCAGTGCTTGTAAGTTTTCATGGTCTTCTTAGTACCTAGGTTTCTTTTAGAGACAGCATAAACTTCTGCATAGTTCTATAATTTCCCTCCTTTTTCTTTCAAAAGGTCTTACACCAACTAGGAGTAACAAAGTTTGCACTCGCTTATCATTACTGATATTGGACTTTCTCTATAAATACTGTAGGTTACATAAAAAATGTGAAAGTCACTTCATGTATTTATTTCTATTAACTGCCTTCTAATTACACTTTTGATAAAAATAAATTCTAGCGTAAATACTACGATGAGATAAAATACTAGCCTGTAGTTAAAAAAACATATACTATATACGATATACGTATATAATAATTTTATCATTTTTATTGTAAATTATAAATTAAAGAAGAGCGCGGAAATAGTTTACTCTAAAGAAGCAGATTTCAGGAAGTGTTGACTAAGTCTGTTAAAAAAGGAGCGAAATAACCACTGGACCGAAAATTTATTCCTTCTCCAGTATCCCATTCTCCTAAAACCTTAACACGTTCTCAGGCACTTTAAGTGTAGTCATACTCGCTTGAGTGTTAAGTTTTTTTTTAAATAAATAAAAATAATGAACGATGCCTCTCAGGCTAATTTCATAAAAAAAAAATATATATATATATTAAAAGAAATATATTAATTTTTCTCGAAGAAAATTCTGATGGATGATATTTTCATGGCACAGTACCGACATATCCAACGTTTCTATAGGAGCATAGTTAGAAAGGATAATTTTTGTCACTAAATATAGCATTTACATCTGTCAAAAAAATATCGAAAATTTTTAATATAAAAGGCCAACGTTACCATAAGAATCTTTGTTTTTTACGTAAACTGGTAGCACTATACGTAATTACTAAGTCAAACATGAGCACAATCTATCAATCATTGATTTATTGAACAAAGCGTTTGCTTTAAATTTAGTGTCGCGGACGGAATTCCATATGCCGACTCGCTTAAAAGGAAGGCCTATGGTGATCAGTTTTACCAAGAACACGTGTTTAGAAATTGTACAAGTCGTTAAGGGAGGGCCGAGTGACTTTTGAAGACATTCCTCGTTCCCGACGGGCTTCAACCTTTTCAACCGATGAAAATATGGAAAAAGTGGTGGGGATTGTGCTCAATAACCGCCACTTCAGCTTAAAGGAAACAGCCCGTGACCTAAACATCTCTCGCGAATCTGTTCGTTCCATCTTCGTCAATATTTTGGGGGTGAGATGCTTTGACGCACTACTTATGCTCGATAATCGACATGCCCGCTTAAGAGAGACAGCTCGTGAACCTGTTGAGTGAACGGGTCTGTTCGTTTGATTGGTGGATATTCTGTGCATGAAATGAGTCGCCACATGGCTTGTTCCAAAGCAGCTGGATTTTCTTCTGAAACAGATCCCTATGGAATCCTACGGATCCTAATGGACTTCGAACCAGCCGAAATGGAAAAAAAAACGTCATAGCCGCTCACAGGTGAGTGATGCTCACTATTTTCTTACATTTTTATGGCGGTCAATGAAGAATATTATTTGGCAGTATCGAAACATTTGATTGCGGAAAACCATCAGAAATATTTCAAGTCTTTACATTATTGACATTACTTTTTTGGCGTTTGTACATCAGATTTAAAATTCCATCTTAGTGCAACTTTTTATATTTAATACAGGGATTGCCAGCGTATAAGAAACATTTATTAAGCTTTGAAAATACAAAAATGTTCTGCTACATAAGCGAAACCCATATACCATACTTCTACTTAACATGTATGTACTCGTATAAGTATCGGTGAGTGTATCGGAATAGGACACTCGTAACTCCAATTTCGCAATAATTTCTGAAATCGAAAGGTAAAAGTTGAGCTCCTATGAAAAGAACCTTTACAACTAACTTAACGGTTCAATTGAATCAATGAATTGCTTCACTTAAACAAATCGAAAAGTACTTACTTCTTATTCTAGTCATGCGAAATCAAGTCACTGCTTATTTGCAATTGGAAAACTGATAAAAATGTGAATGTAGAGTAGAGGAGAAAGTCTGCCTCTTCTCCTCTCACTATGCTCAGCAATAATAATAACAAAAACAAATAAAAAAATAAAAAAAAGTAAGGTAAGTGGAAAATATCTGAAAATCGTTAGTCCTGGTTTTATAAACAGGAACTCTGTGCATTATTTTGTTGAGCAGAAGTTTGACCCCATTCATATAAACTTTCCTGTAAGTTCGCTTTCAGAGAGCGCTTCTCGTACATCCCTTGAGGCAAAAAGCAGTGAAACTAAACAAAAAAATAATAAAAAATAAAACTGAAAAAAAAACATAGAACACAAAACGTTAATTTAGGTGAATGTGCTTTAGTTTTTTTCTGAATAAAAGTGTTAAGTTAAAACGGCAAAGGAACGGGGAATTTTCTTCTCAGGTATATATTTAATTCATAGATGCTTAAAATATGGAAGGAAGCAATTTTAGATTATGGACTTTTTACGCTTAAACTCACAGTCTTTTAAAATTATTTACACACACAATCTTGTTAATACATACTAATTTGTGGCAATAGTCGAACTACTTGAAACCGTTTCACTATTTGCAAATATAAAGATATATATATTTTTTTTTTTATAATTTACGCGCCTATATAGGGTTACACCCTTTTACTATTGCCCTGATGCGGGCGGAATGTTAGAAGGAGGAGAAAGGAAAATATTGTTGTGGTGTAGTGGTTTGAAACTCAAGTATATTTGGTTTCGATATTAGCACTCCGGGGGTGGGAGTCCGAATGGGGCGGAGAGTTTTTTCTTCACTCGGAATGATTCGAAGGTTATCAATTTTCACGCTTGTTTTGTGCTTGAAACTCTACAACAGCCAAATCTACATGTCAGTGTTATGCTTTCACACGCAGATTTTTCTGACTGAGTTCCAATTACACAAATGAAAAACTTGTCATGAGTAGAATTCGAACCTTGACCCTCCGAGTGAGAAGCGATTGCTAGTACCACTACACCACGGCCACCCCCAATACAAATCGGAAACTCGTAAAAGTTCCAGCATTTTCACCAATTTCCGCGTATCTATAACTCGCAAGGTGGAAGAAGTATCGTAACATGAAAAGAGTCATCAATGTAGTTATATCATCAACCAAGCGTTTAATGTTGAAAACGGCAGCCCTTTGAAAAGTGGGTTTTACGATAGATACCTAATTTTACTGTGGTTTTGAGATCACTTATTACAGTTTTAACTTTTAACGCTCTAAGTATAATACTCGTACATGCCTATTTCTTTACACGCACGTGACATGCTTCATCGATTCGACGACGGCAATTTTCAAAGTTGTCATATAGATGACCTATGCAAAAAAAACACTTTGCAATTCGATTTTAATCAGTTATCATAACATAACAATGGTCAATTTTGTTTTATAGTATTTACTCGTACTTAAAAATTGCAACACAAAAAAAACAAAAAAAAAACAAATGATCAAAAGTGTACATGCATCGTCGATTCGGTGAAGCATTTATTTCCAGGGTTAAATTTTGATAGTTTCCAATTACATTTACAAATGTAAATTTTTTTAAAAATTGTTATAAATGTAGTTAGACAATCATACTTTTACTTTTCTTCGATTCCTGATCATAATTTAGTCATTGAGTTTAGATTTTCTCTGATGCCGATTGTTGTATTTGAAGTTAAACATTTTATCACTCTTTGAGCAGTAATTCTGAACTCCGATGAAACGAAAAAGCAATAAGAAGTGATTCCGAACTCCAATGAAACGAAAAAGCGAAATGAAGTGGTTCCGAACTCCGATGAAACGAATCCTTACTTCCTTTTGCACCCACTAGATGGCATTGAAAACCGTGTTATTATGCTTGAAAATGACACTAATATTAACTAACAAGGAAGAAGTGTTCGTTGCTTCGTGATGTTGCATTACTATTTCCAGCTGTTCATGTAGGGGCAACGTAGACAATAAAGTTATTCAACTTCAAACTCTCTTTAAAAAGCGACAAGAAACCGGAGGGGCTAGCGCGCGTGGTATATGAACGAAAAGCGATGGACTCGGAGTAGGGAGCAAAACGGGAGAGGGGATAACGGTCATAGTGGGGAACTAATTCGGTCAGAATGAGCGATGAGTGGTAGAGGGGGCGTAATGGCTGAGTGCAAAATACAAGAGTTACGTACTCGTACATAACAACAACATCGGTATCGGCTTCATCATTGTTAACATCTTCGAAGTATCTACCTAGACATTACTGGGTAACAACACCAAAGCATCATCAACACTTAACAGAAAACCTCAGCTTAACAACAAAATTTGGCTTGGTTAGGTTTAGGATTCTGCACCTACTAGATAGGATTCAAAACCGTACGATAAAACTCATAGGTGATACTAATATAAGTCAGTGAATTGACACCCTCGAACACCGACCTAATGTCTCCTGTTTCACTTTTTTTATCGCTATTTCTACCACCAGTGCTCCATTGAAATCACCAGTGGCATTCCGCCCATTCAAACTTTCAGCCGTATACTCTCATGCCCATTTTCGGGCGTACTCTAAAATATCGTGATTCATTCTTAAGCCGTACAACTCGCTTATTGAATGCCCTGCCGAGCTCTGTATTTACTGGCTGACATAACTTGCAAACATTTAAAAACAATGTCCATCGATATCTTATCAGTCCATCGGCTACTATTAAAGTTACTGTTACCTAAAGCAGATTTGAAATAGTGAAAATTTTATTAAGATTTCGAAATACAAAAAAGCTTAATGAATGACACCCTAATTTAGATTTGAAAAAACTTATTAGTTTAAATTAAATTAGCGCTGCTATTTTGGTTTGGCAAAACAAGTGTGTTAAGAATTTCCAACTCTGAAATTATATTAAACGCATCCAACTTTTATTTTAATAGCGTATCCAATTGTGTTACTAATTGTAGAGCCCATTTTATGCAATACTTGAGCTTCCAGATTAATTCTATTTTATCTATACCAGTACTTGTATAAATTTTGCGCGTTTTGTTGACAACTAAAACTGCGATTCTTCGCCAACAACTCTTTGCATCGCATTTTCATTTTAAGTCTTGCAACAGTAACGTCTTTAATTCCCTGTTCCCAACAACTAAAATGTTTGTCGTACGTCTAAAATGTTATAATCAATGTCACGATATAATCCCTTATTTCTTACTAGCACTGCAACCTATAGGTATACGATGTTATAGAGTGCTTTGAACGGAACAAGTTCATATGCATATGTATATATATTTTTTCTGAGCATTTCTGAGATCTTTTTAAACCGTGCTTTACATCCTGCGAAAGACATCGTTGATGAACCACTGCCTATAAGTTTAGCACTAAGGCTAAGGTACTTCTAATACTGTAAAATGCTAGGTGCTGATGCCAACATATCTAAGATGAACCAGCATTTCCTTATTTTAATATTGGCCTTAGGTTAAAATAGTCAGGCCGAGCTTGGTAAATAGTAATTTCTCTTGCATTTTCGTTCATTATTGTTAATTCCTATATGACTCATCGCCTGATGTACATATACGCTGCTTAAATAAAAACAATGTCATTTAAATTTCTATCATCCATTAACTATAATAATATTCAGTCTTGAACAAACAGTTTATCATAATACAATATTTATACTGGAAATTTATTTCCACGTTCCCATTTTTCAACAAATGGATTTTATTAACCGTTGAAATATGCTTGTATAATTACATCTAATGTTATATGCATATTTCACCCATGTATCTGCAATATTACTGCGCCGCTTGTAGGGTATAATCAATTTACGGACCTTAGAACCATCCTACAGCCACACTACATTGGACCAACTCCTTAGGTTGTTAGTTTAGTTAGTTTTAAGTGCATTTTATTATATTAATCATTAACTCTTACATACTAACAAAAAATGGTTAAATGCTAGCTTAAAATTACTTGGTGGCCGTGGTGTAGTGGTACTAGCAATCGCTTCTCACTCGGAGGGTCCAGGTTCGAATTCTGCCATGGCAAGTCAGTTTTTCATTTGTGTAATTGGAACTCAGACAGAAAAATTCTGCGTGTGAAGGCATAACACTGACACGTAGATTTGGCTGTTGTAGAGTTTCAAGCACAGAAAAAAATACTGTAAATTATACCTCGAATCACTAGCCACATCGAACGATCCCTACAATATAAGGAGTACACAATGGTTGCTTTCCTAGACATAGAGGGCGCCTTTAACAACGTCAACACATCCGCAATCACGACTGCACAGTCAACTCTGCAGGTAGACGACTCACTTGGGGAGTTGATCGGTCTAATGCTAAACAGCAGGATAATCAACTCCAAACTGGGTGAGACTTCTGCTAAAAGATATGTTAGTAGAGGTACGCCGCAAGGCGGTGTCCTCTCTCCCCTTCTCTGGAACTTAGTAGTTAACGAACTACTGATATACCTGGAAGCGGGTGGTAGCAGAGTGATTGCCTATGCGGATGACGTTGCCATAGCCGTCTCAGGAAAACTTCTAAATACCATTAAAGAACTCCTCCAAGTAAATCTCAACAGATTAACCCGCTGGGCAGATCGCTGTGGATTGGGAATAAACCCCCATAAAACTGATCTTGTCCTCTTTTCTAGGAAATATAAAATTCCAATCATAGACCCTCCTTCAATAAACGGTACCAGTTTAGTTTTCTCCGATACAGCAAAATATGTGGGTCTCATTTTTGACAGGAAACTAAACTGGAAACCTAACATTCAAGAAAGAGTCAATAAAGCCACAATAGCTTTATTCTCTTGCAAAAAAGCCATTGGGAACAAATGGGGCCTTCAACCTCGCATAACCCACTGGCTATACATCGCGGTCATAAGACCGATACTTACTTACGGGGTGGTTATCTGGTGGACGGCCTTGGAAAATGCAATCAACCGCATTAAACTTAGCAGAGCCCAAAGAACAGCATGCCTATGCACAAGCGGAGCCTTGCGGTCTACTCTGCGGCATTAGATATTCTGCTTCACTTGACACCCCTCGACATTTTTAGCAGGCAAGTAGCTGCGACTGCAGCTATTCGCCTTAAAGTGACTAAACAGTGGACAAATAATTCATTTGGCCACGCCAATATTCTTAATATATTAGAAATCCTCACAGGGAACATCGATTACACCATACCTGAACTTTGGGTTGACAAAAACTTCCATGTAAGCTTCCCCTCTAGATCATTCTGGGAGGAGGATGCTTTCATGGAGGACAAGTCAATCCATCTCTACACAGATGGATCTAACACCGATAACGGAGTTGGTGGTGGTGTTTTCTCAGATAAGCTAAATCTAAGCCTCTCTTTCCGCCTTCCAAATCACTGTAGCGTGTTCCAGGCGGAAATTTTGGCGATGAAAGAAGCTCTGACCTGGCTGAAGAAAAACGTGATATCTGCAAAGGATATCCGCTTATTTTCGGATAGACAGGCCGCCATCAAGTGCCTGGACTCGATCTCATTATATTCTAAAATCGCCCTTGAATGCCGATCATCTCTCATGGAGATGGCAGAGCAGTTCAACATTCACCTTTGTTGGGTGCCGGGCCACAGAGACATTCCAGGGAACTGCAGAGCCGATGAACTCGCCAAAATTGGAACCGCTCTACCTATCCTACCGGACAAAGGTAGTATAGGTATACCAATCGCTACGTGCAAACTAACACTAAAGCTGGATGCCAATAAAAGAACAGACCTTAGGTGGACTGCTGGGCAAAAATGTCTAGCGACCAAACAGATCTGGCCAAGGCTGGATCTGAGTCGCTCTAAGTGTCTGATCCTTTTAGATAGGAAACAGCCCAGCGCCATAATAGGTGTCATTACTGGACACAGCGTCATAGGCAAGCACGCAAGAAGGCTTGGCGCTTTTACTAATGACAATAGGCCTAAGTGGGTTGGTATTTCCAACAGCCACTCTTACCTAACCTAACCTACCTCGAATCACTCTGAGTGAAGAAAAAACTCTCCGTCCTATTCGGACTCCCACCCCTGGAGAGCGAATATCGAAACCAAACACACCTGAGTTTCAAACCACTACAAAACAATTTTTCTTTCTCTTCCTTCTACCTTTTCGCCAGCACCAGGGCAACAGTAAAAGGGTATCTAACCCCTTCGGCGTGCGTAAATTATAAAAAAAAAAATAAATAAATAAATAAATACTAACTTACTGGCTAGAGGCACTCTAAGCTACTCTAAATTCTTATATCTATGTCTTTCGACTTTATTTACATTTTACTTAGAACTATTAACTTAAGGCTAAGAAAAAAATTTTGTTAACAAAAAACTTGGCATATGGACATTTTTTTATTTTTTCTCTGTGTTTGGCGTTGAAATCTCCGCCGATTATAAAATAATTCTCCCCCGATTCCAGCCTCGGAAGTCGAAAAAACGTGTCGAGCTCTGTAATGAATAAAGTGTAATGAAGCCTCGGGTGCATAAATTGAGGCCAAATACAGCCGCTTTCCACTGCGGAGCGGTATGTAAATGGCAACTGCCTCCAACACCCGGAACCTGCGCAACACTCCCTTGTACACTTTGTGAAATTTTATACCTTTTTTAATGAAGATCGCGACACCACCTCCACGTTTGGACCTGGACCGATTTCTTCTTCTAACAATATAATTATTGTACTCCAATTTGTGCTTATCGGTCAGCTTGGTTTCGTTAGCGAAAAGCACGTCAGGAGTTTGGTCTTGTAGCAATTTAAACATCGCGGCTCTTCATTCGATCCTAATCAGTGAATTAACATTCACCGCAAGGACCTTCAAGGTTTGCTCCACCATGTGCGTACCCATTACGACATGTGTTGCGTTAGGCCCGGCAGCAGCGCGTGGATCTGGTCCACGCGATTGGCCTGTTCTTGTACCTGCTGTTGCAGCTGAGCCACCTGCCCTTGGATTGATAGCCGCCATGTTAGGGGTAGCTTCCGTTGTTCTCGGCATTGGCGCCGGAGAAGCAACAGTCGCTTGCTGTACCGTAGCCCCCGTGCCTTACACCATTTGGGCGTAGAAAATTTGGGGCGGGACGGCTGGTGTTTGAAACCTAACAGGTGAACGTCTGACCTCCACCTTCTGCTGCCGAGCCAGTTTTGTTTTTTTAATGTCAGCAAACTTAGGATAACCCCGATAGTTTGCGGTGTGTCCTACGTTCCCACATAACACGCAAGAGAGCTGCGTCCTATCGGATGCTCCGTCCCTACCCAGAGCACACTCCTCGGAATTGTGGTTATTTGCGAACTTCACGCATCGAGGCTGCATTTGGCAGTTCGACGCGGCGTGCCCGAACCTCTGGCAGCGAACGCATTGTATAACGCCTTCGCTCCTTTTTAATTTTTCCCACTGAACCACCTGATCTAGGTGGGACATTGATACTCCTTAGACTATCCAGACGGCTTTCGGGACTAGCTGCACCAGGAAGAACGGCAAGCTCCGTTTCTCCCACCTGGATCTAGCTGTGGTAAATGGCTTTACCGCCACAAACTTGTGTCCCTCGCACTCCTTCTCTTTGAGCATAGCATTTTTTTTGTCACAAAATATGTCATCGCAATTTTCCTGATGGTTAACGACAGAGCATAAGTATTTTAATTTTTCGTACGACTACTCCTTCCAAATAGACGTTAGGAGTTTGATATGCTGGTTCGTAAAATGGCAATTCAGACACTAGTC
The DNA here is from genome assembly GCA_949129095.1 of Volucella bombylans. Taxonomy (NCBI): domain Eukaryota; kingdom Metazoa; phylum Arthropoda; class Insecta; order Diptera; family Syrphidae; genus Volucella; species Volucella bombylans. The sequence continues at coordinate 594,296 of OX422140.1, read as the reverse complement.
TCTGATTTTTAACTTAAAACAACTGGCATGTAGACTTATGTTTACGGGATGCCCATACATCCATGGGGGCAAAGATACGCCTTGCCATAGCTCGGCCGCCTTCCTGAGATACCAAATCGGAACTGTGTTGCCGGCACAAGTTCCGCCCTTGGTATGAGTCAAGGCCGACCTAAAACCTCTTACTGCTCTTAGGGTCGCAGCACTCAGTACTTATTGCAGCTCTACATTGGGTCAACCAAAGGAAGACCCTTCCCGTGACTTTGAGTTTAAACCACAGCCACCATGACGCTCCCACAAGGGGGTCTACCTATTCAAGTCAGGCCCAGACCGTGATCCGGGGGGCTCCTGACTCCCATGGTACCGTGATTTAAGTCCTGGTAGGGGCTACCGGTGGTCCAGCCGCCAACAAGACCTATGACCGGTAACTTGTGACTGATCAAATCGTAGCAACATTCGGTAGCGTCATCTGAAGATGTTTACTATAAGGCCAGTACTTTGCTCTGCCCCCGTTTATTACTAGACAACGTCATTGATGGGCGAATCCTTGATAATTGGGCTGGGGCCCACAACAATTCAGACATTCGGTCTTAGTAAGACGATTCGCCATCTACCGCCATTCTCCAGTCATTAAGAGTTACTTGGAGCGTCGTGTTTAATAATATTCCGCCGTATTTGTCGAATTTCTAGAACCCACTCGTATATTTTCATAGTATGCAACATTAGTTTCACCGATCGATAGTTGTTGCAATTTCTAATGCACCTGTGCCTTTATACAGAGGAACTTGCAAGCTAACCATTCTTTTATTGAATAAAATCGCGAGCTATTTAAATCCAAGATCACTCCATCGTTGTGTAAAGGGAGTATTCCGTTGGATAGTGTATTCATATATTTCACTTCTATGATGCCGTACTTTCATCCGTGTGGCACTGATATGCGTGAATGTATAAATACTTATCCTATTTTGCTTTTGGCCCTCTGGTAGTCTCTAGAAGTGAGAAGCCGATCAGTCATACAGACTTTCAGAAATCTCATTAGATGTTAATTTTCCTCATGCTCATATCAGGTGTTAAAATGATTGAATTGATTTTTCATAATCTATGTTAGTCACCTTTTAGGACAAGCAGGGGAATGGACTGCGGAAATATTCTACAAGCCGTTGCATCACATCACATTTCTCAACAAATTAACATTTTCCGTAAACTTTAAAAAGTGCGTAATTTGAACAGATTTGTTGAACACAATATCGTATGACATATTCCGAGGTCACCTCTGAATTTAGTTTGATTTAGTTTTTGAAAGAGTTCTCGATAGATTTCCTTTATGGAAAAAGTTAAAATTTCTTAAGAAGATGGTTCAAATTGGGTTCCATACTCATGTGCCTGAAGGATCTTAAATACCTACATTCACACAGGAATGTAGTATACATATATTCCTACTAAGGTATATACAAAACTCGTACCCAACCAATGTTAAGGCACAGCATCTAACATTTGTATTTAATTTTAAATGTCGCATTAAGACAGTTGCGTGTATTATAAGGAAATAAATCTAGAATTGATTAAAAATCTCTTCATCCCCTGGAGTGATTGCAGTCCTTAAGAACAAAATAAACTGGGTTAGTAAGCCAAAATATGGTAGTTCCAGTTTTTATGCAAATCACTTGGGAGAGTGCAATTCCTCAACATAAAGCAAACCAAAAATATACTCATAAATATAAGTTTCGTAATAAACTCATGTTTGATGTAGCAGTGCTACCTGAAAGCATTTACTTTGGATCTGTTTGTGTGGATTAAATAAAGGTAAAATACTTCATATGTTACCTTAATATTTTGACTTTTTTGTTTCGATTTCGAATTATTCGCTCCGGATTTATAAATATGTATAAATGTCAATATGGTTTGCCAAAAGATACTCTTCATATTAATATTGACAATTATTTTAATTTTAGACCGGCCAGGACAGATGTCCCATCTATGTACATAGAAGAAGATGAATTTAATGATGATGAAAATCCTCGATCTGCAGATATTCGACATAGTAGGGTGGTGGGACCCAGGAGCAGCACAAGCAGTCATCACTACGTATCCGAAGGATTTATCCAATATCCACAACCAAGCCTGAATGGTATTCCATTAACAATATATAATAAATTGTAGTCTTGAAGTAGTTAGCTTATTTCGTTGTTAAATTTAAACTGCATAGTACTTCACATAGGTACATAGATATGATATTTGATTGAACAAGTAAATAACGCACTTTTATTTTTCCATAAACTCTTTTACTTTTTTGATTGGCAATTCAACCCAATGACATAAGAGTATACTCTTGTCATTACATCCTTCATTAAGAAATCTTTACACTTCCATACATGTACTGCTCACATTTGTATTGCTTGAATAACACGTTGCATATTTGTAGACACAAGTATATAAAAGAAATGCCTTAAAGTGCATTAAACATGCGATTAACTAATAATAATTGAAGTTTTCCGAAACAGCTTGCGTTTGTTTGCTCTTAGAAAAAGGCATTTTTTAGATATTTTTGTTGTTTTTTTTGTTCTTTTAAAGCAATGCAAATTTATTTAAATAGAATTATTTTAAGACTGGAGTGAAGATTTGCTCTTAAATTTTACGTTTAAAGCTTCTTAATTATACTGATAGTAATTTTTCAATTAATCATGTGCTTATTTCACGACTCACAAATCATCAACCAATATACAAATTGATACAGTACATGTGTATTGTACAAACATAGTAACATAAAGGGTTAATTTAAAATGTACTACTGGTAAAAAAAGGTTTTTTCTTTCGAAGTGAAAAAAAGGTAAACAAATTTTTCGCGCAGTTTTATTTATCGAATAATATTTAAATCGACAAAGTCTCTTTCCTTATATTAACCAACATTCCCTCGATCTCCAAATAGATGGTTAACTACCATACTTGGTGGAAACTGTGTTATCAAATGAATTTAAGCAATTTATATAATGTACATTTTTTACACATCATTTTTCCCTTGTCAATTTTATATTTTTGTATCCAAAACTATTTGATAGTACCATTTTTCATTAATTTTAGGTAGGTGGATGACTGAACGTGCTAAGTTAAACGCTTGCACTTTGTACACATATTGGGAAACCAGCGAAGATTCCACAAGTGAATATGAATAAACCACTATTCAGCAATTCAGCACAATTTCAAATGATTTGCTTATAAGGAGGTTAAGTCTTCTTCTTACTGTAGACGTTTTTTATCTTTTATAAGTCGGTAAGCAATGGGCCCTCTGCTGGAAATCCAAAACCCTTGCGTTTTATGCTCAAGCATGTTTCTTTAATTCTACAGAAATTTTTTCCTATGATCTACCTTTGTCCATGTGATTTATGTTCATACACAGTTTAAATAGTAACAGTCCTGTATTTCAACGGAATGCATATGGTTTACAATAAAAATATTTTAGGTCCATCTCATTGCAATTTCATCATTGACATTATGTGCCCTAACTATATGTAGATTTATTAATATTCGATTTCATCGATTTCTACGTACGTACATATAAAGGAAGAAGTTTAACACATCTTTGTATAAACATCTAATAACATTTAAAGGGGACCAAGTTTTACAATAAACACTTTATTGAACAACAACTTACAAATTTATTCCTATTCCCTTATATATGTATAATAATTATTTTCAGAAATGCAAACATACATGTAGAAACTTAGATTTTATTAAAACAAAAAAAGTTACAATTTTAGTAACAAATGTAATGCACGACAATATACTAATTCCAGACTGCCAACCGACGCCGACGGATGCTAACCACGAACTCATATCGTTATTTTATTTCACGCTCTCTCGTCCTACCAGAGCGACCACACATTCAGCTGATTCAGCTACCCACGTGAACACAATTCCAGCTCCACATAACCCAGCGATGTGCAGTATCAGCTTCCTCCAGTTCATTCCTTGGAATTATCGCTGGGTTTCGTTGCTTCTTCGCTTTTTATGTAGATTAACAAGGTCAGCAACATTTTGTTGCCACTGGTGTGAGACACCTCCGTACGAGCCATTTCTGATCGCAATATGATCGCTCTGGAATGCGATGAAGTGCGGACGATGACGTAATAGTACTGATCTTTACTCTAGTTTTCTTATCTCCCACATGCATATCTGTATTTTTACTTATAACTAGAATAATAGGTATTGTTAATTTACTAGTCTTCGTGAATTGTTCTAAAACAAACCGAAAAATTTCCGAACTAGATTGAAAAAACAAAAATATTAATAAAGGAGGATAGTTTTAGAAAAATTTGTAACACTTTATGAATCCTTGTGAACTGCTTTCAGTTATTTATAAAGAGCAAGCAAACAATATATGGATCGATTTAATCGTATTCAATAAGTTACGTCCACTCTGCACAGCCATTTGTAATTGAAAATTTTATTCTTTTACGTAGCCAATTAAAGTTGGCGCTATGCTATCAAAAAATAGGATAGCCCAGATCTAAGACGTGCCAAACAAGCCATCCTGCCCTTCAATGAAAATGCCAATAGATGTCTAAATCTAAGTCGGCACCATATCAAAAGCTTGGTAGGTTACCTCACAGGGCATCACGGTTTAAGATATTACATTGACAAAATGAAACTAGTAAACTCTCCGGAGTGCTAACTTTGTCTTGAAGAAGTCGAAACAGCTGAACACATTTTATGTGAATGCCCAGCCCTCAATGGAACCATTCGACACCAATGGTATTATTATCAACTTCATTCAGAATGTAGAAAGTCTACTAGCCTAACTACAGTTCTGACAAAATGGTAAAAAAGATCTTTTAGGGCAAAGTGCCTTACTTCGCAATTGGCGAGTCAGAAATTTCTAAAAAAAGATAATCAGTTTATTAAACTTTGATCTTCCAGATTCCTAGACACATAATTTTTTCTCTTTTTATTCGTCTTATAAAACTGCTACTTACATGTGTATTTTCACAAACAATTATATGGTAAAAATCTGTAAATATATAAACAGAGCTCCACATAATAATTTAATGTTTTATCTTTAATATACCACATACAAGTTTTTGTTTTTGAGCTCTTAACGAATATCTTATCTAAACTCACAACAGTAGGCTGAAACACGTTTGTCACGAAAGATTTCGAGCTCTCTTGATACCATGCAAACTCTAGCTTATATAAACTACTCAGAACAAAATAGGGCCCACTAAACTCTCATTTGAAAACATTTAAGACCCCAAAACGGTCAGTTCCGTGAATGCATGGTAAAACGTTCACCTTGTCTTCTCCACACGCGTACTCGTTTATTTTAACTAAAAAACTTGACCTTAGATTCTTCTGTAAAGGGTACAGGCCTACAGTTGCCCATTGGGGGTGGCCGTGGTGTAGTTGTACTAGCAATCGCGTCTCACTCGGAGGGTCAAGGTTCGAATCTTGCCCATGACAAGTCTTCCAAGTTTTTCATTTGTGTAATTGGAACTCGGCGTGTAAAGGCATAACACTGACACGTAGATTTGGCTGTTGTAGAGTTTCAAGCACAAAAAAAAATAGTGCGAATTATAAGCTTCGAATCACTCTAAGTGAAGAAAAAACTCTCCGTCCTATTCGGACTCCCACCCCTGGAGAGCGAATATCGAAACCAAACACACCTGAGTTTCAAGCCACTACAAAAACAATTTTTGCTTTCTCCTCCTTCTACCTTTCCGCCCGCGCCATGGCAGCAATAAAAAGGTATCAACCCCTTAGGCGCGCGTAAATTGTAAAAAAAAAAAAAAAATAGTCCAATCGGAATGCTCACAGGCGTAACTTACGCGCACTGCCCGATGTGCCCTTATCAGTTTCGGCGTGCGCTCTGGACCGTTGACCGTCTTCGTGGAGTCGACTACACACGGTTTGATCACTTACTTGAGTGCCAGTATATTGCCGCAGTTGATTTTGTAACGCCTGGGCGGTTACGGTACGCTCCCGACGACGTGCAATTATTCTTACGCACCGGTCTGCTTGCGCAGTTGTACCTTTGATTCTTCCTGATCCAGGTCTCCTTGCTACACTCCCGATTTTGGAAGCGTTCCTAGACGTTTCGGATAGCTCGCCACGATACACCGATACGAATTACTACAGACCTTTGAGACTCTCCTTTCTGAAGCAAATTTACCGCTCTTACTGCGTTTTCGATATCCATATGACGAAAGTAACACTTAGCGACAACGCTTAGAATTAGACAGAGAAATCAGATTGTTGCTCAAAGTATTCAGAAATACTCATAGATATGCAAGTTATACAGTTAAATACTGCGCTTCGATAATTTTTACCAATAGAGTAATTTTTAGACAAAGATCAAATTAAATTTTTAGCGGGCCCTATTTTGTTTTGAGTAGTTTACTTATGTATATTTTAGAAATCGTGTTCTACCGTTATTTGCAAAACAAAAAAACTATTTGTCAACTAGCAAGTTGTATCCTGGAATTAATTCCTGTTTATGTGAAATGAAATGTGAAATGTGAAAAGTAAAAAATGTATGTCAATATGTACATAAATAACACTAGCAGTACCCTGCGCTTGGTTGCTATGCCTCCAACAAATATCAAATTTAAAGGAAACTCGTTATAACAATATTTAATTTATTTAGGATCATTTTCTGTATCTTTTTGTTCACTTTCATCGAAACAATTCTGACAATTTAACGTTTCATTTATTAAACTGGTTTTGGATACACAACATTTTTTGGTTTTCCTTCTGGTGCGTACACACGTAAATCAAAACGTTTTCCAACCCGTGAGTAAGCCACACAGCTGTCCATGTGAGAAGCATGGGTTTTCCAAACTTAGTCCACACACTTGTAGCGATTGTCCCTGTGGAGTCGCACCGGAAACTGTAAACGTTTGAATTCAAGTGCCATATCTGCCATATCTGACGTAGGGATATGTTGATAAAATAAAGTTTGTCATGCAGTAAAAATTTCTCGTTTAGAGCCGAAATTGAATCGGCAGAGTTGGTCGATTTGTTCATCAGAGTTTCTCATGAAGTAAATTTGAAGAAGTTTGTGATCTGCATCCGGTAGTAGTAGTAATGATCCTGCACGGTGATAAACTTGCCTTGGAATTTTAATATTGACAATTCTCGCCCACGATATTTGTTGCACCGAACGACGTTCTTTGGAAACATAAATTGTACTTGCGTATATCTGCCAAGAAATGTTTTGATTGGCTTGTGTCACCTAATACTGGCATTGATAATGGTTCGGGCAGTGGATGTATTTCTGGCAATTTCACTTTTCCGCCAGCGCAGCACATTCTTGGTGTTTCGTTCTTAAGGCACTGTACTGCAATACACGCATAATTTATCCATTTTTCCAATAACCTGGATAGAGACTACAATCATAATTAGCGCCGTAATGAAATGCAACAAGATTTAAATCAGCGTGCAGTGTTGGTTTGGACCGAACTGACTAGAGCAGTGCATACTCGATCGGTTTATAGTCTAGCTTCCCATTGCTCGTCTATTTATGAAGCTGGTAATGCCTTTTTTCGTGCTTAAGGTGTAGATCGACTGAACGCTTGTCGCTTAGGAGGCATAATTGCACAATGGGTTGAAAATCCGTGTGAATTTATCGAGCATCCATCGGCAATCGGAATATCGCAATGAATGGACACGGAATGGAATTTGACAGTGGAATGGAATTTCACTGAAGAAAATAATAAAATTAGCATTCGAAAGATTGCGTAAACTATTTTCGATTGCACTTATGATGAAATGCATAGAAACCGTGCGCAGACAATACTTTGAAAACTCGTGGAAAATGTGTGTGATGTCTTTAGACTCATTCGCCACCTATTGTAAAAACGTTGTACTAAGTCGAAAACCTTCGCGGGCGTGCCCACAGCAACTCACCAGAGTTTTATCAGAATCGGATGAATGGCATAGGAACGCATAGAGGACAAACAGACAAAGATTCATTTTTTATATATAGTACAATATTATAGAGATTGAAAGAAGTCAAAAAAATTATTGATCCATTTTAACTAAGAATGATAAAGGGATATTGAGTATTTCGAAAGTGGTACCAGCTAAGTGTTCTACTTAGCAATTCGTATCAGCGTGGGCCTCTTTCATCGTAACCTCTACATATACACGACCATGGGCGACGGGATCTAACTTCATTGTGCTGTTCCTTAGGACATTATGCCCTGTGATATCACCTATCATCTTAGATAACAATGTTTTATTATACTGTAAGAGCTCTTTCGACCCTTGTCATCAATCAATGTTCATCAACAATCTCATTGTTGGCTACTTTCCTCTATCTAAGAACCTGACAAAGATTCGTATTATATTGTGAGTCGTATTATATTGCAATACCCGCGAATTAGCTTTAATTTAATATAAAAACCAAATTCCATAATTTCAAAAACCTCTATTTAAGACCCTGATTGAGCTGTGATCTTTAATCCATCTACGAGTATATATATAAATATAATAGATAATATATTGTGTTTCACGAATGTTCGACAAAGGTTTGTCAGTCCCCATTTTCCGCTGAAAATTCGGTTGCATATATACAATACATTCGCTGTTTTATTTCCTCTTAAATTCACATTCTGTTTCCAATTAAGTTGTCTATCGGGAATTATTCTCAATTATTCTTGCTCTGTCTGCCATCTTCAGGAGTAAGCGCCTAAAATCTAGTGCTTTAAATTGCGATTGTCTTTTATTATGTATGAATGGGAAAAATTCGGTCTTTTCGGGTTTGACCCCACAACCGCATTGTTGTGCTGAGTATTTCAAGTAAGCCTCTTAGCAGTTCGCAGTCATAAGAATTTAAAAGTAATTCTATTATACATTTGTATATCTCTGTTTTCAAGTGTCATAAAGGCATTTAGAGATGAACTCCTTGTGGTCTGCCTCTGGAGGCAGTTAATCCTAGGTTAATGTAAACTAGTTTTTGATTGATATTCCTTTCATTGAGCACAATTATTTTAATAAGAGATCAGTCGATATTAGAATTCTGCAGTTTCGTTTTCACTGCCTACGCTTTGGCACTGTTGAATGCTCATTCAGTGTCCAGAAAAGTGAATGGTGTACAATATACGAGTATTCAATATTTTTAATTCATTTCTCTATACGAGTACATATATCGAATACGTCATACAATGCTGATTCTACACCTTTTCATTTGTTATTGAGTCGATTGCGCATATGAATCTTTTCTTTTAATTTAATTAATTTTCCAAACAATTTTAGCATACAAGTTGTTAGACTTTTAGGTCGGAAATCATCGACAGTGGTTTGGTTCTAGGCACGCTTGAGCACGTTTTTTGAAAAAAAAATAAATAAATCTTCAACGCCTGATAGATAATTGGCTCTTGATATTCTCGAGTGACCAACGAATTACTGTGTCATAATAACGGGTACAATAGCAAAACGCTATTTCAGCAAGACGATTCTATACCACACATCGCTAGAGATTCGGTGGAGTGCTGAGGGTATTATTTTAAAGTGAATTAATTAGTAAGTATGAATATATTTATAACAACACTTATTTGTATGGCTGAGTTCTGCCAATTATCATTATGTCAATATGACCGGCGTACGCTAGTAGTTGCATAAATTTTTTAAAGATTGTGCCTCCGGTGTTCGCCTGTGAGTTCAGCACAATTCTTTCAAGTATGATATTAACGAAGTGACATGACAGCGCATCACCTTGTCATTAATCTTTTTTAATATCAAAGGTCTCGGTCAAAGGTCGGTAACGACCGACGGAGTAGGAATTATTACTAACAATATGAAAATATTTCACAATGAATTTTTTTCTATTATTTCTTTTATCAATTTCTCATATTCTATGTGCACCGTCCTATAGTTTTAATTCAAAATACGAAGTTTTCACTGTTGACAGCTTTTCCTGGATTTACCAAAATGAAATCGGGGAAATCTGCTGGACAATTTTGTTATTTTAACATACAATCTTAAATTCAATTCAATCTGAAATACTAAGTATTTATTTTAATTATTTCTGAAATTTTAACTGAATCTTCTGTTCGTTATACAGCTATGTTTGTCAGGTTTTAAGCCTTGAAAGTAACATCTGTGTTGTGCTCATTAATTGTATATTTTTTTTCTGATTTAAGTCATTCAACATTGTAACATACCCTTTACCAGCATATGATGTACAATTTCGAGTAACTATTCTGAAATTCCAGCATATACAAAAATGTACTCGTATCATTGTAATAAACGTGTAGAAAAGGTAAATGCATGCTAGCATGCTAATGAACAATTTGAAATGTATTATTCAGAATAATTTCAAGTCGTACCCACTTAAGAATTTTAAATTCTAAATTGATCTTTTTTCCTATAATTGCACAAATCGTTGCAACGAGTCACAGACATGCAACGATTTTCGGATTCAATTTATTAGTGCACCTCTTAAAAAGGGGAATGCAAAATATTGGGGTTAAGAATAAAACGGCTTTATTTTGAATATACGTATAAGTTGCCCAGATAACTTCTAGTTTCACTGTTTAATTAATTATTTATAAAAAAATTGATTGGTTTCGAAAATATGTAATTAATAAAAAAAAACCCTCTCCCTCATTTGGTTCATTTATGAGCAAGGAACAACCACGTTACTTTGTGCAAAAAATTAGGTATCTTCTTTACGAATATGAAAGGATATGTACGAGTTCACGACTATGTAGTCGTGTATGTATCACAACTTCATTATAAGACTTTCTATTATAAAAATTCTGCCTTGGATGGTATAAAACAGTTTCACCTCAAATATCAAGATTGTCGATGGTACATATTGTACCATTCACCTGCGAATGTCATTCAATTTAATCAAGTGTAGATACAAGCACAACATTTAGGTACTTACACAACAGCGTGCATATATTTGCAAAGATTTGTTACTGACAGATAGCAATTTTGTACGTGAATTCCCTTTAATTGTATGTCAATTGTATTTGGAACAACTTGGAGGGTCTGTCATATAAATTTGGGTAAAGAATGAAGTTCAATTTAAGAAGTTATCTTTATAAATAGTACCGAAACTCACTCACTCACAATAACCTCTTTCAAATGTACTTGTGTACAAAAAAATTTATTTAAAATCATAAAGGATCATAATGACAAGCGAATATGCATAAATATGTGTGAGGGTTTCATTGAATAAAATGATGGAAACTCTTACAGAGCCAATATTGGGAAATCTAAAGAGTTTGTAATACATATACACTAATATTTAAACATTGAAGTAAACCGACGAGGGTATCAACGTCATCATCATCATCGATAAAAAGTACAATATTTCTTTGATATTAGAAATATGATATGATAATATAATAATGTATGATTCTTTGTTTTTAAGTACGAGTATTCAGAAATATGAATATAAGTTGGTAGTAGGTTTACATTAAAGTTAAAACCTGGTCAAACTCTTGCCTATTGTTGCATTCAAAGAAAAAACAGTATTGATTAATACTTACGAGTACTTATAGCACATAAGCGTAAAATTGAAATCTAACAAGTTTGAAATAATAATAATTTATCGTTATATAGGTAGTATATAAATAATTCTGTGTTAAGAAAATATGAGTCAAGTTTTTACGGCAGATAGTAAGATAGAGCAGTTTTTCACCTTTCATAGTCTAAATCGTACAACAACTTATGATCAAAGTGGATATAAGCATTTCTAAAAGTCACAAATATTGTAGATTTGATAATAGCATATGGAATGACTGATTTCACACAGGCTATACATTGAAATCTTTAAGTACGAATTCAAAAACATACCCCAGGCTGAGTCCGTCAACTCCGTCTAAATTTAAATATCGGTTAGGAACAAAGTATCGGACCTTTTTCTGTTTACTTGACTTTGAAGTACCATAACTTTAAAACGATAGATTTTTATCTGCCAACTGTTTTAAGCTATTTAGAATGAGAAGGTTACAAAAATAACGGCCATAAAACAGTTTTAAGTCATTTGGAGCAAGCTGATTGAATTTCCATATGCAAATCGCTGTTTAAACGGATGAAAATCAGGCCATTTTCGAAGGGAATGATAATGGTTTACGGAAGCAGTCATGGTCGAAAAAAAAAGTGATGAAGCTCCATAAAATGGTAGCAAGCCCAGGATTGACGGCAATTCAGGTGATGCTGTGTATTTACTGTGATTGGAAGTGTATTATCCATCATAAGGTACTACCACCTGGTCTAACAATATATTCGAAGGTCAACTGCCAGCAATTAATGCGATTGAAAAAAGCAATTGAAACACAGAGACTAGAATTGACCAACAGCAAAAGGGTCGTGTTATAATGACAACGCCAGACAACACACTTGTTTTATGACTTGGTAAAAATTGAAACACCTTTGCTAAAAAGGTTTGAGGTATCCACATGTATAGTCCTGACATTATACCGTGAAACTATCATTTGTTTCGATCTCTACAACACTTTCTTGCTGCAAGAGACTCCAAAAATTGTACACGATACGTTTTCCTCAGCCTAATATTTTGGCTTAGTAAAAATATGAATCTCTGTTTTTTTTAATAACATCTGTTCCAATAAAACAGAGTAGCATAAGAGTGCAAACCTTTTTTTTTTAAACATTCTTAAATAAATTGGAAAGGGATCGTTTTAAATTATTTCTTCTTCAACATAATACAAAATTTTGTTTGGATACTTGCACGAGCCATATTTATATAAATCATAATAATAGTTAATAACTACACACAAAATAACAAAATTCTTATGTCGACTTAAGCTACTCTATCGTATTGGCACATATTGTATCCCTCTTTCTTATCACCATTGGGAGGAATCCTGATACTTCCTAACGTAACGAATGTAGTCACATCATATATATGTTTCAAAGAACCACTTAATATTTAAGAGGCTCTTATATGTTACTTGAGCCGAACGTTTTAACCTTTCTCGTAGGCAGAAGCTTTAAAGTGGCAAGTGATGCGGAAACAATTGCCTTCAAATTGAAGGATTTAGGTGATTGAAGAGCCATCCGTATTGTTGACATCCAAATTATGGTTTTTCTTTTTAAATTGCAATTAAGTGACTATAGATAAAATATAATACAAAACAAAGCAAAAATGATTTTGAAAATAATAAATTTGTCAACTTCAAATTAAATGTTGAACTTCGTACATAATTCAAATAAATAGTGCAAAGAGGGGTAAAAAATACTTTATCAGATTTTTTTGTCTTTTTTTATGGATTTGTCACATCAATATAATAATTCCTTTATATACAGCATTTGAATAGAAGGTTTTATGGAGGAAAGTGACGCCATGCAAACTGTACATGCTATAAAAGAGGATAATAAAAGCAAGAAGGAAGTATTTTATTCTCGATAAGAACTTTGTAATAGAAAAACAACCGAAAGAGGAACGACTATTATTCTCATCAATGGTCGATGCTTTGTCTTTAAGGAGGGTTGAAAAGGGAAACCCATTTTTTTTTCTTTTTTTTTTTATTAGTATTTATGTAATTATCACTTCCTTATACCATACGAGTATATTCGCATACAAACGTAGTCTTATATCGTAAAAGTTCTTATGAAAAAATAGTCCATTCATAAAATAAACTTACACAATTGTCTAGCTATTAAGCTGTGCGGGTACACCAATGAAAATCATTAAATTGAGCATTAATGGTTGAGGTAATTTATAGTATGTACGTAGACGAAATCTTACGAGTTTGATGAAAGCTAATTATTTTTTCTAATTGATACGGTTAATTTAAAACAAAATTATGCTTTTTATATGGCAGAGGTTTTGATTACTTGTGTTATTACTTTTTTTTTTTGATTACATTTTTGTGAAATTTAAAAGCGTAGCAATATGTTTTCTAAACTTGTTTTTATTGTACAACAAGATTGATATTACATATTACAGCTGCATTCCAGCTTAGTTTTTGGTTCTGTATGCACACATGTAATGAACAAACGAAAAATCATTATCAGAATAAGTGTGATTTTGTTGCTAAAGTAACCTTAGGAATAAGTGAATTTAAATTTGAACATGATAACTGGTTAAACTGTTTTCGAATTCAATATAACCAATACATATACCGCAAGCTGCTGAAACAAGTCATGAACTAAAGATTTTAAATATTGAAGTAGCTATATACTTACTCATAAATATCGGCCCCATATTTACATTAGTCTGCTAATAATCACTGGAATGAAAGCAATAAATAAAGGGTCCTCAGGTCTATTACGTATGAACGAGTATTAATGTACGAGCGCATACATATTTTCATCTGTCCTCATTTTATTTTTACTGGGGCTCTCTTTATTAAGTGATTTCATTCATGCACATCAAATTCTGTTAATTTTTGCACTGACTTTGCCTTGCTGCAAATATTATATGAGTTTTCTTCTTTTACTGTTTTATAATAAAACTGTCACATTCGCAAACATAGACACACGGAAATTGCAATAAATTGTTTTCATCTTTGTAGACCCATGAAAATGTATCTTGTTTCTATTAGGCTAAGTATACTATCTTACTCGATAATTAAATAATGTTAGCGATTACAAACTTGCTGAAGGGCGTTGTTAAATAATCTCTTCTTATGGCAAACCGAAAACTGTCCCGGCTGTCCATTAAAAATAAGGCCACAGGTATAATTTCTGTATGGAAGAATAAAGAATTAATATTGTGATCCGTTATATAGTCCGTAAACTTTGTAATGGGGTAAATAATTTTAATTGTATTCCTGAAGGAATAAAAATAATTATGAATTTTAAAACAAATACGAGAAATTAAACCTGTTTGTCGATAAGGTATCCAATACAATGCGTTCGGTTTTTCATCTGTAATATTCTTCAGTACTTATTCCGAGAAAACTAAAGTATTTAATATTTCAATTAATTTCAATATTTCAAAATTGGAAACCCTTTAAATCAACATTTTTCAGACACGAAATCCCTACATAAATCTGGCTGATCGGAGTTTTTACACGAAAGTGCGACACGGTCTTATTAATTTGGAGAAAGGAGGACAATTTTAATAGCTGCGAAAGTGGTAATAATATTGCCAAATAATGAGAGCTTCATACACATATATCATGGTGAGGGAGGAGATGAGCCCACCTTATCTAAACATTTTTTTTTTAATTTCAGTAAAATCTCTCATCCATGAAAATTTCGCCTGTCAGATCTGGAATACTCGGTTTAATTATTTTCATACATATATAATATTATAATTTTCTTTAACATTGAAATAACTTAAATTTCTAATAGTTTTCAATTTTAATTAAAGCCTTGTTACTTTAATTTAACCTTACTTAACATAAATTGGGGTGTCAAGTACACATTTCCTCTTGTTGCAAGAGGTCGCTACAGTTTTCAAGTGCCTGTCTATCTTTAGCATAGTATATACCGTACGTAATACTAAGTCTTGGCCGACGTAGTTAATTCGCGGAGGTCCCCTTTAATGCTGCTGAACGCGCTTGCTTCCAAAACTTGCTGTGTTATTTTAATTAATTGAATTACATTTGCTTCTCTAACCTAACAAATGCGAGGCTCATGAAATTTGAATGCTGTAATAATGAATTAAGAAATTGAAAATAAATTTCAGTTTAAACATTTCAAAATTATATGATGCCTTCTGTTATTAAAATACATTAGACCAATGAAATCAAAATCTCTCCAATTATGGTAACCACAATTTAGTTAAATTCAAACCTTCTTACATATAAATTCATGAATGGATGAAATAGGTTCATGCTTTACTATTTTAAAATTGCACAACCAATTGAGCTTGATTATTTTGAGCAATATATATATGTACTTCGCAAAGCATATGATATGAGCTCGATTGGAAATTTTCAAGCAGGAAGTGAAGTTTAATGTTATGAAACCTACATAGTGGAAGTTGCTCCATATGTATCGAAGTCATGAATTCCGTGATGGACCTGGTTATCTTGTTTAAAAAAAAAAACAAATACCCCAGCGATAAGTATACTCATTTCGTACGTACAGTATCTACATTCTTCAGTCGAGGTTGGGTAGTACCTTGATTAATCTAGCCAACTACTCCCTAAAAAGTATTCAATCTATTTTCCGACTTAAGTCTCTTGAAACTGGACTGTACTCGTTAAATTCACTGTTTGTGGATGTTTGTAAGTACGTTTTACGAGTTACATTGATAAACGTAGAAGGTGTCCCAAAGGAAAGTTTCTCTTTATTGTGGTGAAATAAATATGTGGGAGTCGCCTATCGAAGAAGTCTTTTTTAATTATTAAAGTAAACACTTAAGGAAATTATTTTGTGAAAATAATGTGATCTAAATGTAATCCTTCACACCAACGGCCTTTAAAACAAACAACAAAATTCCTTAGGACAGCTCAGCACGTATTATTCGTAATACCCAGAAAAAGAAATTCCATAGAGGTTAAATCGGAGCTGTGTGGAGTCCAATTTACGTCCCTTGTTTTGGGTATTACTTTTTGATAAAAAATTTCACGAAAATATGAGGCAGACGTGTTGGAAGTGTGTGACTTTGCTTCGTTCTGCTGAAACCATGTTCTTTGGTTAAAGCCAATGAAATGCAGTTTAGGCATCAAAAACTTGTACAGGATTTCCACATAACGCTCTGAGTTGATTGTAACTGGGTGTCCCCTTTCATCTTCAAAATAGCATGGGCTGATTATTCTTCGCGCTGACATAAATTATGCTTAAACTTAGGTGAATGTAGGAGTTTCTTATGCTTGCGTTTCGGGTTTATTGCACTCTAATAATGGCAGCTGTGCTTATAAGCCTTTTTGCACCTCACCCGCAAAGAAAATATTGTTGAATGTACATTAACTTTCCTACATGGTAAACGAAATTAAGCTCTGACCAGGATTATAATGTTTTGATTCTTGCACCAACTCAACTGGATTTTGTAGGTGTCAAGTTTTAAAACCTTCGAAGATTGCGGTATAATGATGGGGTAGACACATTTAAAGCACTTTTTTGTTCCGGATTATCACGAATATACTGAATTGTACGTTGTTGAACCAGTTTCTTCGATTTGTGAACCCATTTGCTGCTGAGGGGAACACTTGGCGCATCCTTTATATTATGCAAATCACAATGACTGCAAATTTTTCTTCACCCAACTATTATTTTTTTTTTAAAAACTCACGTACACGGAATGCACATTTCACTCTCGAAAAAACGCTCCATAGTCGCTATGTTGTTGCTAGTTGCTTCGTTTTTTGATTGACATGCGCCCCTATCTTAAATAGCCTGTTCATTAGCATAGGATTGAACTAAGCATTGTAAATCTGATGGAGCTTGGTCAAGTGAATATAAAGCTCAAAGAATATAATAATAGATAGGGAAAATCCGATTAACCTGTTTCGTATTTGTAATGATATCTGGGGTCTGGCAGACTCATAATAAAATATGACACCTTTACGATTTATTAGTTCCGGACGTGTTTTTTATCATCATCTCTCAATTTCTTTAATTGGTTTCATGGTTTTGCCAGCTGAAAAATCCTCGTAGTACACGACTCCATCGTTATCCCATCATGTTGAAAACAGAATACCTTCTTTGGATGGAGATCTACCTTACAAACCAACCATTTTCGTTGCTTCCGCTTTTCTGCAACCAACCCATTGCTCGTCCCTTGTGGCAATTCGTTCAAAAAAGGTTAACTTTCCAATCTTTTTAGTAGAACATCACAGATGGACAGATTTGATTCATGCTAATTGTGAGATACATACAAATTTTGTCCAGAAATGTAGACAAGTTTCCGTAAACGATCATCAGCGCTTGATTTTAAGATTTTGAGTCTTTCTGCTATATCTTGCACAGTCACACGTGGGAAGGTGTTAATTAGAGCCTTTATTTCATTGTTTTCCAACTCAACGGATATTCCAAATCTGAATTCAACTTCCAAACCCCGGAACGAAATTTTACTAACCTTATTGTTCCCTCCCTCTTGTCTTTTTTGAAATAAATAAAGCAAAATATGTCAGAATGGCACTTTTTTGCCTTCCATTTTTTTTAAATTTTCCATTACATATCTACTCGTCCTTTATGTTCACCACAAACGTCAAGAATAATTTAAACTTTCAAATTCTTAGCAATATTAGTCGATTTTTCTAGCTAAAAACCGAACCAAGTTATTGGACAACTCATATATTTAAAAATAGCACAGTTTTATAGTACAACCCAAAAATTAAACATACCTACATATACACACTCTAAAGTCTTCAAAAAAGTTAACATCTTTGTGGATATTCGCTTAACATATACGTAGATATCCATTATGTTTTGTACTCAAATCACTAGATTATTTTTTTGTGTTTTTATACTTGTTTTTATTGTTATTATATATATCCCTGCTGTATAGATGTGCACAGCCCCTTGCAACTTATTAATACTCGTACTCTTATTTATTATTTACCTAACCTCTCTTATATTTTCTATAAAACAAGTACTTTACTAATTAAATAACACCTCTTAATTCTTTTTTATATTTAAAATGTGTTATTTCCAAATCATTTGCAAAGCAGTATATATTGCAGACCCGGATCTAATACTTTCGCGAGGAGAAATTGAATTCACCACCCTAGAAGGACACAAATGCAAATAAAAAAAAATCAAAAACCTGCACTTAACAATGCAGAACCTTTTAGTTTTATTTAATAGCAATAGACTGTGTTTTATTGAAAATAGTGTAAATTAAACAAATTCAGAACGCATTTACAAGGTACATATTGTGCTTTTGTTTTATAACATCAATATAACATTATTACATTTACCATAGGAATATATTGAACAAAAAATCTAATTATTTTTTTTTAAATAATAATTATTAGTTCATGGAGTTTAAGAGATGTGTAATATACATTTATTATTAATAAAAGAAAACAGCTATTATTTTAAATAAATTATAGTGACTTTGGTAAATTGTATGAAATAGGACAGTGTAAATTAATTAGTTAAACTTTTACTTAAGAAATGTTCAAGTAGTATTTAGAAAATAAGCAAAAAAAACAAATAAAGCAAACAAAATCAAACCAGAGAACAATTTATCGATAAAATACAATAATTATTAATAAACTGATTGAATATAACAATTTTTTTTATTAAAAGTTCAAATTGTGTTTTAAAATATTGTTACCCTGTAATTTATAAATAAAAGAAAATATTGAGTGTTAAACATTAAGACTAATTAAATTGTAAATCAAATAAAAGTACATTAAAAAAAATACTTTGTTTTTTGTTTTGAATACAATAGATTTCGTTGAAGTTGGAAAACCAAATTTTTACTTCTTTATTCGTGGAACCATATCCGCTTATAGAAGCAGATTTTTGTTGAAGGGAAGATTGAATAAGAGTAATTTGGGAGTGGCTCAACAATCGGTAATTCATTCAATAATTTTTGAAATCGTATTTAAATACTGTAAATTTTTAAATTATACCTATTATTCATATGGTAAGTAACTTCATTCACATATATATCTGCACTTTTTCTTATGGTAAATTTCATCTCTTATTTCCATAAACAAGATATTCATTTCTGGCACTGTGAATACGAGTATCTACTGCACAATGGATTCGAAAGAAAGGTAATTTTTTTTTTTATATTTTATTGACAGAGAATAACTTTTATTTATCCAAGTACGAGTAAGTATGATGCTAAGCGTTTTTATCATCACAAAATGTACACTCCACTTGTACCGGGTAGGTAGTCTAGACTTCAACAATCCTACTTATATGCCTTTTTCATTGTCTCCATATAGTATAGGCTGAAAAGTTCCATTCTCCTACGTACTTATATTTCTATTGTATGTGTGAATATTCTGTATGCTAGGCACAATGCAAATACATATGTATATACACATATGTATGTATATACAAAAACAGGTTTTTTTTTAAAGAAAAAGTATATTTTAATATTCAACTACATGACATGTGCAGCAGTCCTTCCGCACATACTTGTAAGGGCATTCGCATTAAAAGATTCGATAAAAGGAAGATATTTATCTAACAGAAATAAAAAAAAATCGGGCGCCTTAGAACACAATATAGAACATACATTTATATAATATTTGTATATAAAGCTTAACCTTGAGTCAGATTAAAAGTTTATAAAGCAGTAAATGGGTTGACGTATCGGGAAAATTGTTGTTTTGTCAGCAAAATCCGAAAACTAACCCCTTTCACTGATTTTCCCTTACTTATCGTAAAGAAAACAACTTTAAAAAAAAAGATTCATATTTATACATCAAAAAAAAGTTTTGAGTTGTTCGTTGTTGATATCAATAGATGTTTCAACAATAGTGCTTTGAGACCGTCTGCTATTTAAATATGTGATACATATTAAGGTATTATTTTTTAACTTCTAATGGCCTAGTAAAATAATTTATATACGTCATTTAATGATGAGGATATATTGAAAACTTTAAATTATGTTCCAACTTTGATACTACTCGTAAGATAGTTTTTTTACTTTTACATTTAAAAATGTATGTTGTGCAAATGGATGTCACTATATAATAGCGGTTCAGTTTTCAGACTGGTATTCGTACTTTTTGCTTACGTATAACTATATAGATCTGATGACCAACTCTGGTGCTGACCCGGTTTTTGAATCTAATATTTATTTTTCTGTAAAAGAAAACACTCAAATAGTCGATATCCTTATATTCTAAACAAAGATATATGGAAACGTGCTGCAAAATAGAAAAACTTTGACATTTGCCAAGCCAAGTTCGGATAGAGATATTCTGGTTCCTGTTCTCGTCCCTGTTTTGAGGTCAAAACTTTAAATTCACCTATCGAAAACAATAAGTTATTTCAAAAATTAAAGTATTCAGTACAAGCCCTAATACCGTGCGAGATTTCCTGAGAAAATAATATATCATGCATGTAATAGAATCACCAATATTTCTTCTATGTATGAATATACGAGTATATGAGAATAATACTCGTAGATACAAATCAATAAACCCTGAACCTGAATAACACAAAATTAGAAAAATGGAAAATATAAAAGCAAAATTAGTATGAAAGTTTCTTACAATACAGTACTGGATTTTGTGTATAGTTTTGTTTCGAACAATATCACAAATTTCCCATATACATCAATTTTTAAAAATGCATCCCCTCTGAGATAAAGAGGGTTTAAGCAAGCATTGCCTTGTTTTGACTGATATTAAAAATAACGTCTTTCAAATTTTTGCATGTATAGTAACGCAAATGGAGTATCGTTGAACTCGTAATTATGAGTACTTCAATTCTTTTAAAGTAAATGTTGCTCTAAAGATAATGCATCAAAAGTTATGTAATTAACCCCCACTTTTTGCAAATTTGAAGCATGTATCTAGAATTTACAAATCAGAAGCTATTCAGGTAATATCATCTCTAGTAAGCAGTTTTGAAGATACGATCCAAGTTGGCCAAAAACTACCGCAAACATGTGTACTAGTTGAGGCCCACAGATGCAGCTCGAGCTCTAGTGCTAACTAAGCAACTAAGTAAGTACTCGTAATTTAGTATTGATATTTGCAAAGAACGATGTCTTAAAACATACCCGAAACACAAGTTTCTGTTGTTTATAAAATCTCATAATATACGAGTAGGATAATGAAACATCATAAATACAAAAGAGTGTTTGGCCAGGGGCATTTTCCGTATGTGAATCGAAATCAGCATTTAAGGTCTCTTACAAACGAGAGATAAGCTTATGTAGCAGAGGCTTTAATTTTCACGAATATTCCATATTGATTTATTAATATTACATGAGTTAAAATATCGAATAACTTTAAGAACATGCAATATTGTCAATTGTGAACGTACCCCCGCAGGCTTACGGCGATCCGTTTTGAATTTGACATTTGAATGTCAGCATATCATTTTACTTTTAAATTATTTTCTCAACCAACTGTGGAAGGACGCACAAAAATGTAAGTCTATAAAATCATTATTAATATATTATATACATTATTATATACATTGCACTGAAATGTTGTCAATCCGTGAATAGGAAATAAGACAATACATGAAGGAAAACGAGTGTTCTTATTTGGATCCCTCCTGGTTGCGATAAATAAATTCAAATTCAAATATCTTTATTCATATGTACTCGTATATACAAAAGTTACAAATTTAAAATACGATTTTACATGCATTTGATATGTACATATAGAATAGTTAGTGACACCTTTATTTATGAATAATAGAGACGATGCCACATTATAAAAAAAAAAAAATAAAAAAATTATTTTGTGTGGGCTGTACAAAGGTAGAAAAACAGAAGTTCAATTCAAGAAAAAGAGGAAAGAAGAAAAGAAATAATCTTTAACAAATTAAAAGCGCTTACATACAAAATTGAATGTAAATGGCAGAAATAGGTAAATATATAGTTGAGCAAATGAGCAAATCAGTTTTATTTATTTACTTTACTATATTTTAAATTTGATAACATAGTAGAGTTTCGATTTCATTATGATTAAAACTAAGAAGCCATGATTTAACTACTTTAGTGAATGCGGGCAAATTTCTTATGGATCGAATTTCTAAGGGCAGAGTGTTAAATAGTTTGCATGAAACAATGGAGTAAACATTTCTGTAATTTGTAGTGCGAAAAGCAGGGACAACACAGTTTGAATGGCTGCGTAAGCTGCGAAGGTCAGAAATTGGACTCTCCAGATACCCGCCTCTCATGAAAAAGACCTTAAGGACTTTAAAATAGAATAGATGGCGCAAAGGGAGAATTTTCAAGGCCCTGAAAAGGTCCATTGTGTGCTCATGACGGTGAAAACCACAAACACTACGAAATGCAGATTTTTGAGGGACAGTTAATTGCTGCAATTTACTAATATAAGCACCACCCCAACTACAAATCCTATATTGCAATCTTGACTGGAATACACCATAATAAACCCTTTTCAACGTGTTAATAGAGCAATACTTTCTAAGGCGGAAAAGGCAACGAGTAGCAGAAAGAAGATATTTTTTTAAGGCAGAAATGTGCTTGGACCAGTTCAAGTTTTGATCTATTGTAACACCAAGATACTTGAAATTATCTACACCTTCAATTTTGAAGCAATCAATACTGCAGTTAGTATTCTTGTTGAAGGTTTGACCACCTTGGATTCTGCATTGGCTGTATAGCAAGTTGTGACACGGGCAGACTTTAGAATGAAATATTATGTCTAAGTCGGGGTACTCTTGCTCAGTAAGACTAATAAACATCAACTTAGTTTTACTACTAACAATAAGTTTGTGATTAGCAAACCAGCATATAAGTAGGAAAACATCGTGGTTTATATCAGCGATTAGATCTAGCGGACTGGCTGAACAATATGCAACTCCAAGGTCGTCGGCAAAAGCTGTAACTTTACCTATGAATGGGAGAGAAAATAAGGAATTTATGTATATTAGGAATAAAATTGGGCCAAGAACAGAACCTTGGGGTACCCCCCAGGTTATTGGTTTTTGAACTGCTTATATTGCTTCCAATTTTTACATATTGCATTCTATCTTTAAGATAAGACTCAAACCAATTGTGTATGAATCCTCTGAATCCGACCTTATATAGTTTATCTAATAGTATGACGTGGTCAACCATGTCAAACGCCTTAGTTATATCCACAAAAAGGTCTGCACAAAAATGTTTTTTATCTAGTCCCTTATGTAAGAAGGAGCAAAAGTCCAATAGAGCATCTTCAGTGGAGAGGCCAGTTCTGAAGCCAAACTGCATAGGAGAGAAAAAATTATAATGATTGAGATAACTTAATATTCTCGTTTTAATTATTTTCTCAAAAACTTTTGAAATTGATGGCAGTAAGGAAATTGGTCTGTAGTTTGATTTATCTGTCCTGCTGCCCTTCTTAAATAACGGAATTACTACAGCGCAATTAAGTTCAGATGGAAAGGCACCAGACATAACACTAAAATTAAAAAGGTAAGTTAAAATATCTACTAAGTTGGGTCCAATGTACTTGAGTACCAAATTCGATATTTTATCATTTCCATGTGAATTAGAATTAGGAAGGGAATTAATAGTTTTTAGTACCTCAAATCCCGTAATGAACTTAAACATGAAGCTGCTTCTAGAACAGTTGTTTTGAGAGGCAGCCTTAGGGCAACAGTTACACGAAATTTGCGAATTACTTGGAAAGGAAGTTTGTCCAATGGAAGCAAAGTAATTGCTGAACTCGTTAGCTATTTCCAAAGGATTTGAAATGTTAATACTTCCATTTTTAAGTACAATGGGATCTGCTTTAGTACACACTTTTCGACTAACAATACTGTTAACTACTTGCCACTCTTTCTTAAGATTTCCACTTGCCGCTTATCGTTTCTCTGGAAAATATTTTCTGCTGCTAGAAAATTATATTCGGCCTGGTCGCAATTGTTTGCGCTAACAGTAGTCACTGAGTATAAACTGTTTAGTCTTTTTTGTTTTTTTAGAGTATGAATTTATTACCGTTGTTAAGCTATCGCTACAGCTAGCAATTTGCATACTATCATTACTAGGGCTCGTGTAACCCTCAACCCTCAATTCTTGATATCAGTAGTTTGCACTAATATGAAGTTACGAGCAATAGAGTAACATAGTAATAGTATAAAAAAAACTTACTTCAATTAAAATAGCGATAACATGTTATTTTGTTCATTATGACCTAAACAGTTTGTTGGACAAAAAAAAAACATATTACAGTCGGTGTTTACAATCTCCAACTGGTTTGCATTTTATTCAAATTTCTGCGTGCGTATATTTACGTATCTCAATAGCGGAGTATCAAGTTTCTTTATTCTCATCGTAAATTTGGGATAGACAACACTTTTGTTATTCTATGGCCATATCAGGTCTTGTTAGTGATTTGTGGAGCAAAGAGCTATCCTTTTAATGGATACATTCTTGAAAAGGATTTATTCTTTCGGTTATTTATACATATCCTTATTTATACACGTGCTTACAAACTTTCTTTGACGCCGTATTCTAATTCATACTTGTCATCATACCATAAACCTGATATCCGGTTAGTCGATTGGTTCCGTTTTTATTAATTTTGTTTTTTTTTTTGTCAATATTAGATTTTTTCATCTTTAAGCTCATTATATAGGACGGTATCCGTATCTTGAGCAGATATGCCTCGACCGATTCCCAACTTCGACCTTTTAGTAATTATTTTATGTTCTTTCTTCTCTTGTTCGTTTGGATAAAATTATTCGTTTGCTAAAACATAACTATTAAAAATCATGAATTTAAAAAATAAGTATTACATTGTAACACAATTTCAATTTGTTTTTAAGTTTTATTTCCTCACGCATCTGCATTGTTACTATTCGTACGTCGCTTGTGGAGTTGACTTAATTTGTAGCACCTTTTGCTGACGTTTTTGCATTTGCGTGATCAAATTATTTATCTCTTCCTCTAAATTTATATGGCGCTTAACCATATATTGCTTTTTGCGATGAATTCGAAGAACATGGCAAAACCAGCTGGTTTCCTCACAATATTTCTTCAACATCATTCGTTTATTTTAAATTGCATCGTATGTCGACTTACCTTCCCTTTGATTATACCTATTAGGATGTCATCTGCCTAGAATTCGCCCGTATATTTTCGTGGTAGCTTCACGAATCGGTGATCGTTATAAATTGGCATGTTGCCTCTGCGTTAATACATTACTCGTATGTATTAGTACCATGATCATGATCATTTTTTTGAAGTCGACAAGATATCTGACTTCATACAATCCATACACTCTATTTTAGCAGAGAATTATAAATTGAGATTCCACATATCATGTAGACTGTTGAACACTATTGTACTAGTACTTCGTTCGAAGCCACAAACTCTTGGTTTTCTTATTTGTCATATACGTTTTCACCCTAAGATATAAATCACAAAATGTGCTGACATCAATATACTCAGTGAGCGAAAACTTTAAAGTCCTAGATTCTCATTGTATACGCGTAAACTCGAGAGCTGCAGCGAATTATTGTAATGCCTTCCTAAACAATTCTAAAGCGCAAACATGCCAGAATCTGATGTGTATCACGTCAGAGAAAGGGTAAAAGTAATAAATTAGCAAAAAAGCCGAATCCTTCTTTAATATCTTTAACCCTAAACTCAACCTCCTTAATAGGTGGGGAAACGATCAAACATAAAATCAGTTTCAAAGGAACACTTTCAGGGTAAGAGGACAATCTATTTGTTAAACAAAAACTTCTAAAATGTCCTCATTTACAATATAAAATGCTTCCAACTTGCCTCCGAATACTTTGGTCCGACATGTCACATAGAAAGCATGAACCTGTCTTTCGAAACTGAGTACCGACTCTATTTAAAGAATGACAAAAGGGCACAACAAATAGTGTGCGGCCCTGACGCTTTCTCACGAGAACTGTGACTTCTGGCAATATTACAAAAGCCTAGTTGATGAATTCCTTATTTACATAATTGACTTTAAGTATCGCATACCTAGTCTGTTCATACAGCAAAGCCAATTTTATAACGTTATAACGTTTCGAAAGAGTTAATGCAGGGACTCTGTGTAGCCTTACGATTAGGAGAAACATAAGCGAAATCTTATTTTTCTCATATACTCGTATGCTATACTAAAGAAAATAGTATGTAGTATGTACTCGTTCGTTGTAATAAAGTACAAATAAAAATTACGGTTAAATACAATTATTTTCAGTAGTTTTGGATAGTTGCATATGTAATATCAACCTGTTAAGTACCGCAATAGCAAATATTTAAAAAATGCAGCCGCTTACAGAGAAGAGGTGTAACGAACAATAGTTACATGTGACTCTTAAAATAGGTTAAACAAATACTTACGCTACATCTCATACGTCCTTCCAACATTCAGTACTGAAATAAAAAAAATCGTATTTTTTTCCATTTAAAGCTCAAGACATTTTATGAAACAAATTATTGAATCATATCATTTTTATTTTAAATGTATTCGGAATACATACGTGTACATTAAGAAATTAGCGATTGTACCTTTAACTAATTGCATTGAAATAATTTTAATGTTATTATTTCTTGTTACAAGGCAAGAAAGAAAAATAAATACTACTAGGCAACTAAAAGTTTATTTTATTAATTCAAGACAAAGATAAATGACAAATAAAGAGAAAAAAGAAAAGTTAAACAAGTAAATTTGTAGATTCTTACTTCTGAGAGTATTAGCATGTCCCTTTGTCTGGGGTTTGTTTGCTATTCTAATGAGAAAATCAACATCCATAGTCAAAGAGGGTCATTATAACTGGATACGGTAGCCTTGGCAGGTGTTCAGTATATCATTATACAATATCTATATATCTGTGTGATGTGCTTTCGGGAGGAGTTCTATTTTTTTTTGCCTGATATTTGATATCCCTATTATTTCAGCTTTAGTATTATTTCATAAAGTTGGCAGAGTGCAAGTTGACATATACAAGTGCAAAAATTCGGGTACATATGATATGTACATACATATATATATATTATGTATATTTGTGACTTTAAGTAGTTAAGGATATCTATTTGTCATCCTTGTCCTGTTTGGATTTCTTTTGGTCGTAAGGTTTCTCACTACAACCTGCATCCTCATGGCTGTTGTTGTTGGCAGTAGTCTGAGGTTGTTGTTGTGGATGCTCATGAAGCTGTTGCTTTCCGCCTGACTCTTTTACAGTAAATGTTACATAATAGCGTTTATTGCTGTCCAACTTCTCTGAAGGTAGTGATATAAGCTGTTTGTTTTTCCCATGTGACAGCTCTAGGGAGACTTTATTCCCACAACTTGGATTACTGCTTAAAATCCTGGGTAGATAAAAACTTCCTGCTCCATTCTTTTTATATGGTCCAAAGCCAAATTTCGGCATTGTGTGATGATTCATCATAGGAACTGTGGGTAAAAGAAAAACCAAATATTTTATTGCATAAATAGAGATACGTATTTGGGTGAATAATTATTACTTGATTTGTCTAAGAGAAACTTTTGTGGTGACATTAATCATTCGAATATGACAAATTGATATTTGAGTACTTTTTTTTGTAATCTTGCATAATGGGAAAAAATAACAAAACAACTTTTCAAAACTATGTACCTATATATAAAGGATGAAGATTAATTTGCTCTAAAGTATGATATGTCCCGAACTTGTAAGTGTAAGAGGAAGAAGTTTATTAGTGTCTTAATTAAGGTGCTGTGGTCAGTTATTTGGGGAATGAAATGTCATCTATTTTATATATACCTTATTATTGATGATACTAATATTACATAATTTATGATATTACTATATAAGTCGCGTATAACGGGTAAAACATATAAGCTTCTTTAAAGACTCTAGCATATTTCTCAGTTGAAATACTGTACCATTGATAGCACATATTGAAGAACATTCTTTACTTATGCAGCCATTTGCGTTGTAAGGCTTTTTCGTTTGCGCTGATAAAACTTACAGGTTTTAAGTAGTTGCCAATTCAGTTTCCATATTCAACCTAGTCTGCCAAATTATTATGAATAAACTCACTCTTTTAATTCATTTTGAGGTGATTATATAAAACTCTGTGAATTTGATGGCGCATATAGCCCTTGATCTTAGCAATACAACCTTCTAACAGTCTATAAATTATGCATCATACGCCCTACATACCACACACCCATAATACCTACAAAATATAAATTATATAGAAAATAAATAAGGGAAAGCATTGAAAACGATCCCCATCTATCCAAAAAGGCCTCCGTTTTTTCTGCAAATTTAACAGGAAAGATTTTGTTTTATGTGCGTGAAAAGTTTAGGTGATATGGGGAGTAAAACCAGAAGATCATCAATTGAGTCGTTCTTTCGTTGAAGTAACTTTTAAGCAATTGACGAGTAGTTTTATTGCAAAAAAATGTTCAGTAATAAGAAAAAATGTCACATATAAACAGATTCAAGCAGACTTCATTGCATCAAAAACCTAAAAACAGAAAATTATTATTACTTCTAAAGGTCTGCATATGAAATTGCCGATTTTCTTCTGGGAAATTAAACAACGATCAGGTATATAATATATATACATGTAGGAACAACTGACCCAATAATCCCCTAAATACATCGTCGGATGTTTAGTTAACAGTTCCCTATATGCATGTTTGAAATATAAATGTGATGCATTTTGAACTTGGAGGACGAGTACTCCATTTAAATTCATCACAGTAACTTACACTTTACTGAATAAATAGTCTTACTTTACATTTAAGAAAGAACGTTCTGTTGTCTAGCATGACTAGTTCTGCCCTATATGCACTATTAAATCTACGAGTACCTCGCATTGGTATTTGTGTCATAGGCTGGACTCTCAAACCCATCTTCCGTTTACAAAGGAGTAGTTCTTAGTATAACCCCCACTCGAAATTGATGATCCCGCGCGCCAACTGTCTTTTGACTGTGGTCTGGTCTCTGGAAATGCCGTCTCACGCAATGACAGCAGAAGTCCTGTTAAAATACGAAAACAGACTATTTCGGCGCTCAAGAATGATTTCGGCTAGAATCTGAACTAGGAAAGCAATACAGTCGCCTCTTTACCTATGACTCCAAACCTAATCTAGAACTCAGCACCTGTGTAAGGAAGGAAGACAACGTTAGATTTTATTCCTCATTAGGAAACCTTGGGTCTGCCTTCCAAAATGGAATATACCTTGCTTAACTCTCTAACTCTTCAAAATAGTTCGAGAATGAAAGACGTTTTTGAAAATAGCCGAAAGGCTGAATTCACTGAGTCATGTTTATGTCCCAGATAATTAAATCCTATGAACCTGCTATGTAAGAAGAGAGTGTCTTTGGAACCGAACTTCTAGTGACAGTTGAGTTTCATATTAGTATATCTGCGGATGGCACGATTTTCAAGAACACCGTCAGATACTTTTCACAAGAACCACCGGCATTTAGCGCTAATGTAGAAGGTGCGGTACTGTAAGCATTTTATTACTGAATCGTTTATTCCACTCTCTACGAAGCATTGAGATATTCCAGTAAAAGTAACATACAAGGAGTACAATGGACTTGTTCTTTATCTAAATGTTGTTTTATTTGATAAAAAGAAAACTTTTTTTTTATTATTTTTAAGTTAGACTGCACTTTTTCAAAAACAATAACTTTATTTTCAATAACTAACCACAACCTGACGCCACAAAAATCAAAAAAATCAATCTATAGCTGTTCAATAAATAGGCACTTTCATATTTAACTTAATAAGTTTGGCAATGCAGCCACTGCTAATGTAGATGATGGACCTTTGCCTTCAAGATCTTTAGACGAGGAATTTATAAATTCAGCTAACACTGTATTAGTTTATCATGCAATACTTTAATAACTAATCTTGGTTCAGTCGGGTTTAATTATTTATTTTCAAATATCAACTCTAAAAAAGCTTAAATTGTTCGTGAATTATACAGTGTATGCACGCAGGCTATGTACTAAAATATTCAAGCTTTCCCGATTTAAATATACGAGTATACAGATATATGTATACGTGTATTTATATATTTATTTATATTGTATGAATGCAAATAAAATATCGGCATTTTTTTTTTTTTTTTTTTTTTTTTTTTATAATTTACGCGCGCCTAAGGGGTTGATACCCTTTTACTGTTGCCAGGGCGCGGGCGGAAAGATAGAAGGAGGAGAAAGGAAAATTGTTTTTGTAGTGGTTTGAAACTCAGGTGTGTTTGGTTTCTATGTTTGCTCTCCAGGGGTGGGAGTCCGAATAGGACGGAGAGTTTTTCTTCACTCAGAGTGATTCGAGATATAATTCCCAGTATTTTTTTCATTGCTTGAAACTCTTATAACAGCCAAATCTACGTGTCAGTGTTATGCCTTCACACGCAGAATTTTTTTGTCTGAGTTCCAATTATACAATGAAAAACTGATTTTTTTGCCATGGGCAGGATTCGAACCTGGACCCTCCGAGTGAGAAGCGTTTGCTACTACCACTACACCACGGCCACCCCATTATAATTATAAAACGTAAATATTAATATGTGCACTGCTATTATTGTTGATACTCTTTATTGTTATTTATGCGTTTACAAGTTCTTCAAGAGCTCCTTGAATCTATTATCTATACTAATATCGTGTTCAACGTTTAATTTTTAAAATTATAGGTTCTGTTACTTATTCGTTAACGCACAGCAGAAGTAAAAAGTTGGGAACAATAATCTAAGAAATTTGTTCTCAAAGAAAAAAGAAGTGGAACACACAAATGATTATTTGCTCAAGTTATGAAGTGCGGATTTCCAAAGGAAAAATGAAAAACCGGAGAAAGAACAACCCTACAAGAAGGAAATAACATTAAAATGAAGTCTTCCTCTATTGCCTGTAAAATTCTTACAGACTGGTTGCTGAAAGGTAAAGTACTTATTATAAAGACGTCACTGCTCTGTATTGTGGGTGGAAAAAGGGCTGTAAATTCAACGATGAAAAATTACTATTTTTCACTAAAATATCAACCGTCTCGGATGTCATGCAGAAAGTTTTATCTTTCTCCATTTCGCGTAAATTGAAGATAACTTTCCGCTGCACTTAAATATGACTTTGAAACGAAAGCTCCCTCGCGAAGAATAGTAGTTAATCTAAGTGTAGCAAATAATCCGGAGAGATTGCTTCCTTCCCTGAAGAGAAGAAAATTCAAGGGTGCAGATTCTAAAAGACAAGCTTCGACTTGACACTATTTCCTTTAATCCTTTTTTAACAAGCTAGAAGTTTTATGAACAAGAAAAACTGATATGTTGTTTTGAGCAGACATGATGAAATAAAACTAAAATTCCTCTATGCTTATTGTTTCCCAAGAAACATTTCTTATGCTAAATTTTTTTTACAATTAAGTTAAAGGCACATGTGAAGCTACACGGATTTAATGCCTTTGCAAAATGAAATTATGATGAAATTATTTCACAATTTTGCTGCCGATAGCAATCAATCGATAGCGAAAACGTAACGTGATATCTTCTTCAGAATGATCCAAATTGCAAGTGCTGTGGAGTTTAACTATATTTGGTTGAGGAAGCTGCTTCCGATCAACATATGGTGATATGCAGGGCTTCCTCTTTCCATTTTATAAAATTTATAAAGTCTTACTGTCTGTTGGATCATAGCTAGACACTGACTGATCAAGACATAATTTAGAGCGCAGACAACACTATATACAAGTATAATTATTCTAATGTGATAGGTATACTAGAAATGGGCTGCAATGTAATTCTTCAATAATCGGGAGTTTTTATCTTCAAAAAAACTGACGAACCTTTCCGAGTTGACTTAGCTAATGTTCAAAGGTGTCACTATCCATTTTAACGAAGCTAAATATCTTAATGAAAACTTATTTGAGGGACTACACATGTTAGCCAGACATTGAAGAGGGGTGCTTTGGATCTACTCGTAACACAATATTTCTGCTTTCACCGGATTTAAAAGAACTGTTTATCACATTATGTCAAAGAACTAGGCTATCCCATTTAGAGTAACAGCTCGCTAAATGTATTTGGAACCAGCAAAGTCTTAAGCGCCATCCGAAGTAAAGTTAAGTAATCTCAATAAGACACTGCACATTCTCCTTTTCTCCGGAGTCGTAACTGAAAGGATGCTATGCACTCAAATCTACATACATACTCGTATTTTATTGAAACTACAAAGAACGATATGGCTTTTATAAAAATAAACGAATGGTGATGCCCGTAACTACTTTTCGGCTTTCATGTTTGCCCTAATTGCTATGTTAATTTGGGAGTATACTAATATGTCTAGTCAAAAAAGTACTCAAAATCGAACTCAAATAATTACTTACCCTCATATTATGTACGTATATAACATAAAATTACTAGCACGAACTTATCTAGACAATCTTAACAAATAAGTACTCGTAGACGGGAAAAAAGCAATATGTGACAAAAATATAAACGACATGGCATTCGTTCACACTGAAATGGTTTTGTGTGCCGACTTGAAATGCTGTTTTTAAAGTGCAATAAATTCTCTTTCTCATTCAACGTAAACTGAGGATCCACCAACATACCAGGGAAACATCCCTATCTACATTAATGCATAAACAACTTCGTGCAAATCATGAACAACAAAGCAGAAAAGGACGTCCCCTTCAAAATCAACTCATTAAAGCTGCACTAGAGAACGTAGTCCAAAATGCAATGCACAAGTTCCCATCATTCTTTGAAGACACTTCTTTTCTCGTACTTAAAAAAAACAAACAGACGTCCTAATTATACATTTTGTTCTCAAAATATTCCCGTAATCATTTCATGCATCTTTGTCCAACTCACTGTTCTTTTATTTCTTAGGATGCCAGCAGTTTTAAGAATTTTTTTAACCTGGTATTCTAAGGAATGCTAAATGTTCTCTTTTTAAAAATCGTAAGCTACTCACTATATGCCGCACATGGTATGCCTGTATAGGCATGGGCAGCATGCAAACATCTATGCGTTTTCGTTGTACACTGCAGAGCCTTTTCATATGCATTATAATCCGGGCTAAGCCTTCGCTCTGCCTGTTAACATTTCTAAAAGTAGAAATCACAAAGAATCATTTTAATGTAAAAATGTTACCTCCTCATAGACATCGTTAATATTTTGAAAGTTAAACGTTCCTGGTCGCTGAAGTGTCTTAAGTGTCTCATACAGAAAGAGCTCAAAATTTTTAAATGTATACTCGCTGTAAGAGTACCGCCTTAAGGTGGTGCCTGTTTCACCCCCTAAAGAAACGCATGATTTGTGGTATTCGTCCACGGCGCGTTTAACCAAGACAGCTTCATTGAGTTTGTTGGATCGTATTTGTAGACCCTTCAGCTCCAAAAGATGTTGAAATATTTTCCTTTCCATATAATATCTATAAGGAAAAAATAATATCAAAGAAAATATAAAAAAACAAATACAATTCAAAATTGCAAAAAGAATAAAAGAGTGCTAAAGACATTTCCATAAAATAGCTTCTCATTTCAGTTCGTTTTCGTGTTCTTTGCATTCAAGGAAACAAATAATAAAGTAAATTGTCATTTTATTTTCTGACAAAGGGCAATCGCACTCTTCCCTTTCGATATACATATGTATTTACAGTACTCTTGAAAATATGTATATGAATGAGATGAATGTCACTGTATTGACATTTTAAGAATAGCTTTTATTTGGCTTAAGGACAAACATTTGTGCATGAAGTCAGGAATATAGGTACCTGAAGAGAGGTACAAGCATTTTAAATTGTTCTTTTGAACACAAATTATCAATAACCATTTATATTAAAAAATATGTAAATAAATTGCAATTTAAATCATGTAATGATACATACGAGTATGTAAAAATAAACAAATAAACAATTCTTTTGCGAAAGAATAAACATACTCTGCCACTGTTAGACTGTTAGCCACTGCAAAAGTACACAATGTTCATTTGGTCGCTATTTTGAAAAGTACATACTTTTCCGACAGAAATGAAACTCGAAAAATCATATTGTAGTTAAGATACGAGTAGTATTAAGATATAAAAATTTATTCTAATTACTACTTTGATTTCACATGAGGAAGCATTCACTATACCAAATGTTCTCCCTAGAAAATGTTTGAATAGTTTTGTTTCTTAATTCCGACAAATAAATAACTTCAATAAATTTGTGTAAAATTTAAAGACCTCATCATCAATTTCTCATTTGTTTTTTTGGGAAAATGAAGACAGTCATTGGTCAATAACCCATAAATCTCACATGACGTTTTTCAATAACGTCACTATACTTTAAGAAGATAAAATTATGTGTTGCAGGAAATTTAAATCGATTTTTATATAAACATCCGGTTAACCATCCACTTTGCAGTACTACTACATTATTGAGAGGAAAATTGCTAAAATAACAACAATGTAAAACAGGACAGAGTGCTGGAGCTCTTACTAGTACACCATGATGATGGTGATGATTTTTAGCAATAACCCTATAAAAATTCACTGCGAATGAAGAGAATCTCACTCAAGTTGGGCTACCAGAATGCGGATAAGACCGTCTTTTTTTATATATACACACTAGCATATATACGTACATTGGTATGTTTTTGGTGAAACAGCGGATACTTTACGAGTACTTTTTCGCCAGTGGTGGTTTTACAGATATGCCAAGGAATTTTAAAACAGTGTTCATGTCTGTCTGTCGACGTTTGCATCGATTATTGAAAATTCACATGAATTTACATTGCAAGCGAAACAAAGCTATTTATCTATGATTTTCATTTTATATTCTTCTTTTTTGTGATTTAAATAAGTAGATCATTAAATTCATAGTTAAACTGGTTATATATGAATATATCCTAAAATAAAACAAGGATATTCTTTTGTTTGCCATGTAACATGTACCAATATAATTTTTTTTTCAAGTTAAGGATTGCATATTTTGATTCAATTTACATATACGTACACTTAATATACAATATATGATATATTAAATAAGAGCTGTAAAATGTTTTAGGAAGTATACCGCTTTGTGTAAATATATCATTTTGTCTCGTTTAATATTGAATGCGCTGTTTATTATTATTAAACGTATTAATACTGAGTAAATAAAACTAATCTATATACTCTCTTTTATCGTGCAAAAAATAGGCAAAAAAATAGGACGAAAAGCAACAGGTTTACAGATAAAGTCTGCAAATCGGTTTACGAAGTTGGTACATTTTGAATCTGTTTTTAAATAGAAACGAACATATTAAATTAATAGAAGACCAAATTAAGATGCTTTTACAGGGATTCACTAAATTTGTAAGCTAAAATATAAAATTCCTGTGAATTGTGCAGGACTACTCAAAAATAATCACTCTCGTAAATTAAAAATTGTAAAGATCTTACTTACAATCAAAAATACTTAATATCTAATGGAACATAATCATGCCGCAATGTATACTTGTGCTATCACGTATTTTCTGATATAATATTGACATAAATTCAATTGCCACACTTATGACACTCGCGTACCTATAACATTAAGACTTATATATAAATTATATTGATTGGGTGAACAAAAACTAATTTCTGTATTATAGTGTGGAATACAACTTTTTTTTTAAACAAATCTTCAATTTTAATCAATTATATCAAATCTTAATTAAATTCAAGTAAATTAAATAATTCCGTGCTCATATAACTTCTGGCCAATGTTGCCAGACTTTTGTCGCAGCGATTCCTTTTCTTCCACCAAATTTAAAAAAAAATTCCCGTTTAAGGATTCAGTTTTCACTTTTTTTTTTCTCCCTTTTTCAAGAATGTTGAGAGTAAATACATGTGTGCTTAAATAAACGCGTTTTAATTTTTAACAAAAAATATTAAATTGATTCATAATTATCCTCCGTTATTTGAAGAATTTTCATAAAAAGTTAACAGAAACATGTGTAAATGATTATTCAGTAGCATATTCACCGTGTAGCAGATGAGGAAGCAGCTCCCCTTTAGCTCCCTTATTAGTGATAGATTCGATGACACCAAGCTCAAAATGTGACCATGCATTATCGTGGTGGAAGATAATTTTGTTCTTTTCTCGATGTCTTTTCGCTTGGATTGCAACATGGAGGCGATCAAGTTGAGACTGGTAGTAATGCTCTTGAATGATTCAACTTCTACTCCACCAAACACACCACATCGCCTTATAGTAAATGTCATTCTGTGTTTCACCCGGCAAAACCATATTTCTTTTAACATTTTTGAAGAGAAGCCACAATTCATACCCAGTTAGAAGATTCTTTAGGAACGGAGTTTGATCGTTTCGCTGAAAATTCGGACACGACCGGCTTTGTTGTTATCAGAGAGTTGGTCAATTTCCACACTTTACCAAGCCTTTTCAGATGACGGACGATGGTTGATTGGCCGACATTGAAATCTTCAGCCAGTATTCGAGTAGCCATGCTTTTGTCCTCTTCCACGGTTGTCAGAAATGCCTGATCGCCGAAATCCGATGACCGACCTTTTCCTGGATTGTCCTTAGAGCTGGTATGACCTGATTGGAAGAGGGAAAACCACTTCCGACATTGTCTTAAGCTACTTATTTTTTTCTCAAAAAAGTTCGTTAAAATCGAAATGGCCTTCCATTCTTTCTCGTAGTTGTAAAGCATAATATGACGGATATGAATATGATTCTCGACACTCATTTTTATCAACTAAACATAGAAGAATATTGTTATGAAAAAAAAGCAAACAGAACGTGAATTTACACTCACAAAAAATGCGCCAATAGAAATGGCGGATGATTATGAATCAACCTATTATTAAGTTATTTAGTAAAAAAAAACTATTTAGTACATTTAGTAAAAAAAAACTAGCCGAATTGGGTGCGACCGATGGGTCACGACAATAACTTTCTGATAAAGAGAACTTGTAGTATTTTGCAAGGGTTTTTGATATTTCATATCTTATTACAATTTATGAAACCTTGCTATTCCTTGAATAACTCAAATCATTCTGGCACGATTTTTTTAAATTTTCGCCAAATGTGTGCTATATTAATAGATTTCGACTATTAATATAGTCAAGTGCAAAAATTTCGAAGGAGTCCACAATTTTTTAAGAAACAATTAATTGTATTTTGTGTATATAATGGTCGCGATTCGACATGAAGGCGCATCATTTGACAAAATTTCAAATCGATAGCACTATTCGTTCCCTAGTTATTGTGCACACATACAGATATTTTTTTAAAAACTGTCCAAAAACACTATGGATACCTTAAAAGGTAAAGATATCACAAAATTTTTATTTTCGAGGTGAATGCAAGAACTTCCGTAACAGGAAGTTAAAAATTCGCAAAAACAAAACAAATTTATTTTAGTAATTTATTTAATAAATTACAAACAAAAACAATTCCTCCAAACCAAACAGAAATATTTTAATTCAAAGTTACACATTTATATCATAAATATTAAATCAGTCCAAGCTTAGCTCATCATTGTACATATTGCATCTATTCAAACGCAAACATTCTTTCTCTATCTGCAGTTCTACACACATGGGGGCTTTCATCATCAAATTTTAGTATGAAGAATTTCAAAGATTGTTCGATTATCAAGTTGATTTTGTTTTTGGTTTGGTTTGGTTTTGTTTAAATTAATTTCTGAAAAGGCCCTTTCAACGACTGCTGAAGAGACAAGAGACAAATAAAACTATTTTTTTAACATTTGGGAACCTGATATGGATGTCAGAAGGTTTCATTAATAAAAGATTATTCAAAAATTCCTGAATGTTTTCGGATATATCAATGTCTCTAAGTGACCTATATTCTATATCTAGATCACGAAACACAGTTTTATTTTTTAAAGAAATTGGATTTGAAAGAAAGCTTGAAAATTCACCAATCCTCGAAAAAATTTAACGGCTTTAAAATTTCCTGAAATGTTGTTGTAAAAAATGTTCTACAAATTTTTCTAAACAAACTTATTTCGGAATCACCGATTTTAGAGCATTCAGATAACTTGTCATTTAGGAAAGGGCTTAAGTAGACATCCTGGAAATCTAAGAAATTATAATACTTTCATTATCAAAACTTACATCCAAAATACTCGCCAATTTTTCTATTTTAATTCTATTATTCTATTATATTCTATTCTTCAACTGCGTTCGACAAGTGTATTCAGCGTTAGAACAATTTTTTCATGAAGCATTTGCATCTGCACATCTTCCCACTGCATTTGCATGTTAAGTTTATTGAAAAGCGGCAAAAATAAATTTAAGATCCCAAGTTAAAATGGTACGGTTGGTTTCTCTAAGAGGCGGTATATCAAAAGACAGTAGCAAAAGTTTGAAGTGCATGGAATGACAGTTGATTGTGTACGCTAAGTGTAAGACCGAATAAAAAATTTAATAGCGCATTATAAACGGTTTACATGAATTATTGCACTAAAAGGTACATAATTTTGATCAGTGAAATTTGCTCGTTTTCTATGCTGGTTTCCTCTTTGTCCCTTTAGGGTTAAAACGTCCCGGAAAACGGGGAAAATCCATCAATCTGACACCACTGCTTCTGACCCTTATTACCACAAAACTAGACCATGTACGATTGCAGGTCATCATTGATGTAAGTCTTACAATTCAAAGAGTTTTATTGTAAAAACTTCGAATTAAATGAAAATCTGGTAGGGCTATATATTGTATAGGGCATCGCTTCCCAACCAATGTTCAATAATTTTTCACGATTTACCGAAGATGTGTGTTGTCTAGCATTCTGATGGTGAAACACGATTCCCTTATATTTGCTAATTCTAGGCGTTGTCCTTCTTCCTCCAGTTTCAGTAGTTGTTGATCGCAAATATCTGAATTGATCGCTTGGAAGCATTTCAAAATAAACAACACCTTTATAATCCCATCAAATTGACAACATAACATGTTTTTGGTGGAGTTTAACTTTCCGTGTATTTGTGCTGGATCGTCATGCTTAGATCAAGATCGCTTTATTGTAGATGATCCATTATTCATCACCAGTTTCAAAAAAAGATCAATTTCGTTTGATTTGAGATGTGAATATCTTTGAATTCACATGGAATATAAATACCGGTCCCAAGATGTTTTAAGTGTATTTCTATTGTCTACATCTCTACAATCTCTTGCATAGTCACATAAAGATGTGATCCAATTATAACCTTGATTTGGTCAGCATCTGACACATACGAGTACGTTCTGTTAAGTAGTCAACGCCATAAACTTACAGCTTTCTTGTCTTAACGAAATTAAAAAAGCAAAATACCTACATAGAAAGTGTTCGGTTCTGCACTCTATGTTAAAATTGACACTGTGCTAACAGGTGTAAACAAAATGTAGCTCGACTCGCTTCTAAATTAACCTTAAAGTGACGGATATCAAATATCGATAAAAAATCATTCTATTGACAAAGGCGAAAATTAACAGAAAGCACG
The DNA here is from genome assembly GCA_949129095.1 of Volucella bombylans. Classification (NCBI taxonomy): domain Eukaryota; kingdom Metazoa; phylum Arthropoda; class Insecta; order Diptera; family Syrphidae; genus Volucella; species Volucella bombylans. The sequence goes on along the minus strand of OX422140.1, from coordinate 554,395 downwards.
TAATCTACTCGTAAAAACCCAAATTCTTTTTTTCTAAACCAATATACCTACTCGTATACTTGCGTTAATATTTTATTTATACTTTCTCCCAATATTGATATAGATATTCAAATGTTAGCAATGTCCCTGTCAATCATCAATTCTTACTGGTGTAAGTAGTTATTGCAGTTATTTAATTATTTTCTTACACTACGAACGGTGTTTACTCCAATAATAAATATTTGCAGATATGTGCGTGTTGTGATCCTTTTTTTTATTTTAAATAAATCTTTTTTATTCGTTTATGAAATTACGAGTAAGTTTAAGGTTGACTTCATGGTTTTCTCGGTCCAATTTTGTGCCACTCTTTCAAGCTTTTGAGGCTCTACCTCACTAAAATGTACTGAATATCGGCTTCCAGAGCATGGAGGGTTTACGTTTTATCAACACTATGTACATATATGTGATGTCACGATCTCAGTGATGTGATGTCACGATCTCAGTGGCCAATTCACTGAGCCATTTCGCGATGTAAAAATGTCGTTGAATCGAATTCGCAGTAAGTTTATGGTTTTGTGGTGTACAGGGAAAAGTGAATAAAATAATTTTTTAAATATATGTATGTGAGCAACGATCAACGAGGCAATGGAAAATTCAAGACCCAACTGACTAAGTAGAACAACAAAATCTGAAAAGTAATTAAACGAGTAACATACGAAAGTTTAATAAAAAGGCTTTAGTGTTGAAAATATGTACTCGTATCAGGTTTACTTTGATATTTAAAATATTACTCCAAATCTATGAGGAATGTACGAGTATTATGTCGCCACACTTTTCCCCCTCTAGACAACTGGTTAACGAAAGGGAAAGAAAAAGGTTAAATATGTATTGTGCTGTTTCCGAATCTGAACTCTTATGCTAGAACGTGTAATTCTACATGGTTCTGATTTCTCCTTATCGACAGAAAATGTATCGGTGTAGTAGGTTCCTCTGTTTTTTGGTATTGTGTGAATGATGCCTTCAACCGATCGATTAGGTTCTTTGACGTCTGATTGATATTTCAATTTAAAAATATTTTTCCCCTCTCTCCAGGATTTTAAATGGTCCCTCGTAGGTTTATTAGAGTGTAGATCTGACTGCATCGTTGCGTATGAAAACATATGGCTCTTCTTAAAGACTTTAACAGAATAGACCTGCGATTTGGCTCCAGGGAGAGTAAGCAGCTTTATGAATAGAAATTGCGGACGATATTTACCTGCATCGATAAACTTTTGAATTTCTTCATCGTTAAATTATTTGGATGCAATGGCACCGTTGAGAAGCCATTGAGAAGCCATTATCATCCAGATAATTGGCGTAGAATCGTTCCTCCTGTTTCCTTTAATGGGACTCTGAAGTATGGCCTGGTTACTGGTGATGTTGGACAGAAACCGTCTAGAAATTGTTTTAGATCCCTTTTCTTTGTTGGCCGTTCGAAGTACTGGATCACCTTTACCTTCTCGGCAATGCCCTCGCTGTGCCCGAGGAATCGCACTTCATTTTTTTTTTTCGAACACCTGAAAGTGACGAAAGTGCGAATTTCACCTGCTATTAGCTGTTAACACAGGCGCAGAATTACAACGCGAAAAACGATCGATGTACCTTGCTGAAACTACGGAAACTTCGGCTTCACTGTCGATGAGGAATCGCTGGTTCAAACAACGTGGGTTAGTGTGTTGTTCATCTGTGGTTCCACTAACCAACACTTGACTGCCTAGTTTTTTGGCTTGACTTGGAAAACGACGGCGACTATGGCTACGACTACGATGATTTATTTGAGGCTTCGATGTCTTAAAGAGGTTGTTTATTTGACTGCTTAAATGGTCTATTTATTTTTGCAATGACAAGATAGATGGCGTGAACTGTGGTGTTGGATCATGTGCTTGCTGTAATTAGATAACCGGCATTATGTTTCTGAAGTCACCTTCTTCCATAACCTTATCAGCCAACCTCGCCAAGTTTGTTAGCTCGGTGCTTAGAGCATTGCTGAAACCTGTTGTTGGCTTTTCGTGCCAGAATGATGGAATTTTGAAGGTGGTTTTGGAAATCATCTCAGGCAAATCAGTCTCATTGTCGCAAATAGCCGGGTTTCCGCTAGATGACCATCCAGAATCGTTGGTTTACGAACCCAACGCTTTTTGGAATCCCTCGTCTTCTTCACAAGCACTTCACTATACAATTTTAAAAAAAAAAAAAATCTATTGAAAAATGGGGTCACCAATTGTGGGGTACAGGAAAAATTTAATAAAATTATTCAGTTTTATTAGATATAAAGATATAAAGATCGTTAGCGACAGCTGCGGTAGAAAGTCCAAGATCCGACTGGCTTCATAGAACAACAAACCTGAGCACCGTTTGAAAACTTTCCTGTTACTGCTTTTTCCAAACCAGAAACATAATTAATAATCATAATTAATTACTGGTTACTGTTTTCAATACAGCATGTACGAGTATGGCAAATATTTTCATCAATTCACACTTCGCTATCTAAATTGTTTTGCTTCCCATCCGTGTTTGTTCACGGTCTAAGCCTTAAACCAGTAAAACTCTTTCATTTCAAATGCAAATAATGTGTTACTGAAAGTTGTCTTATTCAATATATAAGTCGAAAAACTGAATAACGAATTAGTAAAGCTGCTATGCTGGCAAGGCTTAGTGCAAATATCTCTACGGTGTTCAGATGTTCTCGAGCGCCTGCGTGTGGGACAACATTTGACAACAACACAAAATTTAAAAATATCGCATACAATTAAAATATATAGACAGTCAACAGCGCCATCTGCTTATAATCGAACTTCGTGAACTCAACGCACCTTCGTAGGAGGAAAGCCAAATTATGACGCGATTCAAAGGTTACATACATATAACGATAAATAACACCACGACGACGGAACGAAAGATTTCCATCCATCTGAACAAAGCATTTGGCAAAGTTTAATTTCAAAGAACACCATAGAAGTAGTAGTAGAATGTTACGCGATAAATTCTTTGATTTGAAAAAAGCAGTAAAATAATAAATAAAATAAAGTCTGAGTACACCACTGCAGTGTCCAAAATCCATTGCTCTTCAATTTTGCAAAACCTTGCTCTTCTTTCCTCCGATGACTTCATATGATAGCAATTTAATAGCTGAATAAAGCGCCAGGAAATAACAACCGATTTTCACTCTTTATACCTGTTTGAAATTTTGTACCCGCAAACTACCTGTGACCAGGTACATATTTTCTCAACAGGAAGTCATAAAATTAAAGGGTAAATAAGAAACGACCGTTGGAATTTCCCAAGATCAAACAATGAACTTCTTGAAAAGTGTATAAAAACGTGCGCCACTAGGATGAGGCCACATGCAAAACCTTCGAAAGAATGGAAAAAATTAATAACATTTTTACATTTTATGGTTTTAAAACATTTATTTATTACATTTTTCTACATTAATAATGAGTATGCCCGCCATTTTTCGATATGACCTCTATAAGACGGTTTGGAACAGAATCATACAGTTTTTTTTAAATAATCAAGAGAAATTTGGGCCCAGGCATCACGAATAGCTTCGATTAAAGTGTTCTTATCTTCAAATTGTCTGCCGCTTTCATACACTTTACAAGATAACCATGCCCAAACATTTTCGATTATGTTTAAATCCGGTGAATAGGGCGGCCATGGCAAAAGTTCCACGTCTTCTGATTGAATCCAACTTCTAACAACCCTGGAAGTGTGGATGCGGGCATTGTCTTGTTGCAATATCCAAGGCAGGGGTCCAAAAATGTTTTTCACTTTTGGAAATGACAGCAAACATTTGTAGTTGTTTCCGTTCGTTGTTGTGGACAAAAACACCAACTCGATTGTGCCATAGTAGGTAATAGCTCCCCACACCATTACACATGATGTACGGCTGTGATGTCTTGCTAAAATAAGCTCCTCCTTTCTTAGATCATGGAAATAAAAGTTGTAACCATCGGGGCCGTCAAGGTTCAACCGAAAAGACAACGCGTTTCCATTCACTGCGCCAAGCGACATGTTCTCCTGCAAAATTCATTCGATGCTCCTTGTGTACTTGCTTCAAAACAGTTTTCTTTTTAAGTTTTCTCCTATGTATAGTACCACTTTTTCGGATTATCCTTCGGACCGTTGCTAAGCTGGCTGATACTACTCTGTTGGACCTTATTTTAGTAGCTGGTAGAGTAGAATTTGAGGCACGCCGTAGAATTATTCGCTTTTCGCGCAATGTTATTGCTTCTGACGTGCGTCCTATTTTATTTTTCCCATAGTGTTGTTTATCCGCAAGACAATTGTTTACAAAAGTCTTACTTCTATTAAGCCTCCTTGCAATTTCTCGGCCTGAGAGTCCTAACTCATTGAAAGCATCTATTTTTCCTCTTTCTGTCGCTGTCAAAGTCTTTCTGGAAGCCATTTTTTTTTAAACTAGATGTAAACAGTTCTTTTCAACGCATTTTTTAAATATTCTTAACAAAACTTTGAAAAAATCGGTAATATGAACTCCTGCAACGAAATATTCGCAATGGCTTCATCCTAGTGGCGCATCTTTTTATACGCTTTTCGAGTAGTTCATTCAAACGGTCGTTTCTTTTTTACCCTTTAATTTTATAACTTCCTGTTGAGAAAATATGTACCTGTTCACAGGTAGTAAAAGTTTCCGGGTACAAAACTTCCAACAGATATAAAGAGTGAAAAAGAGAGTCATCGCCAGTGTATGGCCCCTAAATCTCATCTACTTGTAAAAGCAAATCATACCTATTCCTAAATTGAACTCAGGTTCATAACTACGAAGCCATGATTTGATTATCTTATAGACCAAGAGCCCGCAGCAATTTTTAGGTGTGAGAGGTAACCAAAAAATAACGAGATAAGTTGAAAGCTGGTGTAAGCATTATGTTAAAAACAAAAGTCTTGCAGGAAATGGTCGCGGCTTTAGTGAGTAATAGTGTGCTGAAAACTCATTTTTTTCCAAAATTGAGATAATTGATATAAGCAGTGAATGCTAATTTCATTGTATAGTGTATTTTTATTTGATCGCAGAAATGTTGGTCCAAGATGTTTCGAATGTGGCAACGCTGTTGCCAGATCGTTTTAAAATTAAAAAAAATGTTTTCTTAATATATGGCATACCCAAGTATTAATCGATACTAAAGGTAGGAAAGCAATGCCTCATAAAAGATATGAAGGTCCAAGACCATTTGAACGTGGCATACATTCTGCCAGACTGTTTCGAACTTCTAAAAGTATCAATTTTCGAAATAATTGTTATAACCAAAATTGGAGTATACCATAACATTAATAATACTCCCCCGATTACAAATTGGTGGGTCCAAGACCATTTGAACGTGGATTACGCTCTCCCAGATCATTTTAAGGTTCTGAAAAAAATTTATATACATGTTTTTTATGGTTAGAATGTGTGCTCAAATTTTTATTCAAATATGTGTGTGTATACTATAATTATAGGTATGTTGGTATAAGTTATCACTTTCATCAGAAGAATCACAAGATGTACAAGTAAGCAGATCTTCCTCATTTTTAACAAGGCCGTCGTCATTATTGACCAGCATTTGCTGCAGTGTATCCGGTGCCTCCTTGCCATCAAACCATTTAACTTGGAATAAATTTACTTATATGTTACATAAGATGCTCTTACAGCATACTTATAGTTTTTAACACAATGCTTACACCAGCTTTCAACTCATCTGGTTATTTTTTGGTTACCTCTCACACCTAAAAATTGCTGCGGGCTCTTAGACTATTAAGAGTTCTTCGACCAAGTGTTAATAGTATGTATATTCATGGGGCCGAAAACAAAAGCATTTTCAAATCGTCATCATCATCATCAGTCAAAAGACTCCAATTGGCTATGTAATCTCTCGATATTGAAAAATTGCAGTGAAATGCGATGCTGAAAATACTTTCGAGTACAGTGCATGTCTATTTTCTATCTGCTTGAAAGAAAACATTTTTTTTTACTAGAGGGGAAATTTGCCTCTTCAGAAGAATAGACTTATACGAGTACATACGAGTATTACTATATGTAGAATAGGGGATTTCTATACATTGAGATCTTTAAGTACTCTTTTAACTTTTAACGAAGGAGAATATGGATGGGTACCATGGAATATTCTTCGCTCTCAAGCAAATAATAATATTGCAGTGTTGAGTTGTCTGCAAAGTAATCATCAAGTACAATACAATAGATTGATCTTGCCCAAAGGGCTGACAACTGGAATGTCATTGTAAATGAATTCGGAGATCAAATATGAATCAGAAGTTTTGGGTTAACGACTAATAATTTGTATCACCTTTGGAACGTTATATCCCTCAATTGTTTGTCTTATTAGAATTTTACCCATATAAGAAGGCTGCTGCAATCATTCCTACCTCAATTAATTTTTTTGCATTATCTGTGTTCGATTGGGTTATAAGCTCAAAAACCCTATTATCTAACCCAGACAGCCCTCTTACAACTCAAATCAAATCCCCGATCTTTCATGTGATGAGAAATGAAGGATTTTACCCCAACGATTTGTGACCAAATTATTCTCCGTAGTATAAGTCATGGCATTGAAATCGACCGAAAAAACAATTTCACTATGAGCATACAGTACCCGTTCATTCAAACCATTCTTCAAATAGGTCAGGCATCACATCAAACACATTAAAAGTCGAGTTGCTGTTAATATTGAGTGTCTATAAATAACACAGAAGTGGAAAATGTGATTAGGTATGTACATAGATTGAAATGTAACCACTTCAAGTTTAATTCTAGATCAGACCCAGGATTTAATAAGTTGGTTCGTTACTTACGTAACATAAATTATGTTATGATGCAATAGTTTTCTTTCGTTATTTGTGTTTCATTTTCTGTCATAACCTCATTTTCTTTTTCATTATGAAACGGTTAAATCTTATTCCCGTATAAATTATATGTTTGTTTGAAATTAAAAAATATACATATGTTCTCGTATAATTTAATTAATAGTAATTAGTTATTTTAGGTTCAGATTTTAAGAAGATTATTTCGAACCCATAAAAATACAAGACAAGCTCTATTACTTGTGTTGTATTTTTATGTGTTCGAAATAATTGCAGCTGTATAATATTATAGAACACCTAAGTAGCCTTTTTGAACATGCATTTCATGCCACGACTAGAGATGCAACCACCTTTCCTTGGTGCATATCTACCGGATTGGGTGGTTGACAATGAAATAGGAGTGAATGAGTTGTAAACAAGGAAGATAAGAGGAACTGATTTCAATGTAACCATTCGCTTGATTATTATAGACCCATTATTTTTTTATTTTGCATCAGAAACTTGATCATGGTCAGCGGCCTACACATGAAATTAATTTAATTTCACCAAAATGGTTGTCCAAGTTGAACAGTTTTTTTTTTTATGAAGTGACACTTTTTATGGCTCGTTGGGCAGTAATTTCGAACTGCGATGAAACGAAAAAGCATGAAGTGATTCGGGACTCCGATGAAACGAAAAAGTGACATGAAGTGATTCGGAACTTCCATGAAACTAAAAAGTGACAGAAAACGGGATGAGTTAGCGAGCGTGGTGAGTCAGCTTGGACAGAATGGGACATGGGAAAGGAACGGAAAGCTGACAGACTCGGGGAGTTGGGAGCAAAAAGATGGGGGGTAACGCGCGGTGCTAACTCGGCCGGAATGAACCATGAGCGGTAAAGGGGACGTAAAGGTAAGTGCACAATGCACGAGTTACGTGCACTGCAACACCGTCAGCATCAAAATCCTCATTATTACCATCGTAAAAATACCTGTCTAGACATTAATTTGTAACAATACCAAAAGCATCATCAACACGTAACGAAAAACTACAGCTTAGCTTGGCTTGGGTTTTGTTTGTCAACGCTAAGAAGATGAGCAACATAGAATAGCCCAGCAACAGGATTGCTCAAGCGACATCGGCTAACCAATTTGGGAATAGCGGAATTAGCAGTGCAAGCGAACAACATGATTGTTAACTGTTAACTATAATGTTTTGCATTATTCCAAGTAGTATAACATCGTGTCCTTACTATAGACCCAAGAATAGGCACATAGAGTTATGGCTGGCTGCATATGAGTATGAAGAGTTCTCATGAGAATTTACATGGGAATTAGCTACATACGAGTATGGTATATTATAATCCCTAGCACATGTCATCAGCAGTACAACAATTGTTAATTATCGATTTTATATAGTGTGTCGAAGTTATTGAGGTTACCAATAACCATTTTTTATTCCTTGAGCTGTTGATAATGCACAATCATTATATTCCTGATTGATAGAATGGTTTTCACCCAAAATTAGGATAAAATATCTAAAAACGACCTATTTGGTGAAGTTCAATGAGAGAAACTTGACGAACTCAATCCTCCTTTTCGCAGGGTTTAGTCGCTCACGCAGCTTTGTCACTCCGCTAAAGGCATGTCAACAACTGTCAGACAGGCGCCTATACCTGCAATACATTTATTAATCAAACCAGCAAAGTGTGGTCGGCGCGTTTAATAGTAACGGAAAAACTTTTGTTTGTACATATGTGACTCTCTACGCTCGCTCTCACTGTGGATGGATAGCACTTATAGTAAAATAAATCGTTTGACGTTTATATTAAGTAATATGTTACAGAAAATACAGTATGTTGGTACCATTGCCCCCTATCTACTTCTTCTGGCCTAAACACCCATTTTTCAAAAAAGTCAGCAATTGGAGACTGAGCTAATTTTTTTTAGTTTCCAAAGTAAAACAGCTATGTATCATTTTGTCCAGGATGGCGAATGCTACATTATGCTAACAATTTAAGGACATCGGAACTGTGAACTTAAGCCTTTATTGCTGTTTGGATCTGATTTTCTGACCAATTTCGTTGAACATGACAAAAACCAGCTGAACTTCAGTCAGAAGTTTATGTACTATCGGCTTTTTAATGAGCATACTTCTTATTATCAAAATCAAGATTTGGTTAATTTATCTTTTAAAAGCTAATGCACTTGTGACATCAGCAAACTAGTTTAATAATCTAGCTATCGCATTGCTTGTCAGCATAATTGAAAACATTAGATAGCAACTTCTTGAATAAATATTCTACAACGCGTATGTACGTAATGGTTTTTATTTATTCCAGGCAATAAAACTCTCCATGAATTCTAATATCACGTTAAACGTGCTAGGATCTATTTTAGTGCCTAATTTTCCTACAAAACTGAGCAATTTAGTTCACTAAATTTTTTCAATTAACATACAATTAGTAGAGTCAGCATGCTATACCAGGAAACAAAGCAAAACTGCGCGAATTCTAAACAATGGGTAAATTTCATAGATAGACAATGTTTTGAAAAATCCTGAATCAATTGCAAAGTTTTCGGAATTCTATTCCACCCATTTTAAAATTAATCAGGCTTTATTAGTTTGTATACCATATATATACATGTACGTTTGTACGTACGTGTTTTGCGTCACTTTTCGTGCGTACTTTGCAGTGAGTATTTTAACCGTTACAATTTGTGGAATTTCAGTAATAGGGTTAGGATTTCTGGAATTGATTTTAATTTATACATACATAATCCTCACATTAGATGTGGCTTCGTGTACATATGTACGTACATGCGTTCTTTTATACCATATCCTCGACACAGTAACAACACAGATTGTTGCAAAATGAGCATAATAAATGCGAGGCACAGGTGAAAATATGCGATTGTTGGCAATTTATTAATTCACCCGAACGAAATTACAGCAGTTCACGAACTTAGTCAAAAAACTGAGGACTGTAATAAATATTATGTAATGTAAAAATGTATATGTATACATATAAGCATATGCGTACACGCCCTGTGTACAATGCACTAGACAGACATCAGGGTTCATGAAACAATTCAGCATAATAATAATAATAATTATTGTATTTAACATTATTGAAGAGAATAGAAATAATGATGATGATACCATGGTGACTTCTTCGAAATAGAGGAAACGTCCAACAACGTTAAAATCAGTTATCAGTACAATGCAGAATACAAGTGACGCTGCCATATTAGAAATACAATGAACTCTCCTATTGGCAGCAATTTTCAAGTTAATTATCGAAAACCCACGAAAGGTCGAGTACTCTCGGCAAGAAAAGAGGTTCAGATGTTGAATCTTATCAGAAGACTTAAACGTACTCTTTCAGATTGATATTGTCACCTTTGCCGTATCCCCCTTAGACGCTGAGAAACGAATGCATATCATTTCATGTCAGTAAAGAATGTATTCGAAAAACAATCCAGTAGGGACGTTTCTGGCAAAGACAACACTCGATATCTTGTATCTAACAGCATACTCTAGCAGATGCAACGCATTAATCAAACCAAATGCCAAATTCATAATCAAATTAAAGCTAATGCAACTCTAAATATTTAAGCCATTATTTTGCTTTCTTAACTTCCGCCAATTGTAAAAAATGTTATTATTAAAACAAAAAGGTTTTCATTTTTCAAGGCGGTTAAGGTTCTTATTTTTTAGACGAATTCAAAACCATAGATTAGTTCCCTGTCAAGTTTACTGACAAACTTGTTTTAACTACGCTCCTAGAGATACGAGTATAGCCGATTTTTTCAGCCGAGTGCTTATAGAACCATCATATTATCCTAAGAAGAAGCAATATCATAAAGAAATACAAAATACAAAAAAAAATTTTCTGTTGGCATCTTGCTCGTTCGAAGATTCATAAGAAATGAACTGAAGATTGATATCGAGCGCTAAATATGGTAAGATTTTTGAAAAATATTGTGTTGTCTTAATTAAAAACTATAATTGTTATTTTATAAATTAAATCAGTAAATAAGAAAATATTCAATAGTAAAGTAAGCTAGTTACAAAACTTCTTTTAAAAAAGTAACACATTTGTCAACGCTTTACAAAAAAAACAGGGAGAAACTTCAAAGCAAAGGCTTTTAAGATACTCTAAAGTAAGCATTTTGTTCTACAACCTTTCGTAAAGGCTGTTATTTTGGAATGATAGAATTTTCGATTGCCCGAATTACGCAAAAACCTGGTTAGAAATTAAATTGATACGATGAAATTTGTAGTAGTCGATGTGATCGCATAGCCCATACTTTCTCTTTTAAGAGAAAATTTTCATAATATATATATAAATTATAATTAATAATTTATTATTGATTAAAAATAATCATAAGGACTTACCTGCGAATATTCCTTTGAATTGAACGGGTAACCGCGGACATGTCACAGGCACCCTTGTCACCTGGTTTCCGATTTTCAAGACGGCTGCTACACAGTCTTCCATCCAGTGTAGCATAAATTGCTTTTCTTGGTACATGAGCTGTGTAAGTAGTCCTAGGTGTGGGAATTTTGGTATGTACGGCGCGAGGACTTGGCTCAAATCCAGAATCTTGATCTTTACTAGCATGCTGCTGCTGAGCGTGTATACTTGCAGCTTTCGACGCCACTCTTAAGTAACTTCGACCCCTTGCGCCACCACTTTTGATGCGTTTTTTCAAACGACGCTTACGCCCATTGGTATGTTCGCGATATCCATCAGCAGCAGCGGAATGTGACGTAAACATTCTTTGGGTGTTAATGGAACGATTGTCAATATCAATCATTTTTTCATCTTCAATAACCTCACCATCACCGTCACTACTTATTTCAGCATTAAGGTCCGATTTAATCTGTTCATCCGAAATAATTTGAAATGTCCTCATGTCGGTCTGTCCCAATTGTTCCATGACATCATCAACATCCACAGATTCATCGCTTTTTAAAATTTGAAAGCTACTCTTCCGCGACTGAGCTTCCAAATCATCGGGTGAGTCTGGAAGAAGGGTAAAAGACCTTCTCGTCTCCTGGTCACGAATATTTTGCGATGTGCCATTGGGAGAAGTTGGTGAAGATGGAATTGATTGTTTTGGTTGTATTGCTTGCGGGGGTTGCACTGGTTGACTAGTTTCAATTGGTTCTTTTTGTTTATTTGTCTGTGTAGAACCGCTTGGTTGCATCATTTCTGCGGCTATGGGTACTTCTATATTCGGAAATGAGTCCTCTTCGTTAATAATAACTTTCTCTTCCTGAGCTACACTTTCTACCACAGGAAGTTTGTCTTCTTCTTTTATTGTCGATTCGGAAGGAAGGACACCTTCTTCTAAATTATTTCCTCCGCCATCGGATGCTAACTGTTGCACTATTTCACCAGCTTCTAAATTGTCCAATTCACTTTTTTCTTGTATTAAAGGAATGTTGTTATTTTGAATATTATTTAAGTTATTGGAAGGCACTGCCTGTCGGTCATCTGTAAGTTCTTTTTCTTTTTGTTCTCCTTCTTTAAATTCCTCCTCCTTATTAATTTCTGTAATATTGCGTTCCTCGACTTTTGGTTTTTCATCAGGTGTACTTTCATCTATTTGTGCCTTATCAGGAGAATCAACTTCAGCAGCCGTTTGTTGGCTCGATTCATTAGTTTGCAACGCAGAAGAATTTTCCACTCTTTCAATCAAAATATCATCTTGTTGCAATTCTATACCGTCAGACGAGATTGTTTCTGGTTTCTCAAGGTTATCAGTAACGGGGGTTTTTAAAACTGTAGCCGCAGTGTCAAGAACTTGGTTGACTTCATTTGAAATTTCTTCTAAGTTTCCATCTGATAAAATTGTAGTTGGCATTGCAGAGTCCAAAACTGTTTCAACAACTTTTTCCTCGACAGTTTCCTGGACTTCAGGGACGTGATCCATTGCATCGGCCGCGGCATGTATATCAGCTTGAGTTACAACTACTTGCTGAACCCTCTCCATGCTTTCACAGTCTTCGTCAGTTAAGCTCTGCCCCAGCGGTAAGGTTATCAACATATTTTTAATGCTTTCTCCAGTCTGCTGCTGATCTGCAGATGGTAAGATACTTTCGTTTACTGCTTTGGAAGTTGTGCGTGAAGAGGTATGATCTTGGGGCTCAAAAGTAAATTTGTCATCGGGGAAGGCACTTGGCGTCATTGTTTTTACACGGATTTTCTCGTCAGTTTTGCCGTCAAAATTTTCATAATCATCTAGAGGATCTCTTACTCTACGTATTATTCGTCCTTTCCGCTTTAATCTGTGTTTTTTTTTATGATAACAACAATTTTCACATGAATTCAAATCACTGTCGCTAGTGGAAATACGTTCACGTGATTTTCTTCTGCGAATTTCTATATTGCTTTTTGATCGACAGATATCACTGCAGCTATCCTCCCTACAAGCATTTTTTGCTTCTCCGCAGCTACTAGTTGTTCGACGAAATCTTTTTCGATGATGCCGACAAGTATGACTGTACGTATGTTCCTTTTTATAGGTATGTTCATTGCAACTGCATCTACCACCCGAATCTGAGTCAGATCGCTTTGAGTATACCACACACTTTTTCGAATCCCTGCTGTTGTGTTCTTCCTTTTCTGCATATTTCAAAGGTTTAACTAGATCCTGATCGTTAAACGCATTAAGGCGTCTGGCTGATAAACGTAACTTACTCGCAGGAAGCCCACCATTTGATTGAATAAATTTAGCTGTAGATCTGAAACCCTTTTGAAGAGCACAATCAAGTGGAGTTATTGCCACACCCTTGGAATTTCGCAATATGCTGTTGACATTAGCGCCATAATCGAGAAGTAGCTTACATATATCTGTATAATCATTGGAAGCAGCAATGTGAAGAAGACTTCTGCCATCATTACTAGTCGTATTGACTTGCTTCGGCTTTTGTTCTAAAAGCCATTCCACTAATTCTATACGACCTGATAAAGCAGCTTCGTGCAATGGCAAATCTCCCTTAGCGTTTCGGAGCCATAAATTTGCACCCCATTCTTTGAGTAATTTTACTGTTTCAAATTGACCCTTGGAGCACCCACAATGTGCCGGTGTACGTCCTTTTCTATCCTGTCTATTCGGGTCAGCATCCAAGTCTAATAATCTAGATGTTGCATCAGCATGCCCCAGAGTGACTGCATAATGTAAAGCTGTACAACCATTTGAGTCTATCAAGTCTGTGGGAGCACCACACAAACTTATAAGTGTGTCAATACATTCTGTATGGCCACGAGATGCAGCACAGTGTAATGCTGTTAAGCCGTCCCTATATTTTTAATTATTTATAAATATTAGTTTCAATATGCAATTTTTATTACTCTTACTTGTCTGCGCTCTCCACCCGCGAACCAGCTTTTACCAGTGCTGTAATAGCCTTAGCGGAACCCGCAGATGCTGCCCAAAGTAGAGGCTTCCTTCCATCTTTGTCAGTTATATCAACAGATGATTGTGGATGTGCAAGTAGTACATCCAAAATTTCAAGCGCTAGTTTAGATGATGTTGCTGTACCTAATTTGCTCTCATAATTTGCCCCACACATTTGTGCCGCATAATGCAAGGGACTTCCACCATTAATGTCAGGTGTTTTGACATTAGCGCCAGCTTGCAAAACAGATCGCAAAGCCTCAACTTCACCGCACACTATTAGGAATTAAATAGTTTTCACTGTTATAAAACTAAATACATATATGAAAAGAGTTACCTGTAGCCCAGTGAACGACCGAATGCCCTTCATTATCAACCGCATTCACGTCAGCTTTGTTCGCTAAAAGTAAATTGACCATGGCCAAGTTACCCTGAATAACAGCTAAGTGAAGCGGTGTAAATCCATCCTCGTCGGCAGACTCCAGTAAATCTGGAGCTGCGACGGCAACGCTTGCGGCAGCCACGAGGTCTCGTTGTCCACTGCAATAGTGAAGAACACTTTTATTACTATTGTCACGTTGGCGAATACGTTCTGGCTGAAAAGGCAAAAAAAGAAATAGTTATTATGTGCATCTGAAACACCTGCATTAGGGTTCTGAAATTTAAAAAACAATATGACCCGCGCACTCTGTATTATTCGCATTAGGCAAACTTAGTACTCAACATTTGCTTAAAGCCACAATATATAAGTTTTTTTTACATAATCTATTGTTCCCCGTTTCTGTGCATATTAAATAAGAAATGATATCAGCAAAATAAAATAAATATTCTAAATATTGAAAATTAATCAATTCATAAATTTCACATGTATTTCTTATTTATTTATTCTTTACCTGCTGCCACATTCATACATAAATATATAAGCAATCAAAACTCAAATAACAAATTTGTTTATGCAATTGAAATTCTGATGTCCATAGCAACCGTTCTACGTATTTTTGAAGGCAGTGCTGCCATACCAAATGCAATTGTTGTTGTGGTAATCTACTGGTAAAATGTTTTTCGAAACATTTCGAATAATAGCATTTCTAAAAATCACATTTTTTATAGTTTCCTTAAAAGTATTTACATCAACACTATCAATAATTTCAGTAATAAGTCTCGCCCTTCTGGTATGGACGGGAAAAATGACATACTTGTGCATACATAGATCTACTGTTAAATTGGCTTTTAACTATACCTTTTTTTAGTTTTCCGTCCGTGATGGAAAGCAATTATTTTTTTATCGAGAATATTATAGAAAATTTCAAAAATAAAACGCATCCTTGAAAACCTTTCCAACGAGGCAGTAAGATTAAAAGGCAATTTGTGAAAAGCTTTCAATATGCAAACTTGTTTGGTTTTTTAGCCATAAAAAATCGGAAAATGGATCAATCTTTATTTTTTTAAATGTTCCTTTTTACGGCGGCATTTGTGACAAAAAATACCAGAGTTATCTAAATTCAAGATTTCTAATAGTTCTATAGCTTTAACTGCTAAAAAAAACTTTTTTTCGATTTTGACTTTGTTGCTAATCAAAGCGTATGTCAACAACGGTTAGGCCGGCGACTATACCTATAATACACTCAAGAATCAAACAACCAGAAGGCGGTCGACGGATTTAATTGTCGTGTATTCGTTGGCACATATGTATACCACATACGAATCCATACATATTACTCTACATATGGTCAAAAAGGACGTTTACAAGCTTTAAATCATAAATTAAGGAAAATATTTCTCATTTGATATGAACACCTAGATCAATATATTAAAGGGAAGTAAGAGAGAGTAAATCTTAAATATTTTGATAATAAGCAAATCGCCCTTTGTTCTTAAAGGCATTGAATGTTTACAGAACAATATTGAACAAACAAAACATAAGCAACCATCATATTAACATAGTCGTCGAAATATGATACGAGTATATCGATGCTGTTGGCTTAACCTAAATTTAGATTGCTCTATTTTGCATCTTATCTTCAATAAAGCCGAGTATACTATAGCGTCAGCCGTTTGAAGCAAAAAATACATACAGTTTGTTAAAAGTGTTAATTATTGTATTTATTATAATAACGGATTGTTTAGCAGCTTACAGGCTTAGGCAAGTACCAACATTCACTTACGTGTAAATTGCTGTCATTCTAGCATATTCAAGCAGTTTACAGGCTTGAGGAAGTGTTGGTAATACTTACTGTGTATTTCCGAGTAGTTTAACGGATTGCAGTATTGAAGTATTAGAAAAGTTTGCCATCAAAGTTAGTTCGCCTTTGGTGGTGCCCTATTAATCAATTAATGAGAATTAAGATACGAGGATAGACTGAGTATAATATCTGACGGAGTAGAACGTGTATTGCTACTCGTATTGTCCCAGAAATAGTTGAGGCGATATTTTAAATTCAGGTGGAAGGGGTGGAAAACTTAAGATCTAAGGTCTTCTAGGTGTTACATACATATGTATATATATATAACATATATAATTATAGGTTTTAATAAAAATAACGTTTATTAGGTATACACATATGCATTGTACATTAATTTTGATCTAGTCCTATTATGATCCACTCTTAAGAGAGAAAATGTACGGTGGGAAATAAAGATAGAAATAAAAGGAGATAGACAACAAAGAAGGTATAAAGAAATGAGACGAAGAAAGGGGGCATTTTGAAACAAAGGTAGTAAAGAGAACAAAATTAATAAGGTCATTAGCATTTGACGAAAATTAAAGATAGCTGATCGCTTCTGATTTGCACCAGCTGTGGCAAAGGCATTGACCGGGGTTCTCAGTTAGTATAACGATAGTATGCGAGTGGGAAATCCTTTCCTACATTTAATACAATATATCATATATACTTAGGTATATTATTCAACAAATTTGAAGCTGGCTTTGTAAGTTTTAGTTTTTTTTTAGTAAAGCTAAGAATTAAATAATTTCCAAACTCTTAATAGTTTTTGCCACTAGCTGTCATAACAAAAAAAAAAACGGCTAAAGGACAAAGATATTTTTTTAAGTACCCATACTAGCCACTGCGTAACAGAAACACCACGGCACAAAATAAGCCAGTTAGGTGCGAAGTCTTGCTGTTTTTTGCAGTTAAGTTAGACTGAAAACTAAGAATCCTCCAGGAACTTTTAAGAAAAAAAACCCGGATTCTTTTCAAAGACAATTATATACTCGTATATGTATATTTAGAAATATTACTAGGTGGGGTGAAAAGAAACCTCCTTGGCCGCCAGTATGCTCTACTACTACAAAAAAGGTTATGGTGCCTTGAAATCCGTTCATATTTAGGTAGACATGCCAAATTTCAGTGTCATACTGTCTTTAGTTTTGTTTTGACAGCTGATTGTTGTTGACGTGTTTGGCATCATGTTGAGTATGGACAAAAACGATTTTCGTTCTCTCATAAAACATTATTTTTTGAGAAGCAAAACGGCGAAGGAAACAAAAGAAAAGTTGGATAAATATTATGGGGCTAATGCTCCATCAGATTACGCCATCAAATATTGGTTTCGAGAGTTTCGTGATGGCTGCAGCTCCACTACCGATCAAGTCTGCAGCGGTAGGCCCTCCAATGCGGTTACAGAGGACAATGTCAAAAAAATACATGAAATGGTTTTGGCGGACCGTAAAGTGAAGGTGCGCGAGCTAGCAGATACCATAAAGATTAGTATTGAGCACACACGCCATATTTTGAGCAATATTCTGCATATGAAAAAGTTATCCTGCCGCTGGGTGCCGCGCATGTTCACTCCTGACCAAAAACCCGAACGCGAGGACACTTCGAAAGAGTGTTTGGACTTGCTGATGCGGAATCGGGCGGACTTTTGGCGTCGATTGGTAACTGCTGATGAAACATGGATCCACTATTATACACCAGAGAACAGAATGTGTGCCCGGCAATGGACTGAAGCCCGCACGAGTGCTCCGAAGCAGCCGAGGGAAGCTCGATGGGTCGGAAAGGTTATGGCGTCGGTTTTCTGGGATTGTCATGGCATACTCTTCGTGGACTACCTCGAAAAAGGAAAAACTATCAACAACGAGTATTACTGTGCATTATTGGAGCGATTGAAGGCCGAAATCACTGCAAAACGGCCTCACATGAAGCGAAAAAGGGAAGCAGCCGAGGGAAGCTCGATGGATCGGAAAGGTTATGGCGTCGGTTTTCTGGGATTGTCATGGCATACTCTTCGTGGACTAGCTCGAAAAAGGAAAATATATCAACAGCGAGTATTACTGTGCATTATTGGAGCAATTAAAGGCCGAAATCACTGCAAAACGGCTTCACATGAAGCGAAAAAAATGTTGTTTTAGCAAGACAATGCGCCGGCGCACAAGAGCATCGCAACCACGGCTAAAATCAATGACTTACGGCTCCAATTGCTGTCACATCCACCGTATTCGCCCGATTTGGCTCCCTCGGACTATTATCTCTTCCCAAACCTCAAAAGATGGATCAATAAAAAATTCAGCTCACGTGAGGAAATCATCGACGCCACGGAGGAGTATTTTGCAGACCTTCCGGAAAATTACTTTTCGGACGGGATCAAGAAGTTGGAAAATCGCTGGAATAAGTGTATCAAGCTAAAATATAGTCCCCACATTCAATAAAATGAAAAAAACCTCAAAAAATCTTCTTTTTTTTCATTCCCAAGGAGCTTACTTTTAGGAGCTACGAGTAGGTGTGCCCAGAATGGTAGCGATTAGTCGCATTTAATTGCGAACTGCTGATCATAACAAGCTGTTATCGCGGTGTGATCCTGGGGCATTTCGGTGTAGGATTTATATTGCTTTCGTTATATTCAATTTTATTTAAGTTTTTGGTTTAAGACATTAGATTTGCGTATACGAGTATTTAGCATAGTTAGATACAAGCATATATAAGCAACTTTCTTATGATCTATCCTGTACTTTTTCTTAATGTTGGTGCAAAACAAAGTGGTGAACTGAGTTAAGATATACGGGATAGTGACACGAACCAACCCATTAAGACGAATTAGAACTGAGCAACCGCAAGCGCGTTACAGCCGTCTACTCCTGGGATTATGGTTGCCTCCGAGGAAAATTCTTACTATTATAGTAGAACGCATTAGATATACTTATCCAGAACATCGACGTGACCATATGGAGCTTCTGTTATTGAAACAATAAAATTCGGGTTATAAACAATATTTCGAAGGAAAGATCTATGTCTAAATGTCGCCAGTGCAATGGGCAATTAACAAATACTACTAACGAGGATCCTCTTGTTAATAATGACAACTTCTTTGTGATCGAAGATCTACAAGAAAGGTAGACAACATAAAGCCTTCCAGTAAGTTTGCAAGGCGGTGATAACATTGACCCGAAGCATATTTTGGAAAATCGAATACAATTTCTACATTCGGCTTCACAGAATTCAATGATGAAAATATGACAAATGATGCCATCACTGGCGAAAGGGATCTATACGTGATTATTTCAAAAATATTACAAAGAGATGGTATACCGGACATTGGGCTTCGATTTCTCAAACTATTGTAGAAACAGCGAACGTTACATTCTATTTAACAATGCAGATAATAATGACTATTATCCAGTACATTGGAAAACAGCTAGAAGAAGACACTAAAAATCTGTCGAATCTTCGGTCAAGGAGTCTCCTTCCGAATATCTGCAAAGTATTCGAAAAGGTGATCAATAGAGTCCTTATTGAGTGGTTTGAGGACGAATATCCGATTCGGTTTCAAGTCAGAAAATCATAACTCGTATGCCACAGGTATATATAATGACATGTAATATAGCACAAAAACTGCGCGTGTGCCTGTCAGTATGTAACGGAAAAGTCTTTTTTTTTAGAAAAAACAAAATAAGTTAACCCTCAAGCGGACAAGACTACACTTAATCGCGAAGAACGGCGATGTGATTTATGTTATGTTTCAATGTTTTACTTTAAAAACGGTGACCCTACTCAACATTTACACAAGTGATCTGATAGACGATTTGAACGCGCACAGATCAGGTCAAGGGATTGAGGTCTTTAACATACTCTTACGAAGTGAATTGGATTAGATTAAGCGATATTTCTACGATCAGCTTTTGCAAGTCGAAAACTATTCTGTCTAGGATGCCTTTAGTTGAATTGGTGAAAGTTTTCGACCATGACGCAACAAGAGCAACAATTTTAATTTTAATTTAATTGACTTTTGGTGGGGGCTGGCGCCTTAATACAAGCTCAAATTAACTTAAATACTAGGACTTCAAAACTATCAAAAATTAAAGGTAAGGAAATAAGAGAATGGTGGAGGAGATCAAGTTTTAGACGAGAAGTGCTCAGGTTAAAATCAAAAAGGCCGAGGTTTGAGTTGACATTACGGAGCATGTCTGGCATAGCTGGCATATTCGAGAAGGGTCCGGACAAGGGTAATGTCATATAAGGTTGCAAAATTGGGGCTTCGATGGAAGAGACAATTTTGGTGCTTTTGTGGGGAGACGTGAAGGGAGTTACTTAGGGATATAGACAGGAGGGGAGAAATTGGGAAATATTTTGTTTTTAAGGCTGCAGTTGAGGTCAGGTTTATGATGTGAATGGGGAATGGATTTGGGCGATTTATAATTAGTTTTATTAGATGAGACGTTGCTTGGCTTTTTTTCTATGTTTTTAATGGTGGGTTGATCCGTCAATTTGGAGGACCGCATTTTACTAAGGTTAAGGTTAGTATTGGATGGATTAGTAAATAACCATTCATTTCTGGCCGGTAAATTTAGCTTGAAATTACGTTTGTTTGAATTTAAATATAATTTAAAAATTTAATTTCAAAAATTTTAAAAAAAAATTTAATTTAATTTAATTTAAAGTTAGTGTTGGATGGGTTAGTAAATAACCATTCATTTCTAGCCGGTAAATTTAGCTTGAAATTACGTTTGTTTTTGTGATGATATGTTGGGAATATTGTGCATTGGCTGATGGTGATGGTATACCTCTTTTTGAGGTATGCGTAATTTGGGGCACCTTTGACGAATAAGGCGGAGAACATCTGATTCGTTTTGCAGAGTCGCTCTAGCCTGCTTTGCTACTCTGAAGGTGTCCACGTTCGTGTCAAATTGTGTGACAAGTTTGCTTGTAGTGGAAGCAGGAGGATTTGACGCTGGAGCAGTTATATCATCATAAAATTTTTGGATCGAAGGGCTTATGCGAGAATTTGGGGGTTGGGTTTTCTGCACTGGATGTGGCAATGATTAGGCTTCGGTTTGTAACAATTCAGCCAAAATTGAAGTATTATATTTGTTGTGCGGCGGAGGATAGGTTGAAGGATGATCGATTTTGTGACATACTGTTTCAATAAGGTTTTTCAAATCATTCGACACTTTTCTATTCGTAGTGAGTTCATCATTAAGCTCATTGATTTTATCGAATATAATGTCAAGCATGGACCCATAATGCTTTGAGAGAGTGGATGATTGTATATATGTTGCAGATTGGAGATGGGGATTGGATGTGGATGAATGGAGGTGAATAATATATATAGTTTGACCTACTTGTCAAAATGTAATCCGATACCTAGATTGATATCTATACTTTTCAAACAATTTACTAAATGGCCCTTATACTGCTAATATTCGTCTTGGATGTCCAGCGTGTTTCAACATGAGAAGAAATTAGTTTGGAAAAGATTCGAGTATTTGAGAGAGATTGCTTTAATGATTGCTTTAAATGAACCTTATGAATGTGGGTAATTTCTTTATAGAAATTACCTGACGAGTAATGTATCTCATTGTCTAAATTAAATACCGCACCCTTTGTGCGCTTTACAGGATATACGTCTTCTCATAGTAGCAGAATTTCAGGAGTCTCCACCTTCCGGATTACACTTTTTAGCTAGGAGATCCCGTCATGATTTATTGTGCAGAAGCGTGGAAGTAAGCTGTGGCGATCAAGATTTTTGGAGTGATTTCTGGCCTCGTTTGCCTTGATGAAATGTGAAGAAGTATATGTTAAAGTGAACTGTACGAGCTGTACAGCGACATCAACCTGAATATACTTTCTTTATCACGATTAATATACATATGTATGTAATGTACACATGTAATTTGTAATACAGGAGCGGTAACAAAAATAACAGTTATAGTTGATTACATTTACGAGTATATAAATGCACCTATATGCACGTAAATACATATTCGTCATCCATATGTTTGTATATGCTGAACAACATTTGGTAAATGAATTCATTCTTTGTTGCTGTCAACTTCAGATACTTTTCTGAAAACTCGAAACTTTTCTACTGTTTTTTATATGTATTTACATACATACATCCATACGTATAGCAATATCTTTTTTTAAATTTATACTCATCCAAGTTGAAGTGCTTATGACGTGACAACTATTGTACAATGCAACCAGCCACCAAATGTTGTCACTTCTGACAGTATAAACCACACAAAACCAACGTTTGCCGGGCAGAACCAAACATAATAACGAAACTATGGCATTTGGAGTCGAGAAACAAACCACAGGAAGTAGTCCACCATGTCTACAAAACTCGTTCACTCATATGCACTTCGAAAACAAAAGGCTTATGTTGCTTCGAAAAACAAAAATAGAACTTTATTATGGCAGTTCGGAAGGTATGTGCTTTTCAAAACGAGGCTCTCATCGTACCCTTAGTTGGTTGTTGACGAACGAAGCTAAAGCCTCGTCGGAAAACAACATTTCCGTGCATCTGCTTGGTACTTCGACTTCTCTTAAGGGTTTTTCTCTACTCGAATCTCTGTATGAGTATGTATAGGTATTTGTTTGCTTGCTCCGTTTTAACGGTCATTAGGATGCGTCAGGAACATTAGCATAATAAAGCAGTGAAAACATAGCAGGACATCGATGGCACGACATAAACAACAACGTGAATAATATTAAATGACACCGTCTGCTTGATGAAAAGAACATCATTAAGCTAGAGAGGCAAAACACCAGTCCAGAAGCGGAAGTTATCATGCTGCGGGTGTTCTTTTATTTTTCATTCTGTGCTTAGAATGCAATAACAGAGAAGATGGTGAGAGCAAATGGATATTTGTGGAATTCGTAACGACTTCTCCTGACTTTTGCTTCATTTCCTAGTTTTTATACAAACAAAGTTTATCCTTTAATCTTGAGCAAAATAAAAAAACAAAACACACACAATTGGGCCGGCCGGCAGCGCATTCTAGAGTATAGTTTTAACTTTCCACAGAAGTAATAACCTCCGCGAAATTGGTCAGCAAAAAACTTCACAATGTTATAGGGTAAACGAATTTACAACATGGTGTTTTATATTTATGTAATCATATATGTATGTGTATACATACGATGCAAAAAAATGAAATAAATTAAGATATATACTTTGCGGATGATGTTCTCGGCTTTGGAAGATAATTGCAGTTTACTCTCTTCACATATGTATGTACACCAGATACACAATTTATTTGACTATTTTAAATAGTGTGATGTATCATACTTCCTAGAAATTTTTAAATATCTCATCTCCAGGAAAGAATGCTGTTTTAGATAGCTGCAAGCTTACATTTGATAGTTAATTATAAGAATTTATATATGTGAGAATGCAATAATTGTAATGCAAACTAGTTCTTTATCTCGTTGTTGTTCTTTTTGTTTATGAGGAAGCTATTTTAAGTCCTTGAATTTAGTATTAAACTTTAACCATTGCTAATATTTGCTCAATGAACGATGAATTATCTAAGCTAAGCCTGACCATCTGTTTCAGGCATATCTTAATTAATAAAGACATGGGAGACAAACAAATTGTACTGGTCACTGGAATGGTTGAAGGCTTAAATTAGGAGGACGTTACAGACGTATTTTATGAAGGTTGCTCGTATGTAAGAGATCAGAAAGTGCCTACAAGATTGGGCGAAGCCCACTTCTAGTCCGGAAAAATTTTTTTTGCGGTTTTGGGTAGTAAAATTTGACATGGGAGACAAACAAATTGTACTGGTCTCTGGAATGGTTGAAGGATTAAATTAGCAGGACGTTACAGACGTATTTTATGAAGGTTGCTCGTATGTAAAAGATCAGAAAGTGCCTACAAGATTGGGCGAAGCCCACTTCTAGTCCGGAAAAAAATTTTTTGCGGTTTTGGGTAGTAAAATTTGTTTAACATGGATTACTTAAATCATTTCATTGTGTTAAAAAAATCAGTTTTCTAGATACTATTCCTAAAGATAAGACATATAGTGAGTATCTGTTTTTCTGTGAACGAGTACATATTTACATATACATATATGAGTTATTGTTTAGAATGAATTCTAACAACATCAAAGCAGATCAATTATTAACCATGCTAAGGCAATGATCAGTACCTTTGGAATATTTATTTGAAAAGTACTGGAGCTCTGAATCAGAATCTTTTGTTCATACCAACTGAAAAAAATTTAGAGCGTGAAACCGTGACCAATTAAAAATTTTTAAGTTGAATTCATCCACATAACAAAGCGATAACAAACAAAATGGAGATAATCTTCAATCAAATGTCAAATAATTTTTATCAAAACTAACGAACCCGACATTCCTTCAAGGTCTCTGTGGAATATTTCGCGAAAATGCTTGGCTATACGTCGGCAGGGGAGTTGATAGGCGATTTAGGATAGAATCACGATATTTCAGAGAATGTCTATTAGAGAAAAAAATTCCTAAAAGAAAAGCTAATTGGAGCGGACTTAATGCCTTTTTTTAGGAATTTAAACTGGTCGTTATGTTTCCTCGATAATGACGTGGATGCCGCTGCTCAATGTAAATGAGCGTTGGGATGGAGGGTGACGAAGAATTTCTAATGTTTTTGAGGAACGACCAAACATTTTTACTACCTATGGGACATTGTAATATGTTTGCCTCAGTTTTTGGTAGTATTGAAATTTCACACGCTTAAGAATGATGTTGCAGTCATTACTAACTTGTTTGCGCTTTTTTCGGTTCTCCTCTGACGTATTGGACTTATAAGACCGAAAAAATATTTCTCTAACCCTGACAGCCTCTTTATAGCTTGATGAGGGATAAAGAGTCTCGTTCCAAATAGAATAGTGTCTATAATCATATGAGCAGCGGCATCCACGTCATTATCGAGGAAACATAACGACCAGTTTGAATTCCTAAAAAAAGGCATTAAGTGCGCTCCAATTAGCTTTTAGGAATTTTTTCTCTAACTATGTGCTCGGTGTACAAGGACTAAGCTGATATAAGACAATGGTCCGATGAACCTGGAGGGGTAAGCAAATCAACACTGTATTTGTCAGGGTGAGGCGTTAGAAACAAGTCAAGTTTGTTGGAAGTATGACAATCAACGTCTGGTATTCGCGTGGGCTCATTTACAATCTGGTTCAAGTTGTTTTCCACAGCGAAGATCTCAACACATCGTCCTTCGGATGTTGTCTGTCCAAAATGTCGAAGCCACCCAGAATTGAGTATATTTTAAATCACCCGCAATAAAGATGTACACATTTTTCCAACATTCCCACATTGCTACTGCGCCGCTTGTGGGGTTGCCTAAATTTGCGGACCTTAGAACTATTCTGAAGGCTACTCTATTTTAAATTGTCTCGTAAGTGTTTGATAATGTTTTCACATGTGAGTGATCTAAATATTTTTCTCTCGGCCTCTTATTCGAACCTTGAGTGGAACTTGAGACTCTTTTGTTTTTTTTTTCGAACGGACTTCTTTGAACATAGCAATACCAGCTGATTTTCTAAGACTGTAGTTTCTATACTAGCGGTATCTTAATGTGGAACGGAAGTATGAGCGTACTTCTTATAGGATAACGTTTTGTTACACCCGCTAATATCATTATCGCATGATCGGTGATCGTATTATCGCATGATATAGCAATGTCAATTGGCTGCCCCGCTTGTGCTATCAAACACCTTAGGAATCCTCTCCTTAGTGCTACATTAAGTCCCTGATGGGTGCCAATAAACCAGAGGGTTAAGACGGCTTGGAAGCAAACATTCGAAATGAAACTGCTGGCGCAATTGATGCGTGTTTCATGTTATTTTATTTAAATAACAAATTGGAGAGCATCTAATGAAAAACCAGATTCTACAAAAAAATTGTTTTCATTGTCTCATTTTTTTAAACCATAGCTTAAAAAAAGTATAAAAATACTGATAGTGGCTTGTGGCCATTATAAAAGCAGAAGCAGTACTTAACCTTAATGTATTTGTCGCCAGGCAATTTTTAGGTAGAATATGTTGGGTTACGGTATATAGCGTGCGTCTTTTTACAATTTTGATACAAGCCTAACATACGAGTAATACCCTAAACATGAAATTATATTAAAACATACATATTCACAAACAATAAAAAGTGTAATAGCAAACCACAATCTATGTACATTAGAAAGACAGTGTTACAGAGTAATAAATAAAATCTTAACCTAATGGCAAAAGACAAAATCCCACTTTCGTTAACATTTTATTATTAATGCTTACAGACCTCTCTAACAAAAATACATATATTAATTATGTATCATTTTCCAAGCAGAATTTCTAATTCTACATTCGCAGCCCGACGGCAATTTATTTCCCGCATTGAAAAAGGCTTTTACAGACTTTTGTGTTCAATGACAAGAAAATCAATTTTCGATATACATCCAATCCACGTGAACTAAAACGAAAATGTAAAGCTCCGATGTCCTGACACAAAGGAACATAATTGCCGAGAAAGCAATTATGCCCAGCAATAAAACTTCCAATCGGGCTGAATTCATTGACATTTTCATGATATTTTAATTCAGAAAATAAAGTAACCGCCAACCAGTCCCGAATCCTAGCATGTAATCAACTTGAAATGAGATCAATTCAATTTCTATAATTAAAGAAGAAAATTTATATTTTTCCCTTTTCTTTTCATTCATTTCAGCACTGGGAAACCGAAAATTAAATAAATTCCCACCTTTCCTAAAATTTGGTACATAAAGACTATGGTAGCGCAGAGTGCGACATGTCTATATACGAGTACCTTAAAATACCCATCGTGCTGAAAGATGACACGAACAATGACTTCAAATTATAAATTGC
Source organism: Volucella bombylans (assembly GCA_949129095.1). Classification (NCBI taxonomy): domain Eukaryota; kingdom Metazoa; phylum Arthropoda; class Insecta; order Diptera; family Syrphidae; genus Volucella; species Volucella bombylans. The sequence continues at coordinate 527,083 of OX422140.1, read as the reverse complement.
TTTCATCAAGCGGGGTTTCGGTACTATAGTCAATTGAGGATGGTCTTTAATTGAATTTGATAAAATCACTGAATTCTAAAATTTAACGACACCGCATTAAGTATAAAACCCAGAATCCCTGAACAATGAGTATTGGTTTGTTTTAAGATAAATTTAAAAAAAAAACTTTAAAAGGTTGAAAATGGCTATTGAACAATAGCACAAAGACATTGTCTATACTTTGAAGAATATGTCTAAAAGAGAACCCACAGCTTCAATCTATTTAGAGGTAATATGCAAGTGTAATAGAAAATCAGCGAAAGGTTATAATGAAACCTTTGTTCCCGAATTACAAAATCACATTGTAAATATGTAAGTTAATGAGGTATACATACGTATGTCTTATTTTTGAATGTATTGACAAAAATATATCCGTTGTTTTTTCAAAAAACACTTTTACGAATTTGAATTCGACGAAAAAAAAACTAAGAACCATCAAAACAATAAGGCAGAGAAACTTATCGAATCAAAATTGGAAAAACTGTTGGATATTTAGGGTGATCTGATCAGAACGCCAAATTTCCACCACCTTAAGAGTCAGATATTATTACAAGGCATACTTGCTCTTTCTAATCCATTTTTAAAGCTTTTTAAATCACTGCATACTAAACAAATAAACTATGTCGTGGTTTATGGCAACAAAGATAATAACTTAATGCGTTGATAGCCTTGGTACATAATATTTGGAAGTCTGCGTTTTTTTATTTGTTCAAAACATCTTGTAATATGCTCAGTCGGGCTAAATAAAACTTTTAATTTATCGATCATATTTTTGATAAATTTCTATTGATTTTACAAATAGTCACAGTTTAAATAATGCAACCATTAATTTAAAGAGCTGCAGTAGAATATCCATTCACCGTTCATCGTTGTTTAAACACTCGCTTTCAAATTGATGTCAACACTGAACTCAACTTTACATCAACCTGCATTTATATACACATCTCCCGTTGTTGGTTTTCGATAACTAAGTTGGATATTTATTCTAAAATTCAAGGTTCTATAAGAAATCATAATAATATTATCAATACTTGTGTCAGCATCTGTACTGTACGAGCAGAAAAAACGGAATATCACAGGTTTATTCGACGAAGTTAAGGTAGCAATATCGAAGCTTTAATCTAATCATGCTGCTGGCGCTGCCTGTAAGTTTTCTTCACACGAATGAATAGAGTGTCAGAATCGTTTGCCCGATATACAAAAAAGAGGATCATTTTGACTACACCAGTCATAGACGAATACCTAAGTCTTCTAAACATCGCCTGTAAAATCTGTGGTTGGTCCACACAAATACGTTTTCGGGCCAGAAAAGTCCACCATCGATCTAATATATTTTATATTAGATATTAGGACTCTGGAATTTCAGATCGACCCTTACCATCCACTTGCCGACTTCCAGGCAGCTTATGACAACGTGCATAGGAACGACCTCAACCCGTCAGGTTATGCAGGATGACTATGAAGAATTCTCACAGCAACATCGATCTAGTCAGGCGTCTATGAACCCAACGTCTGATATAACTGAGCTAGTTGGGCAAATCGACACAACACCTAGGTTTTGATTCTAAGCCCGAAGGACAGCGCAGCAGAGGACGACCGCATCATGGGTGATGCACGCAAGTGAAAGGACCCCAATTAATTTGAAATGTGGAACTGGAATCAGCTGGTGTGAAATCATGCTAGCTGGAAGGGTTTACTGGTTGACGTTCAGGTACATCCCGGACTGAAATGCTAAGTAAGTACTGTGCGCCATTTAGTTTCATAAACTTTTAACCCATAAACGCTCCTCCGCCGCAACACGACGAATACATATCGGTCACATGTTATTCATTCTGACGATTTAAGATGTTCGTGTATCAACTGTATATCTGTCCTCTGCATACACCAAAATCTTTCCGCACACTTCATATACCTCTGACTGTTTTCCACTGCTGAAAGACCTCATTAGGTTTTCCACTTACTGCCAGAAAAACTTAATTATCCCAAGCTGTAACATACCACATACCTGAAAACTAAATATAATTTTGCCCCGGACTTATTTTTTTCATAATGAAACTGTTTCCATAGTGACATTATTCCGGGATACATGTGTTATTTGTGATAACGAACGACAAAGAACGGTACCCACATAGATAGCATTTCTCTTGTTTTCGTCAAGCGCTGATCTAAGGAATTTTCCCACCAATGTGTTAATAAATTTCTTAATATAACTTTTGTTCGGTCTGTTCTTGAATACGACAGTATAATCTGTTCAACATCCATTGTATTGCGTAGATAATGTTCAGGAAATATTTATTCATTGCAGGCAAGGGGGACTTCCTTGAATTTACAAGCTTCAATCTGCCATCTTATCTCGTCCACCTGAAATTAAAAGACTAACAACCCCTTATAATACACCGTGAAGTTGATGATATACACTTTGTTCACCAGCGTTTAGCTGGGTACATTGATTCTCGTTATTCGAATATAATCTGCAACTCATGCGGTGGAACATTAACCCAAGATTTATATTTCTATGAATCCTTGTCCAATAAATTATGGATATCATGAACCCATGTCCAAGTTAAACAGTCAAGCAATAAAAAGCATTGGCTTTTTGATATCAAAAACGTCGGTGCATTTGTTTTCGGTTTCATAATTGTGCAAAGAGAGAAGGATCTTACCAAGATTCCAAAGCAAAACATAGCTCTATAATACGAATAAATAACTTAGAAATGTGATGAGTATCGATATGGAACTTGATACTTGTTTTTTCTAACTTCTGTCATAAAGTACTCGTAAATATACCATTGGTAAGAGTTTGAATAGGGACTGCATAAGGAACGATCGGTTGATTGATAAAAGGCTTCCGGCGTTTACATAATATCGCAAGCAGAATCTTATGAGCGATGTTCAAGAGACTGATGGTTTTTCCAAACGACCTTGAATTGATGTAATACTTTCAGTCACCAATTAAGGGACAACGTTGTCCTCCATGATTCCAAAAGTATCATTTATATTCCCATATTCAAATTCCCAAGCAATATTCACAGCTGCTAATAAATAGTAAAACAAAATCAAAGTGCGCGTAGCTACTTAAAGTTTTTTTTTTCTTTTCCAATCTTAAAGCAGTGAAAAAAAAACATTATTTTATGACTCCCACTAAAGTATCTTACACAGTATAAAACTACAATAAAAAACAAAATCTACTCCCTTCTTGTGGCGCAATTTATCGAAACTCTGATTTAAATCAAGTTTAGGAATTAAAGGTAGTCTAAAATCTTTTTTTTAGTGTAGAACAAACTTTAAAATTTGTTCAAACAAAAGCGCTAATGATTTTTAGTACCGCAAGGCCTATTAACATAATAACGCTTATCAGCAGGCAAACATCCGTTGGTATTTTCTAAAGCACCGACCGTTCTGACTTTCATTAATGCCTGCTCCGTACTCCCTTAGAGCGTGTCTTTTTATAAAATAAAAGGTTAAAGAACAATTAAACCAGCCATATTCCTTTGAAATATTATTTTATTATTCTTAGTAGGCACATTCACTTCTAGTGGTACAGAGAAAACTCAGCGAAAGGAACTGAGGGACAGACAGACAGAGGAACATATGGACAGAAGGAAGAAGGAATACAGTGCAAAGCAGCTAACAGAATGATAATAAAAAAGGAAACTGCAAAGGGCCTGATAAAAAATTTCAACGAACATTGGAGTTCAAATTAACGAGAGTCTCTTTGTAACCCTTTTAAAACAAGATTAAATATGGTACAGCCTTTAGATTATTTTCTTGAAATAAAGGAAATGTTGATGGCTACGCCATTTTCGTCAATCATTCCTGATTTCAGCGCACGTGTTTAGAAACAAGAACTTTAAAAATATTTTCAAAATGAAAAATATCAAATTTATTTGTAGTAAAAAAAAAAATCCAACCAAACGCCAAGGTAATGGCTTGAATCTATTTGGTTTCATTACTTTTGTTTAATTATAAAAGAATGGCAAAACAATATCTTTATTTCTGCAATAAAAGTGGAAACGGATCAAAGTTTTGTACAAGTTGTAGAACACAATAAAATCGGCATGACCCACGAGAAAGTTTTTCGTGGCCAGCAGAATGATGGTTTGCTTTATAGCTGGAAATAAACTACCTTGATTAGAAAAGTTCAGTTTGTTATTGCTTATTATCTGTGTAAATTATGTTGTACTCTCCGATTAAGGAGTTATTGGATTGCTGTTAACGCAACTGTACACAGTCATTATAACGTAGATATGGTCATTGAGTAAGAGTTGCCTCATGATGGAACACAAGTGTTTCATAAAACTTTGTTTCATAAATAATGGTTTTAAAATTGATTTTACCTTATATACCAACAAAGATGTGTCTGTATATTTTAAATTTGTTTATTTGTATGTATAAGGAAGTTATAATCGTTAAAAATTTGTTTATTTGTATGTTTAGGGAAATTGTAATCGTTAAAAAGACATACAAAAAATGTAAAATAATGTTACTTCCGGTTTATCTATGATAATACTTAACATCGCCATTACCATAGAAACAAATACACCATTTATTATAGGCGTGTACATACATATATGGACCCTTTTACTTATTACACTCTTAATTATTTAGATTTCACTGTTATACAGATTACACTCGTAGATGTAGGCGTTATCTAAGCTATAACATAAATATGATATCAGTCGAAGTCATTTTAAGCAGACAAAGAGTTCAAATTAGTATTATAATTCAAAGATACATTTTTGTAGTAAAACGATTCTAGGGTCGAGGATTCGATTGAAATATACATATGCAAAGAAGCGAATGATTGTAAAAATCTATTTCCATTATAACAGAGCAAGTATATTTCTTTGTCATACCAAGGTGGATATGACGAGGAAATCAAAACAAATGGGAAAAAATTGTATGCATAATCAAAACATACGACGACAAAAAGCGAGAACATTATCAATAGTGTGGGCAATCAGCAAAATTGTCACGGAGGAATATGAGAGACAGGATATGAAAAGGACGCACTCGAAGGATGGGGCAGTTGTTTTTCCGGCTTCTCATCGTGGCAGTTCTTGCAACAAATTCTTACTCTCATATTTTATCAGTTATTTTAAGTAAATGTAAATATATAATTTTAACCGATAGAAAATAAAAATGTTTTGTGTTACCTAAGTAAACAATCTTGCAATAGTAGCATTTATGTTAAGTTATAGTAGAAAATATTTAATTTTTCATTTCGAATCAATAAATAAACTAATTGATTAGCTAAGCGCAGTCTGGCCTTTGAAAAACAATCCTTCTGATACGTTGACAGAGAACAATTTTGAGGTTGACTGGCTGCAGATATTTCGTTAAAGTAGTTACCTCTGTCTTTCAGCCAGCTAAATGGAAAGGAAATGGAACTGTCCAGACACCCAACCAAAATAACTTTATGTTTAGAAAATTAATCAGTTTGAACCCTTTGCAGCATAAGCAGGTTACAATATGGGTAGAATCAAACTGATTAAACGCAGATAGTAGAAGAAAGCAACAGAAAGTAATAAATGCTCTTAGGGAAACACTTAGATATAAACACACCAGCAAATTCGAAGTTATCAAAATAGAGTTAAACCTGCAAGGAAAATGTAATCGATTTAAAAATGTGATACAAAGCTGGTGAAATGTTTCCCAATAGTTGTACGTTGCACATCTATGTAAGCAAACTTGTTCTTACATATGTACATGTTTATGAGTAAAATCTGACTTAAAAAAAAAGTATTCATATAGCGAATGAGCGTTTTGGTACAATTGCCGACATTCGTAACATTTTCATTCAAGTCGCTGTCATCATTCATTTATATTTTTCATACATAGTCCAACAGTGGGAAACGGATGTTAAGGCTTAAGGAACGACTGTCGTATATTTTTCAATGCAGGGAAATAACTTCACGGGCAATAACTTCACCTCAAGTTGGAAATAATTTCACTTTTTTTTCTGTGAAGTTATTTCTATATATTCCACTTCTTTATATTTATATATGCATAAACAATATTTTGGACTTATTTAGATTTTTTTCAGCTATTCTGTTACTCGCTGGTTTTCAACGCGAGGCTTACATTAAAGCGTTAAAAAAATTATATTTCAAAGTTATCATCAAAATTATTTTTGAGGCCTAGTTCACAATGCATAAGTACTGGAATATATATAATATTCAAAATTTGCATACACCAACCTCACACTTACTCCAAATCCAACAGTGACCCCAAGCAGGGGGATTTATTCCACTGTTTATTCGCACGAATTTTTAGCTATTACTTTATCTAATGCTCAAAAACTAAAGATCTTTGTTCAGCATTAGATGAAATGATTAAAAATTAGAATCGAAAAGTTCTCAAATTATAGGTGGAAAAAAACTTCACAAAAAGTTTTTTCAAACCTTTGAATTTAAGCGGTATATCTCTGTCACAAAATACAGCCATCTCGCACTGGATCTATGTGTATGCCACATCGTCGTTACAATTTTCTTGGTGGTTAACGGTTTTATTTTTAATTTCTGTAGCTTTGGCATATGACTTCTTCTAAAGAGATGCCAATAGTGAGGTTTACGATACGCATACGACAGACGAGAGAATGGGATCGCGCGAAAACTTGTTTAGTATCGAATTAAAGTACTATTAATATCTATCATTGTAAATTTCATTGTGCCCTGTTAGAGGTGTCAGTGGTAATCTTAAATATATTTCGTCAATTGAAAAGCTTGAGAATTTTTTCTTCGTTTCATAGCAATTTTGAAAATATTAGCTCGTTTACTTCTTCTTTCACTACTTGTCTCCTTATTATGGGCTGTGAGGGAACTTCTTATATTTCCCACACTCTGGACTCCACTTTTTTCGCCGCTTTTTGCAACGTTCATAATTTAACTCAGAAGCCACACATCGGAAGATTTAGGAAACATATATCTACCAAAGAAATACTCAAATATTTTATATAACAAAGCAAAATGGATGAAAGCAGATAGTATAAGCAAATGAAAACCGATTCATCTACCCGATTATAACATATACTACGAATTCGATTCTTAAACTGATTATATGCAAAAGATGCATTTGGTTGAGAGAGTTATATGGCGTTGACCCAGGAAGTACTATTCAAATGTTTTTAGAGTTAAGAAAGCCCGTATTTATAAAGTCGGCAGTAAGATTCTATCACGTACTTTCATCACTCGTCAACCTTAATAAAAACGTTTTGTTAGGACAAAAATACTAAAAGCTTTTAGTAGGAAATATTTATTTTTATACGGTGGCCTTCTTTCTAAAATATTTAGATGAAGAAATATTCTTACATACCTTCTAAGGTGCCACTCATTTGGCAAATGAAATCAGGAAAAAATTCAAAAGCTTAATGTTTGCAAATGTTATAAAAAATGAGTCCCATAAATTTATACCTCCTTGGTGTATTACTTTTATTTCAACAACCATCAAAGCCCTTTCTATTTCTCATTGACTACAAAAGCATAAGAAACACTTGGTTTCATTCATGAATATCACTCTTTATCAAACAAGCCATCAACGGTTTTGAATTCCAATTCCAAGAACCCAATGGCAACCAAAAACATTTCGATTGAAATGCCGGATACATAGGCATGAGAATAAATCACTTTAGTTTGACAGCTGGTATGCATTTTAATTCACAGCCAATTATCATTTAAATTTAATGACATTGCTTAGCATTCTTAAGCTACCTAGATTCTAACGAGCTACCACGTAGTGCGCAGATTGAAAAATATTTTGCGGTTAAAAAATTTGATTTACTTATTGTTGTCTGAATTACGTTAAAAAGATTCATTTTCATTACTCAGCGAGCCTTCGTTTTAGTGACTTTCAACAGCAAGTCCACAAACCAAGAAATTCGTGAAGATAAATCATTGAGGCGGCATTTCAATTATTTTATCTATTAAAGTGTACTTTTTGCTCGGTGACAAAAAGGATAAAAGGGCAAATAACTCAAGATAATTTAATTTAAGTGTCGCAATTTACCGCTCGTAAAATAAAGGTGATGATTTTAATTGTTCTGAACCGCCTTCTTCTGTAGTAATTATCGTACATCACGGTTTTTTCGCCACCGAAAAATAAAGAATTGTTCAATCCTATGTTTTTTATAAGAATATGAAAATATAAATATGTAAATATAATATGTAATATAATAATATAAGAATATGAAAATATCTATTTGCATGTCTATGAAGTTGAAAAAGATATGCACTCATATGGATGGATTCATGCAAAGGCCTACAAAGTATTCCCCGAATAAGTATTGGTAGTTGAGTAGTTGTATGCAACACAGAAATAAAACGTCTTCTCCTATTTTAGCAAAACAAAATGCGGATTGATTGCAGAGAGGAAAAGCGTCTTATTAAATACAGGTTTGTCATTATCGCCAATGAGTTAGCAAAGAGCGTTGAGCATCATATCATAGAGTCATATCAATATGGAGTTGATATTGGGATTATATACATACGTATATATCACGGATACGAGGAAAACGAATAAGCTCAAAAACACAACTGTGAGCTTTATCCAAAATTTAATGTGGGTGGCCGTAACTTAAGTGGTAGTGTATTGGCTTTTAAATCGGACGATTTGGTGTTCAATCGGAAACGCAACTAAAATTACGTTAGATGAGTGGTTGCCTAAAATACAAATATAACAACAAGTCCAATTATTTTAATTTTGTCATCGACTCTACAGATTTAAGTCCAAATTCATCATCGAATTGGATCATTGCTACCGCTTGAAGACGCACAACATAAGTACCTCCAAATCTACTTCATGGGCAATGTGGAAAATCAACTTGATCAGCGCCAAACAATCAATACGGCAATGAGAAGAGGAATTATTCGAGATCTGCAGCAGCTACTTCATGAACATCATGCATTGGTTCGGTTATTCAAAACTGCGTTGGATCGCATGCCAGGTGATGACTTTAAAGTCGTGATCAGAGCTGATAAATGACCTGCTGGAACGCACGAACGCCAATTTAATGCTCTAACAATAGATGACGTTACAGTTGTGATTGTTGGCGAAAATCTGGAATCACGCGATATTGTGTTCACATGTCGTGACTCTGGGCAATTGCAACGAATATCCGAAACACATCGTTCATACGATGCATTGCAATACCCACTGATGTTTTGACAAAGAGACGATGGATATTATATCAACATCAAGATGATAAATCCGTTGACCGGTGAGTATCGATATCATAATCATTTTCATTTCAATATGACACTAATGTCACTGATATCATTTTAGGTGAGGAAACCACCAAGAAGGTCAGCGCAATGAATTTTTACGCGTATCGTTTGATGATTCGCCAAAATGTCGATAACTATTTTATGTACGCCAAAATAGAAGCCACGTCATATGCATGAATATGCTCAAGATGCACTGACATATGTACGTCAATACGGCCGTCCAGACCTGTTCATCACCTTCACGTGCAATCCAAAGTGGATAGAAATTGTTCAATTGCTGCTTCCTGCCCAAACATCAAGTGATCGGCACGGTATCACCGCACGTGTATTCAGCCAAAAAATCCGGTCGCTGATGGACTATATTGTTAAGTATCGTGTCTTTAAGGATACTCGATGTTGGATGTATTCGATTGAATGGCAAAAAAGAGGCTTGCCGCATGCGCAGATTCTCATTTGGTTAGTCGAAAGAATGCAACCAGACCAAATTGATGGCATCATATGTGCCGAGATTCCTGATCCCGAAACCGATCCAGACCTGCATGATGTCGTAATTACTAACATGATTCATGCACCATTTCCCATTCACGAACTCTATCCGACTGTTGCACATTTGGCAGTGCATCTGAAGAACGGTCAACGAGTTCATTTCACTGCAGCAAATGCCGCTCAACATGCTCAAAACCCACCAGCGACAACATTGACCAGTTTCTTCTCGATTTGCCAAAGTGATTCGTTTGCACGTACGTTACTTTACCCAGAGGTTCCGCGTTATTACACTTGGAATTCTTCATCGAAGAACTTTCAACGTCGAAAGCAACGCGATGTAGTTCCTGGTCATCCGGATGTGTGTTCTACTGAAGCTCTTGGCCGTATTTATACAGTTCATCCCAAGAATGACGAATGCTTTTACTTGCGACTATTCCTGGCGAATGTTCGTGGGCCGACATGGTGTATTGTTGCCAATATTTCGTGCTGCATGTCAAGAGCTCAATTTGCTTGAAAGCGATAAGCATTGGGACACGACAATCGCTGATGCAAGTCAGATACGCACATTATTTGCGATCATTATTTCCACATTTTCATCGAATCCACGTGAATTGTGGGAAAAGTACAAAGATGACTTGTCAGAAGACATTTTGCATCGAGTTCGTGTCAATTCAGGGAATCCCCATCTTGAGATGAATGAGGAGATACACAACCAAGCTTTGGTTTTGATAGAAGACGTGTGTTACCTCATGCGCGGCAGTTTGTTAGGTTAGGTTAGGTAAGAGTGGCTGTTGGAGATACCAACCCACTTAGGCCTATTGGCCCATTGTGATGCCACGTGGATCTATGATCTTCTTACTACTGGAACCAGTTTGAGCTTATAATAAAGCGTAGAAGACTGTTAACGTCTATTTTTTCTAGATCGTTTAGGTCGTTGTAGAAGAAAGCTCCTAGATGAAGCTTCCTTCTCTGAGACAGAGCTGGGCATGTGCAGAGTAGGTGGGGGATTGTCTCCTCCTCTTCCTCGTCCATGCAGCTTCTACAGAAATCGTTAGTAAAAGCGCCAAGCCTTCTTGCGTGCTTGCCTATGAGGCAGTGTCCGGTAATGTTTGTTAGTCAAGTTAGGAATGACATCGCCAGATCGTGGAATAAACAACGCTTTCGAACGAGAATTGCAGCGTAAACGTGAATACGACATTAATACATTAAGCCAATGGGTTCGAACGAATGTACCTTTGTTGAATCCCCAACAAAAAGAAATGTACGAAACGGTGGTGAAGGCAATTGATGATGGAAATGTTGGCATGTTTTTCCTTGATGCGCCTGGTGGCACTGGCAAGACATTCCTCATATCATAGATTTTGGCTACAGTTCGTGCAAGATCAGAAATTGCTGTAGCAGTTGCTTCTTCTGGAATAGAGGCTACGCCTATGGAAGGTTGCCGAACCGCTCATTCGGCATTAAAATTGCCATTAAACTTTCAAGCGTTTGAAGAACCAACATGTAACATAGCGAAACATTCTGAGGGGGCATTGATTTTACTCACAGGCAATTTCTCGAAAACACTACCAGTAATACCACGATCGACCGCTGCCGATGAGATCAATGCTTGCCTCAAATCATCGACATTGTGGCGTCATGTGACGAAACTTCAGCTAACGACAAACATGCGAGTTGCATTGCCAAAAGATCCATCTGCCGAAGTGTTCTCCAATCAACTGCTAACTATCAGTAATGGTCGACGCATCGCATGGATTGATTTCGTTCCCGCCAAATTTTTGCAATTTCGTCTCAACGAAAGAGAAGCTCATCAACAAAGTGTTTCCGAACATCATTGCTAACCACAAAAACTACGATTGCTTGAGTGAAAGAGCAATTTTAGCAGCAAAAAACAAGGATGTGGATCACTTAAACTGTACAATTCAAAATCAAATCGTTGGTTTCCTGCATTCCTTTAAATCTATCAACTGTGTAACAAACGAAGACGAAGCAACCAACTACCCAACTGAGTTTTTGAATTCATTGGATGTGCCTGGTGCCACCGCACAATTTACAATTGAAGCTTGGTTCAGTTGTCATCATGCTTCGCAATCTCAATCAACCGAAATTATACAACGGATCGCGTTTAGCGGTCACAAAACTCATGAGCAATGTGATTCACGCGAGAGTACTAAAAGGAAAGTTCAAAGGTGAATAATTTCTCATTCCGAGAACTCCAATGATCCCAAACGATATGCCATTCGAGTTTAGCGAATCCAATTTTCAATTCGTCTCGCATTCGCCATGACAATCAGTAAATCACAAGGCCAATCATTGAGTGTTTGTGGCCTGAATCTGGTAAATGAATGTTTTTCACACCGTCAACTGTATGTCGCATGTTCCCGTGTAGCAAAACCATCCGCTTTGATCGTTTTCGCACCTGAAAACAAAACGAAAAATATCGTTTATCACAGAGTGCTTCAATGAGGGGAAATACAATTCAAAATCGACCCGACCGCAACCCATCCATCTAATATAGGGTTTTCCAATAGGGACTTGACAACTTTGGGCATCGCTCAGACCACATTATGGCGTATTTTGCGTAAGGATCTTGGTTTACACCCATACAAGATCAAGCTGACTCAAGAATTGAAGCCGATGTTCCATTTGAAGCGACGTACGTTCTCCGATTGGGTTCTGGAGAAGATGCGCCAAGATGATGAATTTCATCTCAAAATCATCTTCAGTGACAAAGCTCATTTTTGGCTCAATGGGTTCGTCAATAAGCAAAATATGCGTTATTGGTTGGGTGAAAATCCACATGTGCTTCATGAATCACCACTTCATCCACAAAAAATAACTGTTTGGTGCGGTTTGCATGCCGGCGGCGTTATTCGGCCATATTTTTTTCGTCGACGATAAAGATCGTCATATTACTGTGAATGGTCAGCGTTATCGCGCCATGATCACCGATTATTTTTGGCCCGAATTGGAAGACATGGACTTGGACGACATGTGGTTTCAACACGATGATGCCACAAGCCACACAGCAGACGCTGCAATCGATTTATTGAAGAGTAAGTATGATAAGCGTGTTATCTCAAGAAATGTGCCAGTCGATTGGCCACCTCGTTCGTGCGATTTAACGCCGCTTGACTATTTTCTGTGGGGCTACGTTAAGTCATTGGTTTATTCCAACACGCCGACGACGTTGGAAGAGCTCAGAGCCAACATTGAGCGCGAAATAGCGGCCGTTTCGGCCGTTTGCAAACTTGCCCGCGGTGGCCATATGAACGAAGTCGAGTTCCATTCATAAATGTTTCGATTGTACTTCAAGCCGATAATAAAGTTTGTGAAATATCTCAAATGGTTTGCTTTTTATTTAAAAAAAAAGTTCCCAAGTCCTTATTGGAAAACTCTATATTTCAACACAAAGCTTCAATTGCAATTGACAATTGACGTCAGATTTTCTGCAATTTGAAATGACGCTGGGCAACGCCTGCGGGGTCAGCTAGTTTGTTATAAATGAACGGATAGCAAATCGACGGCGATGTTCTGTTAATATTCTGGGTTTCGAACAGTTGATGATATTTATGTTAAACCAGTTATTCAGCAAGGTTAGGTTTTCATTCATCCCCTGTACAATGTCCTTGGCACGGATGGTAGCAAAAGAAAGGCCCAAATCATCGGCGAAGACAAGAATTTTACCATTTAGATGTGGCTTAAATACAGAGTTTATATAAATTGTGAAAAGTAATGCCCAAAGCACTAAACCCTGTGGTACTCCAGTTCCAATGCAAGTATAGCCCCTCATTGAGAGTTAAATTAACTAGAATATGCTATCTTCTATTATTCAGATATGATAGACAAAATTCACTATTAGGTTATCTAGATCTAACTCGGCTAATGTATTTAGACCTTGAAATTGTTTGTTCGCATTTCCAAATAAGATACAAGTTCAGATATACATACGTACATGATACAAGCCAGAAAAAGAACATATTGAGCTTGCAGATGCGATAATAAGTATGTGTAGTAAATCTCTCAAACGAAAACATTTTGTTCTTTATGAAGAAACTTTGAATTTTTACTCGTAGTATGAAATTATGTTATGATTTTACAACGTGGTGTCCACTGCCTTTGCACAGCAAAAGAGTCCTATATTCCAGAATATTATTAAAATGTTATACTATTTATAATATATGTATACTACCATATACATACTCGTAATATTGCTTTGTAAACGTGTTCGATTTAGCCGATAAAACCATTTGATTTGATTATTATTTAAAAACATTTCCGGTTGAAAATTTGTATAATATTTTTTATACAGATAAAAAAAATCCCTTTGCTAATTCAAATATGATTCTAAATTTAATTTAAATAGTATTCAGAACACCGGACACACTTAGCGTTTCTATCATCAAAAAACCGATTGTAGGAGTCAAAGAACGTCATGTCTGAAACTGCAAGCTGCCTGCAATCGATTATCTGGTAGGCCACTGTATCTCAGGCAGAGTCCTTGAACGTGGATTGAGAAAAGTAAAAAAGTTAAAGATTGACTTTAATTTAAACTGCAGTAGGTTCGATTCAAGGATCAAAAAATCAGAATTAGAAAATCACAAAAGCTAAAACAGTGGACAAATCCTAGAAAAACGAATAGATAAATTGGATAATTCGAGAACCTTTTTCGTTATATTTCTAAGGAATTACAATGCATGTAGTTGCCAATTTACTAGCTTAAAAAACAAAAAAAGCTTAAACACTTTATTACTTAGAAAACTGAACTTTCTCCACGTGTATACACGTATATTAATGCACATACACAAGCATAGATGTAAATACACTTGTTATATGCATGTTCATATACATGCGTACACATTTATTTGGATTTTTATTTCTTCCGTAACAAGTCATAATATTTATCACCATTAAAGAAATTATAGATATATGTATGAGTTCGGATTACATAAACCTCCGTTGTTATTCTAATTTATACAAATTTGATTTCAAGTTTTTTTTTTTTTAACTTAATCTACGTAACCAGATTAAAAAAAAAATACATACATAAATAAAGAACTTTTTCATGTTCATATATTTATTTCTTTACATTACGGATAACTTTGAATATCATAGACTTAAAAAACAAATCCCAAATTGTATTTACCTTGGTCCTAAGTTCATGAACAACAGTATCCGTTAGACCGTGTTGACAAGCATACATTAGAAGAGAACAGCCTTTTGCCAAACGATAATTTGATTTTACCCCAATGCTGTTCTCATTTGGGCAACATTCATTAGTTTCTACCGCACTCGCAAACAAATTTTCGTCTGCTTTTATTGCAAATCCACTTTTCGTAATATTTTCAGAATCTGCCTCCAGCTGTGCCGCTGCTGTCGAGAACGACAAGATATTATAACATCGCGGGGGTTTTGGCGGTGCTATACCACCCATATTTAATGACCCCTTTACTCTTCGCTTTTACCCAGCTGTACTTCTTAACAACACTATAATTATTACACTTCATTGAATAAGTTTGATAATTTATCACCACACTAGTTGGAATGAACAATATTTTTGATGGTTGCCTGCAGAGTGCCTACGTTAAGCTCAATATCACATACTCGTACTCGTACTCGTACTCGTACTCGTACTGTAAACAACTAGACCTTAGTAAAAATGGAGCCACAGCACGCAGCTCATTTGAGTGCGAGAAAATTCACCAGCGCTAGCAATAGCACAAACACCAATATCTATAACATCCCTTACCGTTTGCTAATTCTTTAAGAAAACGGCAAAGTTTAATTAATTATTCAATTTCACTCAACCTTCAGTAGGAAAGTTTTCCCAGAACGCCAGGCTTATGACCTATTTCATGCCCGAAACAAGTTGCGTGTAAGTCACAAGTATCACGTGAAGATTTAACAATTGTGACGTGCCTAAAAGGGTGATGATGAGCCTTCGCCCACAAACTTTTGACTTTGAACAATACTTTTCTGCTATTGCTAGGGCGAAATATGGTTATCCCAGGACCCCGAAAGGAACGTGTATCAACTATGTTTGCATATTATAAAGATAAAATTATGGCAATGTTAGGGTAGAATCGCCAAGTGCTAAAGAACCGACAGCAAAAGCTATACTTAGCCAAATGCAAAGAGGTTTTATTGGGAAGTATGAATCGTAGTGTTTTAACGTCTACCTTAATTTATGTCGCCAACTTAATAAATAATTGAGAATTTAATTTATCCAACTCACGATACAAATGGTGAGATCTTACAATATGAAACGAAATACGAATACATGCGATACGGAACGGTGGACGTTTTACTATTCCGATTTTTCTCTCCGTTCGTT
This sequence comes from Volucella bombylans, assembly GCA_949129095.1. NCBI lineage: Eukaryota > Metazoa > Arthropoda > Insecta > Diptera > Syrphidae > Volucella > Volucella bombylans. The sequence continues at coordinate 511,003 of OX422140.1, read as the reverse complement.
AATGTATTATATATGTATGTATGAATGAAAAGATTCTGGCATATACATATATTAATATAGGTATGAGTACATCCATACGTACGGGTATATATTATGGATTTCTATGTTCTGCTTCCATGATGCGGGATGCTACTGTTTTTATTTTTCTCTGAACTTTTTACTCGTTTTCCTTGTCGGAAACGCCAACTATACTTTGGATTTTCCTTCACTACGGCGGCATCGATTGGGTGCTATGCTGTCATTTAAGCACTTCGAACTTGGGATCACATGAAATAAAGTTTGAAAGTATTTTTCTTTTATTTGTTTAAAGCAAGTGATGATACATGGACATATAACATATATGTTATCGATATGTACATATCCAAGATCGCGTATTCCCTTTGTGAGAACATTTTATTCCAGATGTATAAATATCCTTATATGCTATGTATGTATTCGTATGTATTTTCACGAAAATAAAGTTAAGTTTTATTCGTATTAATTAATCCCAATATTAAATGTATGCGTGTTTCTCGAAGAATATTTAAGGATCTACGTACGTATAGAAAGATTTACAAATATGTACATACATACATACTATATAGGAATAGGTATGCCATGAGTACTATTTGCTAAAACGTTCCATACTTCCAAGGCCCTAGAACTGAAGTAGTACATTCATACGGATATATGAAAATTAATATTATCACTTATTTAAAACCGTTATCTGTCATTTTGTTAATTTAAGTAATTTAAATGAGAATTATATATTCTTCAACTATTGAATTGGCACGTACATGTATTCCCTCAAAACGTTCACTACGCGAATCGTATATTTTTTCTTCTCGAAACTCCACTTACACACTCAACTTCTGACTTTTCTCGACCGTCACTATCGACTGATTTAGAAAATTCCCCTTTAATGCTCATATGACTTTAGCATTATTACGAAATGATAAAGAACCGATGAACGTGAACGTACTTAAAATTTATACAATCAGGTTAAGCAACAAATTAAAAACGTATTCACTTTGATTACTACCAATATTAGTCTGATGCACACACTGGTTTGTAAACCTACTTACATATATGACTTTTAATCACTGCTCCTATGGATGTATGGATGGATGGAGTGCAGACACATATGTACATAACAAAGCTTCTGGCTAGGTCAGTCAGCGAAGAATAAAAAAAAGTATTTTTTCCTGATTGCCATGACAATGGTTGGCCCATAACACGTTGTACGTGTGGCATAAAAAATTCTTTCTCTTTTTTCTGATTATTTTCAAGGAAGCATTCCAGTGGCAGTGGTCACTTAACAGAAGGAATTGCTTAAGCTTTCATCGCATTTCCAGTAAGAAAAAGGACATGTTTTTTAATTCAAACTTGCTGTTCTAGATAGCTGATATCGATTCATTAAGTCACTTTAAAGGAAATAACCTTTCTTACACTGTTGCATGATGGACTTCATAAATTTTTAGATTCTTAAAGAAGAAAAAAATAGTATACACACCTAAAAACACTGAAAATGAATTACACACCTAAAAACACTGAAAATGAATATATGAAAATATTTGTACTTTTAATAGAATACATTTAAGATAAAATAAAATTAAAAGTAGCAAACGTAAATATAGGTCAAGACTAGAATGTGTATTTCTCTGTAAAAACATGTTTAGGCAAGTCAAAGAAATAAATGCTGAAAATAAATAAATATGAGATCGGAATTTACAAATGGTCATGAACAAGTGCTTTATATTTTATGTCCGGTCTAGTGATTAGCGTGGTGCTTTGGAAAGACCGTTTGATACTACGGAAAAACATACAACAGCAATAGCATCCTATTAGTCCAATTGTGGACGACCGTCTCAAGCTTTGGTTCGCTAAGTAACAAATAACAACGCACTAAATAAATATTAGCTTCCAAGGCGTTAATACTCGTAGTTTGCGGTTTACGCCAAAGACTTCGCACTAGTCCATTTTGGGATGCAATGCCATAAATAATAAATAAAACATAAAGATAATATCAGCAGTGTCAAGAACACACATTGAGTCTCATGAGTCTCTTTTGGCGATACATCTCCCCTAAAATGACAATTTTGCACAAACCAAATCAGCCAAAGTAAATATAAGAGTCGACTTCAAGCCGATTGAGAGCCCAATCCGCGAACTCTCATTGGAAACTATTGTTTCGTGGTTTAAGTTCCTACACCAGCCGAATCTTAAATGGTTGTACGCAGATATCTTTTCCCAAACGTTTTCACATAGAGGACGGATAAGACCAAGCTTTTACGATCGGCGCCAAATTGATATTTCTGGATCTTTCACACTTTCACCCATAAAGTGTACATATATGAAGCGAAATTTATCCACAGTGAGCTCAATTGATCAATTATGAGAGCCAAAAAAAAAGCAATTAATCTTCCACACGTTTCGCAATTTGAACAAAATAAGTTGGAATGAGACATAAATGTTCTTCTCGTGTAAGTTTTATCATGGGGATTTGTCGAAAAATACTGCTCATCAGAGCTGTAAAGGAATGCAATCATTTTATCATTTAACTCACTTAACTTCACGTGGATTTGTTTCAATTCAATGACTTCAATAATGACTTCAATTTAAGAAAAATAAATCACCATTCATTCTGAAGTCATGATTTAGCATTTAGTCATTTCAAAATGAATGCAATCATATTGAATGCTCTCCATTCACTGAAGTCAGTGAAGTCTTTGAAGTGTTTGAAATCATCTGAAGCCTTTGAAGTCTTTTAATTTACTAATTGAAAATAATAATGAATAAAAATAAAAAAGAATAAACATTTTGATTGTATTCATTGTATAGATATATTCATGCACAATATTATATGAAAACAATCCATTTTATCAATTGCATTTTTTTAAAATAATATTAATTAATTATAAAAACAGAAACATAATTAAAAGATATAGAATAGATCAGACTTAACACTATAATATTATAAAACATAACAATAACTTAAATATTCTTTTCCATAAAAAAAAACAAACAAAAATATTTTATTATTTAATTTCTTCTAAAATAATTTTAAATGTTCATAATGTGCAGTTGAGCTTACAATAGGTACAGATTACTGTACGTATTAAAAATAATATTTAAAAATGGAAATCGTTGATGTTATTAACTTTTAAGAGCAGCAATTTCTCAAAATTGCTGTCTGAAAGAGATCCACGTCGAGATATATTCATTTAACCAGCAAATGAAAAAAGACGCTCTACGGCGGCTGAAGATGGTAAAGTATTGGGTATTGATTGATGGTTGGGTATTGATTGAGCATCTCAGTGGAAGTGGATGGATTGGCGAGATATGCAAAGTACTCATCTTCAGCCGAGTGATTGGTAGTACTCGTACTGCATACTTACAAAGACTTATCTGCAAAGATATATATATTGTCCTTCTTCAAAATAATATTTTTATCAAAATGTGATTTCTACCTAGGAAAGAGTTTAGTGTCTATGTTTAGTATCTATAATACCGGTTAATGCTTTCAATTGCATTCAAGAATAAGTAGGTACTGCTAGACTAACAGTGCTAGTAATACTGCTTAATTGAATTTTGAAGTCAAAATTAAATATACATATGTATTGGTTTAAATTATTTTTGTTGTGTTTATGTTTGAACTTTATTATGTATTGCTTTTAGGCAAAGTTGTGCATACATTTTTTTTTTTTTTAATTTATGTGGTCGTTGTTCATTAGTCATTACTTTTATTTATTTATTCTTCTGGTAGGCGACAGTAAAAAGCAAATTCAATATCTTGAATCACTTCAAAGACTTCAACGACTTCAGATGACTTCAATGACTTGAAAGACTTCAATGACTTCAGATGACTTCAAAGACTTAAAAGACTTCAAAGACTTCACTGACTTCATTGACTTCAAGTGAATGCAATGAATGTTAGTGACTTCAAGGTGACTTCAGTGAATGGAGAGCATGCAAAATGATTGCATTCATTTTACCTTCAAAATTATGAATGCAAAAAATGAATGGTCATTTATTTTTTTTAAATTGAAGTCATTATTGAAGTCATTAAATTGAAACAAATCCACGTGAATTCTTAAGGGGACTTCAATGAATGCATTCCGCAATGATTGCATTCTTTCGCAGCCCTGTTATTCATAATTATCGAAGAAATGTCTAAAATGACATCAAAGTTTGGAAGTTATATTAGAAAAACTATAAGCAAAAGAACAAAAAACAGAGCAGATGCGAATAGCAAACAAAAACAAAAATAACACAAGAATATGAAAATCAAAATAAAATATTTTACTAAATACATTTAAATTAACATTGAACGTATTATTAAATTTTAAAACTTTCCCATCATTAGGATACTTCTGGATAAATCAGAGGTTTGTACTATGAAGCTATGTGCCAGAGAGTGTAGCTGAGGTCAAACAGTCCTCAGAGCTCATAGGTTTTTTAGCATTAAGTCTAAGCTGGTTTGAAATTGTTTAGAAATTCTCTTGCACCTTGATGCTCACAATAAACTAGGTAATTTATATGGATACACGGATGATGACGCATTATTGCCAATGAATATACTGCCCAGATTGACAAAGGGAGTGCTGCAATTTCATTTGATGATTATTACATTTTTTAGTGTGTCTACCTTCTAACGAGACACAGATTAAGCCAAAATGATTGGAACGATAAGAAATGCTATATTACTCCTAGCTGGTCTTTGCAGACTTAAATAACACTTAAAGTAAATAGGAATTGCCCAATCAGATACGAGTACATATGACTCTATCTTTAGGACTGAAATATCTCAACTTTTGCAGTTGGAAAGCATTGATTTTGCAGACAAGGCTCAGCCTATATTAGATCGAAATGCTTCTAAAGGCATATCTAATGACCGCTCTGCCCTGAAAATACATATATTTGTAGTCTTTCAATAAAAATAAAACATTAGCTAAAATAAAAGAAACGACTTGTCAGTGTGATAGGAAATCTTTTCTGGTAATACTCACTATTGGTTTTACCTAAGCTGTTTGCAGAAACTAAGGCAGACCGGAGTAGAATGGAAAAAACAAACATAAAGTCGGAGACATTATGCGGAAAATTGAAAAATAGAGAAAACTAAACAAAATTTGATATGAGAAGTAAGATTCATATAATATTTTAAAAAGTGAGCGATGGAAGGAATAGATCTGAATGACCATATGAGCGGTGTAATTATAAGCCAATTATCGCACAATTTTAAGCAGCGAGTGTGAAGGTCTAAGACCTAAATTGGGACTGACTTAAATTTTTGTTTTATTGCTCGTCCTCATGGGATATAATGTATACTTAAAATGTTTGTTTATGTGAGCATAAAGATCAAATCCACATATTAATAGATAACAGCTAGACCAGCATATTTTTTCAACTAGACCTCAGGCAAGTAATTATTTTTCGCAACACTACACATTGCAAACAGTAATGCTGTCAAACAGCTTTACCAAATCTTACAGCAATCGAAAGTCTTAGAAGCATTATCTATGTTTTGGTCTTTGTTTTACCGTGATACCATTTTTTTCTTCTTGGCTTAAGTAGATTTAGTTGAGACTAATCAATCCTCAAGTCGAACATGACGCCATAGTCAAAGTCCAAACATTTATTGCGTTTCAAACTTTGAATTATTTTATGTACATATTTCTATTTAAACCTAGGAGAGACCAAATCAATCAGTCAAAAGTGTTCATTTGATAAGTAAAACCTACATAAATATACTCATATGCGTGCGTATTTGTCGAAACTTCTAATAAAACAACGATTTTTGAATATTTAATGCTCATTCTGCTTAAAATGATACATTAGAACAACTAGAGTATACATAGTGAAATAAAAAAACTAAAATTCTTGTTAGAATCGCGTGGAAATGGATAATAATTCTAATTTGTTTTGATAAGAAAATCTTTTTCTTTTTTTTTTCTAACCATCTTTTTCATTTACGAAATTCTGAAAATTTTTTTTTACAATCTTGCCTTCCGATAAAAATGCTCCTTTCTTGCCTGCTTTCAAATGCTGAGTTAATTTACTTGTAGGATTGACTAAGAACACGCCAATTAAATCTCAAAGCTAAAATTTATATCGTAGTTTAACAAAAAGTGTTAGTCTATCACAATGTTGACTATTTCTTCGTTGCTATTAGATTATATATATACCGATTTAATTCTACATACATACTCGTATTAACATAACAGAAATATACATGCATAGTATGCATTCATACCTGTATGTGTGTATGTCTCAAATTAATATTATGGGATCAAACGCGAATTTAATAAACCTGCACTTATTCGTATGTGAATGAATGCACATAAATTGTTACATAAATACTCGTAGATATCCTGCAACTTTCTCGACGAAGCAGGATTTTACTTACATAATGCATATAGCTTGGGTATCCTTAAACAATGTTTATTTAAAATATACAAACGGAAAGAATTTCGCATTATAATATCGCATCGAACATGAGAATCGCCTTGTTCAGATATGTTGTTTCAGTAGAGAAAAGTTATGCATGATAAATCAGGAAACTTCATTCAGAAAAGTTTTACTCCTGCTCCATGATAAGGACTCGCAATAAAAAAAAAAAAAAAAAAAAAAAAAAAAAAAAAAAAACATAACGAATGGGAAAAGACCAAGAGAACCTTTATAAAAACTGCACGAACACGTAAAAACTAAAAAGAGAGGATATGGAGAACTCTGTGGATATAGTCAGTATCGAAGTACTAAACAACTACTGAAGGACTAACCTAACGTCAGCTTAAAACTAAAAGTTGACTGTTCGTAGTTTTACTGGTTGTTGTGGAAAAACGAGCAATTCAAAGTTTCTTTTACTGATTCCAATGCCAACATTTCTTAGGTATATTTATTTGCACTATATGTGTTCCTTTTTCATATATATTATTTTCTATTAAGGGGTATTTTATTAAAGATTTAGTAAAGTATATAGTTTAAACGAATTATCACCAAATTCCATGTCAAATGATGCATTATGATTTACGAACATCGAAATAGTCAAATGGTCAAAATTTACAGAGTAAATATTAATTCTTTAGGGAAATTAAGCTCAACTATCGGCCCAAGATATCGTCCTTTCTCCCCCAATTAAAAACATAAGTTATTCGGCGTATTGTGTGTATTTAATTTGGGATGAGGTAGAACATACAATGTAACGGGGTAAATAATGTAGGACAGGAGAACTGCATTGAATATCTGAGTAGAATCAGATGAAACCTTTAGATGTGGCTCGAGTATCAACTCATCCGTAGGAGATAAAAGTAGCGCTCCGCGTCTGTCCTAAAATATGTTATTGGCTACTATATACTTACTCGTATATCGGGAAACTGCACTTAATTTGCTTTCCAAGCTTATATCGAAATGAGTATCAGAGAATAAAAGTTCAGATTGAGAAACTCATACCGCTCGAAACCGAGCTTCCGCTCAGCTTCTTCAAGTTACAACATCATTAACAACATAGGTAATCATTGAATAGGACATTCGAAATCACTTCATCCGGATAGACTTTAAAAGGTTGTTTGATGATATCACTAAAGAGTTTATTTTCCTCAGATTGCTCGAGAAAGATGATCCAGATAAATGTATAACTATTACTAAGTTGGGCTTTAATGAAACAAAACTACCTACATTTTCAACGATAATATTTTGATCGATGATAAATAAAATGTTCTGTTCTGTAACAGAAATGGATCTCAGCTATTTATATTATAGCACAAGCACGATCGTTATATGCCGCAATCCACTCTGCGCCGTCAGGCTAAGGAGTAACAGTGCATGAACAAAAAACATTCGCTAAGAAACTACAATATAAGTTCGCCATCCTCACAAGTAGACCAGCGGCAGAGAACGTGAAGTATTTTAAATACTACACGCGTATCTCATCATTTAATGTTATAAATATTATCGAAATAGTATGGTATTTTGTCCAGAAAGCTAAGATACAAAGGTACGACTGTTCCGATCCATTGTCGAATGCATTCATTGCAAACGTTCATAAATCGATATTTATGAAACATTCAAATATACGAGTATATTGAAAACTTTCTTTCTAAGCGTCAAGGTGCAAAACAAGGTTCAAACCAGGTAAACCACCAATTTCCTCTACCTCTACTTATAAATATCTATGCACAATTTCTACTTAAGTACACAAATCATTCCTTTTAACCCATTAATCGAATTCAAAAATAAGTTATAGCTATGATCAAGACCATAGAAAAATCTATCCTGTAAAAAAAATAAAGAAAATTATATTTCATAGCTTGCTGGAAATATTTAGCAGTTTTCGGAATACAATTCATTTTTATATATCAATTATATTACAGTAATTAAAAAAACCACTGTAAGCATTTTGCTTACGTCAGCGAGAGTCTTCGAATAAAAAAAAACAATTCAAGATGTAACAGAAACTCCATGGAAGTGTACATAGAAGTTTGATAAATATGTAAACAAGTGCAACACATGTCAATACGTACTATTACTATTATAGTAGAGATCTTATACTCGCATACATCAAAATTTCTGAGCATTATTCTAGTAAAGTCAATGTAACGATAACACTATAAAATTTCTCATAATAGCGAACAATTTACCTCTCCTTAACTTATATAAAACAAAAAACCACAGAGGTTCTTAATCCTATGAGTTTTCTTTATTTTAATTCTTTACTATATTAAAAATAAATTGATAAAATTCAAAACCTTATTTTGTAGATTTTTAGTAACAATTTATTAATTTCCTAAGATTTCACAAATGCGTAAAAACTGAAAATTTAGGAAAACCCAAAAATATGAATGTAATACGAATGTGCATTAAATACTTAGCTTAAAATAAAATAACTTGCATATAATACATAAAAATACAACAAAGAGATATTTGGCCAAAAAGCCACAACTTTATTATACACCACTTTGTGCGAAACATTAATTATACTTAACAAACAAAGCATTATTTTCACTAGTAATATAAAAAATAAGAAAGAAATATTACTCACATATTTCACAACATTCAATGTTCAGCCACAACTTTTCAACAAACTTTTGAATGTTCACTAATCGGTTAAGCCTCTTTCAGTAACCTCGCCAAAACTAAAATTTGGATGTTACAGCTTTTGATTTCATTTTAAGTTCAAAATTTTCTTACTCTGAAATACATTACAATGTACATATAACACAAGCAAGACACAGTTACTTACACTCTAGCATCGGCTTTGACTGTTTCTTTCGAATTTGCTAACTTAGCGCTCCTTAACACATATTAACGTTTATTAGTAACTTCGCGCGTGCTCCACTGTTTTTTTTTAGATTTTCTTCAATTCAAATGTGTGTTGGTTAAATATAACACCTTTTTCTAAGGACAACAGTCCTTTTTGCTCTCTCTATTGGGGTCAAAACTTTCGATTTTCTTCAATGTCCTAGATTTCAATTATGCATATGCAAATGTGTAGTGTAGCAAGGAATCTAAACTCTGAAGTATACTAAATACTCTGGTATGTACTCGTAGTCGGCACTAAGCGGCACAAATTCAGTGGTCAAGCAACGAACACAAATGAACTTCTGAAAGATTCATTATTATCAGCTAACACGAAATTATTCTGTAAGAATGGCTAGCGAAATCTTAATATCAAAAGTATTTCTAGGTCATACCCTTGCCTATTTATATGTACATAGGTAGAGTATGTATAAAAGTTTTCTGCGGTTCAATGGCGACGGCGGCGGCCGCAACAGGAATAAATCTTACCTTCTTCTCATCAAATTTGTGTATTATGCATAATAAATAACAAGTGTTTTTTTTTTTAGATTGAACACAAAGGTACTAAAATATTATAATTTTGGTATACTCCGATATCGTCGGATCTTAATTACTACTGCCAGTCTTTTTATTAATTGTGTATACGAGTACATACTCTGGCTGTTTGTTCAACTGTGCATTGGCATTTTCTTACTTCGAAATAACGAATCCAGGAATACCAAAATGAACAAATGCTCACATTTTAACTTATCTTGTTCTTGAAAAATATAGCAGGGTTTTCAAATGGCTACCATGATACTTCAAATATAATATACTCGTATAGTTAAATTAAATTTCCTCTAAAACATCAAATACCTTTTGGTTAGAACTGATTGCAATGATGGCAGCAAAAAATAAAATAGAGCAGAATACTCGTATGTATATTGAAATAAAATATAAATAATAAATACATAGTACTTGTATACTAATGAAGACGAGACTTTTGTGCCGAAACTCGGTACAAAAGAACCTCATGACATTCCATCATCAACAATTATCCTGATTTACTTAGTTCGGAAGACTGTTCGGATGTATTCTCTGTAAATTTTGCTCTTCAAAATCTAGTAAGTGGATTTGAAAATTTACTAGTCTCACAGTGTGCAATATATGTATGTACCACGTCCCGTTTCCACGGCTACGGTGCAGTCTGCAACTCGGACTCATAAACAACTTTAACATCCAAACTCAGACATATGTCGATGATATAGCTGTGCGGTTTGTTGGCTCATACTTAGCGACTCTGCTTAGCTCTATATGAGTTGGCTCCCGAGAAAATGCTTTACAGTGATAAGACTCTCAGAAAATACTTTTCACTTCTCCGTACATATGTGTTAAAAATCTCGCAATTTGTGGTTCTCAATGTGTAGATTGTTGACACTGAATTGCTTAGCCATTCAATGATTTTCTGTGCGAAACGTTTAAGGTTAAGGCATCTATTTTTCAATAGGGGTGCTCCTCTTGAATGCAAACTTTCTCCCCTCTAGTTAGCTGCCACAATTGGGATATGACACTTTTCGAATGGTTTTGACAATTTTAACTTACATCTACCAAATCTACGACCTTCGCTGGTTTTAGTGCCGGATATCATGTGGTCGAAAGACCATCAACAGTAACATCGCTTCATCAACAGTAACTTAACTACAAGCTGGGCTCCAAGAATTTGATCCGTTTCAGTTGGTCTGTCTTTATATTATATTACCAATTATATTATCGATATTGTGAGTATAATCTGAAAAAAAATCATTCGTTTGGGTCTTTTCTGTATTTGACAAATGTTTAGCTTCGGGTTAGAACGTCTTGGTATTTTGTTCGAGATCTTATCCTGGTTTTCTATATTCATCACTGGCCTTTGTTATAATTTGGACCAGGAAAGTAATATATATAGTCTAATTTTCATGGATAGCTTCAAAAACAATTCAGGAAAGTGCATTCACCCAACCGGATACGCTACTGTCTTCTATGTGAAGACTTGTAATTTTCATGGCAATAAACTATATTCCGCTTTTCTGAGTTGGGACTAGGCTCAGATCATATTACGGGAAATGTACAATGACAAAAATTAACAAAGCCTTGCAAGTGTAGCCAATCCTAAAAGCGTCGTTGTAGTAAAGTTGATATCCAGGAGAAGTACCATAGCATTAGATAAATTAAGATGCGTCACATATTTGAATTATTAATAAGAAAGCAAGAAGAATAAAACATTCGTTATGTAAATTTCGTTCGCATATATGTTCTAGTATATACTTAATTTGTACTCGTACCTTGACCAAAATAATGAATTTGTGTACTTCTCGTAATAGCTGCACCTTGAAGAAAAGTACATATATGTATAAGTATAAGTATACATATTATGTAGTCCTATATTCGCGCTCTACAATTTTTTATTTATCATAATTCAATTGTTGAGCCGACTTACGAGTAAGAGGCAAAGAGGAAAATAAAATAAATACAAATGCTTACTACGACCAAGTAAAAGTATCGCAACCGGGTTACCTCAATTTTTATATGTGTAATTCTCGGGCAACTGCAAACTGGCGCGATTTCACTTAAGTCCTTTCTATCGAAATTGTGGGTACAACAAAAAGCATAATGAAGTGCCAACATTTGGATGTATGTATAGGTATACCATACATACTAATGGGGCTGAAACATTAGAAGTAGGAAAATAATGTCATTGACTCTTCGAAAAAAGTGTGTCAACACTATAAAGAATTGTATACATAAATAAGGTACACATTGATTTAGAAATATGTTAGGAAACACATCAACTATTAACATCTTACATTTGCCATATCGATAGATATTGCTCATATTTGCAATACTTGTAAATAAATACAAATATTTTTGTTACGAGAAACCATTCTGGTTAATTCAATGCTAATAATCTGTTAAATTAATTGTAACATTTTTTTTAATATTGATTCAAAAAGGCAAGTCCGTTTATTCTACATGATCCTTGGTTCAACTAAAATGTCTGACCACGTCAAATCCTTACGGAATTCTTGATGAATTAACATGGTTCACTATAAAACTAACATAGCTCATTTGTCAAATTTACATGACCTATTGTCAAATTGTTCATAACTATTTTAAAATGTTAAGCATACATTGAAATGCCATTGATTAATCAAATTCATTTCGGTTTAATTTCAAAGTGAAAAAAGAGAATTTATAACCTTTTCTAATTTTTATTCCTACTTCTTATTTTTACTAAAAATATTTTAGTCGTACTGCTTTTAATACGTATATTACAAAGTATGTGAATATGGGGAAATTTGATTTGGTATCGGTAAAATATTTATTTCTATTTGTTTTGCCATTCAACATGACTACTCTAAACCAAGAATAAATATACCCCCTATTAAGCAACACAGGAGACAATGAAGATGCTCCTCCTCCGAATGATTTTAGAAGTGAGGTCGAAGATATTATAAAGATAAAGATATAAGGATATTATAAAGATAGACAGATGTTTCAAGTGATTCTGATGACGAACTTCATCAAAGTCAAATCTTTCTCGTCGCTGTCGTCATCATATCTATTCTTCCGATTCATCAGATAGTGATCGGCCTCTTCATAGACAGGAGAGTTCCGGTGAACGAAAACCAGTAACTCGAATAATTATCTGAGACCCAAGAACGGTCACAAATGGTCAGCAAAGCCATTCCAAGCTAGCACTACCCTAACCCAAGCAAGAAATATCATCATTGTTCAACGACCCAAAAATTAACCAAAAAATGCTATAAATCCACTGGACCCATTCAAATTGTTTACTTCTGATTCGATAGTGAATATCATTGCACACCAATATAGATATTTCTACTAAAAGAGCAAATTGAATGGATAAAACAGCTACCTTTATACTATAGAAATAAACGCTTTGATAGGGTTGATAGGAAATGTTTATTGCTGCATGTCGAAATAGTTACAAGCCGTCCTCATTTTTGACGGTGGATAAACAGCTACTGTTCATGTGCCATAATATGTCTTGCAATAGAAGAACACAAAGATGGCCACTATCCTACTTTTTCGGTATATTGAATCTGCCTATAGTCGACTCTTTTGTTATTCGCGTATAGCCGTAATCAACTAAAACTATTGACAAGGCAAGCATTTGTCAAAGAGTTATCGCAAAAATTAATAGAGTTATGATTGCGTCGTCGTCGCGAAGTACAAACTTTGAGGCGATGCCTAAAGAGGAATATTGATGCCATTTTAGGTGATAGTGTGCCAAATGTTCCAATAAACCCTAAAAATCAACACAGAAAACGTTGCAACAAAAACGTGTTACCAGGTTTATCTGCACCTCCTGTAAACGTCACATGTGCATGGAACATCGCTGGAGTTTGTGTCAAGATTGCTCCGAGTTAAAGAATTTTATTGCTTTTTTCTTGAGTTGATTTTGAAATAAATGTTCTTTTAGTTAACCTAAATGTTTTTTCTTTCAATAATTCTTATAAAAACTAAATAAGATAACTCTGAAGGGAAGGTGTATCACTGGCGTAAGTTTATGATCGATGGACCTAATAATAAATATAGTTTATGAATCTACCATTCAGTTTTTTTTTAAAAACCTCCTCCTCAAATCCAAAACTCTCACAAATTATCATTTGGAATACAGTGTTCGTACTACTTTGTTTTGGATTTCGTATTTCACTCTCGTTTACTTGACTTTTAGGACAACTGTTCAAGTTGATTTTCTAAAGTCCGCATGTCCCTCTTGTCTGCATAATGCAGAGAGAGACACAACTTTATTTCTTGTCAATCATTTTCAAATATATTGTATGACGCGAGGGCTGCATCCACAGAGCCCCTAACCTTTCCACGTATGTGCTGATAATTTCGAAGTCCTTCAGAACTCCCTCTACAGCATGAACCCAGGATACGTATTGGGTTGGGTTTCCAGTGAAAACCTGCAATTCCTTTATGCTATCCGGGAGCCTGCTAATTTCTTTAAGATCAGCTTCCATTTGAGGAGGGTAGATTAACACTGCTACTATTTGCTCGTTGGCGAGGGCTGCATCCACAGAGCCCCTAACCTTTCCACGTATGTGCTGTAAGATTGCACGATACAGGGGTTTGATTTTGATAATTTCGAAGTCCTTCAGAACTCCCTCTACAGCATGAACACAGGATACGTATTGGGTTGGGTTTTCAGTGAAAACCTGCAATTCCTTTATGCTATCCGGGAGCCTGCTAATTTCTTTAAGATCAGCTTCCATTTGAGGAGGGTAGATTAACACTGCTACTATTTGCTCGTTGGCGAGGGCTGCATCCACAGAGCCCCTAACCTTTCCACGTATGTGCTGTAAGATTGCACGATACAGGGGTTTGATTTTGATAATTTCGAAGTCCTTCAGAACTCCCTCTACAGCATGAACACAGGATACGTATTGGGTTGGGTTTTCAGTGAAAACCTGCAATTCCTTTATGCTATCCGGGAGCCTGCTAATTTCTTTAAGATCAGCTTCCATTTGAGGAGGGTAGATTAACACTGCTACTATTTGCTCGTTCACTAGTCCAATCGCGAGCCTTCCAAAAGCGATAAACGATTTACTAATCTCTTTAACATCTCTTCGGCAACAGGAGATGGTGCTTTTTTATCTTCCATAGATTTCAGATGAGCTTCCATGGCTCTTAACTCTACCAGCGCAGTGTTAAGGCCACCAGTAAGTTAAGTCGCTGTATTTTGTGTTGAAGTATACATGCAACATTCCCATTGATATAGCTTATTGCATATTACCAACTTATACTAAATTGTCAAATAAAAACTGAACTTAGACTTAGCCTAACTAATTTTGTAACCTAATGAATTCCACTTAATAAACTGAAGTCATTGAAATAACTTGTTTTACAAACATTTTGTAAAGAATCCATATTTGGCAAACCATAATTAAAGGATAACAAGAATTAACTCTTAGTGAACTACTGGTTTCTCCTCGGTGATCCCATAGAATTACAAACATTTTGTAAAGAATCCATATTTGGCAAACCATAATTAAAGGATAACAAGAATTAACTCTTAGTGAACTACTGGTCACAGATCGCACAAGCACAAATTTTTAAAATTGAAGTTCATTTTAATTTAAGAAAATTATTTTTCCTTGTTTATTTTTAATTGCTGTATTGACTTTACGCGCAGTGATTGCGTCATATATATTTCGAAAGTCTTCACACAGATGGAGATATTCGCATAGCAGAATTTTATGCAATATACAATACTTATTTTATTTTTTTATTTCAAGTTAATATTTTAAATTCTGCAAGCACTGTTCTACTCTTCTCCTGCTTTTTATTAAAATCACTCACGTTGGTACAATTCTCATGACTTTACCGATCTGTAAGATTCGGACCAATAACCGCATTGAGCCGCCGGTTCTGAAAGGGTCGTATTTGTCTTGTTTTGTAACTTGCTCCCTTTCATGGTCAAGCTAATTTACCTACGTTCCCATGTGAATAGCACAGAGTGCCCTCTAGATTAATAATCTGGCTTTGTACAGTTACAGCCACTTGCACCCAATAAAGTGTTCTTCACATGTCCTTAGGTAAGGACCACCGGCAGGAGTATCAAAAGATAGGTTGAAGAGCGTTTCGAACAACCAACCGTTCGATTAATAAAAACGCGTATTTAAATTTGGATACAAGTGTTTTCAGTGGAATCTAAATTAAGACTTCTTCTAATTTCTAACTAATCTTACTCTACACCTTCCTCTTATCATATGGAGTATGTAGCGCGTGTAAGCATTTTCGGTTCCGTCAGCAGTTTGCCAGTTTGACCCGTGTGAGACGATTGTTCATTTCTGACAAAATTGTCAGCTTTTTATTGATTTCTTTTTATAAGATTTGATACAAAATTGTAAATCATGACTTTTACGACAAGATATACATATACATATATACAAGCTTAGACATACATACTCCCAAATCCTTGACAAGGATATTTATAATTACTAGCTAACGAGTTTTTATATACTATTGCCACAAATAAATACTTTCTTGTAAGTCATAACACAAAATGCTAAAACTAAAATACAATAGATGGGCCTTTCTCTTTAAAAAACAATTTTAAATTGACTATGAAATGAAATAAGCTATTTGGCTATGTAAGTTTATTGTTAATTATTTATTGTTGATATCATATTTATAGTGTTTAATGTGATGTTATGAATCCTGAGTTTAAATCAAAGCTGTAACTAAATTTTTAACAGCCTAATTACCCTAAGAAGCGGTTCTGTTTATTATGACGAATAGCAGACAATTTCTGAGGAAATCACCTGAGGTTTCCGTATAATGATAGAAAGTTGAACATATTCTTACTGTCGAGGTATGAGATGGGTGCATAACAATAAATCTAATTTTCTATCTAATATTTTGCAAGTTGTCAATCTTTTAAAAATTCAAGAAGGTGAAAACGGTTACTCATTTATTCATGTCACCGGCAAAATCGTGTCTTTTCTAATTATTAGTAGAACAAAGACTTAACAGCCGATACATGTCCTTAGAGCATTCAAGTAGTAAGTACACTCAAAATCTTTTTTCCCTCTGGTTTGTTGTTCATATTTCGTCAAAAAAGACAAGGGAAGTAAATTCTCATATCACTTTTGAAGAATTTTAGAAATGTATGGATAATCGCGAATTCTTAAAATATTGCACTTTCCAGCTTTTGGCTAATATTTAATTTTAGTTAATAGTTATTACCGAAATCCAATCATCGAATATCATTGGATAAAATTAATAAGATTAAAAGCCGGACAATCAACGAGATGATTTACGACTACGCAACGCACATTTTATTTCCGAATTTGGTACTATAGTGACAATGTAAAGCTTTGTAATATGTACATGTTGTGTACTTTACTTTAAAAGGAATTGATCATACGAATGATGCGGTTTGATGATATCCGCATTTATGCATCAAGCTTAAAATCTGATATCCTTTTCTTTATATTCTTTTATACAGAATCAATTTAAAATTAAATTAAAAACGAATCACGTAACGAATTCGATAAAATGGACTGACGCGTTTGTGAGCTAGGATCCTGGGATAAACCGCAATCATACGTATGTATTAGGTTGTACCACATAAAATGTCCGATTTGCGGTTAGTCGGAAATAAGAAGTTTTCGAATGAATATCTGTGCTAGAATGTTAAATTTTATTTTTTTTATAAAATAAAGTGGGATGTGTGCTTGACGTGGGAGAATTTGAAGGTTCTTTACAAGTAGCGTTATTTTTTCGTAGGAATTATTTCCTATGCTGACGGTGGTTCAAATTCGAACCCTCTTCCTTTACGAATTTGAAATGAGACATGCACTATACGACATTGGTTTGGAAAGTTCTATTCGGGAGATTTCAGCCTCGAAAATGAACCTCGTCGGAAGCAGGAAATGTTAGATGACGACGATTTTTTAAGAGCAACGGTGGATGCGGACCCAACAAAATCGGTGTGGGTGATTGCACAAAGCACGGGAGTATCCCCAATGACAATAAGTCGACACCTTTATCTCATAGGAAAGGTAAAGAAACTTGATAAGTGGGTACCCCATGAACTGAACGAATCCCAAAATCTACGGCGCCTGGAAATCTGCACATCGCTTACATTAAAAAAACAAACTGAACCATTTTTGCACCGGCTAGTCACTGAAAGTGGATACTGTATGATAATCGTAAAAGATCTGGGCAGTGATTGGATGCAGATGGAAAACCGAAACACACCCCCAAGCCCGATCTTCACCCAAAAAAGATTATGGTGACAATTTGGTGGACATCGAAAGGACCAATCCACTTTTCATTTCTTCAACCAGGATAAACGATAAACGCTATCAAATATTGTAAGGAAATCGACATATTACATCCCAAATTGGCTGAAAAGCAAACTTTCCTTTCGTCCTTTTACATGACAATGCTAGACCCCATACCTCACAAATAACGGTGCAAAAACTGTTGCAGTTGAAATTTGACTTGAAATCCTTCCGCATTCACCGTAATCTCCTGATATTGCCCCAACGGATTACCATCTTTTCAGCAATCAGGATTCATTTTGCCGGCAGAAGGTCTTCCGGAACCAAGCAGAGGTCGTAAAAGCCTGTGAAGATTTCATTGCTTCAAAAAGTCAGCTCTCCTACGAAAAAGGAATATTTAATCTTGTATTACGTTGGAAGAATGTCATAGATGCCAACGGATCCTATTTTGATTGAATATAGGCTTTTTAATTTTTACTATAAAATCGGACATTTCATGCGGTACAACCGAATATATACCTAGCTAAGAATACATAAAAGTAGTTGCGTAGCCAGCAAGCATCTTTAAAGAGCTTACCACAAAGCACATTGTGGCACGAAACCTTAAACTTCGAACTGATCGTTTCAATTCATAGGAACTCTCAGATATAAATAAGGAATTGGATATCTGTCAACCGGGGAAATTCTTAGAGCACATTCGGACCCCAACGAATTGTTCGATATAAAAATGTAACGTAGATGTAGATATTGCTCTACCTATTCATTTTACCTGTGGAACGAAGGCAATACCTATTCGGAATATCCACTAAAACCGTACCCGCTACGAAGGAAAATTTTCGCGACTTGGTGTTTTTGCACTTGTTCGTGTACATATACATTTTTCTTTTTGTATGTACTTGACTTCCGCTTATAATGTACTATAGATGCCTATGATATAAAAAATAATAAAAAGCGTAATAGCATTCTACGTTCAACTCGGCAGTGAATTATTTTAATCTTAAGACAATCTTATTAATACCTTCCCTACCAAAACCTACTGAAACACTATACTGTACGTTGCATATACTTGTAAACAGTGGGTATATTGACATATGATTTTGGTTATAAACCCTATAGCTTTATTTACAAAACCCTTATCAACTTCATTGTTTGATAATTATTTGAGCAATTACGAACGTTTTCAATCCCCCCGACTATTCTTCAGATTTATTGAAAGTTGGGATGAAATTGCCTAAATTATCATATCCATGTGTTTCATACACTAACTGATCCTGTGTCGTAATTTTGCCCATTGCGACTCTAAAGAGCTAAAATTATTTCTGAGTACGCTCGAAAATTTGCTTGGTTCGTAGATATATTTTTTGAACTTTCTCTATAGAGAGCTCGCCTTAACCAAAGTTATGTTAATTAATAAACTAAGCAATATATTATATCAATTTTCACAATGTTTTTAATTCCGTAAATTTACATTAATTACGATGGTTTTATTAATTATTTATTTTATTAATAATATAGATTACATTCATTTTAATATTAATTTCTTTAATTTGAATATCAATCTTAGTTTCAAAATTAATTTAATAGTAATTAAATGAAATATTATTTGAATCCATTTAATCTACTTCAAAATGTAATTTTATTACTCCCATAATTACAATTGAGTCAAAATTGGGTTACAAGGTCTGTAGCAGAAGAATGAAACTAATTGAAAGCTTCTAAAAATAGAAGTAATTTCCTTTTTCTCATGTGTGGAGAAAGTTGAGGTTATTAATAATATCTATTTCGTATACGCTTGTTCGTAGATTGAGCCTCACGATTGAACTGACTTCCTCGTAGAACACCCAAACAGGTCCTTAAGACAACTGACGTATTTTAAATATTGTCATAATTTCATTGCAGAGTCTAAATGATATAAATATTAAGAAATCAAACCCATGTATTCTTAGGATTACTTTCACAAAAATATTCACAGATATGTGAAGAGCTCTTTCATTTGAGCAATCAAGAAAAGCATGTTCCTTTATTGATTTGCTCTTACGAATTCATGTAAAACAAATTTAATTAAACCTTAAGTTGCTGCATTTGCTGCACAAAACAGGGGTATTCGTGCTACTTGAAATCCAATGAAGGTTTCTGTTTGCCAGTGATAAGCCATTTTTCTATTTTCTGAGTATTTTTGGTGAAATTGTTCGGGAAATCAGTAGAATGAAAGAATCGAGATATTACAGATAAGCTGAAATCTCTAAATAATTGCTTCAATGATTTTAAGGAGAAATTAGACATTTTGCTCATTAACTTATTTCGTTGGAAAGCTCGGGAAAAGAATCTCAAAAAATCTGATAATACTACATTTACGTTTGAGTTGGTACACATGTACATGCGTTAGGTACTATCTACATACATATATATTTAAATAAATATTGAATATTGCATATTGCATATAGTATATATATGAATAATAAATAGTCGAAATAGTAGACCTTTTGTAGGTATTTTAAATCATTATCAATGAAGTCAGCAATGATGTTAGATTTAATATTTTTAATTTTCTTATCAGTCAAAATCGAAATGTTCTATGAGTTTAAACTAATTAAGAAAATTCATTTGATTACCATATAAGGAGCACAATGGAATCGCTCTTAGTAGCAACTGCGTTCCGAAAATATATCTCAAATACACTTCAAAATAGTGTACTCAAATTTTTAATTTCACGTACTATGATACTCTATCTCTTTAACTAGTGATAAACGTATTTATGTATATTAAAGTAAAAGCTGATTAACAAACATACATATTAATGGAAATTCAAAAAGTCTACTAGTGAGATATACACATAGATTTTGTACACAAATTATATCTTAGTGTTAGTTGAAAGTAAGTTAGTTCTTTTTAAAATCATTTGTTATCACTTATTTCTGTTTTATGGCGTTAGACCGAGTTCCATAGTCATGAAACTAAAATTGGTTTAGTCCTAGTTGATGCAAAAAACGTCAGTCTATTTTTATAGTCTCTACTAAAGGGTCCGCCATCTAACATTTTTTTTTCAACTAGTGCTTATTTTGTGAATGGTAACACCTAGCTCATGTCTGGTTTGACAGATAATTATTTTTATCCTTCCGGTTAGTAATGGAAAGTAATTTCATTCAAATGACTACATCGGCTGGCCATGCAGTAGCCTACACGATCGGTCCAATTTTTAAGCACATTATCGATTGTATGCAGCTGTATTTCACCAATGGCTTCACGAATATTGTCCTTTAAAGCGTCAATTGTCTCTGGCTTGTCGGCGTAACACTTATCTTTTACGGCACCCCACAAATAATAGTCCAACGGTGTCAAGTCGCAGTGCCGAGGTGGCCAAATGACATCAGCTCTGCCGCTGATAATGCGATCTTCAAAAACAGGGCGCAAAACATCGAATGTAGCTTCGGCTGTGTGGCACGTAGCGCCGTCCTGTTGAAATCAAATGTTGCCAATATCCTCCTCTTCAATTTTTGTGAACAAAAATTCGTTCAACATGGCCCGATAACGATCGCCATTGACTGCAACGGCCACTACTTGCTCATTTTCGAAGAAAAATGGCCCAATTATGCCTCTGGACCAAAATCCGCACCAAACAGTGACTCATTTTGGGTGTATCGGCTTTTCAATGTATGCATGCGGGTTTTCTGTACCCCAAATGCGACAATTTTGCTTGTTTACATACCCGCCAAGATGAAAATGAGCTTCATCTGAAAAGATGATTTTTTTGGCAAAATCAGCATCTTCTCTAAGTCGATCGCAGGCCCACTTAGCGAAGCGTAGTTCAATCGTATATACAACCATATTCGTTCAGCGGAAGGATAAAACTAATTATATGTCAAATCAGACATGAACTAAGTGTTACCATTCACGAAATATGCACTAGTTGAAAAAAAAACGTTAGATGGCGGACCCTTTATTATAAAATTCTAATGAAGCCGTATCTGCACATTGAAGATATTTTA
The DNA here is from genome assembly GCA_949129095.1 of Volucella bombylans. NCBI lineage: Eukaryota > Metazoa > Arthropoda > Insecta > Diptera > Syrphidae > Volucella > Volucella bombylans. Next base: position 488,964 of record OX422140.1, on the reverse strand, counting down.
AAAAAACACTTCGGTTATGTTGTACGCATGCGTGTACCCAAATCAATATTTTTTTTTAGAATTCGTGTTCGTTTGTCCGTTTGTCTGTTTATCCGAGCATCCCAAAACAAACCTACTGAACAGATTCTAACGGGGCTTTCACTATTCTATAGCATATTTCTCAACTATAAAATAGCGAAATATTTTATTTTATGACGATAGGTTGAATAGAGCAGTAGTTACAATTAAAGAAACATTTCAAAATTAGAATATATATTTCAAAAATTTAAGCTCCTCCTAACAAAGAAAAAAAACAAAACAAGCCTTGGTTTTCAATGCTCGCTGATAATCGTATAATCGCTGTATAATCGGTTTTAATGATCTTCGCTGAGTGGTAATTAAATTTTGTGAGGTAGATAAATCAACTAGTATTAATCGTTTGAAGTAGCGTATACAAATGAGTGATACCTTACAATTTTTACTAAGTCTAGCACTTTACAACGAATCAAAATGTATTTTTTTTTTTTTATAATTTACGCGCGCCTAAGGGGTTAGATACCCTTTTACTGTTGCCAGGGAGCGGGCGGAAAGATAGAAGGAGGAGAAAGGAAAATTGTTTTTTTTTTTTGTAGTGGTTTGAAACTCAGGTGTGTTTGGTTTCTATGTTTGCTCTCCAGGGGTGGGAGTCCGAATAGGACGGAGAGTTTTTCTTCACTCAGAGTGATTCGAGGTATATCACAGTATTTTTCTTTTTTCTGTGCTTGAAACTCTACAACAGCCAAATCTACGTGTCAGTGTTATGCCTTCACACGCAGAATTTTTCTATCTGAGTTCCAATTACACCATGAAAAACTGACTTGCCATGGGCAGGATTCGAACCTGGACCCTCCGAGTGAGAAGCGTTTGCTACTACCACTACACCACGGCCACCCCATAAATCGAATTAAATCGAATACATCGTTTTTGAGTAATCGATGTACAAATCTAAAAAAAATTTTAAACTATTGAATAGTTTCACCGCTGTGTGGAATAACGAGATGCGCATTAGCTAAAGTTCAAAGTTGGGGCATGTAGATTGCTCATTCATCTGGCGAATTCCCCTGATCCCTTATAACTTTCCAGTGCAAGCAATTCTAATTCCCAGTCTCGCTCTGCTTCTCCATGACCATCAAAAAGCCGCGAGGTCAGAATCTACAAACGTCGGTTAACTTAAAGTTAACTCCATTCCGTTCGGCTTGTTTCAGCGAGAAGGAAAGTAAGTTCATTTCACTCCCAGCGTCTCTGTTCACTGAACAATGTAACCTGGGTATTAGTGACGCAAAACCTGGAACCTATGAATTAAAAATACTAATGTAAATTCAATAAAAATTAGTTAAACATTTACTTTGGATTAACCTTCGTAAAACAAGAAATTAACTTTTTATTTCTTTATTTGTTTTTTTTTTCAGCAAGATATGAGAACTCTTTAAACCAAAACTACGATTTTAGTTGCCTGTTTGTCTTTCGGGCCCCGGCCAGGATTGAATACCAGACCGTCCGACTGAGAAGCCAATGCATTACCTTCATTTCATTTTTCATTTTAATTGCATTTTTATTTGAATTCATTAATTAACTCTTACGAGTATATGCTAGACAAAAAAAAACTCTTACAAATCAGCTTAATTAACTTAAAATCTACCTTATGCTAACTTACTGACCCACATTTTTAAATCTATTGCAATTAAAACTAAGAAAACGATTTTTGTTGTATAAAAAACTTAGTATATGGATCTTTTTTTTTGTTATATTATAAAATATAATATAATCTACCTACAACCTAAACTAATTTTTATAATTTTTTTATTTTCTTAAAACTACTCTAAACCTACCTAAAGCCGGCTACGGCTAAGAAACTAAGATGACCAGCTTTGCTCTCTAATAAAGCTACTCTGTATTGGAGGAATTTGACGAAGATGCTTCCTCTCCTTCAACAAGGCACCAAAATTGTTGCTGCTGCTGAGGAACATCCCTCATGCCGCGAGTCCTTACCACCCTACTGAATCGGAGACACTCCGCACTGCAGTGTGCGACGTCTTTGTCATAGTTAAGTTGCCTGTCCGTAGCTGGTCGAGCGACGTGGAAGATTAGTGGAACGGCTCATCTATTCTGAATCAGACCTTCTATATCGAGGTAGAGAAACACTTCTGGAGAAATAAAGCTGTCAAAGAGTACTTTCTCATGATACATATATGTAATTGGGGTAGTGCTTTTGAAATGTGCCTTCGAGTCAACTTAATGACGAAATTGTCCACTCTTATTAGTTTTGCCCTATATGTACTCAGAATCTGGTGTTATCCTTAATGGAGGACAAGCCCTAAGGCAGGTCCTCTCAAGCACCCGAATCTTTTTCAATAAACTTGTGCTCACGTTGAACTATATGGGGCATCCAAATACAAGCATAGGCCGGATAAGGACCATGTATTACAGCAGATCACCTTCACTCGCGTGGGCGAAAAGAAGTTGGGGAGGGAAAAAAGAGAGATACCGATCTGCGTTGGTTTTAAATGTTTGCTAGTTATAGTGACTAGGAAAGGGCTGGGCAATTAATAAGTGAGTTGTGCGGCTTGAGAAATAATCACGATATTTCAAAGTACTTCTCAAGGTGGGCTTGAGGGTATGTTGATGAGCATTCACAGCGAGACGGGTGTTACGGGTGAGACAGGAGACGTTACGTCTGTGTTCGAGGGTTTTGGGCGGATAAACGCCTTATATATTGAAGCCAGTTCAGATGGGGTGAAATATTTCTTACAGCGTTTAAGGAAACCTAGACATTTCGCAGCATTTTTGGCGACATCGAATATGTGGTCGTTCCAAAGCAAGTTATTATTATTATCGTTCTACAGTCGAAGAACAGTGAAATGAGTTCGGGAACGAATATGAGAAGCAGAGAGTACTATCGTCAGCAAAGGAATGTATATGATTAGAAGTGACAGACAAGAGATCATTGATAAAAATTAAAAAAGGTGTCGGAGACAGAACGGAGCCCTGCGGCACATCAGCATTCAACATGTGAATATTAGACTAGAAACCATCCAAGACAACTTGAATTGAACGTTCCGAAAGGTAATTTCCAATCCATTGAACAAGAGAGTCGTCGATCCCAAAAGCACACATTTTCGACAAAAGAGCCTGATGCCAAATTCTGTAAAATACCTTAGAAATATCAAGTGCAACTATCTTGCTGTCGGCAGATTGTGTACGCTTTGGTTCCACTTTTCGGCGCTCAGTACGCAATTAAGTCGGTCTTATATTAAGTGAACCCCTCAGATCACTTGTGTTAGTGCTGAATAGACCGCACCGTTTTGCAGACAATTTTTAATGTGAAATGTTCCAGCAGAAGTCACGTCGCCATTTTTGTTCGTCGATCGGGCGATTTTAAGACACGAAAAGTCGTTTTGATCTTTCCTCCGAAATATTTTATTTATTTGATCAACGCCGGACCGTCCAGTATACTAGCACTTTCACCATGGCCACCCACTAAAAGTCTTATTCAATAAAATCCTATGTAATATTATAAATTCTATGTAATAGTCTAACGTCAGATACCTTTCATAAATTATTCACTATACCAACTCGAACAAAGTTACGGCTATAAGCTAGTAAGACTATAAAGTTGACGGGCATGTATGCTATACGATATTATAATTGTTTTTTACATAGGTTACAAATGCCCTAGAAAAGTGAGAAATGCTGTCATGTATTCGCAAACCAAATACTCGTATATAACGAACAGTATTGTTATATGAGACACTAAATTTCGTATTGCCATGTATAACCATGTATAGGAGTAATGACGGTATTAGTTAACAAGTTTTGCGAATTTATGGGATTGAAGTGTTTGGACGTCCGCAATGTGCGGATGGTTTAAAAGACTTTACTAAATGATAGTAATGATAGTATATAGAAGAAAAGCTTCCCAGATTTCAGTCCTTTCAAAAAAGACTTTCCACTGATTGCTTCCAATTCTGTAATCACCTATCTATGAATACGTGTGAATTGTCAAAAACGGCAATACCAGCTCGATGCCACACATTGAGAGTTAAGGTTGGATTCGTGCGGGATATTTGTTCGTAAAAGTACTTGTGATTTTTTTACACTATAATTTTGATCGTAAAAGTTTAGTAGAGTTTTCCATCTATATACGAGTAGCATAGTTTATTTTTGATATGATCACAGCAAGTTAACAATGTTATACCACTATAGGTACACATATTCAGGATAAATGCTGACGGTGCTTCACATGTGTAAGAGAAAAGTCAGACATTTTGTTTTTCAGACATACTGAAGACAAGAGAGGTACAGGGCAATTTAAAAAGTTGAATTTTCATGAAAGGTTTGCATAGCAGAATCAAATGCATTTGAAAAATCGAAGACCACCAGGCACGTAACCTAATTTTTGTCTAACGTTCGTCTCATATCGTGTACTATCGTTATGTAGGTACAGTATAGCTGTATAGTTGTATAGCTACAATACAAAAAGATTTAAAAAGTATGAATAATAGATTAGACAATATAATGACCCGCGGTCTGTTACGGTGCTAAAAAAAATCTCCGCCGTGCAGCACGTGAAATGAAACACGGTGGTCCATCTCAGTTTTTTTTTCGTTTATATGCATTTTTATTTATATCACTTAATTTACTCTTACTTGCTAGACAAAAAAATGCTTAATAAGTGTTATTTATATCACGTAATTTACTCTTACTTGCTAGACAAAAATGTGCTTAATAATTAGTTAAATAACTTAAAAATAATCTTATTATAACTTACCAGCCCCATGTGGGCACACCTAACACCTTTACTATGTCTTTCGACTATTCTTACAGTCTGTTTTCATTTTTATTTTTACATTTATTAAAACCAAGACTAAGAAAATAAATTTTAAGTAAAAAACTTAGTGAATGAATTTTTTTTAATTTTATTATAAAACATAAAACTAAAAGCCTACAGACTACCTAAAAATAAATCTTAATCTACATAACCTACTTACATCTAATGCATACATATACTAGGTGGGGTGAAAAGTAACCTCCTTGGGAATAAAAAAAATTTGTTTTAAATGTTTTTTTATTTTATTCAATACAGTGCTCTTTTAGCTTGATACACTTATTCCAGCGATTTTCTAACTTCTTGATTCCGTCCGAAAAGTAATTTTCCGGAAGATCTGCAAAATACTCCTCCGTGGCGTCGATGATTTCCTCGCTTGAGCTGAATTTTTTATTGATTAGCCATCTTTTGAGGTTTGGGAAGAGATAATAGTCCGAGGGACTATCCACATACGGTGGATGCGACAGCAATTGGAGCCTTAATCCACTGATTTTAGCTGTGGTTGCGATGTTCTTGTACGCCGGCGCATTGTCTTGCAAAAACAAATTTTTTTTTTGCTTCATGTGAGGCTGTTTTGCAGCGATTTCGGCCTTCAATCGCTCCAATAATGCGCAGTAATACTCGTTGTTGATGGTTTTTCATTTTTTGAGGTAGTCCACCAAGAGCATGCCATGACAATCCCAGAAAACCGACGCCATAACCTTTCCGACCCATCGAGCCCCCTCGGCCACTTCGGAGCACTCGTGCCGGTTTCAGTCCATTGCCGGTCACACATTCTCTTCTCTGGTGTGTAATAGTGGATCCATGTTTCATCAACAGTTACCAATCGACGCCAAAAGTCCGCCCGATTCCGCATCAGCAAGTCCAAACACTCTTTCAAAAGTGCTCTCGCGTTCGGGTTTTTGGTCAGGAGTGATCATGCGACACCCAGCGGCAGGATAACTTTTTCATATGCAGAATATTGCCCAAAATATGGCGTGTGCGCTCAGTACTAATCTTTGTGGTATCTGCTAGCTCGCGCACCTTCACTTTCCGGTCAGCCAAAACCATGTCATGTATTTTTTTGACATTGTCCTCTGTAACCGCATCGGAGGGCCTACCGCTGCGGACTTGATCTCGAAACCAATATTTGACGGTGTAATCTGACGGAGCATTAGCCCATTAATATTTATCCAACTTTTCTCTTTTTTCCTTCGCCGTTTTGCCTCTCAAAAAATAATGTCTTATGAGAGAACGAAAATCGTTTTTGTCCATACTCAATATGATGGAAAACACGTCAACAACAATCAGCTGTCAAAACAAAATTAAAGACAGTATCGAACTGAAATTTGGCATGTCTGCCTAAATATGAATGGACTTCAAGGCACCATAACCTTTTTTGCAGAGCATTCTGGCGGTCATGGAGGTTACTTTTTACCCCACCTATATATATGTATGTATATATTATATATACCTAATATATAAATATGTGAATATACATATATATTTTTCATTTTGTATTTTTTTTTTTTTATTCTTTTTTTGTTACGGTGGTCCCTCTGTGAGCGAGTACATGGACTGCATTTGGGCGATATTTTCAAAATAATAGGATCCACATTCTTTCTCTACTACTACTTTAGCATAAGAAATATGCCTCGTAGTTTTTGTTTTATTCATTATTATTTAAAAACATAAATCTGTTGAACACCCTGTACATGGTTGCCGTTTCAGACCAGCAAGCCATTGTTATTTTCTTACAACTATGTGTATCTGCTTGATTATCTGATTTTATAAAAGCACCTTAAAGATGAGAATAGCCTAAATGAAGTTTTATGGTTTTTTTTTTCCTTTAACAAGAAATACGAGTAATATCATACTATAATGGCCTCATTTTCCTAATTTAAAATTGAAGTTTCCATTGATTTCTATCACAAAGGTAAAAACATGAAAAATGAGTAAAACAACTGTCCATCGAAAATACCTGGTTATCAGTGTGGATACCAGGAACTAGTGGAACGTGCAAGCAGTAGCGGAAATGTTCTTTTGATTGAAAATACCAGTGAGAGCGTGAATGCCGTTGAGAATCAACTTCTCGCTTGAATGTTAATTTAGAAAGGATTGTCCCTAAAATTAGACAGAACGGAAATCGATTTCAATGCTTGTTGTCTATTACGAGTAAAATTGCAAATAACACTTGCGATTCTTTGCACTACGTATAGTACTCGTAGAAAGTTGAAATAACTTGGGTTTCTCTTATCGGAATAGTAATTTTAAGGGAAGTCAAATGTGATTATGTACGAGTACTTCCATCATAAGAAATTAATCATCATCAAAATCAGGAAATTAGCGTTGCGAGAAATTATGCTTTGAATTCATTTTTAAACACTACTTCTTAATAATCAAAATTAACATTTATGTATAAAGAAATTAGTCCTTAGTCATATCAAAAAATGCTCAAATTATCCTAAAATCTAATTCGCCTCAATCGTATGTTGGTTGATAAATCCAGCAAAAAAGCAGTTAGACATTTCAGATTCTTAGACGCGATGATTTTATTCATTTGGCAAAAAAAGCAAAATGGATTGATATTTCTGTGGCCACAGGTCATAACCGCCTAAGTCGGTTTTTCATTATAATTATTACGAGCTAAACTGTTATGCCAAAAACAGTATTTTAAAAAAATGTCTTAGGCTACTAGGTTTTTTTGGAATAAGTTCTGTTTAAAAAAAGATACAGTCATAAAAAAAGATTAAGTGGAAGCAGATTTAAACATGCTGAACACGATGCTGCCTTTAGCTTAATTTTATCCTAACTTGAGTTAAGCGGTTATGGTTCGCGGCCACTGATTTGACTTGACGAACATTTGCATTTTAGATTTATGTTCTGAAATGCTTCGAAAATGGAGCAAATCCTGACAATCCCGCTGCCAAAAATCTTCTCAAAGTTTTATTAAAATCAGATAAACTGAAAACATATTCCCGATATTGATATAATATATATGGAAAGATATTAAAGAAAAGCTTTTTTATTTAGGAAAAAAGCTAATTCCAGGTGTTTTCTTGGTATCCTAACAACTTACAATACTTATGCGATCATCGTGGTAAGAATATAATTTAAGACTTTCGAAAAATATTTCTTGTATTATTATATTATTATAACTGTTTTATTTGGTTAGGTTAGGTAAGAGTGGCTGTTGGAAATACCAACCCACTTAGGCCTATTGGCCCATTGTGATGCCACGTGGATCTATGATCTTCTTACTACTGGAACCAGTTTGAGCTTTTAATAAAGCGTAGGAGACTGTTAACGTCTATTTTTTCTAGATCGTTTAGGTCATTGTAGAAGAAAGCTCCTAGGTGAAGCTTCCTTCTCTGAGAGAGAGCTGGGCATGTGCAGAGTAGGTGGGGGATTATCTCCTCCTCTTCCTCGTCCATGCAGCTTCTACAGAAATCATTAGTAAAAGCGCCAAGCCTTCTTGCGTGCTTGCCTATGAGGCAGTGTCCAGTAATGGCACCTATTATGGCGCTGAGATGTTTCCTATCTAAAAGGATCAGACACTTAGAGCGACTCAGATCCAGCCTTGGCCAGATCTGTTTGGTCGCTAGACATGTTTGTCCAGCAGTCCACCTAAGGTCTGTTCTTTTAATGGCATCTAGCTTTAGTGTTAGTTTGCACGTAGCGATTGTTATACCTATACTACCTTTGTCCGGTAGGATAGGTAGAGTGGTTCCAATTATTTTGGCGAGTTCAACGGCTCTGCAGTTCCCTGGAATGTCTCTGTGGCCCGGCACCCAACAAAGGTGAATGTTGAACTGCTCTGCCATCTCCATGAGAGATGATCGGCATTCAAGGGCGGTTTTAGAATATAATGAGACCGAGTCCAGGCACTTGATGGCGGCCTGTCTATCCGAAAATATGCGGATATCCTTTGCAGATATCACGGTTTTCTTCAGCCAGGACAGAGCTTCTTTAATCGCCAAAATTTCCGCCTGGAACACTCTACAGTGATTAGGAAAAGGGAAAGAGAGGCTTAGATTTAGCTTATCTGAGAAAACACCGCCACCAACTCCGCTATCGGTTTTAGATCCATCTGTGTAGAGATAGATTAACTTGTCCTCCATGAAAGCATCCTCCTCCCAGAATGATCTAGAGGGGAAGCTTACATGGAAGTTTTTGTCAAACCAAAGTTCAGGTATGGTGTAATCGATGTTCTTTGTGAGGATTCCTAATGTATTAAGAATATTGGCATTACCAAATGAATTATTTGTCCACTGTTTAGTCGCTTTAAGGCGAATAGCTGCAGTCGCAGCTACTTGCTTGCTAAAAATGTCGAGGGGTATCAAGTGAAGCAGAATATCTAATGCCGCAGAGGGGGTAGACCGCAAGGCTCCGCTTGTGCATAGACATGCTGTTCTTTGGGCTCTGCTTAGTTTAATGCGGTTGATTGCATTTTCCAAGGCCGTCCACCAGACAACCACCCCATAAGTAAGTATCGGTCTTATGACCGAGATGTATAGCCAGTGGGTTATGCGAGGTTGAAGGCCCCATTTGTTCCCAATGGCTTTTTTGCAAGAGAATAAAGCTATTGTGGCTTTATTGACTCTTTCTTGAATGTTAGGTTTCCAGTTTAGTTTCCTATCAAAAATGAGACCCAGATATTTTGCTGTATCGGAGAAAACTAAACTGGTACCGTTTATTGAAGGAGGGTCTAACAAGATCAGTTTTATGGGGGTTTATTCCCAATCCACAGCGATCTGCCCAGCGGGTTAATCTGTTGAGATTTACTTGGAGGAGTTCTTTAATGGTATTTAGATGTTTTCCTGAGACGGCTATGGCAACGTCATTCGCATAGGCAATCACTCTGCTACCACCCGCTTCCAGGTATATCAGTAGTTCGTTAACTACTAAGTTCCAGAGAAGGGGAGAGAGGACACCGCCTTGCGGCGTACCTCTACTGACATATCTTTTAGCAGACGTCTCACCCAGTTTGGAGTTGATTATCCTGATCAGCTCCCCAAGTGAGCCGTCTACATGCAGAGTTGACAGCGCAGTCGTGATTTCGGATGTGTTGACGTTGTTAAAGGCGCCCTCTATGTCTAGGAAAGCAACCATTGTGTACTCTTTATATTGTAGGGATCGTTCGATGTGGCTAGTCAGAGAGTGCAAAGCCGTTTCCACCGACTTTCCTTTACAGTAGGCATGTTGAGCCGTAGACAGAAGTCTTGGATCAACTTTAGCTCGAATATGGATATCAATCAGTCGTTCTAAAGCTTTCAGAAGGAATGATGATAGACTTATAGGTCTGAGGTCCTTTGGGACTACATGAGAACATTTTCCAGCTTTGGGAATGAATACTACATTGACTTCTCTCCATAACAGTGGAATGTGGATAAGTTCTACACAGTTCCTCATAATATTTTCCAACACTGTTAGAATAATATCTGAGGATCTCTGTAGCTCGGCAGGTATAATACCGTCCGGACCAGCAGACTTGTATGGTTTGAAGCTATGCAGCGCCCAGAGCAGTTTGTCTCTCATAATCAGACCATGAATTTTGGTCACGGTTACAGTAGGCCTGTTTGGGCTGCTACTGGCAGCGAGTTGGGAGCTACCTGGAAAGTGGGTGTCCAGGATGAGTGATTCATCACTTGAGGTTGTCCAAGAGCCATCGGTTTTTTTCAAACAGCTGGGCATCATAGGATTTGTGGAGAGGATTTTTCTAAGCCGCGATGCCTCAGAGGTTTCTGTAATTTTGCCACAGAATGACCTCCAGGATTGTCGCTTTGCCTTCCTCAGTTCTTTTTTGTATAATTTGAGGGATTCTTTATATGAGTCCCTGTCGGTCACTTTTCTTGTGCTTTTTGCTGCGTTGAAAAGTTTTCTGCAGGCGTTTCTGAGCAGTTCCAGTGCCGATGTCCACCAATGTGGCTTTTTCTTGCCTCTTGGTTGTTTTATTACACACTAAAATAAAAATTATCTAAAATCCTTTTTTGTTCATAGCCTTTGGAGCTTAAAGCAAAAAAAACTTTTCTTTTATTTTTACCTGCTGCAATTTTTGCTAAGTAAAATCTATGGGTTTTTCTGCAACATTATATTTATTACGCATTTTCTGGAGAAAAGTGACTCCAAAGACAAAAATTAGCATGGCCAAGAAAAATTAAACAGGCATAGGAATTGGATATCTAAAGACTCAAACTTTATTCAAACGCAAAGGTTACAAGGCTAGTATTTCTTCTAAAAATAAAGTCCTAAATGAAGTTTCTACCAATAATATTAATAGAAAAATTTCCGTTAACTTGGATTAGGGTACACCAAAGTAAGCCTTCTCTTAAATCCTCGATAAATGGTGTCAACATTGGAGATAGACGCTTACTTTAGAACGATTTTTTTCTTAGAATCTACCCGAAAATCATTCTCAATAGAATAGACTAGGCTAATTAAATATAATTCTTTTCTTGATACTGGTAGTCCGGTTAGTTTCGTTCATGTGTCCATATTACCCAAAGATGTTCGACTTGGTGATTTAACTTCTTCAATTTATAAAGTACTTTACTTTATTTTGTTATCTAAAAATTGCAAATCGATTAAAGAAAGTTTCCTTTTTCATTGTGCCAGATGGAATTTCACCTGTGCCGCGACGTCCTTAAAGTTTTTAGTATCACGTTGTAAATAAATCGAAGTCAAAGTAATATGGATTCAAAACAAAACTATAATAAAAACTATTTACTTAATTACGCGCATTTGTGCACTGGTTTAGATAGCAAAATAACTGTTGCATGCGATAACCCGCATCAAAATAAAATGTGTGTAGAATCAGTCGAATTACAGTGTAATGGCAATAAATCTTGTGGTGACACTTCAGTGACAATTATCTTCTGAACGTAGCAGTATCATGCTAGACAGTGCTTGTTTTCCTCAGTTTGAAATTGGCCTCAGTAGCGAGTGCGATATTTTCAGAATAGAACCAGAACCTTTGAATGATATTTGTGTAGGCCCACTTGACGGCGTAATTAGGGATAATTATATAAACTTTGACAAGTCTAAGGTAGCTCCCTTGGATTTTGAAATGCACATCCGCTTAGTGACAGATACTCCATTCTTCTGTGTGCCTCGACGGCTGTCCGTTATAGGAAAGTAAGAAGTAAGTAAAATTGTGAACGACATTCTGGCGCGTAAGATTGTTAGGCCTAGTGATTCTCCCTATGCTTCGCCTATAGTTCTGGTTAAAAAGAAATCAGGCGAAGTACGAATGTGCGTAGACTACCGTGGCCTAAATAAATACACCGTTCGTGACAATTATCCTCTGCCGTTGATTGAGGATTGCATTGAACACTTAGCAAGGAAGAAGGTCTTCACGTTGCTCGACCTCAAGAGTGGTTTTCACCAGGTAAGGGTATCTCCTGAGTCAATCCATTACACTTCCTTTGTTACTCCAAACGGCCAATAAGAGTTTTTGAGAATGCCGTTTGGTCTGAAAAATGCGTCTAGCTTCATAACACGAGTTTTGCGAGAATTCATTGATACCAAATTGATTGTCGTATACATAGACGATAAATTAATTGCCAGTGTTAATTTAACCGATCACCTCTAAGTATTAGCTGAGATTTTGCAATGTTTGGCGGAGAATGGACTAGAATTCAAATTATCCAAGTGTCGTTTTGTATATTCCACAATTGAGTATTTAGGGTATAATATTACAGAATATGGAATCCAGCCTAGTGAATCACACTTACGAGCTATTCGGAGATACCCCATCCCTCAGAATACTAAAAAATTGCATTCGTTTTTTAGCCTCAGCTCTTACTTCAGACGATTTGTCAGCTCTTTCTCCCGAATAGTCAGACCGTTATATGATCTTTTAAAGAAAGATAGGCCGTTTGTTTTTTCCCCAGAGTGCGAAAGTGCTTTCCGACAATTGCAAAATTGACATTTTCACCCGTCCTAGCTATCTATGATCCCAAAAGGGAAACGGAATTACATTGTGACGCAAGCTCATTGGGCTATGGTTCAGTGTTGTTGCAACGACAGGATGACGGGAAATTTCACCCGGTCGCATACTTTCCAAGAGCACAACGGCTCAACAATATAAGTACCATAGCTTCGAGCTGGAAACGTTAGCAATCACATCCGCACTCCGCCGGTTCCGTATCTACCTGAAAGGGATCTCTTTTATAGTGGTCACGGACTGCAGCTCTCTTACTCTTACTTTAAACAAAAAAGCAGTGAATCCTTGTATAGCTCGGTGGGCACTCGAGTTGGAAATCTATAATTATAAGGTGAAACATCGAAGTGGTACCTCCATGCCTCATACTGATGCGTTAAGCAGATGCTATATGGTCTCGATAGTAAACTCTGAAGATATTGATTTTCAATTAAGGGCTTCCCAAAATCGTGACGCAGTTATTTCATCGTTGAGAGATAAATTGGAATCCGAAACATCTAACTCATACGTTCTCGAGGACGGTAAGTACTATACCGACAAATGCAATAGACTTCGCTTTTATGTGCCATCGGAAATGGAAGTTAACCTCATAAAACATATTGATGAAAAGATTGGGCACTTGGGTTCAACGAAATGCTATGAACAGCTCCGAATGCATTACTGGTTTCCGGATATGCTCACTAAAATAAATAAGTTTATTAAAAACTGCATCCGTTGTATAATGTATTTTTCACCTATTCATTCGCGTGAACATAACTTATTTAACATTCCTAAAGAGCCCCTTCCATTTCATACGATTCATTTAGACCATTTTGGCCCGCTTACATCTGTTAATTCTAAGCGAAAACATATACTTCTGGTGGTTGATGCATTCACAAAATTTGTTAAACTCTATCCTGTGATTTCAACGAGTACAAAAGAGGTTTGTTCATCTTTATCCAGGTACTTTGAGTATTATAGTAGGCCTTCGAGGATAATTACGGATAGAGGAACTTGTTTCACTTGACTGGAGTTCAGCTCTTACCTTTTGGATTTAAATATTACCCATGTTAAAGTAGCAGTCCATTCACCACAGGCTAACGGACACCACGTAGAGAGAGTAAATCGTATCCTGACTGGTATGCTAGCAAAACTTAGTGAGCCAATACAACACTCTGATTGGGCACGAATGCTTTCGCAAGTCGAATATGCGCTCAACAATACGGTTCACCGTTCTATACGCACGACGCCTAGTAAGCTCTTATTCGGCGTCGATCAGTGAGGCCCAATAGTGGATAGGATGACTGAATTTTTAGAAGGAAGTGTTTAGGCCATCAAGAAAGTAACTTGAGTCAAATTAGGCAGTGCGCCTCTGAATTCGTACATAAAGCTCAAGAGTACAATCTTAAACAGTTCAAACAACGAAACCAACCTTCAAGCGTTTACAAAGAAGGTGATTATGTAGTTATTAAGAACGTAGATACAACGGTTGGTACTAAGAAATTGCTCCCAAGGTTTAAGGGACCATATGTCATCTACAAGATTTTGCCCTGCGATCGGTATATCGTCCGTGAGATAGAAAACTGTCAGATTACCCAATTGCCTTACGATGGCATTATTGAAGCGAGAAACCTCCGTTTATGGAGAAAAGCAGAGTAACAGTTATTTTGCCGAGTTGAGCGACACTTTTATTTTAAGTTAATTTAAGTAAAGTTTAAGTAAATTTTCATAATTTTGTTGTACTTCTCATTTTACTTATTAACTAAAAAAAATTGTTAATCCAATACTTCCTAAGTACTAATGGATATTTTTTGTGACGAAAGTCCATACTAATAGCTATTGATCGAGGGCGATCAAATTAACAAGTTGCCCGAGATGTAGTAAAATAACTGGAGGAAAAGGAAAAAAGGCAAATGTAAACGCCGGGTAAGCTCAGCTTGGAGCTCAACAAGTCTGAATTGAGACCAACTTCGGTCTGATGTCAGCCATAGCTCCTATAAAAATAGGCAGATGAGCGCTGAACTTCCGCCTTCCGGAGTTTTTGCTTGGTTTTTCTTCTCGTTTTGGCGGCCGAACTGACAGCTCGCAAGAGTAGTGCCTTTTTCCCTAGTCCTCGTGGTGAATCAAAAATAAAAACTTCTTTTGTAAAATAGAATCGAATGTTAATTTCAAATAAATATACCAAAATACCAAAATATATATTTATGCTTCTGTCCAAAAGTCTATCAATTTTTTTTTCTTTAGAGATACTAGCACATTCGTCTGATAAGCCCTTCTGGTAGTTTTTGTTCCCAAACTACTGAAATTTTGATCTGCCGACATTGCATGGGTAGTATAAGTCTTACTATTCAAAGAACAATGTCAGGGATTTTTCAATACCAACTAAACGACTAATTCATAGCAATATGGCCTATCTGGAATCTTACCCTAAATGGTTTCTAGAGTTATTATCTGGTTTAGAAAGTTCTATAAATTGGGAATCTTCAGATTGAAAATAACAGACCTTCTTTTTTTTAACGTAAAATTAAGTAACTATCCAAGTTAGCATTAAATAGAAAGTATTCCTTTTAAATATATAATATAGTAGCTAAATATATTTCTTTTCTACGAATATCATATTTATTTCATACTCTTATCTGAAATTCAAATTTAATGTGTATAAAGCAAAATAGGTTACAAAGTTCAGTTCTTAAATCCTTAAAACGAGGGTTTTTTTTAAGAATATCATACCTTGTTCCAAACAAAACCATATCAAAATTGAGTCTATGAAATTAAAATAGCTTACTTATTTATAATATCGTACGAATGTTACAGATTTATGGAGAACAACTCTAATAGCAAAACTTTCCGGTCTTATATTAACTGTAAACGAAAATATTTGGATATTCCTAAGTTCACTCTTTCTTATAATGTTATATCTTCAAGTTTTTTGTTTATTCATTTATTATTGTTATGTTTTCTTTTAGATAGACACTTGGGATTCCATTCCAAAATCATTCAAACGACTTAAAACGCATTATTAAAAAGTGTAAGTAAAGTGTCAGTCTATTTTTAGATTGTGCCATTCAGTTCAGATTGTGCCATTCAGTTCAAATTTGTATCTGGAGTTAGAAATATTGAAAGAACAAAACTATATTATATGTTAGTGGCTTGATTCATTAAGAGCAATACGAAGAGCTTTGGCGATACTTTTGCTCCTTTCATCTCTTGTAAGTTCCCTTTTAGCGCCCTGCGTATAATGTTCACTCTTCAAAGATTTCAAAGATTTGGGAGACGATTTGTCCCTAGATAACTAAATAACTAGATATTTTTCACTTTTAAAATAACATAGTTTCCGGCTAGCTGGATTCCACTAGAATTCAATAACTGGACAACTCATTTTCCTTAATTGCTGTCATCTATTGGGTAGTTCAAAAACTAGATAAACAAAATATTTAACAATTAGTGCACGAAGTAGACATCTTGAGACAGCGCCTTTTTGCTTGAACTTTTTCTGTCTGTTGACACACTAGAAGTAGGAAATCTAAGTTGCCTATTTTAATAATTAACAGTGTTCGCTGTTTGTCATTTTTGTCATTGGTCGTGTTTATTATGCGTTACTGCTTGATTACGGTCGCATTCAACGCGATCATGCAATTGTCATAGCAACAGAGACATAGTATTTTGTTTTTAAAATCTACACTGCCATGTGTTTGGTTATAAAATTAGCTATTTATGGACAAGTACCGCTCTGCGTTTCGGAAATTTTAAAATGTGATGTATTGATGGAATTTCAATGATCACTTGAAGAAAATCACTTAGGCAACTAGGATGAAAACAGTAGGCAAACAAAGGTAATAAACAATTACTTAAATCAGAGAAATTATGTACAATAAGTTACAGTCATTTCTGCTTCCTTAGTTGGGTGATTGCTACTAATCCAGAGCTGCCATCAAGCGACCAATGTGGTGGATCGCACAAAATATAAACCGCTTAATGTATCTTTTCCAACAAATCCTCTGGAACTAAGCAGAAATTATTTTAATTTTTATAAATATTTGCCATATGGAAAGACTTGGGAAGCCGATTATTGAAAAGTTATCCTAAAATTAGAATGAAGTGATAAAATTGGAATTCATTCAATTATGCTTGTTTTAGAATCAAACAAATTTTTAACTCGATTAATATTGATTTTGTACTGTTTTTATTCCTATGTAGGTAAAGTAATGGTAAACCAGAAACATTACCGATAATCTGCGACTGCACTCAATAGCTTCAAAATATTTCAAACTTAGCACCTTTAATTAGTTTTGTAAATTAATTTATTTCTTAGTTAAATAAAGGATCATTGCTGCATTACCAAAGAATATTTATCTTTTTATGCGAACAAAATCTAAAATATTCTAGAAAGTCAAATTACCTAGCTCTTACGTTCAAATTACTATATGGTTTAATAAAAATTAAATATTAGTATGTAATAGTAACTGGTAGATCACTTAAAATCGCAATGATCCCTTGTCCAGATACGTAAAAAATTGAATGTATTCTGTACTTCTATTAATCTTTTTACTCTATCATGCACCAAATTCAAAAATGAAATTGTATTCTTCTTTAATTTAAATTTTTATCTTACTATTAATTCGCTCCGTTAGTTTATAAAAATGCGCTTGTAGTACAGAAATAAGATTCAGCAGAGAAACACCCGTCTATTCGATCACATATGTACTCATAATCATTGAAGCACAAATATCGTACTGTTGCGGAGCAGTACCGAGTCGACCACCGACGAGTGCACAAGTCAACCAGTGCACTCGCTAATTATCGTGTGCTGTGCAAAAAACCCGCGCGCGTGTGCCAAAAAAAATAAATAAAAAGAAAGTGCAGTGCAGTGGAAAAAAAAATATCACACAGTGCGGGTATCAAACCTTTCCCGCTCCTTTTCGAAGTACTGTTGCTTGCACTCAATCACTGCCATTACTGTATTTACCATAAGGTACGGGCAGTGGCTGAGTGTATGTAATAACTGATGGATAGCGGGTTGTGAGTAAAAAAAATGTTCTTGGTGCACTGTTTGATATTTTTGTATAGGCATAACACCTACAACAATTTGATCCGGTAATCAATGTCAGAATTTTCACTTCGCAGCCTTGCTTAGTATCGTCGGTGTTTGTGTTTGTCTGTGATTATGACTATATAGGGAATTCAGGGTAGACGTAGCCAATGTACGCGGGCTAAAAAGTAATCACGTTTCTGCGTACGTCCATGTCTGTAAGTACAGACCAGCTGTTTTGGCACTTAGTGAAACACAGCTAGATCCCCGCCCACACCTCTCAGATCATTCTGATCTGAAGCTACCTGGCTACGAACTAGTGCCATTATTCTTCTCTCACCGCAGTCTCGCCATTTACGTGCATAGTGATGTAGCTTACCAAACTCCACCACAATGTGATCCATGTTCCAATCCAGAATTCAACTTCATGTGGTTAAAATTCCATCTCCGTAAACAAATTATCCACCACTGCTTTATTTACAGAAGCCCCAAACTGGACAGCAATTCGACTTTTAACGAGTTTGATGCGCTGTCTGACTCCATTCAAAGAATTGTATCCCTGTATCCTCATACTGAAATCGTTATTACGGGCGACTTCAATATACACAATTCTAGGTGGCTTCGACATTCTGGACAGACAACACCCGAAGGACGATGTGTTGAGATCTTCGCTGCGGAAAACAACCTAACGCAGCTTGTAAATGAGCCCACGCGAATACCAGACGTTGATAGTCATACCGAAAACACCCTGGATTTGTTTTTAACTTCTCATCCTGATAAGTACACCGTTGATGTGCTCTCCCCTTTAGGCTCGTCAGACCACTGTGTTATATCAGCTAATTTCTCGTATACTGACCACACAGTTAGAGAAAAGATTCCTAAAAGAAGCAATACAAGAAAGCCAACTGGAGCGGACTTAACAGCTTCTTTAGGAATTTTAACTGGTCGTTATGTTTCCTCGATAACGACGCGGATTCCGCTGCTCATATGATTACAGACACCATTCCCTTTGGAATGAGATCCTTTATTCCTCATCATATAAAACGTATCAAACCAAAAGAAAAGGCATGGTACGATTCGAGCTGTAAAGAGGCCGTCAGGGTTACAGAAATGTTTTTTCAGTCTTTCAAGACCAATTCTGAGGAAAACTGAGGAAAACCGAAAAAAGTTCAAACTAGCCAGAAATGACTGCAACGCCTTTCTTTAGCGTGTGAGATTCCGAAAACTGAGGCAAAAAATACTGCAATGTCCCAAATTCAGTAACAATTTTTGTCCTTCGTCAAAAACATTAGAAATTCGGCCTCATCCTCCATCCCAACGCTCATTTACAATGACATTCCAGCTGTCAGCTCTTTGGACAAGGCCAATCTACTTGTTGCACACTTTGCCGCCAGCTCAACACTCCCAGATTGTGCTTTGTCTCCGCCTACACTTAAGTGCTTCGAATCTTCAATGGGATGAATCTACTTTCGCACTCATGTAGTAGCAAGAGTACTTAAAGATCTCAACATACATAAATCCGCTAGTCCAGATGGTATATCTCCCCTTCTTCTGAAAAGGTGTTCTTCCACGCTGGGAATACCGGTGCGTAAACTTTTTCATCAATCCTACTCTTTAGGACTCTTTCCGAGCAGATGGAAAACAGCATTTGTCCAACCCGTCCCTAAAAGGCGAATCATCTTCCCTCTCCTCCTACAGATCCATCGCACTTACGTCCCTTCTTTCCAAAGTCATGGAAACACTGATAAATCGTCAGCTCATGAAATACCTCGAAACACGAAAACTTCTCAATGACCGGCAGTACGGTTTTCATAGCAACAGGTCCACTGGTGATTTGATGGCATGTCTCACCGAAAAGTGGAACCAAAGCGTACATCAATCTGGCAAAAACAAGATAGTTGCACTTGATATTTCTAAAGCATTTGACAGAGTTTAGCATCAGGCTCTTTTGTCGAAAATGCGTGCGTTTGGGATCGACGACTCTCTTTTTCAATGGATTAGAACCTTTCAGAACGTTCAATTCAAGTTGTCTTGGATGGTTTCAAGTCTGATATTCACAAAATAAATGCTGGTGTGCCCCAGGGCTCTGTTCTGTCTCCGACACTCTTTTTAATTTTCATTAATGATCTCTTGTCTGCTACTTCTAATCCCATATATTCCTTTGCTGGTGACAGTACTCTCTGCTTTTCATATTCGTTCCCGGACTCACGGTCAATCAGTCAATCAGTCAATCAATGGACACCCTCGAACACCGACGAAATGTCTCGTGTCTCACTTTGTTTTATCGCTATTTCCACCACCAGTGCTCCACTGAAATCGCCAGTAGCATCCAGCCCATTCAAACTTTCAACCGTAACACCCGTCTCGCTATGACTGCTCATCAGTATACCCTCAAGCCCATTTTCGGACGTACTCTAAAATATCGTGATTTGTTCCTAAGCCGTACAACGGTACCTCTCTTTTCTTCCTCCCTAAATTTCCAGTTTCAGTTTTTCAGTCTTCAATGCATTTTAGGAAAAGGGAGGATTTCTCTTTAGAAATAGTACATATATTCCACACGTATGTATATATTATATGTTTACCTATATTTCAGTTTCAGTTTTAAATGCATTTTATTTACTTAATCATTAACTCTTACATACTAACAAAAAATGCTTAAATGCTTACAATTACTTAACAATCTTATACTAACCTACGGGCCCCACACAGGCACTCTAAGCTACTCTAAATTCTTATATCCTTGTCTTTCGACTTCATTTACATTTTATTTGGAAATGTTTATTTTATATACTTAGGGCTAAGAAAAAATTGTTAACAAAAAACTTAGCCTATGGATGTAATTTTTTATTTTTTATAAAAACTTAATATCTAACTTAAAATAAACCTTAGTCTACTTAACCTATATACACAATACACACATACAGATACAAAGGCATTATGCACAATATTATACATACATTAGTATATACCTTTATATACTGGTATATGTATATATTTCTTAAATGCTAACCTAAACCTATGTAAGCTGGCCATTGGTCAGCTCTGCCTCATTAGTGAGGCTGGTCCGTAATTGACGGAAACGACGACGAAACATCTTCTCCATCATTCAACCACCAGAAATGCTAGTGCTGCCGAACGACATCCCTCTTATCGCGATTCCCCACCGCCCTACTGAACCTGAGACGATCCACACTGACGTGTGGGACGTCTCTGTTGTAGTTGAGTCGCCTGTCCCCAGCTGTCTGAGCGACATGGAAGATTAACGGGACCGCTGATCTATCCTGGATCAACCCTATCTGATCAAGGTAGAGGAGGAATGCTTCCGGTGGAACGAAGCCGTCAGAATGCACACTCCCGTGGTAAAGGTAATTGGGGTAGAAAGCCCCCGATATCAGGTTATTCGTCGAGGTCATTGCTCTTGCAATGTGCCTTCGAGTCAGCTTAATTACGAAGTTGTCCACTCGTATTAGGTTCGCCCTATTGTAAAGGACCTCATTAGGATAAAATTTCTTGTACTCCGACTCTGGTGTTCTGTACAAGCGGAGGCAAGCCCTCTCAAACACCAGAATCTTTTCCATTAAGCTTGCTCGTACATTGAACCACACGGGACAACCAAATACCAGCATGGGCCTGATAAGGGCATCGCATCGAGTTGGCTGCTATAAAACAGTCTCTTTGTAAGGGCAAATGCACCTTTAACTCTGGCCAGAGCAGCATTTACATTTTTGCCAAAATACAGAAACTGATCTAGCCAGATTCCAAGGTATCTGACTACATTTCGACAGGCAAGAGGTTGTCCGTGTTGTCCAATGATAGAGAACTTTCGCCAATTTTTTCGGGTGTCCCTAGAGGCTCCAGACAACGGCGTCTTAAAGAGAATGGTTTCCGACTTCTGAAAGTTGATTTTCAACTTCCAGTCATCGCAAAATCGTCTTATCTTATCGAAACCACTCTGCAAGAGAGTATTAATGACCTCGATTTTTGGACCTGTTCTGTACGTTATCAAATCGTCTGCGTACGCAATAGTATGGGGAAGTGAACCTATCAAGTCGCTTGTAGAAATGTTGAATAGGATCGGCGAATTGACCGCGCCCTGCTGAAGACCATTTTTAATTTGAAATATTCCAACAGAAGTCACATCGCCATTTTTCACGATGAACTGTCTGTTGGTTAGCATATTATAAAGAATGTACAAGAGAGGTTTGCTGATCCCCAGCCTAGTCAGCTTATAGAAAAGACCCTCTAACCATACAGTGTCGAAGGCCTTCTCCAAGTCAACAAGGCAGGCACCAGTGCACTGTTTCTTGCCTTTGTTCCATTGAATATCGGACACCAGTTTAGACGCGGCATGTGAGATATCATGTCCCACCTTAAAACCGAATTGATTATCCGGAACTATATGTTTGTCCTCAACCCACCTAGACAGAGCTCTATTGATTACTTTTTCAAAAACCTTACTGATATTCGGAGACTTATCGGATTCGGTAGGAGACTTATCGACCAGAGATTCGCTGGATTGGATATATCCTTTCCCTTTTTGGGGATAGGTTGAACCACCGTCGTTTTCCAATGCGCTGGATAATGTGCATTATTAAACAGGATGGTGTAGATGTCCACCGCTCCTAGCGGAAGGTGTCGAAGCACGATATTCGGAATACCATCGGTCCCCACTGATTTCTTAGCTCTGATTGTGTCGAAGATCTCATGGAGTCCTTCCTTCGAAATGAATGGGGGTAGACCACCCTCTCTGGCAATGACCTTATTTGCCATATTTTCGTCGCTAAACCGGGTGAAACCAGAGCCCTCGGATCGCCAGTTCTCTATTTCATTTCGAACGCAGATGTCGTGCACAAAGACGCGACTGTCGAGGTCGTAATTAGGGCCAGTGGTATCAGTGGCCTTGTATACTTCCTGGAAAGTCGCCCCTATGGCCTCAACCTTCTCCAGTGGATCCTCGATCACAAAGAAGTCGTCATCATCAGCGGCCTCATTTGGATCAATACCTGCTATTGTCAGTAACCGTTCGTTGTCTGTTGTCCGGGCTATTTTAAGACACTGAAGGTCGTTTTGATTTTTTCTCCGAAATAGTTTATTTATTTGCGGAAACATATTCGGGTTGCTGGTATTTACAGACCGAACCTTGTTGTTCCAATACAAACTTACAGAAATTCTGTAATTTCCTTTTATTAGCGTTTGAATATTTTTAATCGACGACTTCAGTGTCCTAATCTTCGGGTCTTGTTGGTCAGTTAACTGTCTGTACAAGTTTTTGAGTCTTGTCAGAAGTCTACTTTTCTGTCGGTGTAGTGCGTCAATAGTAGGATTGCGGAACAGGTCTTCGTTAGTCGTACGTCGATACCGCGGTATTGTAGTGTCCATAGTTTGTTTAATTGTCTCGTCCATTTGTTTTAGGTAATTGTCGATCTCCTCGTTTGACAAATTCCTATTGAACGGTGGGTGGAGCGTGTTCGAGGAGAGCGCTCTTTTCAAGGTTGCGGAGAAGCGTGTCCATCGAGTTTTTTTGTCCAAAGAATATCTTTGGACAAACTCCTCCAATTCCGCAATTTCGTTAACTCCCTAAATTTCCTTTGCCCGCGCTGTGTACAATCACCTTAAGGGTACTCAAACCCCTTGAGCGCGCGCTGATTATAAAAAAAAAGTTTGTTAGGTATTATTCAGACAAAGGAAACTATAAATAAAACTATTGACTTTCTTTTATAACATCACCAATAACCCACAACCTCCATGATATTAACACAAAGTAGCATATAACTTTTGTATCTTCGCCTTCATGCAATACGAACATTTTACTTTTAAAAGTGTGTACTTTCCATTCTCTGCCAACTAAACCTTAAGTTCCTTTCTTTCATTCCATTATCTGTACATTTGAAACTCTTATCTTGTTATTGCAGTGAGAAACTATTTTTCTTCTTTAGATCATCAATAATTTTAAAATTTGACTATGTTCCAAGCTAAACTCAATAAAGATACCCATCCTGACGTATCTAATGCCTCGTGACATTTAAATCGATTTCATATCTAGATTTGTGAAAGTACTTAAATAACTGATTCTGAGTTTGTAAAATAAAATACTAGACCCACTCGAGCTCTCAATAAAAGTACAATACTTAAAAAGAGTTGCCAAATAGGCACTTATGGTATGCATCGTGGCTATTTTCAATATAGGGAAAAACAAACTCTGTTAAAGTTTCCTTTTAGTCTATGTACTATGAATGTTACTTTTTATTTAAATGTCAACTGCAATATGTATGTAATTATATTATCAAACTAACTGTTATATATACAAAAATGTATTGTATTTATGTCTCAATATATGTCCCATATGAGCTTTAGAGCATTTGTTGATTTTATGTTGTAAACCCTGATCAAGTGGCAAGACTACAATCTTTCTTCCTCCTTTTTGAGATTCAGGTAACTGAATCAATATCAATACCAATCCCATCAAACATGCGACTGGAGTACATAATAAAATAAATTCAACAAAAATTTATCTTTTATTTAAGTTTATTTAAGACAGTTTCTGGCTTATTAAAGTTGCTTAAATTAAATTTTGCAAATACAACAACAGTATTACATAACACTTCAACTAATCCTATATGGCAAGGTTTTAAAGGAACATACTCGTATGTATATGTACAAAAGGAAATAAATAATGTTGTATATACCGAAATCTATAAAAGCGAGTGCTTGTATATATATATAGTGTTGTATGTACTGAAATCTATAGCTGCAACTGCAGCTATTCGCCTTAAAGCGACTACACGGAAGACAAATAATTTATTTGGCCACGCTAATATTCTTAATATATTAGGAATCCTCACAGAGAACATCGATTACACCATTCCTGAACTTTGGTTTGACAAATCCTTCTGGGGAGAAAATGAAGGACAAGTCAATCCACTTTGGCACAGATGTATCTAAAATCGATAGCGGGGTTAATAGCGGTGTTTTCTCAGATAAGCTAAATCCAAACCTCTCCTTCCGTCTTCCAAATCACTGTAGCGTGTTCCAGGCGGAAATTTTGGCGATTAAAGATTAAATCATCTGTCCTAGATGAAAAAAAAAACATGATATCTGCAAAGAATCATCTTTTCTGATAGTCAGGCCGCTATCAAGTCCCTGGACTCAGTGTACTTAAATTCTAAGACCGCCCTAATTGTGTGCAGGAATTGTTGGCCGGATATCCGGACTGTGCCAACAAGCAAAATTTCCGCTATTAGAGCGAACACAATGTTCGGCCAAGCATCAATGCATCCACAAAGATTGACTTTTTTGGTACGGTTTATGTCATGGCGGCATCAACGGATCTTATTTCTTTCCAAATGAGGAACGAGACACCGTTACCGTCTTAAGTATGTAGCGATGTTAACCGACTTTCTATAGTCAGAGCTTGACAACATCGATATATCTGAGCTGTGGTTCCAACAAGATGGTGCTATATGCCATACAAGGGACGCAACGCTAGAAATTTTGAAGGAGAAATTTGGCAACTGGGTCGTCTCACGGCGAACGTTCATCAATTGGCCGCCACGAACATGAGATTTGACACCACTCCATTATTTTCTTAGGGCTATGTCAAGTTCTTAGTACCAACCACTTTGAACGAGCTCGAGGCCAACATTCGACACACTACTGTCAGAATAACTCTGCATATATTGGACGGAATCATCAAAAATTGGACCGACCACTTGAAGCACTGCCAGCAAAGTCCAGGCGGTCATTTGAATGATGTATTATTCCACACATAATGGCATGAATGTAGCTTCAAAGTAAAACCAGAATCAATTTTATATCTCACACCGCTGTTGTTTTATTTAATTTTTGTTTTTATAAATGTACGATGAAGGAACTTAACAGTTTTAGTGTTTTGCAAGAACATTAATTTATGATTAAATTCCAAAATAAATATTTCACATGGATTAATAACATCAAAAAAGTGGATAACTCGTACAAGAGATATGGTAGTTGCTACTTACTCAGGTATCTTTTCAACGAATGTGTTAGGAAAATTGTACACTGTTCATCCACGTGAATGTTTTCAGCATTTAATGTTGAGTCTTTAAAAACAGGTAATGGTCAGATATATGCGTTAAATCGTGACGCATTCAGAGAATTCAAATTGCTGGGAAGTGGTTCACAGTGGGATGATACAATTGCTATTTTATTGGCAACATGTCTTCCAAAACAACCCCAAGCTTTATTGGACAAATATAAAGATTCCATTAGTGAAGACATAATACACAGATTATGCACATTACGTCTAAATTTTAATTTACATTCCACACAAGAAATATGGATGTATTAGTTATGATTAAAACCATTTGCTTACTTATTTCGAGTGAACCACTTAAAAATTTAGGAATTCTATCACCTAACAGATCAGAAAGCGACCTTTTTAATCGTGATATACAACTAGAGCAATCATATAATACTGAAGAAATAAATTCGTATGTTCAAATTAAGTAATCAAAATTATTACAAGAAAAAAATGCTATTTATGATACAATTATAAATGGAGTTAATACTCGAGACGGTGGTTTCTTTTTTCGGGTGTACCAGGTGGAACTGGGAAAGCATTTTTAATCTCACTTATTTTGGCAGAAATATAGTTCACAGGATAATCTTTCGTTAGGAATTGCGTCATAACAATTGCTGCAACTTTATTGAATGATGGTAGAACAGCTCATTCTGCACTAAAATTTTAATACACAAACAAATGAAAATACAAATGCAATATGTAACATCAAAATAAGTTCTGGTGTGGCTAAAGTGGGACGGCATTAGATAGAACTCTAAAAGATGCATATCTGAATTTATCTATATTGTGGCGAACCATTACTGAATTGAAATTTAAAAAAAATATGCATGTACACTTCAAAATTATCCATTATATTGATGTTGATGCCATAAATATGAAAATAGAAGATATATTACAATGTGAATCATTTTGTATTTATTTTAATCTATTGATAAAGTGAGAGATGAAAACGTAAGTGTCAATTCAAAATTTCAATAGAATTTCTAAATTCACTACCATCGCATAATTTATAATTAAAAATTGGTTCCCCGATCATTTGGTTACGTAACCTCAATGCATCAAGACTTTCTAATGGAACAGATTAATGGTCAAAAAAATTATGATAGGTGTTCTAGAGACAACAATTTTGAATGGATAGTTCAAGGGGGAGTATGTTTTGTTACCAAGTATACCAATAATGCCAGTTCTCTTTCCATCTAACTTTGGCAATGACCATAAACAAAGTACAATATCACACAATTAACGTAATACATATGAAAAAAATACTGGGAATTATATCTCGAATCACTCTGAGTGAAGAAAAACTCTCCGTCCTATTCGGACTCCCATCCCTGGAGAGCAAACATAGAAACCAAACACACCTGAGTTTCAAACCACTACAAAAACAATTTTCCTTTCTCCTCCTTCTATCTTTCCGCCCGCGCCCTGGCAACAGTAAAAGGGTATCAACCCCTTAGGCGCGCGTAAATTATAAAAAAAAAAAAAAAAAAAAAATGTGTCCTTGACTTAGGAAATCGACGTTTTTCCTAAGAACCTGCCTGTTTACGTCTTGAGAAACCATCCAATCTATTTGATTATGCACAAGATGCATGAATAAAAAATATTGTTCACTAATTAGCATTAAGATAAAAATATTATAGTATTAAATAATTTATAAAAATCTTGAATACATTTTTGTATTCAATATGTCCTGTAAAGTGAACAATTTTGACATTAAACTGACTGGATTAACTTTGCAAAGATAATCAGCTCGATGAACAACCTGATCTCGAGGGATATTTTGTGTCTATTATGGATGTTATTACAAACTTCGTCGCTCTAGAGGCATTTCTTTGTTCAGATTATTAAAGGCTAATCCATGACCGATTATCGATGGCAAGACTCTTCGATCAATTGCAGACAGGTTCCCACCAAAGACAGAGGAGCCACAGAGAGAATTGCGGGATATATTCGCACAAGAGAATTCCGATATGAGGTAGCACAAGGAATTGTTGTGGCTTTGTAAAGGAGGGAAAATTCGCTGATTGTTTTCTTCAAATTATAATTATATAAATGTAAATTCGTTTAGTTTTAGTACAGTATGCATATCTTTCTAATAAGTATATAAGAATTAATAAATTCCAGTAATAAATCATTTGAAATGAAAAGGAATGAAAGGATTTCATTGATTTCTACGCTAAAAATCCTGCGATCGATTCCCAGGCTCTACACAGATTCATATAGTAAAACACTCTTGCGGCAGATGACGACAAACCTCCGAAATTAAAAACTTCTGCTTATGTCTTCTACAGTCTCTTATTCTCTCCCCATTCGGAGTCGCCAATCTCTTTTTTTTGTACACAAAAACGACAAGACGAGTAAACATAGTGATTCTTTTTATTCTTCTTCTTCTTGTAAAGGGATTTCCAATAGGGACTTGACAACTTTGAATTTAATTTGTGAACGCACTCTTTCACTAATCATTAAACTGTCACTGTCAATTTATTCAGTAAACTCAACATTTTCATCATGGTAAAGTACACGAACGAGCAACGTCTGCAAATTATAAAAATTTTCTACCGAATTTCGGTGTCGGTGACTGCAACTTTAAGAGCGTTAACTCCAATTTTCGGTCGTAATTCTCGCTCTAGTAGACAGGCAATAACAAGTTTAGTGCAAAAATTTGAGTCTATATATTCGTTGTGTGATGTTGCCGTGTGAGTGTGACAACGGGTTGGTCGAAGTGTCGCAAATATCGCTGCCGTTCAGGCGTCCATACCAAACGATCCAAATCAGTCAATTCCACGGCGTTCTCAAGAATTGGGCATCGCTCAGACCACATTATGGCGTATTTTGCGTAAGGATCTTGGTTTACACCCATACAAGATCAAGCTGACTCAATAATTGAAGCCGATGCTCCATTTGAAGCGACGTACGTTCTCCGATTGAGTTCTGGAGAAGATGCGCCAAGATGATGAATTTCATCGCAAAATCATCTTCAGTGACGAAGCTCATTTTTGGCTCAATGGGCTCGTCAATAAGCAAAATATGCATTATTGGTCAGGTGAAAATCCACATGTGCTTCATGAATCACCACTTCATCCATAAAAAATAACTGTTTGGTGCGGTTTGCATGCCGGCGGCGTTATTGGGCCATATTTTTTCGTCGACGATAACAATCGTCACGTTACTGTGAATGGTCAGCGTTATCGCGCCATGATCGCCGATTATTGGAAGATATGGACTTAGACGACATGAGGTTTCAACAAGACGATGCCACAAGCCACACAGCGCACGCTACAATCGTTTTATTGAATAGTAAGTGAGCGTGTTATTACAAGAAATGGGCCAGTCGATTGGCCGCCTCTTTCGTGCGATTTAACGCAGCTTGACTATTTTCTGTCGGGCTACGTTAAGTCATTGGTTTATGCCAACACGCCATTGGAAGAGCTCAGAGCCAACATTGAATGCGAAATAGCGGCCGTTTCGGCCGAAATGTGTGGTCGAGTCGTTGAAAATAGGTCCAACGAATCGACCGCTGCAATCGTGCCCGCGGTGGCCATATGAACGAAGTCGAGTTTCATTCATAAATGTTTTGATTGTACTTCAGCCGATAGTAAAGTTTTTAAAATATCTCAAATGGTTTGCGTTTTATTAAAAAAAAAAGTTGTCAAGTCCTTATTGGAAATAAGTATAATATACTCGTAATATAACAAACATGATTGATAATGTAAGTTTATGACTGACTGAAATGAAGAAACAGTAAAGTTAATTATGTATAATATATGATTATCAAAATATATATTGTATTTTGCAGTCCAATGTTGTTACTGAAAAGATATTTAATTGAAGGAGTCAAAGGGTGAAAGAAAAAGCAAAACCATGTAGGTTCATACATCCGCGAAAAATATATGTATTCGTTTTCGAAATTAATTTCAATGGTTTTTCGTTTTAAAACATGAATCAGATCCGGAAAACGAAGCTTTGATGGAAGGAAATGGTTTTCATTCATGTAACCTGGTGCTGCGTTATTAAGCATGCATGCACCTACACTCATATGTACCTCCATACATAAATGTGGCTGGGTATGTGGAATACCTATAATAGTTTGAATATCTGCCAATCAGTGATTAGATTCCCTGATAATTACCTGGTGGTGTTGTTAATTGCAAAAGTATATTTCGTTTGATCGATAATAATAGGTGGAACTCAAGACCCGAACCCATGGTCATTTTTTATGGTAAATCTCCTTTACTTGCCAGTTGGCAATGCTCACTGAAAAGTTACGCAGAGAATTTAAAGCTTGCTGAATAATAAGTGCATATACAATAAAAATCCAGTGATTTTTTTTAAATTTGTGGTTAATTATGAGTGGCAATGAAGCATTAAGTGCAGATCCAGTTGCATCACAAGATGCTCGACTGGAAAGGCTTTGTTCGTACACAATAATAACTATGGGACTAAGTCAGGAGAGATGGCAAACAATGATAAGAAATGAAGATCTAAAGGTATTTTTATTTTTAATAAGTTAATCTCAATACTAATTTTCTACATGCGCGAATTACGTTATAAAAACATATATATAATATGTTTAAAGCAAGAAAAGCGCTGTGTTTATTAACCTGTTTAAAACAAACAAAAACTTGGTGTATTTCACAACAATAAGGAAATAGACATGATGCTTAAACTATTTCTGTGGCTCTAAATAATTTATGTAGTCTTGTACGAGTATTTACGTATAATTCCATTTAAATATTGGTATATATTATGGCTGAAAATTAGTATAAAGTCGAGATATATGTATATAATTATATATACGATCATTACACTTGAGTATTGACAAAAACAAAAGTGTCTCCAAGCTGATTTTTGCATGTTCTCGTTAATGTACAATAACATCCAGAAAAATTCCGAAAAATTCCCTTCGATAAAATTGAATTTCAGTTCAATTTAATTTCATTTCATTTGCTCGTAAGGTAACTCTATCAATGTCTTATAAGATTGCATCTTACAGCTGCAGAAACTTGGTACACAAACTTATAGGACAGCAGATTGTTATAAGAAAAAAATTGTTATACAACATGAGCAAGCCTAATAGTGGGTAATAAAATCATGCTTTTTTAGGAATATTTGTCATAAAAAGTTTTTTAAGGGCAATCAAAGCCTACATGCTTGGCATTCAATAAAACGTTAACGTACACGAAAACAAGTCAATGAGAGATCAAACTCGGTTGTGAGAATTTCTTTTAAGTGTTAGTAATGTATATGATAGTAAATATGAAAAAAAAATACAATAAAAGAAACTCCGAACAATTCTAATTAGTGAAAATTTGTAAATTATATTTTTTTTTTGTTCTTACACAACTTGACTTCTTGATGGTCTAAACGAGAAAGAGAGTGATATCAAAACAAAAATCAATTATTTGGAGATTGAATATTTAAGTGGACTGTAACTATTCGTTGTTTAGAAAATAGCATGAGAAGAATACATAGAGTAATATATACAATGTTTGGCTCAGTTCTATTGTAGTATGAATAATAAGTAAAACAAATAATCAATTCATTAATTAATAGCGTAAAGTTAAAATGAAGTTAAATGAAAAATGATTTGCTCAATAAAATAAATTATTCAGGAACATACTGCCCCCCTGAAAGATTGGTAGATCTTTCAGCCATTGGCAAGGGGACAATCTTTACGATGGGTCGGACATATTCTCCGACCTGTGTTTTCACAGTAACTACTCTAACTTGACTGTCTCTTCCAGGATGTAACTGCTTTATTCGGCCAAGCATCCATTTTGACGGTGGCCGGTTAGGTTCCTTTAATAGCACGACGTCGCCGATCTTGAGTGATAATTGTTTGCCGTGCCACTTCGGCCGCTGTTGCAGAGAGGTTAAGTATTCTGCATGCCATCGTCGCCAGAACCCTTGTTTTAGTGTCTGGAAAAGAGACCAATTAATATGAGGAGAAATGTGTTTATTTCAATTAAACTCGTCAGGTCGAGGAATCGAAATATATGGTTCACCAATTAAAAAGTGAGCCGGACTTAGAGCTATTGGATCCGTATCTGAAGTAGGCCACAAAGGTCGTGAATTAAGCAATGCTTCCACATGTGTAAGCAAGGTGTGCATTTCTTCGTATGTGAGTCTTTGATCCTGAATAATGCGCTTTAAGTGTTGCTTGACCGACTTTACGCCCGCCTCCCACAATCCGCCAAAATGTGGGGCCGATGGAAGAATAAATTTCCATGCTATTTTATCCCTCGATAAATGGTATATAACTGCATCTACGAGTATATGGTGTTGACTTATCAAAAGTTGAAACATTTCATTTAAATTCCGCTTAGCTCCATGGAAATTTGAGCCATTATCGCTCCAAATTTCTGCAGGCTTGCCACGACGGGCTGCAAACCTATCAATTGCGGCAAGGAAGGCGGAAGTTGAAAGGGCACTCACCAATTCTAAATTAATAGCCTTGGTAGTGAAGCACACGAATAACGAAATATAGCCCTTTACGAACTTTGGATTTCGTCTTCTGGCCAAGCGTAATGTTAGTGGTCCTGCATAGTCTACTCCGACTTTACTAAAGGGGCGCGCGAAGCAGATACGCTCAGAAGGAACGTTACCCATAAATTGTTCCACCGAGAATCTACGATGACGGAAGCATGATACACATTCGTGGACGACTTTGCGTATAAGGTTACGAACTCCGATAATGTAGAACTCTTAACGAAGGATTGCAAACATCTGAGATACACTCGGGTGTAAGTGTCTTTTGTGGATGTACACGAGGATGAGCTTCTCGAGCCTAGTGTCCTTGTTAATTATTATCGGATGTTTCGTTGCAAAATTAAGCTCCGACTCTACAATACGACCACCAACGCGGAGCACCTCATGTTCATCTAAAAACGGGTTAAGACATGCTAGTTTACTTCCTTTTCTTAGCATCTTCTTTTTTATTGTTCGAATTTCAGAAGAAAAAGTAATCGATTGATAGAATTTTATTAGTTTTATCTTTGCCTTATATAACTCTTCTGATGAAAGTGAATTAAATTCGAACTTCGACTACGACGCGAATTTATAGTAAATCGAATGACGTACGCAAGGACACTAATTGATTTCATATAACGAGACGAGTGATTGACTATGATTTCAAAAATGTTCGCGGTATGACTTTGTGCAACTAAAACCTGAGCTGGCTTCGCTTTTCTTTCTTCAAATTCAAGACAAGAAATATCTGCTAAATCATAAGTTGAAATAGGTCTTTTTGTGTTCTCGTCTTTAATCCATGCTGGTCCCATCCACCACATATCATTTTTTATCAACTGAGAAGGTAGAATACCGCGGGATGCACAATCAGCCGGATTGTCTTGCGATCGTACATGGTGCCAATGCTTTCTTGGAATTAAAGATAATATTTCAGATGTGCGATTTGCAATAAAAACCGACCACCTTTTTGGCAATGCCGAAAGCCAATGAAGGACAATCGCTGAGTCAATGTAGACACTAATTTGCATATCTTCGAATTGTAAAGAGCTGTTAAGTTTACTTACTAAACGAGATAGCAGAACCGCTCCGCAAAGCTCAAGACGTGGAAGGGATACAACTTTGATTGGGGCTACCTTGCTTTTGGCAGCTACGATAGTGCTAATAATGCTTCCAGTAGAATCCACACTGCGACAGTAAACGACGGCTGCATACGCTTCAAGTGATGCATCACAGAATCCAATAAACTCGACGTTATGCTTAGATGTCCAGAGGATTCGTTGAATATTCAGCTCCTGAAGCAACGAAAGTTGTTCTCGAATAGATTACCATTTATTTGAAAATTCGCTTGATATACTCGTAGTATCGTCCCAAGTATATTTCTTGTGCCAAAGTTCCTGAAAGAGAATTTTAATAGAAATTATGACTGGAGTTAGAAACCCAATTGGATCAAAAATTCTCGATGACTCCGACAATATGTGACGTTTTGTGAAAGGCGAATTTACACTTAAGTTAACCTTGTATGAAAAGGAATCCTTGGCAGGGGACCACTGCAGGCCTAGTAATTTTACACAATTGTACTCCTCGAATTCTCTTGGTGTTATTTCCCGTTGGTCTTCCGGTAGACTTAATAGCAAAGGCCAGCAATTAGTAGTCCATTTGCGGAGATTGAACCCACCTGAGCGTAGTAATTTTATAAGTTCCAAACGTAGAGAAGTGATTTCATCGACGGAATCGGCTCCGGTAATGACATCGTCTATGTAAAAGTCATTAAGTAAAACCTTGGACGCACGCGGAAAAATGTTAATCGAATCTTGAGCTAACTGGTATAAAGTTCTTACTGCAATGAATGGTGCACAGGCTGTCCCATAAGTAACTGTCAGTAAACGATAATGTTTAAGTGGTAAATTATTTGAATTCCTCCAAAGAATACATTGGAAATCTGTATGGTTGGGATGAACTCTAATCTGGCGAAATATTTTTTCGATGTCCCCAGATATTGTGTAGAGATGTCTACGAAACGCAATGCATATCGAGAAAAGGTCACGCTGATGTGTTTGACCAGTAAGAAGAGAATCAGTGAGTGATCGATTGTTATTTGCTTTGGCAGAACTATCAAACACTACTCTCACTTTAGTCGTGCTGTTATCAGTTTTGAAAACTGCGTGATGAGGAAGGTAATAACACTCTTTGGAAGATCTGTCTATGTCATCTTCAGCTACCTCTTCCATATGACCTAATCTTAAATATTCCTCAATGAAATTTGTGTAACTTTCTTTTAACTTTGGATCCGAACTAATTCTGCGTTCTGTCGACAAAATCGTTTAAAGGCCACATTAAAACTACCTTCAAAATTTAAGTCTTCATTTGATTTAAATGGCAGTTGAACACTATATCTTCCATCAGGCAGGCGGGAATGAGTCTGGCAAAAAATATCTTCTGCATGCTGATCTTCTGCAGACAACTTTTCTTGATTTTGAATTTCCTCTAGTTGCCAAAAGTGCTCGAGATCAAATGGAAAAACAGAACCTAATCGAGTGCAGAACGACTTAACGCTTTTCTGAGAAGTGGGGTCATTCGTGTTTCCAGATGCTACCCATCCGAATATTGTTGGGATTAGATCGGGCATTCCTTGCAGGC
This sequence comes from Volucella bombylans, assembly GCA_949129095.1. NCBI lineage: Eukaryota > Metazoa > Arthropoda > Insecta > Diptera > Syrphidae > Volucella > Volucella bombylans. Next base: position 454,028 of record OX422140.1, on the reverse strand, counting down.
CACGAACTGGTTTTCCATTAAATATACTGAAAGCCTTGTCAGCCCCGATGAGTAAATCAATATTACCTGGTACGTTAAACTTCGGATCAGCTAACTTAAACGAAGTGAGTAAATTTGAATTGATTGTGGCTGATGCAGAAGCTGGGATTAACGATGTGAGCTTTGAAACGATATAGCAAGAAACGTAAATAATATCTTTAGTAAGTCGAGAGAAGAGTTTTAAGTGTGACAATTCCGTTTGTAACACCAGCTGAAACTGATCCAACACCTACGATAGGAATACGAGCAGGTTTGCGGACGAGTCTTAAACGCTGAACCGTCTGCTCCATAACAAAAGATACTTATGATCCTGTGTCCAGCAATAATCGAATGGTCTGAGGAATCCCTTGCGAGAGTATATGCTATAGCAGTTGGCAACGTCGTTTGAATTGAACGATTAGAGTTAAACAAGTTGCTTTCTGCAACTATTGATGAGCAAAGCGAGAGAGGAGCTGCGGTTGAAGATTCAGATGTTGGTGGATTCGATGAATTTGCTGAATTTACATCTGCAGTGGTAGCCGACAATTGTTAATAATGAACAAGCGAGTGGTGACGGGAGTTACAAATGCCACAACGAAAGTTGGAGCGGCATTTATTTTGAGAATGCCCAGCATGTAAGCAGTTAAAACACAATGAATTTTCTTTTACAAATAAGCGGCGACGAATAATATCAAGAGATAAGAACGTAGGACATTTACTTAACTTGTGATCGGCTTTACAGTTAGGACACTGTATGTTTGTCTCAACTAAATGAAATTGTACAGATTTAAGCGTTTTACCACGAGATTGATTCATACGAGATAGAGCCTGACATGATTCCAAAGCATCGCAACGACCTTGCAAGAATTTTAGAAATTCGTTTATCGTACAGTTGTCCCTAGAGCCGCTTTCTTCGGCCCATGCTTGTCGTGTCTCATGATCAAGTTTTTGCAGCAAAATGAAAATAACCCAATGATCACGACTGGTAGCTTTAAGTGCTGCTAAGCCCCTAATTATTTCATCAGCACTATCAGTGAGTTTTCGTAAATGTTGTACACTTAGGGAGTTCATTGTAGGCGTTGACAGAAAAGATTGTATATATGACTGTATAATTTATTAGAACGATCGTAAAGTTGCTCTAAACGCTCCCAATCGTCCATATAGTTAGAGTCAGAAACAGGTATATGTCTAATCAAGGTAGCTGCCTCATCGCGAAGAAAGGACTTAAGATATTGGAATTTTTGGGTTGTTGTTAAATTGCACTTAGTGTCTATGGAACCGATGAACAGATCGCGAAAACTGGGCCACTCTTTATAATCACCAGAAAAAATAGGAATATTTATTTTAGGCAGTGCAATGGAAATTGATTCCTTCGAAGTTTGAAGGATCTCTAATAATGACTTTTGCTGGCTAGCTAGGTTATCTATGACCGATGGTTTTTCCAGGGGTTTTCAGCATTTCGCCTTTCACGAACAGCCTTTGCGAGGTTAGATTGAGCAGAAAAATATTTAGTTTCATATTCTTCAAAATCATCTTCAGATGCTAAATCATTTTCACCGATAAAATCAAATAGTTGATTTTGTAATTTCACGAATTCTGTCCACGCTTCTTCTAGTTTTTCGAGACGAATTTTCAAGAGTTCAAGAGTAACACGTTGGTCAATGTTTTCCGCGAAAATTTCCGCCCGAGTTATGCACCCCTTAATATGCCCACGTTTGGTTTTAATGGCACTCATTTTCGTTTTAAATTTACACAATAAGTCTACAAATTAATATAATTTATCTTTTAATAAACCGAGAATGCATGCAATTGTCTCAATAAAGCACATGCGGTTAATCATGCAGAAAAAAAATTGTTTGTATCACGTGTTCATACAATAAATCTCAGATCATAAAAAAAGGATACAACGAAGAGAAAAAAAAATCCTCTCTGTGTCCAAATCAAAAAAGTAATGAAATAATTTTCACAAATCTGGCTTAAGAAGGACCAAAATGTATATGATAGTAAATGCGAAAAAAAATTACAATAAAAGAAACTCCGAACAATTCTAATTAGTGAAAATTTGTAAATTATATATTTTTTTTGTTCTTACACAACTTGACTTCTTGATGGTCCAAACGAGAAAGAGAGTGATATCAAAACAAAAATCAATTATTTGGAGATTGAATATTTAAGTGGACTGTAACTATTCGTTGTTTAGAAAATAGCACGAGAAGAATACATAGAGTAATATATACAATGTTTGGCTCAGTTCTATTGTACTATGAATAATAAGTAAAACAAATAATCAATTCATTAATTAATAGCGTAAAGTTAAAATGAAATTAAATGATAAATGATTTGCTCAATAAAATAAAGTATTCAGGAACAAGTAAGTCTAGTTATTCAAAACTAAAAACATCACATATAGGACGTTTTAATATTGATACATATTTAACTAAGTATTTTTTCTCAAAAATCGGATTTTAAAGATTCAATAATGAATTAAAGGTGCCAGACTACCGAAAACTAAAGCAAAGTTCAAAAAAACCAAAACTCGACAAAAATGAACCGCAACCAAACAGATGGTAGTAGGTAAGCGAAGGACCTAAGATTCCGCATTATCATTACCTAAAACTCACTTGAATTATTAAAAACAAATAAATCAATAAAAACTATGCATAAAGAGCTTAATACTGGAAATGAGTAGATATTAAAGCCAACAAAAAAACAAGAAAAGCAAAACAAACTAAAACAAATATATAAACTATATAATATATTTGAATCACTTTAGACTTCAAAACTCAGCTTGATACAAACACAAAATGAAGCAGTTAATTTAGACGACGACGAAGAAAAAGTACCAACGATTATACCATCCAAAATTGAAGAATCAATAACAGATTTCTCAAATGGTAAATGTTACGGCAATGATAAAATAAAAGTAGAAATGCTTAAAATGGAAATATTAAATTAGTCCTCAATCTCACCAACCTATTTAACTGGGTCTTAGTCACTGAACATATTCCAACATATCCTCTTGCATAAAAAGGAAAGATAGCAAATATATACAGCCTAAGTATGGCATTCAATACAGTAGAGCACGTTGTAATCTGGAAATCACTTCAAAATCAATGCATACGAGGGGCGTTCAATATATACTCGGTATCGATATGAAGGAAAATGCGAATTCAATTTAAATTGTTTTTATTTTTCAATATAATCTCCCCTAACATCAATGCATTTTTTACATCTTGAGATAAGCTTTTCTAAACCCTCAAAAAAATAAATTTCCTCTTTCTCTGCAAAATACCCATTTATTGCCGACTTGAGTTCTTCATCATCCGAAAATCTTTTTCCACGAAGACATTTTTTCAAATCCGGAAACAGGAAATAATCACTAGGGGCAAGGTCGGGACTATAGAGTGGGTGTTGGATTCCTTCGAAACCACAATCTCGCGCAGCAGCCTTGGAAACTCGCGCCGTGTGAACAGGAGCGTTGTCATGAAGAAGCAACACATCCGCTGCGAGTTTACCCCGTCTTTTCTTTTTAATTTCCTCCCGCAAATTATGCAAAGTGGAAGCGTAGGATGTGGCGTTGATGGTTTCACCTTTTTTTGTACTCAATGAGCAAGATTCCCTTTAAGTCCCAAAAAACTTTGGCCATGAGCTTCCCGGCAGACGGAGTGACTTTGAACTTCTTCGGGGGGTCTGTTCCTTTTTTATGCCACTGCATGGACTCTTGTTTGCTTTCAGGGTCATAGTGGTGGACCCATGTTTCGTCCCCAGTAACAATTCGATCCATAACACCGTCCGCGTTCTCACTACACATCTCCAAAAGCTCTCTACAGCATGCGATTCTCACTTTTTTCTGAGGCGCTGTGAGCATTCGTGGCACCCACCTTGCACTGACCTTTGAAAGGTTAAGATGGTCATGAAGAATGGTGTGAATGGTACCAATTGAAAGCTTGGTGATCTCTGCCATTATTTTCACCTTTATTCGGGCATCCTCAAAAACAAGTTTTTCGACTTCTTTGATGCTTTCTCCCGTACAAGCAGTAGCCGGGGCGCCGGAGCGGGGGTCGTCTTCAATGCTCTCTCTGCCTCTCTTGAACTCACTTGACCACTTTTGCATAGTTGATAATGAAGGTGCGGAACCCTGGTAAACAGCCACCATCTCTTCATGAATAGTTTTTTGACTTTTTCCTTGCTTAGTGAGAAATTTAATTACAGCGCGATGCTCAATTTTCACCATCATCGTCTCAGTTGCCATTATGATTCTGTTTAACTAGAGATAAAACGCGAATTAATAATCACATTTATATGAAATTTTACATGAATGCACTAAAATAATAGTATTACTTGATAAATAAGTCAATTTATATATACAACCACAGCTTCACCCCGATACCGAGAATATGTTGAACGCCCCTCGTACATAACAAGATAATCAGAATAATCAAAAATATTTATACAAATGCAACTGCTAGAGTGTCTTTAGAAAACAGGGGAAGAATAGTTAATGTAGCGAATAACTTAATATTCTGCAATTTGTAAATGATATCGTGCTTATAACAATAACATCAGATGACATGAAAAATATGGTGCAGGATTTATAAGAGGGTTGCATCACGGCAGGTCTTACAATGAACACAGACAAAACGAAATTAATGAGTCTAGGCGAAAAAGAAGTGAATATCGTAAATAACAAAGTCTACAGAAGACGTCGATGATCACACTTATCTAGGCCAACTAATTTTGCTCGAAAATAAAGAAGAACAAGTGATAGATCGAAGAATTTCAAACAGCTGGAAGTAGTTTTGGAACCATACAAATATTTTTGATCCGAAACTTAGCTCAAACTGAAATATCTCTTTGACGCAACGATACTGCCCGTTATGATATATGGCTCACAGACTTGAACCGTCTCAGCCAAATCTGTACAGAAACTGGCAATAGCATAAAAGGCAATGGAAAGAACTGCTTTAAATATATCTAAGCGACAACGAGTTCGAAATGAATCAATTTGAAATATGACACATTTTTCTGATGCGCATAGCAAGCAAAATGGAACTGGATTAAAAGCAACACAATGGATTACTAGAAATGGAACAAGAGGAACAGGAAGATATCTCAAAAATTAATTCTATGTGGGAAAGAATAGCTAACGTCAAAACGACATGGATAGCATTGGGGGAGGCTTACATCCAATTGTAAAAGTTTACAGCAAACTGGTTTATAATTGATGTAAGTTTTCAAATCATTAAAATTCAATTAAAATTTTTTTTTTAAATGTAATTTAGATATTAAGTCACAAAAAAGTATTTTGTTAACCAAAAACAAATAAAGCTCACAATAATAATAATAATAATAAAATAAAACAGTCTCCTATGGCAGACCTAACAACACAGGAATACGCAGACATAGGAAAAACCTAAACCAATATTTAATATCGAAATATTATCATATTTCTTTAGTTCCTTTTTTGAACCGCTGTATGTTGGAGCTTGTTGTAAGAACTATATTTAAAATGATATATTTCGGTCATAAGATATTAAGGGAAAGGATACCAATCTAACTAATCCATACTGATTATGAAATCAGAATTGTTGAAATTCTCTATTTGTACCTGAACTCAAGCTTTAGCTTTATTTTTGTTATTTTTTCCAATTCGAGATGATGGTCTTTACTAGATAGATAACTGAAATGCAATTTTTGGGTTTCGTAAAGCAATATTATAGATATTTGCCTTTGTACGACTGATTTGTAAACCGTTAATTACTAACACCACCTAAACTACTCTAATGACTTAAGTTAATCAAAAGTCTGGGTTCTACTGGTAAACAATTTAATCATTCTTGACGAATTAGGGGACACTCTGTATATACTGTATATATGAAACGCAAAAATATGGACTGTAACAAAATTATTTTCACTCGAAGCTCCATTTTTGTAAGGCAATTCTTTGGGACGTGTGGACTGCACATGATAAAACTGGTTTTTATAAAGATCCAAAATATCGCAGTTAGATCTGCCAGGGCGTCGAAAGGAAAATAACCTCAATATTTTGGGGTAACCATCCCAGGCCTCATTGAAAATGTCCGGGAGTTATGAGTTCAAAGGAAACGATAAAATGACACTAAAGCATATAAAACTGATTTTAGAAAGAATTTGGTCACTCGCAGGACTATGTAGAAAAATCAGCTATAAGTTGTCAACAAACGAGTGAGGCGATAATTAAAATGGAGGAGACTAGAAAACATATTAACCACTTTGCGTGTTAAGGAAATGTTTTCATTTACACTGCACACTTTTGTCAAGCACATTGTATGGAACTCATTGTCGTACGTAGTCTTTATCCGACTGCTTACTATCCGTTGGCCTTGCATATGCGCGTATAGTATCTCACGAATTACAAGCCGTTATTATCACCAGAAAATACAATATTATGTAAGCAGGTTATTATAGTTTTGTATTATTCTATTTAATAGTGGTATAACCAACATTTGAACACTTTATTAATTGCATGAAGTTTATCAGAGACCATCAGAAACTCAAATCTTAGAATCCCTCCCTCTGCGAAAAACACAGTTAGTAGAGCGATTAGTCGCATATAAGACTAAACCTCACTTACTGACCTTACTCACTTCACTCATTAACCTTATGAGCAATTAAAGAAAAAATTAAGTGACCAACGTCAAAGCAACTTTAATTAGTTGATTTTGAAATATTATATTTCAGCTCATTGTTTTAGACTGGCTCAATAATGCCCAGAAAAGACTTTTGCTGTTTACCCTTAATCCAACAGGATTTTTAGTTCCAATTAATTCACTAGCAGACATCAGAAGGATAAGTTCCACACAAAATACTAATGCCATAATCTTACGAGAAACCACAGCAAGCATTGCCGTTGCACCAACTTCAATAGCGATTGTCCCCACCATCAGCGCAATTAGCAACATCACGCTCCCTCTACCTGGAAGCAGTTTCTCCACTTTGGATGGTGTACCACGCGGCAAGGCAGCTTACTTTTTAAAAAGGGAGGCTTTAGTTGTTACATTTAGCAATTTTCATAATGAGATTTTATTTGGAGACTTGCCTCTGCACAGTAAAGTGGAACCTCTTGCGATATTACTGGACCAAATTTACATCCCATTGCTAAGTAATCCGTTCAACAGGAAATTGTGGCCAGAGCCAGTATCACATGATCTCGATGCCCAAATGAAGGAAATCCGTAACAAAGTACATGAGGTTAGTTCCCTTTTCAATTTGCTATACTTTAATAAAGTGATGAATTCTATATTTTATGTTACCTTATTAATTATTGTTCTGAAATCATGTGAATAAATGTATATTTTATGTGATGCTATAATACAAAGATAAGGGGTAGGACAAACAACAAAACTATACTTAGACTGCTTCTTTCATCTACATTGATTATGGAGGTGGACCAAAAAATACAAAATGGGTAAGTTCGTATTTTATGATATACTCTCTGGTGCACTTTATTTTAATGCTAACATTCGCGCTAAAAAACCCATCCACATTTTGCACATATATTACATGTCCTTTTTTTTCATAAAACACAAAGTTCGGAAAGATCTTATTTCTTACTTTATTTAAATTGTCTGGTAGCTGTTCCCGAATAGTAGTTTCCTTCCTACTACTAGGAAATAATTTCCATGTCAAACATTTCAACATTAGAAAACCACAAGCCTATATACATAGTTTTGGTTACGTTATCATTGTTCAATGTCTTGAACTTACATTTGCCCGACCACAATTAACCAATAAAACTCCCTTTTGAAAATCTCCAAGTGACCGCAACATAAATTTCCACAGCGATACATCTGCATGCGACGAACATTTCCAAAATACGCTCGAAGAAATGATTATAAATTGGACAACACAAATTCATGAAATCTTGAGTGTTAAATCCGAATGCATAAATAATAATAATAATAATAATAACGATGATATACTTCCTGCCAACGAAGTATCCTTTTGGAATGGCAGAAAATTTCATTTACATGATATTTACGAGCAAATGAAGTCTCCTGCCATCATGTCCGTAGCGAAAATTCTAGAGCGCATAGGTTCAATTGCTTATTCGGAATCATTTCATAAAATATTCAAAGACCTAATAATGGCACTACACGAAGCCCAGGATATATCGTTATGGTTGAGCCCGATTATACGGCAGACGACTGCTTTTAGTGCGGTCAATTTTATTAATTCGATGGATTTGGTGGATCCTTTGGTCCATGTCGTTCATTTAATTTGGACCAACTCTGGTTGTTATTGTACATCTAAAAGGATGACAGTCCTACTGAAATCAATATGCAATCTACTGGTTTACCGAGCGAGTGAAGATTTGGAGTTTCCTATGTTGTTTCAAGGTGAAGCAGAGGCTGATGAAGGACTTGTAAAAATAACTCGTGCCATAAACATACTGGAATATTTTAAGTAATTAAAAAATGATTTATTTAATTATGTATTGTGCGAAATGAGGTTTTCTTTCCTTTATTTAGATCAAAAGTGTACGATTATAAAAGCCGGTACGGATGCACTCAATTGGGACCATTTCATAACTCTTTGGAAATATGGAAATTTTCTGCCAACGAAGTTTTCGGTCGCCTAGGTGCATTTCTCACTCAACTTTCCGGATTAAGGAATATTTTCCAATTGGCAGCTTTGTTTCAGAGTCTTGAAAAACTAGAAGTTGGTGGAATGCGTGGCAAATTTTTCAAAAATCAAATTACGAATGTTTGTTAAGATCATATTTTTTTAAAATGAAATAATTTGTTTTGAATTACTTATTGTATGTTATCTTCTCCTAAGGTGCACATTGAGTTTAAGCAGGTCCTTGCAAATTGGTCGAAAGAACAAATAGATCTCAAGTCTAATAATTCTAAGTGGGACAAATTAAAGCGAAAGCAAGATGCATTCTTTCAAAGTACAGATGTTTTGGAAAAAAAGTTGGCTACAATTTTAATGAAATCATTTGCAACCTGTACGGATATCGAGCAAATTATTAAGGTGACATAGCTTTCATACAACAGATCATTGATTAAATTAGAATTTTCTTTATAGTTAATAGTAATGCTTCGTGAATTTTTATATCGTCCAATAATTTCGAAGGAACTACAAGTTTTGCTTCCAAATATTCTTCAAATATTAACTGATGAACTAGAAAAAATAATCTTGAATGCGGCCAAAATAAATATGGATTTAATGCCCAAGAAGATAAATCTACCTGATTTGTCGACAAAATTGATGTGCGTTTTTCAAATTGAACAACGCGCTCTAATGCTTTGTGATGAATTTTTCGAAAAGGCTTTGTATGAATGCATAATATAATATTGGTTATTTAATACGAATATACACTCATTTTTATTTCTCTATGACAGACGCCTTCAAGAAAATAAGAGATACAAAGAAATAGAACAGCGAAGGAACAATTTATTAGACAATTTAAAGGAAATGCGATCTAAAATATGGGACAATTGGTTAAAATCAATCGATTCGAAAATTGAAAAATCAATAAATGAGTTTGTATTTTATTGGAGAAATGAAAACCTAAGCACCGGAAAGGATCAAATAACCAATTTTAAATCACGCCGAATAGCAGTAAATCTACCAGAGGGAATATTTACTGCAATACGGGAGGTTAAGTATATAAAAGCAGTTCAAACACAAAACCACTTGTTAACTATAAATGGAAATGAACTATACAATCTTCGTAATGACATGTGGAACAGAAAAAATATGCTTTTAAATATAGAAGACTTCTACAATGAAATTCATAAAGAAGCACAATTTTGTGAGTTTCAGTTAATTTCTGATGAATTGGCTGACATAAACGATCTTATCAATTTGGCTTGCGATACTGTCACTTGGAAGTCTTATGGTGCGTTGTATAATCTTTTAAAAAATTCCATAATCATTTTGTTCCTTTTTAACAGACTCTGCACTAGTACTCAGTATATTGGAAAAACTCTCATCTTTGCACGGTCGGTTTCGACATACACAAAAAAATTTAACTAAAATTTTAAAAATTATAAAAAATTGCTGCGATGAACCCTTGCATCAGCGGTGTCCATTTGGTAAAAATTTCTTAGATTTACGATTACAAAAAGCAAGGTTGGAAGCTCGCCTTAAAAGATGTGAGGAAAGTAAACTAATAATAAACCATTTGGCAAACGATAACTTCAATCTTTTCCATAACATAGAAACCAGTGAAAATTGTAATGTAAGTTCAAAGTTAAATATATAAATCTTTTGCGTAACAACCATTTCAAGTATGATATAAAAAAAAATATTTCCTTCTTAAAACAAAAAATAAAAAATACTGTAAGGTGGGCTTGGCAATACCTTTAACAAAACAGAACTTTTACTTATTTCTTCAAACATCACTCATCCACTCATAGCAAGATTTTTCTTTGACCATACTTTTCTTTAAATACATTATTTGCGAAAGCTTCCTTATAAAATTCCTAAAGATTTACATACGAGTACATATGTATTACATTCATTCACTAAAAGCTAACTGATTACGAATCATTCATACCAAGACCGCATATGCGAATTGTCGCATTCCCGAACTCGCAAACTCAAGTCATGAAATCTACATATTTAAAAGAAGTCATGCCGGCAAAGTACATTGCATAAAGCCAGGGGGCTAGTTTAATGGCACGAAAACTCCGCAATTTATTAACTTAATTTTTTTTTATACGATTGTCGTTCGTGCATCTTTAACATACGCATCCCAATGTTGGACGACGTATGATATGTAATTATAAAGGAAAAATGACAGCGACGAAAATGAAAACGTTGCGAACCTGAGCGGGTGCAACAAGACCTTTTGTAATAAAAAGTATGCGCATTGGCGACAGTCTCCATATTATGAAACCGATAGTAAGTAAACTCAAGTCTCAGCAAATCAGCTGGTTTTGCCATGTTCGACGAAGGTCGTTGGAAAATCTGGTCCAAAATACTTTATATGTATATTGAAGTTCCAGCTGATATTCGAAAGAGAAATAATGGGATCTTTCATGTACGAAAAAATCAACAAACTCTTGGCCTCAGCAAGAGGTGATCCAAAATAGAGAAATGGTTCTAATGTTCGTAAATTAAGCTGTAGTTATGCAGATAAGTGAGAGAAATATGAAGCAATAAATGTAAATATACAGGTTTTATATTACAATGGTTGATAAAAGAAGAAATAAGGAAAGTTACTTTATAATATATGAAAGTTACTTTATGATATATGAGAATGTATACATCAACCATTTTTTTACACAACAGAAGCGCCAACTTCTTAATACTGCGCTAGCACTAAAAAAATACAAAAAGCAAGGGCTGATGAAGGATGAAAAATACGTTTCGACTAGAAATGGGAATATTTTTATAAGGAAGAACGACGGTGACAGTTCAGTAAGAATTAATTATATCTCTGATTTTGATAAAATATGAATATAGTTAATCTTATTTTTTCTTCAGTTCAAAATGTATGTGATATCCATATTGCTTTTGTGTGCACCAAAACATTCGCAGCCTAAGACAATTTTTTTCTGTTTTCTTGGCTCATATTGAGTCACTTAATAAATTACCAGCTATAATAAAGGGTCCGCAATCTAACGTTTTTTTTTTCAACTAGTGCTTATTTCGTGAATGGTAACACTTAGCTCATGTCTGATTTGACAGATAATTAGTTTTATCCTTCCGGTTAATAATGCCATTTTCCTCTATTCAAACCTTTTATCATTACACTCGTCTCGCTGTTATTGCTCATCAGTATACACTCAAGCTTACTTTCAGATGTACTATGACGTACCGTGATTCTTTTCTTATCCGTAAAAATTGCTTGCAGAATGCTCTGCCGTTTTTTTTTTTAAATCATTACATTCTGCGAACATTCAAAACCAGCATGTAACATATTGAAATCTCTCTTTTATTCCTCTCCAATTTTCTTTCGCCCCGTTGTGTGTTTCCATTCGAATTTTATTATCATAAAATACATAGCTAACATTTTCCAGATTTTAATGCATTTTCGGGTACGTAAATAAGTTGATAGTAAATTCAGCTCTTATGCAGATGGATATGAGTGCGCAAAAATACACACAATTCTTTGGATGGTAAAGGGTTCGCCATCTAACGTTTTTTTTTTCAACTAGTGCTTATTTCGTGAATGGTAACACCTAGCTCATCTCTGATTTGACAGATAATTAGTTTTATCCTTCCGGTTAATAATGGAAAATAATTTCGTTCAAATAACTGCCTCGGCTGGCCATGCAGTAGCCTACACGATCGGTCCAATTTTTAAGCACATTATCGATTGTGTGCAGCTGTATTTCACCAATGGCTTCGCGAATATTGTCCTTTAAAGCGTCAATTGTCTCTGGCTTGTCGGCGTAACACTTATCTTTTACGGCACCCTACAAATAATAGTCCAACGGTGTCAAATCGCAGCTCTGAGGTGGCCAAACGACATCAGCTCTGCGGCTGATAATGCGATCTTCAAAAACAGGGCGCAAAACATCGAGTGTAGCTTCGGCTGTGTGGCACGTAGCGCCGTCCTGTTGAAACCAAATGTTGCCAATATCCTCCTCTTCAATTTTTGTGAACAAAAATTCGTTCAAAATGGCCCGATAACGATCGCCATTGACTGTAACGGCCACTCCTTGCTCATTTTCGAAGAAAAATGGCCCAATTATGCCTCTGGACCAAAATCCGCACCAAACAGTGACTCGTTTTGGGTGTATCGGCTTTTCAATGTATGCGCGCGGGTTTTCTGTGCCCCAAATGCGACAATTTTGCTTGTTTACATACCCGCCAAGATCAAAATGAGCTTCATCTGAAAGATGATTTTTTTGGCAAAATCGGCATCTTTTCTAAGTCGATCGCAGGCCCACTTAGCGAAGCGAAAACGCATTGGATGGTCAGTTGGCTTAAACTCTTGAACCAATTGGACTTTGTATGGCGTCATACCAAGGTCTTTATGCAAAATTCGTCTCAATGATGTCTCCGTAATGTTCAATTGTTGAGAACGACGATGAATTGATGTTGATGGCGCTTCACGCACACTTTCTGCCACAGCAGCAATATTCTCGGGTGTACGCACTGTTTTTGGCTTTTCACGCTTTGGTTTATCGATGAGGATGCCAGTTTCTTTCACTTTTTTCACAAGATAACGAACATACGGAGCTGACGGTGCTTCTCTTCTTCGAAAATCCGTACGCAATTTTCGAACACACATTCTGCCACATTACCATGATTTTCAAAGTACTCGTAATGTCGCAATATTTCCCAGGATTGTTCAAGCGTATACACAACCATATTCGTTCAGCGGAAGGATAAAACTAATTATCTGTCAAATCAGACATGAGCTAAGTGTTACCATTCACGAAATAAGCACTAGTTGGAAAAAGAACGTTAGATGACGGACCCTTTAGTTCTAACAGAGATTTGGGTTTATGAGAATGAAATTGTATAATATACCGGGGTATGCTCCTTTCAGTTGTTGCAATGAATTTTATTCATCAGGTGGTGTTGCAGTTTATATTGATGAGAGTATTGATCACAAAAAATTAAATTTTAATTGGTGATATTAATATTGATATTTCTAACGAGTCCAATATTGACACTGATAAGTACTATATTTCTTCCTTATGGCTTCGCATGGTCTCAAATGTAACCCGCATAACAGAATCTTCAAGTACTTGCATTGGCCACATTTTCACCCGGTTTAAAATCTCTAATAAACTTAAACTTTCTGGAATTGTTCTCGATTTAAAGACTACTGATCACAAAATGATCGTTTTATTATATGAGTCAGAAAATATATCGCAACCTACTTTAGTAATTCAAACAAAAGAGCATTATGCTATAGATTATATTTGATTACAAAATATTTTGAAACATGCATTTTGCGATTAGGTTTATTCGGAAAACGACCCATCATTTCTCTAACTTTTATATTGTCGCAGCCCCTAAGTTTTTTAAAAAATTACCTCTGTCTATAAGGAAAACTCTAAGTTTTGAATCTTTCTCAAAACTGGTAAAAGACTGGCTATTCACGATTGACTTAAATTGTATTGATAACTATTGTTTAAAAATTATTATTAAAAAAAGAATTATCATTTTCTTGCTATCCTTTTTTATATTTACATTATTGAAATATTTGTTCAGTTTTTTTAGTATAATAAATACGGGTATCTATATTTCTAATATTATAAATTATGTTATTATCTTTTTTATCTGGTTAGACTTGAACGTTGATCAAACTAAATAAGAAAATGTGCTAGTTTAATGTACTATTACATAATTTAGTTATTAGTAATATTATTATTATTATTTTCTTTATTCAATTTTAAAATGTTTGCTTACTTCGAATTCTATTTTTAGATAAACTTGCATGAAATTGAATTTCAAAACTATCTTCGATATGTCAATGATTTAATTATTGACATAATTCATACTTCTATCAAACGAAGGCAAGTATTATTATAGTTTTATATATGTACGTATGTGAACATTTAAATAATTAAATGCACAAGTCTAATTACTTTTCTTATACGCACTGCTAATGCATTTAATTGTCGTAACATATGAACACAATTTTAAATATTTTAAACCTATTGCCGTCATTTGAATGCAATTGAATATGTACATTGTCATAGCTGACTTAACAAAAATACTCATATTACGGCATGGAAAAATATTTGCTCATAAAATTTTTTTTTTAATTCATTGACACAAAGCTTTTTATTAATATTATGTAAAAAAACGAAATGTGAATTAAATATTATCATATTTTGTTTGCTCTTAAAGTTTGGACTATTTGATGGGAGAAATGACACCGCCTGAAACTGAATATCCTTCAACACCGCTTTTTGAAGTAAAATTAGAACTCGTTAACAGCGAAATAATATTTACTCCACCTCTGGATTTAAACTCTAAAAATAACGTTCATGCAATAATTAACGGTCTCATAGAAGATATTTTCAATGCTGCCTGTAAAGTTCCAACTTTGTACGAAGAAAAAAGTTAGTTTGCTTTTTATTTTTCGAGTTCTTTTTTCAAATGTTTAACGATTCATTTTTTACGAGTATTTATTTTATTTTTAATTTTGTTCATCAGTTGATTTTTCGAAAAGAGATCAACTGGAAATTTTAGCGTCAAACATCATTCGACGCACAAATGGAACTATTGAACGTGCTTTGCAGTATGCAAGGAAATTTAATAGAATGCGATTTCTTTGGGAGGGATCGGTGACAGATGTTATGCAAAACATTAAGGCTCGATATGCAGAAAACAATGCTACTTTGAACAGCTTTTTAATTATGGAAGCTTTTAAAAAAGAGGTAGAATTATTTTGCAAACACGAACATATCAGACCTACGAGTATGTATCTTTGTTTTTGCTTTATATTCTTGAAATCACGACAGCAAATTATTTTCATTATTACTGCGCTTCACATTGGAAATTAGTGAATAATTAATTAAGTACATTCCTTCATATCAATTTACTAAATCAAGTTCCAAGTATTATTCAGCCATATTCAACCCATTGAATGAATTCACTCAAATCCATGTTTGATGCTTATTAACTTTATCAATGTGAAGGGTAACTGACAATGCAAACTTGGTTAAATTAATTAAAATCTCCACAAGGGTAGAACGATGGCTGGACAATTGGGAAATATTCTAAAAACTTTGCGTTCTTATTTTATATTAAATGTTTTTGACCCAATCTCATATTTCCCATAAATGCACGTTAATTGTGTTGCACTCACGAACATATTCACAAGTTTCATTGATATAGCAGAAATATTGAAATTCATTAGGTGACACTAAAACGACATAGATTATCTTTCACTTATACAATTATTTCCCTCATCGCTTATTGCAATATTTCAATATTTGGGTACAACCACAATGCAATAATAACACTACAAATTTTTCTTTACTTGCTGAAAAATTAAACAAGACTATTAACTCAGATTATTGAATTTGCATATACAATTCATATGTATAACAATAAGACCAGAGTCAGGACATTTTCGTCTTGTAAACTTGTCAAAATTTCATATTAATATACGAGTAGGATGTAGGAAAAAAATGTTGTTGTATATAGAACATTATTTTAAAAGTTAATATACATTTTAGAGTTTGGAATGTCACATTTCATTACATTCAATCCATTAAATATTTTTTTTTTTTAATTTTTTTGACAGATTGACCAATACAATGACCTTTATGAGGAAATTGAACGTTTTGAAAGCTATCAGGTAATCAACGATTGGTTGGCAATTGACATTAATCCGCTTAAGCATGCCTTGCTTAATTACGCTTGTAAATGGAGTAATTCATTTAAACAATGGTTACTTCAATATGTGATGGATACTCTAAAGGTAGGTTCCAAAGTCAATACGTCGAAATGGGTGTACAGCTTGAATGGATTCGATTTTTTTGCACTGATTCTTTTTTCGCTAATTACGTTGAAACCACTTTGTTCACTAAAGATAAATCTCATTATGTGTCGGTTTGTTTGCATATAATCAAATAGAAACTATCAACCTGTTTACACAATCTGTAATGACGTAGATAATTTCATACAATCCCGAAAATAATTTTTTTAAATTTGCGATTTTTGTTTCAATACCGCAGCAGCTGGAAAATTTTATCATATCGGGTACTGAAGCATTAGATTTAGAGATTGATATGAAGGATTTTCGTTCGTTATTAGAAGTTTTCTCAATCATGTTCCAAATTAAGAAACGTGAATGTGTTGCTAACAATATATTTAAACCACTTAGAGACATCATCGCATTACTCAAGTCCTATAATACAGAATTTGACCCATGCTTATTGGAAGATATTGAGCAATTGCCCATCAAATGGAAGATTCTAAAGAGCACTGCAGTATCTAAAATTGATGGTCTGGCGGAGATTAAGGACTACCAGCAGAACGCCATTCGCGGTGTTGTAGAACTTTTTAACTGCCATGTGAATACCTTTTTCGAGTCCTTTCGAATGAAAAAGGTAAGCGATCTGTTCACGGTGCTACTACTATGTCCGAAGCTTAATTGTCCTTTTGTTGTGCTGACTTTAACAGACACTTTCGTTTCACAGTTTTTTTCGGTACCATGTGATGATGTTTATTCTTTGTGTGATGCTGTGTGCAAACGGTTGGGTAGATTTAAACAGTCTCGGAAGCGAATTTTGCATTGTGCAAAGCTTTTAGAAATACCAACTCCTGACGATACAAAACTCATTTTGTGCGAAGCTGAAGTAAAACGGGTTAAGGTATGTATACCACTCCCTCACTAGCGTTTATGTACTAGTATATATATGTAGCACTGGTTCCATTAAAAGTGTTTTCTCTTTTTTGTCGCCCCTTGTTTTTTTCCCTTCTTTCTGTTTTGGTTTTTTTTTTGCTTTCCTCTACACAGCAACTGTGGGATTTTGTACATGTCATTCAGTCATGTATTATTGATTGGAAATCAACACCATGGCATCAGATCGACACCGATGATGTGGAAAATGAATGCAAGAAATTCACCAGGGAGTTAAGAACTTTGGATAAGAGCGTTCGAACGTGGAAACCGTATGAGTATGTCGTGTCTGTATTGAAGGATTTAGTTTCATCATTACGTGTAATCACCGAACTTCAAAATCCAGCAATAACCGAACGACACTGGATGGATTTGATGTCTTATACCAAAGTAAGGCATTGAATGCGGAATTCAGGTAGTTATTTATACTCAAGCTTTATTTTTATGTTATGTTTTATATATAGCTAACGAGAATACACTCCATAGAAAATCTGGTGGGTAACATTTCTATCAAATTCTATTTTTAATTTATATCAATTTCTATATGTAGATGTAGATTATAATGAAAGGAACTACACATTGAGATTTTATTGTGTAAATGCGGAAAACTAAATTAATTAAAATTTATTGGTTTATAACTTTCTTTTTTTTTTAATTTGCACTTAATTGCGACCAAAGTGCACAGTGCCAAAAATTGTTTAAAAGTTTATTTTCGATTCAATGTACTTATATTGAGTATCATGGGTAGGATATAATTGCGAAATTCGAAAATCCGGTAGCATTTAAATAAAAATTTATACTTATTCCCTACAAAGTTGAGTTGCTGCAAACGAGTATGTACATACATATGTATGTACATGTTACGTACTGCACTATAAAACTTTTAAAAATGCATAGAAGAGGTAGCAGATTGGATTTTATATCGTAGATTCATATCTAAATTAAACCAACAAGTAAGTATTCACATTTTAAAATACGCATGGACCGATACATTCGAATATACATATATGTACTTGTATAATCCAATTAATTTATTTGACTTCAAATAAAGTTACATATACATAGGTAGAAGCGTAAGCGCAGCTTCCTCAATTGTTCAATGCATTATAAGTAATAATAATTAAATAATTAACTTACAGTTATACTACTGTTTATTAGCGAACCTATGCACCATATTTATTTTATTGATATGTTGAAGATAAATATAATACGTACATACTTGTGTTTTACTTGTATTGTATATTGTATTGTATTGTATTATAATTATCCAAATATTTCGTATGACTTTTCCAAGTTTTTAATAGGAGCTTGAGACCATTTTGCATAGCACTAATAAAATGAATACTTTAATACATATATGTATATTCTCACTACATTGAATTTTATTTTATTTATTTATTATTATTTTACATATATGTAAATACGTATGAATTAAAGCTTCATATATGTATGATTTCGTAAAACTCAAAATGCGTTTAATGTATCATTAGAATAGGCGATCCTATTATTATGGTAGACAGATTATTCTTCTTCATCTGAAATATCATTTAAAAGTAAACTCTTCCTACCATGCAATAGCTTTTAATATAGAATATTGTGAGCTATTACGCTTCCGGAAAAAAATTTCATGTACAAGAGTGCATGTATCTTTTTTGTGGGCTTAATGCAAACAAAAGTGTGAGACTAAAGCCGGCCTCTTTCCATTTGACGTTGATACTACTTTTCCTACTTTTTATTACTGATCTTAATGGTTTACTGACCAAAACAAAATACGTAAATTTGATTTTTCACATTTCTGCAAATTTCTAACAATGATACCATTTGATATATTATATATCAAAAAACTACATGATTTTTCAGTGTACCACAGACACCAACTGTGTGTTACAGCTGTTTATTTTGGCAACTACTGATACTATTAATTTTTTTTTTAAAAATTTTCAAAGAAGAAGCGAAACTTTAATATAGAATAATAATAATAATAATTTTTTAGACTACATGTACGAATAATGTTCTCAACAAAAGGAAAAGCTATGGAAAAAATTTAAAGAAGTGTTGACAATAATGTGTTAGGAGTTCGAAGGGAATAGTCTTTTATCATCATTAATTAATTAGTTATTATTAATTATTAATTATTATTAATTATTGTTAACACATTGTTATTATTAATTAATTAATTATCATGTATAATCGAACCATTGGTTAACAGAACAAGCCGTATAAACGTGGCTATATATTACGTAATTCTGATAATTTTCATAACACTGTTCAAACCACCCCTTTTCCGAGTTTTAAATCACATTTTTAAAAACGCGACGCTCTGGGTGTGAGCTTAGTTCTCATCTGCCTTATATTCTCACTTCAAACAAACTCAATAGTAAAATAACTAACATATTGGATTTATATTTTCGTGTTTCTATCAGTTTAAAACCAATTCAAGCAACTTTAACCTTAAAATATAATGATTTTAAGAAAAGTTGGTTTATCATAAAACGTCGATTTTTTTTTAATTACCAAAATTTGAGCACTGCTAAAAAATTATAAAACGATTACATGCTTTCTTGGTTTAAGAATGGTCAACTCATTTACATATAATATATTATAATAAGAACATATGTATTAAGCGATTTCTTGAAAATCATCACTAATATCAGATTTTATATTTTTAATTTAAAATTTATTTCTCAAACTAGTTTTCGCAAGTGCACATCTAATTAACATTTTATTTTTTACGAATTTTCACAGATGCAATTACATAACAATAGAATGACAACATTAAATGACTTACTCATACTTGACCTGCACAAATTTGATGAGGAAGTCAAAAGTACAGTTGACAAAGCTATTAAGGAAATTACAGTCACTAAAGCTTTGGAAGAGATCAAGGCAATTTGGGCACAGATGGAGTTTGAAAGCGAGTTGCACAAACCAAGACAACTTCAGCTACTTCGTGTCTCGGAGGAGTTAATCGAAACTTTGGATGACAACCAAATGCAACTTCAAAACATTTCTACATCTAAGCACATCGACTATTTGCTCCCTAAACTTAATCACTGGCAAGAGATTCTATCAATGGTAGATTTAATAATAACACGATGGTTTGATGTGCAAAGAAAATGGATTTACTTAGAAAGTATTTTCATTGGTTCTGATGATATTCGTAAGCAATTGCCTGAAGATACGGAACGTTTCGAAGCAATTGACACGGAATTTATAAATCTATTGAGGGAAGTTGAAAATATAAAACTTGTGGTGCAAATAGCGAAAAATAAAAATATTTACAAAGCACTAGAACAACTAGAACAAAAGCTAGGAGTTTGCGAAAAAGCACTAAGCGATTACTTAGAAACAAAACGTCTAACGTTTCCTCGATTTTATTTCATATCATCGGTAGATCTTCTTGATATGTTATCTAATGGAAACTCTCCAAGAGTTATATGTCGTCATCTTATAAAGCTATTTGATTCATTGACAAGACTTGAATTTAAAACTGACACATCCAATTTATCGGTTGGAATGTTCTCAAAGGAAAATGATGAGTATGTACATTTCTTAGGTCAGCCAGTCGAATGTACAGGACAAGTAGAAATCTGGCTAAATGAAATTACCAAGCAAATGAAACAAACCCTACATTTGTATTTCAAAAATGCACTCAAAACAATCGTACACAAGTCAAAAGAAACCTGGCTGTTTGACTGGCCGGCACAAACAGCGCTTTGCTGCAGCCAGATTTCTTGGACAACCGCAGTCAACCACGCATTCGCATGGATAGAAGAAGGTTACGAAAATGCAATGAAAGATTTACAGAAACATCAAATCACGCAACTAAACGCCCTTATAAACTTGCTTTTATGTGAACTGAAAACAGGTGATAGGCAGAAAATTATGACAATATGCACAATCGACGTACACAATCGTGATGTAGTTTTGAAAATCATACAAAAGAAAGTGGAAACTGCTTTAGCGTTCCAATGGCAAAGCCAACTGAGACACAGATGGGATGAAAAAATTGATAACTGCTGTGCAAATATTTGTGATGCTCAGTTTCAATACGATTTTGAATATTTAGGTAACACCTCGCGTTTAGTAATAACACCGTTGACAGATCGCTGCTATATAACTTTGACGCAGGTTAGTATTTTTATTTGATTTAGTGCAAATAAAATAAGTTAAAAATAACTTTGAATGTTATGTTCGTACTGGGCCGTTACGGCGAGAAGCAGTGTTTATTTTTGTCGACTGGTACCACAAAGTGTCTGTGCTCGAATCAGGTAAATACCGGCAGCATTCCTTCGGCGACGGCAAGCCCCTAAAAATGCTCTCAATCTCCTAACAATCAAAGTTTATGAGAGAAGAGGCTAAACTTTATTTCCAACAACCACAATATCAATAGATTTACTAAGAACTTTGGTGATACATGTGATTCATTGTCACCTTTTTATTGTACAACACATGTTCCTGAGAAAATTAAAGGACTGAATTAAGTTACTGCTGTCTGTTGGTACACGAACTTAACTGTTTTTTTCTTTTCTAATTCAATACTAATATATGGTAGCTCTAATCTGAATTATTCCGCATTTTAAAACTCAAACCTGCAAAAACCGTTGTATATACAAATTATATACTCATGTGTATCATCTGAAGTATGACAATACATTCGCTTGATGTCAATATCAACCCCTATGGAAATTTGCTACGTAGGGATAGGCCAAAAGAAAACACATTACTCTTTCTTTTGGGCAGAACACTTGAACTTGCAACAATCTTAATCAAAATTATCTTTGGTTATCCACAAAGCTCTGAGAGAGGCATGATATACATTATTACATGTACAAGTATGTACATTTTCCCTACTAAATGTTCAAAAGATCTGAATTGCACAGGTATACCGCAAGCACAATTTAAATCTCTGACAACTTATGCATAAACCCACACATTTTACCCATATAGCTTGAGTTTAAATGAAGCAAATTTTTCTAAGAGTTTGAAATGCGGGTTGGTCTATATCTACGTATCTTTGCCCAAAAGGTTTTTACAAACATCTGTTTTTTTTTTTTTTTTTTCAATATATTCGTTCTCGTTGAAGAAATGAAATTTTCCTTTAGCATCGTGGTAAAGTTTTTTATCCCCCATTTTCAAACATTTCGCATCCATATGACATCAGTCACTGCATCTGGTAATGGGTGGTGCACCTGCCGGCCCAGCTGGAACTGGAAAAACTGAAACCACAAAGGATCTGGGTCGGGCGTTGGGAGTAATGGTATACGTTTTCAACTGTTCTGAACAAATGGACTACAAGTCCTGTGGAAATATTTATAAAGGACTGTCACAGACCGGTGCATGGGGATGCTTTGACGAATTCAACCGAATATCAGTGGAAGTTTTATCCGTGGTAGCAGTGCAGGTGAAAACCATTCAAGAAGCAATAAAGGTACTGCCAACGCAAAGTAGTTTTGCAATACCAATTTCATATGATTGTTCACTTATTTTCAGATGAAGAAGACACAATTTACTTTCATGGGCGAGAGCATTTCCCTAGTTAGCTCTGTGGGTATATTCATCACCATGAACCCGGGATATGCTGGACGTACAGAACTGCCAGAAAATTTAAAAATGTTGTTTCGTCCCTGTGCAATGATTGTACCCGACTTCGCTCTTATATGTGAAATAATGCTTGTGACCGAAGGCTTCCAGGATGCACGGTTACTGGCGAGAAAATTTATTACTTTATACACATTATGTTGTGAACTTTTATCAAAACAAGATCACTATGATTGGGGTTTAAGGGCTATCAAATCTGTATTAGTAGTAGCAGGGGGGCTTAAGCGTGAAGATCATACCCGCCCTGAAGACCAAGTTTTAATGAGAGCTTTACGTGATTTTAATATACCAAAAATTGTCACTGAAGATGTATCTATTTTTATGGGTTTAATAGGAGATTTGTTTCCGGCAATCGAAGTGCCTCGAAAGCGTGTTCTTGAATTGGAAAGAGCCATCCGCAGAGCTGTTAATGAATTAAAATTACAACCGCAAGATAGTTTTCTTATTAAAGTAATTCAACTTCAAGAATTATTAAATGTACGACATTCGGTTTTCATAGTCGGTGATGCAGGAACTGGCAAAACTAAAATTTGGCAAACTCTCTTAGAAACGTACAATGTTCAAAAATTGAAGCCAATCTGCAGTATTCTTAATCCCAAAGCGATGTCTAGTGATGAGCTATTCGGTGTAGTTAACCCAACTACTAGAGAATGGAAAGATGGTTTGTTCTCATCAGTTATCAGAGATCAAGCTAATATTAAGAGTGAAGATGCTCGTGGTCCGAAATGGATAGTCTTAGATGGTGACATAGATCCAATGTGGATTGAAAGCTTAAATACGTTGATGGATGACAACAAAGTTCTCACTCTTGCTAGTAACGAACGAATAGTATTAACAAAAGAAATGAGATTGCTTTTCGAAGTCGGTCACTTGAAAGCAGCAACACCGGCAACTGTTTCTCGCGCTGGAGTGCTTTATATAAATCCTCAAGATTTAGGATGGTTTCCGTAAGTATGAAGTTTTTATAATTTAAAAGTTAAACTATGAGAATAGTTACACAACTCGCATAAAATAAATAATTACACAGTATTCTGTTTGTTTATTGATTATAATTTCAGGATTGCCTAATTTTGCGCATTCATGCTATAGACCGCTCTATTTGGATCACCTCGTTATTGAGCAATTCCATTATTTTTCTATTGAGCTCTTCTTATTTCTCTTGAGCCTCTCTTCATATTTGCACTACCTTCGTTGAACATGGTAAAACCAGCTGATTTCCTCCTTCTAAAGTTTTCCCACTATTGTTTTTTTTAATATGGCGACTTCCGTGAATGATTGTACTATTTATAAGATCACATATTGCTACACTCGCTGACATTTTCATTTCCGTCCCTTTCATTTTTCCTCTATATACTTTCTCGTACCTCGTCCAACACTGTGTTACGTATATATGTTAAAGCTGGTCGAACGACGGTCGTGTATAATAAACTTAAAGTTTAAGTGACATCTTTCTGTCACGAAATATTGCAAAATTTTTGCACCATTTAAGCTACTCCATTCTGACTTATGTGCGATATCGTCATTATAATTTCCTTTGTTGACGACAGAGCCCAAGTATTTAAATTTGTCACACCATGACACAATAACTTCTTACAAATAGATTTCATGGTTAGGGTTGCGTATTCGGTAAAATGGCATTGCAGATGTCTTAAGCACCTCTATCCAACTATTATAAATTGCCTAAGGCGTGTTCCACGTCGTGGTTTATAATAGCACTGTCATTGGCGAAATGAATGAAAGCCGTTCCGGACTCGTTGATGTGCTGCTTTAATAAAAAAAATCGTGCACAGCATTAAAAAGCAACGGTGTGCAGTGGAAATACATAAGTATGATAGACTGCCTTGGTGTACTCTAACTTTCATTTATTTGTGTTAATGAACTAGCGTTATATCATACATGCAATGTATGATTCTGTTCATATACAAATGAATTCACTCATTTGCTTTTGAATCACTTAACTGCTATTTCCATAAGTATCAGTTTCATATAAGATATTCGTTGTTAAATTCCTTTCTCTTCCTTTGATCATCAGCCGATATACAACTCTTCTTTAAGCGAAATTCTTTTCATTAAAAACCGATATAATTTAATTTTCGCTTTTTTATGGGTACATGCTTGGATGTACATCTCTGTACATGGTAAGCTTACTCTAAAGCCTTGTATTTTTCTATGAATCCACATTCCAATCGATTTTATTTCTTCTTCCAATGCCATAGCGAGCAAATGATTGGGTGACAATAATGGTATCCTTTTTGCTTCGATCAAGTAGCCGCTTACTGGCGAGACTCTTTTTCATAACATTCACTAAGATTTGTAATTGATTCGTTTTTGTACAAATTTCCGCTATAGGAAAATATCGACTGTGGTCAAATCGACATTACGAGTACTACATACATTTATCGCAAACTTCGCATCGTATACGAGCTGTGTGTGATATGGTACTATCCTTTCGGAACCAATATGGTCTAGGTCTAAATGATCCAATTCGGATACAAAAAAGTTTTCCAAGTTATAGCGATCCTAAATATTGCCAGTAGCATTCTCAAAGGAATATAACCCAATGATGTCGAAATATGCCTCGTTGCCTATAATGGTTTGAGAATATAATGGCGATATTCCCAATCCCTGTACACGGCGGCAATCAGAGGTGACGGGCATTCAAAAACACTCTACCTCACTGCTTCAATATTTCTTGTCTTACGTTGGATATGTAGTCGCACAGACTTTTCTTTATCTCCAGTGCACTAAAATTTTCAAATTTATTCATTAGCTACTGAATGATTAACTTGCTTGGAAGATATACTAGGTTCATGTCAATCACGTTGTTTATTAAGAAAGAGCGGCATTTGATTACATCTTGCAGAGATGGACACCAAATGCATAAGTAAAATAAAACTGGCAAAATTGAAACAAGGTGCCAGCTCATAAACTAAGAAGAAAAACCATACGCACAAATTATGTGGAACAACTTCAAAGAGAAATGTTAAAAACCCGGTAAAGAACAAAATGCACGCTTTGAACGTTGCAAAAAGATGGCAAAAAATGCGTTAGGAAGCGCACGTGAGGTAGCAGTAAAGGAATTATATCGAAGGTAAGCCAAGAAAACTATTAACGGGGAAGAACGAAATTTGACATAGATGGAAAGAGTATTATAACGCCTTACTAAACGAATATTTTCCGCGCAGTAACATACTGGCGGCTGTAGCAAACTGTTAATCTTACTGTATAAAGGAAATGGCGACACTTGAATTTGCAACAATTACTGCTCAGTGAAACTAATGTCGTATGTTATAAAAATATACAACCGAGTCTTAGACAGTCAAGCACATCAAGGAGTCTAAAAAAACGTAACTTCCTTTTGCCCATGATAGCGCTATTATAGGTAAAGGCGTGGCAGCCCTTCAAGCAATTCTTAATAACTGGAGAAAGGCCCTAGAAAATAACGGGTTACTGAATATCTGTATTTCTGATTTTTAGGAACAGCAAACCCAACTCCTGACATCTATTGTATTTATAAGGAGTCGTCGTGCCAAAGTGCGAAAAATTAATAAAAAAAAACTCGTTAACCACCAAGGAAATTGTAATGACAATGTTGCACATAGGGCGCACCTTCTACTTCTTCTATTTATAATTCTGTAGAAGTTTCCGAAAACATAGACATTTTGAAACTTCAAAGCTTTTGCTTTATATCTTTATTTTCTAAATAAATAAAAGAAAATACAAACACTAGAATACGGTTACACATGCATTCTTATATGATATGTACGAGTATATCAAACCAAATCTTAAATCGTTTTGATTAAAATTTATACGTTACTCAGAAATCGTTTATCTCTAACACTGAATCTTTATATATACATCATACGAGTATATACTCGTATTGCAATGTTCATTTTTATGTAATTGCTTTTAATACATTATAAATACAATTGAAATTACGTCGCATGCTCATAAATGTACCCATATGTTATGCAACATGTTTTTTTCTATCTATTATACATTACGGGTACAATAAATAATCAACATTTTTGCAGTTATGTGTCATCATGGCTGGAAACTCGCCCGGATATGGTTGAGCGCGGTCTATTAACCCGCTTTTTTGAAAAATACTTTCCCAGTATGGTAAGTCGTAGCCAAGAGTTCCGGAAGATATCCCCAATCACCGATATGGCAATGATCCAAATGACTTGCCACCTAATAGAAAGTTTATTGGATAGCAATCAGAAAATTGAGGCTGAGTTTATGGAAACCACCTTAGAGATTATTTTCGCATTCGCTGCAATTTGGGGATTCGGCTCAGCGCTATGCAAAGACCATATAATAGATTGGCATCGAGAATTCCACAAATGGTGGACGAGCGAATTCAAGGACATTAAATTTCCTTCACATGGCACAGTCTTCGATTATTTTCCCCATAATTCAACTCAAAAGTTTTATCATTGGGAAACACAAGTTCAGGAAATTAAAGTGGAAACTGATGTCCCCTTGCAGGTACCGAATTAAAAACAACTTTACGAACAAATTGTCAATAACTTAATTCTATACTCATAGAACATTTTGGTGCCAACAGTTGATACCGTTCGCTTAGAATACTTTTTAAGACTATTAATTAACCATGACCTGCCAATTTTGCTGGTTGGTAATTCTGGCTGCGGTAAAGGAGCTGTTTTAAGATACATATTCAACACGATAACTTCAGACTGTCAAAATATACAACCAGAATGTAATAAAAGAATTTTGCAAAAAACGTATTTCAACTTCTACACTACTTCGGAAATGTTTCAAAAGATTCTTGATAAACCGCTTGAAAAGAAATCCGGAAGATGCTATGGGCCAAATGGAAACAAGCGCTTGATTTACTATGTCAACGATTTGAATATGCCCGAAGTTGATACGTACGGTACTGTTCAGCCACATACAATTATACGACAATTCATGGACTACCGTCAGTGGTATGACCGAAGTCGACTTATTCTAAAGGACATTCGAAATTGCCAATTTGTTGCTTCCATGAACCCTACAGCAGGCTCCTTTACCATAGATCCCAGACTTCAACGACACTTTTGTGTGTTCTCTATACATACTCCAAACGAAGCAATACTTAACCAGATATATTCTAATATCTTGAGTCATCATCTCGAAAGTCCTTTAAATGGGTTCTCCAAAGAAATTAAAACACTCAGTTCTCTGCTGGTTGCTGTGAGTGTATGTCTGCAAAGTCGAATGGAAACTGCATTTCTACCCACAGCATTAAAGTTCCATTACGTTTTTAATTTACAAGATATGACCAACATTTACCAAGGGTTAATGAATTCCTCTGGAGCTAACTGTGCAAAACCAATTGAATTAATACGTCTTTACGTTCATGAAGCCTATCGCGTATATCACGATCGTTTTGTGGACCAGCATGATATAAAAGCATTCGAAAGTATAATAAAAGACGTTTTAAAAAAAAACTTTGAAGACTTTGATGAAGAATACGTTTTTGCGGAACCTTTGATATACTGCCATTTTGCGCAATCACTGGTGGATCAAAAATATATGCCTGTTCAAAATTGGGATACTCTTTATCAACTACTTTACGAAGCTCAAGCTAATTATAATGAAACTGTGGGCTACATAAATCTCGTAATGTTCGAAGATGCTATGCTGCATGTATGTAGGTATGTATGTTAAAAAATATTGCCTTCATTTATCTCTTCAAAATACATATATTCAAACTGCAAAAACGTATAATATTTAGAATCTATTTATGCTGCCACCAATTATTTTATTTTTATTATTTTGGATGTATAGTAGACTTTTTTTAGATTAGATTATATTAGATAATTTGAGATTAGACCTATTTTGGAACCCTTGGTTTATAAAGATTGATAGAGAAGTTCTAAAATTATCGGGGTATCTCCATTCTTAACAGCGTAAGAAAAATACACAGATCTTGTTCTATTATTCAAACTGACAATTTGGATGGAATGCAATAACAAACTTAGTATTTTTCCGTCGGGCTTCCAGGACGGTCTTTCGACAATAGATCAGATATTCACATTGAAGATACTGGCAAAAGACATGTTGATAACAAAAAGAAAATATACGTATTTCTTGTTGATTTTAAGGCAGCTTGTGATACCGTTAATATAAACGTATTAATCAACAAATTTTCAATGATCGGTGTTTCGAAAGGGTGATTTTTTTAAAGGTACTTTTTTCAAAAATAAAACAGAATCAATAAATTCAATTTTATCGACTATTCTTTACATTTATTTTTTGAATATTATGTTTTTTAAATGTTAGCCGTAACTTCGACACTTTCGAGCATTACGAGTGGTATTTGACCAATGACTCGACTGTTCTTGGCCGTCAATTCCTGGATCGTAACTTTGGACTTTACGTAGCCCCAAAGGAAAAAGTCTAGAGATGTGATGTCACATACTCTACATACTCTAAGAGGTCAATTCACCGGTCCAAAGCGTAAAATTAAATGTTCACCGAATCATTCTCGTAATAAAACCATAGTTTCATGGGCTGTGCTGCAAGTGACGCCGTCTTGTTGTCATCATCCATCTGTTATCATCCATCATAATGGCGCAGTGACTGGCGCCATTCACAGTTGCGTTCCAGCCAGCCTCAATTTTGGAGAAATATGGAATGGTGATTCCACCAGCCCATAAACCACACCAAACCGTTGTTTTGTCTAGATGTAATGGTAGCTCTTGTACCTCTTCGCCTTCGCCCGCACCCCAAATACTACTATTTTGATTTTTGATATAGCCATTAAGCTAGAAATGCGCCTCATCGCTGAACAAAACGTTGGTCGAAAACAGCGGATCTTCTTGAAGCTTTTCAATACCGCCACGACTAATATAGTGACGATTCGGAAGGTCGGCTGGATTCAGTTCTTGCACAAATTGAATTTTGTACGCTTTTAAATCAAGATCCCTTAAAATACGCCACGTAAGATCACGTAAAATACGCCACGTTGTAGCATACGACAAGCCAAGCTGCGCGAAACACATTGCTCGTAGAACGCTGATTTTCGTAATACAGCTGAATAATTTATATAATAAACGCTGTGCCGTGCAGGTCTTTCCATGATGAAATCTCAAACAATAATGAACAAAAAAACTATACCATATGGGAAATGAATTACCTTGCTAGTTTAGCACAACAGCAGGCGTCCTTCAAGGCTTTGTTTTTGTCCTTTATTGTTTAACCTATTTATCGATTTTGTGTCCGAAAATCTACCAGGAGATGTCAGGTTTGGATTTCTTGATGCCAAAGTTCTACTTTACACAGACGACCTATTCTGCCTGACAATTCACACACAGCTGAATAAAATAATCAAGTTGAAACTATACTGCGATGGCTGGAACCTCTAAATCAACTCCGCCAAGTCCGAAGTTATGATCTTCGAACCATCAAGATGAAGTGACATCTGGAAAGAGAGCCAACAGAAGTCGTAAAAAAATGCAAGTATCCTCATCTGCAGCAATTTGGATCTGTGCCCTCATGTAAGGGAGAAATCTCAAACGGGCAATACATTCATAAACATCATGCGCAGCCGGTTTTTCTTAAACAAACACGTGGATAGAATAAATCCTATTCTGTCTATTTCGTCTTGTCTTTCATTGCCGTCATGCCCACTGCGTCGTGGCACCCAGATAAATGAACTCTACTGGTACTATGTAGCACATGTTGTAAGCAGTTTGATGCACATGTGAACTATGCATATATACGATATGTATGTTCTTGTTTTTGATAGATCTGTTTAGGTTCCTATTGCATATTGTTCAGATTAAAATAGCTTGTATGTAAGCTTAAGTAACCGCTCTATACGCTCCTGCTTCAACTCTTTCATGTGTTTTAGATCCATCAATGTACTATACCAGTAAATCGCTAACGAAACTACTATATGTAGGTTTGCTCTGTTCCCAGTTCAGTGGTTCTTGAGTGTAACTTTAAAGTTGCGGCGATGTTCAGTCAGCCGTCTCTGTATATTTGATTTCTAGTACTTCTTTTCATGCGAGTTTTTGGACAAAATCTGAGTGAATCAGGCTTAGATTTTTCAACTCATGCACTAAGATGAGCGTGTAGGCGTTAGCAGTATTTTCTTTCTGAATGTGTAGGTATAGAGCTATGTGATTAAGTATTCCCTCATATATCTTGTATGTATCTGCGGTGGGCGTTATTCTCATTTTTTATATGGGTGTTTGAGGCAAGGTTTTCATCCAGGGTTACCTGTAGATACATACTTTATTTCCCAGATAAATTGTATGGCTTCACCAAAAAGTGTTGAATTTTTTATTTTATCCAAGTAAGGTCTTTATATTAAATTTTGCGAGCTTGTTTTCTAATCGTTTGCATATAGTATTGTCTGTGGTTATATTTTATTTGAACTCCCAGAACTACCAGTAGCATAATAATAGCCTGCACCGTCATATAGCTCATAACGGTATACATAACGGATAAAAAAAGTTTAAAAAAAGATAAACAAGTTTATAGCCTCTGATTCACTATTGTCGACTCTAGCAAAGAATTAAAAGACAATGATATTGGTAACTGGCGCATGGAATGTCGGACTTGTATTCCTGAACAGCTACAAAGCAGACATAATCGCCATCCATGAAGTATATCCGGACAAAAAGAGAATAAAAAACTGTGAGGTCTACTATGTAGAATGTTGCAGACGTCCGGCGCGACAGTGACAGCAGGCGCCCTAAGCGGAAGACATAGGAAATCAGTCAAGAGCTTCAGGCACGTAAACGAATGCTCAACAACTATTCGCATGAAGGGTAAACTCAACATAATTCTCATAAACACCCACACCTCGAAGTATATCCCAACAAAAAGAGAATAAAAAACTGTGAGGTCTACTATGTAGAATGTTGCAAACGTCCGGCGCGACAGTGACAGCAGGCACGTAAGCGAATGACCAACAACTATTCGCATGAAGGGTAAACTCAACATAAGCCTCATAAACACCCATACCTCGACAGTGGAGAGTGACGACGATTGTACAAGCGCGTTGACAAAACCTACGTTCAATCCCCAAAATATGACATAAAAGTCGTCCTTGGCGATACCCTCCGGGCTGTGGTACTTTACGCACAGAAGCTTGGACGCTGACAAAAATGAATAAAAATGCTCTCCGGCACTTCGAGAGTAGATTTCTTCAGGTAATTTTCGGTCCCGTTGCATCAGGCTTAGATAGCTAGGTCGCCTTGAACTCGCGGATACCATCGTCCCAGCCCGGAAACTTTTCGACTCCACCCTAGAGGGACAACGCAGTAATGAGCGACCTCATCGTAGTTGACACACACAAGTGGAAGGAGACCTCAGCCTACTTCATGTGCGCAACTGAAGGCAGCTAACAAAAGGCCGCACTTGCTGGAAAGGCATATTACCTGTGGCCCTGGTTCACCCCGAACTGTAGTGTCATCTAGGTAAGTATGTAAGTAAGTATTGTTAGTATACATTTTAATCCAGAACAAAGAGCGTTGTTAATTTATTCGGATTCGAGTGCTTTCACGCAATTTAACTAATCAAATTTTAACTTGAGTTTAGAACTTACTCAGAACTTTAAACTCGTAAAGTTGTATTATTTACTTTTCTGTACTAAGATGATAGTTTATTAAATTTTATATTATCTGAGCTACAAATTTAGCCAATTTATTTCGAGAAAGCTGTCTGTACCATAGTTATTCGTATCAAGCGCTTCTCATTGATTCCTCATTTTTCTTAAATCTAACTAACATAAGTGCTAAGATTTCAACTCCCAATATGTTATAGTCGATCAATCGAATCGAAAGTTATACTGATAAGCAAGTTGGTTTATTGGTACAGAAACTCATTAGATACGCACGACCTATAATTAAGAGGAACGTACATACCATATAAGCACTTTCTTTTAACTTAAAAATTACAGCCACATGTGGTTATCCACTGAAATAATATTTTGAAATATTTTTTTTTGTCAGAATTAATCGAATCCTAGAGAATTCCGGCAACGCTTTACTAATAGGTGTCGGAGGATCGGGAAAACAAAGCCTCGCCCGCCTTGCTTCTTTTGTTTCTTCGCTAAGCGTGTATCAAATGCAATTGAAACGAGGATATGGACTTCAAGATATGAAAGAGGATATAGGTAGTCTCTACCTTAAAGTTGGACTTAAGAATGTGATGTCGGTTTTCTTACTCTCTGATGCGCAGATTCCAAACGAATCGCTTTTAACACTTTGTAATGATATGCTTGCGTCTGGAGAAATTCTCCAGCTATTTTCAGAAGATCAAATTGAGGTTATTTACAATGGAATACGTAATGAAGTCAAACAAAATGGTCAGCTGGATACTAAAGATAATTGTTGGCGCTATTTTATCAATAAAGTCCGCAGAATGTTAAAAATTGTTTTATGTTTCTCACCTGTGGGTCCCATTTTACGAGTAAGAGTAAGAAAATTTCGTGCAATTTTGGGTAGAACGTGCATTGATTGGTTTCATGAATGGCCAAAAACAGCCTTGCAGTCAGTTTCAAAAAAGTTTCTTTTAGAAATTGATAGCGTCTTATCTGTAAGTGGATGTTATTTTTTTGCACTTTTGTCTACAAATACTCCTTTTTTTACAGAAAGATGTAATAGAACCAATTGGTTGTTTCATGGCGTATGTCCATGAGACTGTAAATCAAATATCGAAAATTTATCTGCAGAATGAGAAAAGATTTAACTACACCACTCCAAAAACATTTCTAGAATATATATTTCTATATCGAAAATTAATGTTAGAAAAACATATGGAGCACTGCAATCGTATTGAAAAACTTAAAAGTGGTATGGGAAAATTAGCTGAATGCGCTCGCCAAGTTGATACTCTCAAGGTATGTCCTCTTGAGTTATTTTTTATTGTATTTTTATTTATGAAAATTGATTTTAGGATCAATTAGCAATTCAAGAAATACAATTAAACTCTAAAAATATAGCCGCAGATAAGCTCATTATTATAATTAGCGCAGAAAATGATAAGGTTCAAAAAGAGAAGATTATAGCATCTGAGGAAGAAAAACGAGTACGAATTATTGAGGAAGATGTTACAATCAAAACACAAATGTTCGAAGAAGATCTCCGTAAGGCGGAACCCGCACTAGTAGCTGCCCAAGCAGCACTTAACACTCTTAACAAGAATAACTTAACAGAACTAAAATCCTTTGGTTCTCCACCAAAGGCAGTGGTTAATGTTTGTTCTGCAGTTATGGTTCTGCTAGCTGTTAATGGAAAAATACCACGTGACAGAAGCTGGAAGTCAGTCAAATTAATGATGGTTAGAGTGGACCAATTTTTGAATGATTTAGTTAATTATGATAAAAATAATATTCATCCTACCATCATTGAATGTTTGCAAGAATACTTAAGAGTAAGAGTTTATTATCCTGTTGGTATTTCTTGTGCAAAGAGTTTTTATTTGATTAGGATCCTGAGTTTAATCCAGACAAAATTATTCAAAAATCTGTCGCAGCTGCGGGTCTTTGTGCTTGGGTTATAAACTTGTATCGATACCACCAAATTTATCTCATCGTCGGTCCAAAGCAGAAAGCTCTGCAAGATTCGCAAGAAGAACTCAAAGCTGCTCGTGAACGCCTTAAATATTTAAAAACTAAAATTTTTACTCTCGAAGGAAAACTGCATGAAATTCAATTAGAGTTCGAGGAAGCAATAGCTCAGAAACAGAAATGTCAACGCGAAGCAGAACGAACTTCGTTCACAATTGACTTAGCTCGGCGTTTAGTTAATGGTCTATCTAATGAAAACGTTCGCTGGAAAGAATCAATATTGAGGTAAAAACATGAATTCTGTTAAATTAAAAAAAGCATAATAATTGATTATATTCCTATTATCATATTAAGAGTCTCAAAATGTTGCTTAGTTCTTGGCGATTAAGCTGGTTAATAAAATGAACAATATACCTATATATTCGTATATATGTATTTGCGTGTTGCAGTCAAGTCATTGAAAGTGATATCTTCTGCCAATGATAAAGACTCTAACTATCCTGCTGTTTGAAATCTCCAGGTCATCAAAAATAGCAACAAATTAAATTGGTGTATAGGCTTTCCTCCACCAAAGAATTCTGACCCAACGTTTTATTTTTTTATTTCAGATGTACGAGTACTTATGTATATGTTTGTTTTCTCACTTTCTTTTTGCGTTATTTTATTTGTAATTTTAGGCTTAAAGAAAATATAGATGCCCTACCAGGAGATGTTCTTTTGATTTCCTCTTTTTTGTCATATGTTGGAAGTTTTACTCGCAGATACAGACTTGAGCTTCGTAAAAACCTCTGGATGCCATACTTTAAAAAAACCATCGTAAGTTTTAAACAGTTATTGCTTTAAATTGTGATACTTTTATTTTCTCTTTCTCAGCCAAAGATTCCACATTCAGAAAATGCAGATTTTTTTCAATCTCTTCACGATGAAGCTCGTATCGCTATTTGGAATAACCAAGGATTACCAATGGACCATATGTCTACGGAAAATGCGACAATTTTGACATATTCCAGCAGATGGCCGCTTATGATTGATCCGCAACTGTGAGTTTTGTGGCGTTAAATATTTATCTCCAGTTTATTAATTTCACTCGTTTACCGAATAGGCAAGGAATGAAATGGATTAAAAAAAGTTTTGGATCTAAACTAGTTACAATTAATTTAGGTCAAAAAGGCTACTTAGAAATTCTAGAAAAATCAATGGCGGTAGGTGATACAGTTCTCATTGAGCAAATTGAGGAAACGATTGACACAGTTCTCGATCCTTTACTAAATCGTGCCCTCATCAAAAGGGGACGATGTATCAAGATCGGTGACAAGGAATTGGACTTCAATCCTGATTTTCGCCTAATATTACAAACTAAACTTGCTAATCCACACTATAAGCCAGAACTGCAAGCGCAGTTAACATTAATTAACTTCACAGTAACGCCAGATGGACTGGAAGAACAACTGCTTGCAGAAGTTGTCAGAATTGAGCGTCCAGACTTAGAGGAAATGAAAACTCAAGTAACTATTCAACAAAACAAGTTTAAAATAGCACTTAAAGATCTGGAAGATGATCTTCTAGCTAGACTCGCTTCAGCCGCAGAGAACGTTCTCGAAGATCATGCACTAGTTGTAAATTTAGAAACCACAAAAAATACCGTCGATGAAATCGAAAAAAAAGTAAGCGAGGCAAATGTAGCAACACTACAAATAGATGAAACACGCAACATATATAGAGCTGCAGCCCAACGTGCTTCATTACTTTTTTTTGTCCTCAGTGATCTTAACAACATAAATCCTATGTACAAGTTTTCACTGAAATCATTTATGGTCGTTTTCCGTCGTGCTATTGCTATGGCTCAGACACAAATTAATAATTTAGGAAAGCGTGTGGCACTTCTTGTTAGCTCCATCACCTATCAAACTTTTCGGTACACAGTAAGAGGACTTTTTGAGAGGGATAAACTAATTTTCACCTTTCACATGATAGTACGCATTATGTTCCAGTCAAAGTCTATTACAAAAGATGAAATAGACTTTTTACTAAGATACCCTCATGATCCTAACTCTGTGTCACCGGTTGATTTCATAAATCGTTCGTCATGGGGTGGCATAAGAAATCTTTCATCGATGGAATATTTTTACGGAATAGATAAAGACATTGAGAGCTACCCGAAAAGATGGAGAAAATTTCTTCAAAGTAGTGTACCTGAAAGAGAAGTATTTCCAGGTGAATGGAAACACAAAACACCCTTACAAAAGCTTTGCATTATAAGAGCTCTGCGGCCAGACCGGTTAACATACTCGATGAGGTATGTAGGCGCATTAACATTAAAACATAAAAATTGTAATTTTAATTTGAATAACTTTTTTGTTTTAAGGTACTTTATTGAAAAAAGTATGGGAGAAAAATACTCAAATGTGGAACTGATTGCTTTTGCCGAAACATTTCCGGAAATATCTCCAACAACACCAGTTCTTTTTATTCTTTCACCGGGTGTTGATCCAATTCACAGTGTTGAAACATTTGGTATCGGGCTTAATTTTACTCCAGAAAATGAAAACTTATACAATATATCACTTGGTCAAGGTCAAGAATATTCAGCAGAAAAAGCAATAGAAATGGCTCTTAAAGATGGCCATTGGGTTATTCTGCAAAATATTCATTTAGTAGTTAAATGGTTATCAAAACTTGAAAAAATAATTGAAAGCATTGATGAGAAAGCACATGATAACTTCAGATTATTTATAAGTGCAGAACCCGCCTTGGATCCTCAGTATCACATTATTCCTCAGGGAATTCTCGAATCATCAATTAAAATAGTAAATGAACCTCCGACAGGTATGGCTTCAAATTTGCATAAGGCATGGGACAATTTTAATCAGGAGTTTCTAGAAAAGTGTACGCAAGAAGCAGAATTTAAATCGATTCTTTTTGCGTTGTGTTATTTTCATTCAGTGGTTGGAGAAAGAAGAAAATTTGGGCCGTTAGGTTGGAACAAGTCCTATCCTTTCAATGCTGGTGATTTAAATATTAGTGCATATGTACTTTACAATTATTTAGAAGGCAGCAGTCGAATTCCATGGGAGGACCTTCGTTATCTTTTCGGAGAAATAATGTATGGTGGTCATATTACAGACAATTGGGATCGCAGACTCTGTCAAACATATTTGGAGGAGTTGTTGAGGCAGGATCTCATAGATGGTGAATTTGAGCTTTGTCCGGGTTTTCTCTCTCCGCCCAACATGGAATTCAATGGCTATCATAGCTACATAACTGAAATGTTACCTAATGAATCACCTATATTATATGGCCTACATCCGAATGCCGAGATAAGTTTTTTAACAGCAACCTCTGAGGACCTTTTAAGCAAAATATTCGAGTTACAACCTCGTGAATCTGAACTCAATTCAAGTTATGAAGCACCCCGGGAAGAACTTGTCAAAATTGCAATCGATGAATTTTTGGATAAATTACAGGATGAATTCAATATTCGCAATCTACTT
The DNA here is from genome assembly GCA_949129095.1 of Volucella bombylans. NCBI lineage: Eukaryota > Metazoa > Arthropoda > Insecta > Diptera > Syrphidae > Volucella > Volucella bombylans. The sequence goes on along the minus strand of OX422140.1, from coordinate 416,068 downwards.
AATCGCATTGAAAAGAAAACTCCCTTTGTTGTAGTTGCCTTGCAAGAGTGTGAGCGAATGAATATACTTATTAAAGAAATAAAAAGATCTCTACGGGAGCTCTCACTTGGATTGAAAGGCGAACTTACAGTCACTGTAGAAATGGAACAATTGTATAATGCCATTTTTTATAATTACATACCAAATAGTTGGACAAAACTGGCATACCCAAGCATAATGGGCCTTCAAGGGTGGTTCGCCGATTTGATCCATCGTATTAAGGAATTAGCAGTATGGTTAAATGACTTTAAGCTACCATGTGTCATTTGGTTAGGTGGTCTTTTTAATCCTCAAAGCTTTCTTACAGCAATTATGCAGGAATCTGCAAGGAAGCATGACTTACCACTCGACCGAATGTGTTTGAGCTGTGATGTCACCAAAAAGGATAAAGAAGATATAAAGTGAGATGAAATGGCTACTTATTCATGTATGCATTGAAATTCTCTTAATCATGGTTTACCACAGCTTACCCCCAATGGAGGGAGCATTCGTGCATTCACTCTATTTAGATGGTGCTAGTTGGGATTGTAATCTAAGAACTCTTGTTCCACTACGTTCAAAGGAATTTATTTGCACAATGCCTGTGACGTACATTAAATCAATAGTTCAAGAGAAGCAGGATGCATTTCGCCGTATTTACGAATGTCCATTGTATAAAACAAGGTAGGTTAATAAATTTTCGATCTCAATGTGAATATTTCCGATACTTTTTCTGTAGTCATTATTTAATATTAACTTTGACTTGAAATAATATTAATTTGAGCGAAGTTGTATTATTTTTGTATAGTGAAATCTAGCAAAATAAAGGTGCAGACTTTTCGTGTCAACACCAACATTTGGAGAAAGAATTATGTTATGTCCAACAAGTAACGTATTCTTTCTTTTCATGCCATGAACATGACAAAATAAGTGTTTTTTATAGTTTTTATTTTAAAAACATCATTTATATAATTTATTAATTTTATAATAAATATCTACTAAAATACCTATGACATAACATAATGAAACACATTCAAAAAAAACAAGTTTACTGAAACAAAATTACTAAAACATTACAATATTATACAATTGTTAAATTATTTTAACTTTCTGTATTAAAAAAAATCATCTTTTTATATTCTCAGAGCTAGGGGATCTACATACGTTTGGACATTTAACCTCAATACAAACGATCGCCCGTCTAAATGGATATTGGGTGGTGTTGCCTTACTTTTACAACCTTAAGAATCATTTTACTAATAACGCTTTAAAACAAAAAATATAAAATGATTGCTCTCTGCTGCTCTCAGTTATTTTTACTTCCTATCATAAATATGAGCAAAATACACACTACTACGAGTACATGTAATTCAATTGTTGCAGAAATATTTTGGTTTATTTTATTTTATTATGTCGTTAACTAGACCTGGCGACTTTTCGAAAAATTAAGTGAACAATTAAATTCATGAATATCATCACAAAAAAGAGAAGATTATTTCTAGATGAACTATTCCCGTGGCAGTGTATACGCCTGGAGGGAGAAGGTGATTGAATGTATAACAGTTCCAAATTTTCTCCAAATCTTTGAAATATGTATAATGCTATAGAATATGTTTCTTCACATAAAGTGGACAAATTTTTAATCCTGCTGGGTATAATTATTCCTGAGGGCATGCTTCTTTCTTCTTGGAAAGAAAAGCAATACTGTAGCTAAATTCTTAACTCGAGAAGGTACAAATATAATGGCCTGATCTTTCTCCAATAGTGAAATTACTACAGCTCAATTACTACAGGACAATTTTGAAATCTTTTAACCCAGCTTGTTTAAGTAGAAAATAAGTAAAAAGTGTTCATCATTACTTTTAACAATAATTTTAAATAATCAGTGCATTTTTGTTTCTCTGGTATGTGTGGAAACTTACGTTTACTGTTTATTGTATGTATTTTTGCAAGTCTAATATGATGAAGCTATAAGTATATTTATTTTGTTGGGATAGAGATGCTCAGGAGGGCAAAATGAAGACTAATGGAGTAATCCGTACTGAAAATCTCAAATCAATCAATTAAGTGTTTAACTGTGTTAACGGACATTTGATGTCAAAAAAGGATTTAGGCAAGTTGATGAGTCGTCATATAACTTTTTCGACATCATGCCTGCAAAAACTGTGCGAAACTCGCAAGTCAACAAAAGAGGCACAATTTTCCAAAAGTATTTATATGTACTTTGCATACGCTGCTGACATTGACATCATTGGCAGAACTCAGCGTTGCTGGTATTTCCGCAATTATTGGAACACAAACTACTAAAATGGATTTAGTCGTGAATGAGGGCAAAACTAAGTATATACTGTGTGAACAAGGGGGGCTACACATCATCGACGAATCGGACGGAACTTTGAGGTGGTCTCAGCTGCATCGAAGCTGCAAGTGGGCTTTCCCCAAAGCGCCTGTCTTTGCTCTAGATTCACTGACGAATCTTCCTTCTCTTGATATTCATTTCATGGCCTGCACTCCCAAAGTCATCTTCTATTTTAAGAGAAGTGGTAAAACTCGCACTGAAGTTTTGGTGACCTTGAACTCCGACTGTGTTTTGGTTCTGGTCTTGTGCCATCTGATGTAGTAACACCAGTAGCACTGTTGCGGAAAATGTACGAAATCGACTTTTCCTGTACCTAGGAATGGTTACGGCTTGGATCAGAGCTGGGAAAGGAATGAAGTCCGATCTTCATTTATAACTCTAAAGTCAATTTAAGATGTGGCTTACTGAAGGACGACGACGTTTGATGTCACTCCTCGTAAGAGTCTATCTTCCAAGCGGATATATACGCAATTGTGATTACAATAATATGAAAAATCGGTGGAGGGGGCGAAGGGGGCCTGTTGTAAAACTATTAGGTGCACAAATAAGCTCTTTGGTCAATAGATGGCTCCAGCAGTAAGTGCTGGTCGATTTTCACATATCCAAAACGTTTTGACACATTAGTGATTTTGCTTTTGCGTCATACACTTTTGGTTGTATGGAAAAATCTAATCTTGTGCCAAATAATCGCCATTTGCGAGAAGTGTTGATATTCTTCTTTCATTCAAGGAAAACGGCGGTTGAAGGGCATCGAGAGCAGATGCTATTCTAAGTGAAACAATATGCCGTGATTGGTTCCGTCGCTTCAAGGACAGTGATTTCGATGTTGACGACCGTCCGCGTGAAGGAAGACCAAAATTCTTCGAAGATACTGAATTGGATGCATTGCCAGTTGAGGATCCGTGCCAAACGCAAGAAGGCTTGCTTCAGCATTAGGTGTTACCCGCCAAGCCATTCCCAAGCGATTGCATGCGAAAAACGGCCACAATACGAGCAGAGCACGAACAAGTGATTTTACAGCATGACATCGCTCTGCCTCTCCTTGCCAAACTCGCTAAAACCTAACTGGAAAGGCTTTTCAGTTCGATGGCACATGGTCTGGCTGATGAGCAGTTCCGCTCATATGAAGACATCAAAAAATGGCTTGGTTCTTGGATGAACACTTTTACCGTAACGGTATTCGAGCTCTGCCAGAAAGATGGGAAAAGTTGTAGCTAGCGATTGAATAACTCATTTGCAACCATTTTTTTTCACAATAAAGTTGCATTTTTATCAAAAAAAAAAATGAGAACTTACAACTAAGTTATAAATTTTTAGATACTATAAATTTTTGTTGCTGTGCAGTACTGTTACGTATATGCACTCAGAATGTTTTCGATTTTGCAAGTTTCATTTTGCTCAGGGATTTTGTTTGTTTTGTCTGGCGCACATGCGCATTTGATATCCACATTTGAATCTTAGTTTTGAGTAGTAATGAGTGGCGTATATTCATTTAGTTGGGTGAAAGTGAAAATTACATATCCTTAGTAGTGAAAATAGCACATATTGTAGTGAAAAGTATCGGTGGCATTCTTTGTCGTGCCAGTAATTTGGTAAGCTTGGTAAAAATGTCTTTAACTTGCAAACGCCTTCCGCTGGAAGATAAAGTAGATTCATTGACGAGCGCAATAAGGGAGTCCCGCTTATGGACACTTCAAGGAAGTTTGCCTATGATCGTTAAAGAAAGCTGAATACTCAAAAATGGAAAAGGCATTATACACATGGTTTATTACCCAACGTGGGAGCCACATGTATATAAATGGAAACATTCTGAAAGCCAAAGCTATGGAAATCCAAAAAAAATATTACCTCGAAGAATTTTCAGCGAGCAATGGTTAGCTGACGCAATTTAAAAAGCGTTTGGGGTTCATATTCTTAAACAGTCTGGCGAAAAGCTTTCATCGCGAACAGATCTTGTGAGCCCATTTTAAAAAAATTGTCTGAAATCATGAAAGAAAACAAACTCAGCTTTGATGCGGTATTCAATATTGATGAGAATGGGCTATATTGGAAAATGCTACCAGACAGTACATACGTTCAAGCCGGCGAAGCAAGCGCTCCAGTGACGAAAATTTCCAAAGAACGCCTTACGTTCCTTGCATGCTCGAATACTACTGGTTTGAAAAATACACAGCCTTTAATAATCGGAAAGTCAAGAAAGCCGCGGTCTATTAAAATCAAAACTCTACCAAATGACAATGCATTTTCTAAATCTGCTGGTCTTTTCAAAACTTGCATTTTCAAGAATTTTATACCACAGACTCGAAATTAAAAAAAAAAAATTACAAATTGTTCTTTAATGCTATGTACCTACGTTAGGGTGTCCCAAAAAAATCAAGTTTAAATTTTTGTAACGCATACCCTCTTATTTTATTCGAATACTGTCAAAACAATAGTAAATAAAGTTTCATGTACTTTGAACCAGAGGAACCCGTGCCGACTTGCATCTAAACATGTCAGTACTTGCAAGGCATGGCACGCGAGTAATAACATATCGATAACTTGTTATTGCATGTTTATTTTATTAGTAAACACATTGTTCTCGTTCTGTTAACATGTCGGTGGAGTTACGCAGTTGTAGAAAGGAGATATTTTTAATAGGGAACGTTAAACATCAAATTACTGGTTCAAAACTTCCCTCTAATGGGCAAGTACTGGCAGTTTTGTTCTATAATATTCGTGAAGTGAATTTAAGTGTCAATGAGAGCGCAAATCTTACTATTCGTGAGTGCATTATTTATTGGGAAAAGGCCCGTATCCCGACAAGATCTCTACCTAATTGTGTTAAAAAATTAATTACATTGTATCAAGTTTGGAGAAATTTGCAAAAAAATGCAAACAAAACAAAAAACGTGTTTGAGCAGGTTGAAGAGTTTTTGGAAGAGCAGAAAATACCAATACAGGTTTTGTTGCTTCTAGATAATGTGCCTAGTCATTCTCCCGAAAAGGAATTGGTGAAAGAAACGGCGGATGGAATAATTTGAGTGTTGTATCGTACATGCCACCAAATGTTACACTAAGCTATTTTTATAGAAGTAGCTTGCTGAGCAAAATTTTGAGTTCGGGAAAAGGCATAACAAATACTCTGAAGGAGCTTAATCTTTTCAAATCCGTTTCAATTATTGCCTTGGCATGACAAAATGTATCAGCGGTTGCGCTTTACAAGTGCTGGAAAAACATATTAGCTCTAACGCCGGATATGGAGTTTGATGAGGAAGATGATATTCCACTGTCAGTTTTACGGATTACGGTATTGTTTATTCCAAGGAGTCTTGGAACCATTCTGAAATGTTTCTTGCAGAAGATGGTCGTACCAGCACATTTCAAGAAAACGATGTCATTGATATTGACATTGAAAATCTGTAAATTGCTGCGTTCAAAGTTCACGAAAACAAACGCGATTGGCGATTTCTTTTTAAAAAATTAATGATAATATCAATAATTTACTTTTTACTTTGAATAGTTTTGTTTGTTAACTTTACGATTAAATGAAATAAAATAATATTTGTACATTTATTTAACGTTCTGTACAAGTAAAATATGCTCGATATTACGAATTTTTCGATTTAACGAATACACTTGAACATTATATCATTCGTCATACTGGACGACCACTGTACCATGATCTAAGAAACCATCAAGTTAATTTCTTTGTGTTTTTTTTAATAAAAAAAGTCTATCTCCTAAAGAAACACCCTTTCTTACTGTACAAATAAAACTGTTGGATAAATCTCAGAACAGAAAAATACCCCCTTTTTGGTTTGTGAAAATATTTCGTTTATGATTAAAATATGAATAACACTTTCCATTTGACGACAAAAGCCTCTTTTATGTACTCCGGAGAAAGAGAATCTTTTGAAAACGTTACATTGGCACTCTTCTCAGCTTTCTCAGTAGCAACATTTTGCTTCTTAATTTCATTTCAGAACCTAAATTTTTCTTCTGGATTTTATGTCAGAACTAAGGCATATAAATATAGGGTTTTCCAATAAGGACTTGGCAATTTTTTTTTAAATAAAACGCAAACCATTTGAGATATTTCAAAAACTTTATTATCGGCTTGAAGTACAATCAAAACATTTATGAATGGAACTCGACTTCGTTCATATGGCCACCGCGGGCACGTTTGCAGAGGTCGATTCGTTGGACCCCATTTTCAACGACTCGGCCACGCGTTTCGGCCGAAACGGCCGCTATTTCGCGTTCAATGTTGGCTCTGAGCTCTTCCAACGTCGTCGGCGTGTTGGCATAAATCAATGACCTAACGTAGTCCCACAGAAAATAGTCAAGTGGCGTTAAATCGCACGAACGGGGCGGCCAATCGACTGGCCCATTTCTTGAGATAACACGCTCACCATACTTACTCTTCAATAAATCGATTGTAGCGTGTGTGTGTGTGGCATCATCCTGTTGAAAGTACATGTCGTCCAAGTCGATATCTTCCAATTCGGGCCAAAAATAATCGGTGATCATTGCGCGATAACGCTGACCATTCACAGTAACGTGACGATCGTTATCGTCGATGAAAAAATATGGCTTAATAACGCCGCCGGCATGCAAACCGCACCAAACAGCTATTTTTTGTGGATGAAGTGGTGATTAATGAAGCACATGTGGTTTTTCAGCCGACCAACGTGGATCGCCGTGGAATTGACTGATTTGCATCGTTTGCCACGGACGCCTGAACGGCAGCGGTATTTTCGACACTTCGACCAACCCGTTGTCTCACTGACACGGCAACATCATACAACGAATATTTAGACTCAAATTTCTGCACTAAACCTTTTATTGCCTGTCTACTAGGGCGAGAATTACCACCAAAAATTTGGGTTAACGTTCTTAAAGTTGCAGTCACCGACTCCGAATTTCAGTAGAAAATTTTTATAATTTGCAGACGTTGCTCGTTCGCGTACTTTATCATGATGAAAATGCTGAGCTTACTGAATAAATTGACAGTAACAGTTTGATGATTAGTGAAAGAGTGCATTCACAAATTAAATTCAAAGTTGTCAAGTCCCTATTGGAAAACCCTTTATAAACGTCAAATAATATTGTGAGTTAAACCAGATTTTTCTTTGAATGTACCAATTTTTTCGCAAGCAAATATGAAAGGTAAAAGAAGATTTTATTGGATTTTGCCATTTTACTAAACAAAGAAATTGCGGAATAAACATTTAACCAATACATTTAAAAATTTGGAGAGCAAAACCAGAAAGATTATTTAGTGCTCCATTGGAATCCGGGGTGATTAAATTCCGGAGAGTAACCAATGAAAAGCGTGATAACTGTGAATCTCTTTGTGAATGCATCTCAGACACACACTAATTTGAAATGTGCCAATGTACCAACTAGGTAAGGTTTTTTTCTCAGGTAGGTGGCGTGCAGGTTGTTTTCCGGTTTATGTCTCAAATAAATATAGACCAAACCTTTATTTATTAAAGACAAAAAAAAATTAAATCCCAATCACAAGATAGAGGAAATTTTTGTAAAATAAGGATGGTAAACGTACATACATCCATACATACGTACTCATGTATGCATGAACATAAGAACATGTGCTGCCAGAATATATTAAAAGTAATACGTTGTCCTGTTTTAAAAATAAGTTTTGAAAAACAAATTGTAGATAATTATATAAATAGCAGGGTAAAATTCCAGGAGGTAATGTATGGGATTGTTATGGTATTATGATCAAAATATTTAAAGGTGGGCTATCTCGCGTGTGCTTGCCTAGTTGAGATTAGAGTTGAGTCGTTCCGGACCTACATAGTTCCTGGAACTATGTCCGCTGTCGGAACTAGTTCCAATCGTTCCACATACTCCACCTAAACATGTTCGATAAATCCGACATGTCCGATAGTTCACACACAAGAAGTTCACTTCGTCCGTTTTTACACCTCGCATGTTTCGAAATATTCAAATGAATGCAAAAGAGAAGGATAATGAAACAAAAAATACCCAATTAACCAAATTCCCACTGCATGTGGGTAGGATTTTAATTGCATGTTTTTGACATTTCTTTTTCTCTTTCTTCTTTCTTTTTCGCATTTGCTTCATTATTTCTGTGGCTGTTGTTACGAGCACAGCATTTCAGTATGGCGGATGAACTGAAATGGACCAAAGAATTAACAAGCGGGCTCATTTTCAATTATGAAACACTGAGCGCCAAAGATGAAATGAAAGAAAGCTGTCAAATAACATGAAAAACCAAAGAAGGGGGAAAGGCTTTCGTGTAAAAATGCGCGCATCACTGAATGACAGTTCAAAAGAAAATAACCAGAACATGCGCTTACACACATTCGACGTGTAAAAGCGGACATCGCAAAATCTTTATTTTGTTTTGATTCACACGGCTGACTGTACACTGTACGTCTATTGCATTCGTTCATATTCACATGCGTATGTAGTTTAGCGTTGACGTTGTCGTATGTGTTGGTATTTTCGCAGTATTGTCCGCTTTCATACGTCGCAAGTGTGTAATGCGCATGTTCTGGTTATTTTCTTTTGAATTGTCATTCAGTGACTCTACATGAAGACTTTCCCCTTCTTTGAGTTTGCATGTTATTTGACAGTTCTCTTTCATTTCATCTTTGGCGCTCAGTCTTTCATAATTGAAAATGAGCCCCTTGTTAATTCTTTGGTCCATTTCAGTTCATCCGCCATACTGAAATGTTGTGCTCGTAACACAGCGAAAGAAGTAATGAAGCAAATGCGAAAAAGAAAGAAGAAGGAGAAAAAGAAATGTCAAAAACTTGCAATGAAATTGCTACCCACATGCAGTGGGAATTTGGTTAGTTGGGTATTTTTTGTTTCATTATTTCTCTCTTTTGCACTCATTTGAATCTTTCGAAACTTGCGACGTATGAAAGCGGACATTGGAACTGTCATGGAACTGGAACTACCAAACCAACTAGAATGAAAATGGAACATTTAGTGTCTTCCCCTGCTGTGTAATTACAAATGCACCCGTACATAAACGTTCTTCAAAATTTCGTTATTGTTTTGCATTGCAATTTGTACTCATTTATTTAATTAATTTGAAAAAATTTTAAACGAATATTCTTTGAGTTTGCATGTTATTTGACAGTTCTCTTTCATTTCATCTTTGGCGCTCAGTCTTTCATAATTGAAAATGAGCCCCTTGTTAATTCTTTGGTCCATTTCAGTTCATCCGCCATACTGAAATGTTGTGCTCGTAACACAGCGAAAGAAGTAATGAAGCAAATGCGAAAAAGAAAGAAGAAGGAGAAAAAGAAATGTCAAAAACTTGCAATGAAATTGCTACCCACATGCAGTGGGAATTTGGTTAGTTGGGTATTTTTTGTTTCATTATTTCTCTCTTTTGCACTCATTTGAATCTTTCGAAACTTGCGACGTATGAAAGCGGACATTGGAACTGTCATGGAACTGGAACTACCAAACCAACTAGAATGAAAATGGAACATTTAGTGTCTGCCCCTGCTGTGTAATTACAAATGCACCCGTACATAAACGTTCTTCAAAATTTCGTTATTGTTTTGCATTGCAATTTGTACTCATTTATTTAATTAATTTGAAAAAATTTTAAACGAATACCGCAAACTTTTTGTTGTTATTAATACATAGAAATAATCAATATCAAGATGAGATAATCTTCCTTAGTTCCTGTTCATATTGGCGCGGGCAGGTAGATTGTCCGAAAGAGAGGGAACGCTTTTTATTGAAGTGGGAAGAAGAAGGGTTACTTCCACCATCCATTTCTAAAGTGGATTCTCGGGTTAAACACATCGTTTTTTCCATATCGTTCCATTTCTGACATATCTTTTCATTTTAGTTTTGATCGTTGATGAGCAAGGATGTGTGAAGAATAGGGAAAAAAGGTAAGGTTTAGGCCAACTGCTCAAATTTAAAAATTAAAAATGCTGCGATTCAGTGTTCCACTTGCCAAAAAGTCTTTCAACCCCATGACAATATGAACACGGCGTTCATGGTGAGGTCGCCAATGTAAACAGGCACTTACAGTTCCCGGAACTAGGTCCTTTGAAGAAAAGAACCGTTCCATGCTCGTTCCGGCAAAGGAACGTTTTAGCACAACTCTAGTGGAGATGTAAGCAATACTGATAGCACCAAATTTATTATGAAGGCAGACGGGGACTGCGAATTATCTGTGTTTGGCACACTAAACGACAACGCAAATAAACGTGGTAGGCAACGCTCAGACTAGGGCTCTTAGGACTTGAATCCGAAAATATACTATACTTTTAGCAAAGATAAAAATGGTACACTAAAGACAAAGACTAAGGAGAACACTTACCTATCCTGTCATTATCCTTGATCCATCAGCGTAAAATCAGATAGATTTATTCTCTTGGAATAAATCATTCTCACAGAATTATCTGGTAGGGATGTTTGATGAACTCTTGCTGGAGTATGGTGTACCCTATGTTTCCTTAAAGGATCGCGTAAATATTCAGGATCCCAGCTTGGCCAATTTTTTTACTTGTCCACTTCCAGATTGCTTTAAAGCAAATACATACAATTGCAAAGGCGTGCCAGATAAAACAGAATGAACAATACTGAACACTGAAGGGGTAATAGCTCGAAATGCTCTGTTAAAACACAAACACGTTGATCGTTGGAGTCTGCTTATCTTATCAGGATTTGTCACTTTATAAAAGGTAATCCGCACGTGAATATTGATCTCATGACCGAGATATTGTGGGGTTAGCTTAAAGATCGACGTATAGGGGGCATGCTGCCCCCATGCAACACCCTGCTTGGGATCATTATAGGATTTGGAGTAAGTGCGGGGGTGGGTATATGCAAAGTTTTTTTTGGATTTAAGGAATCTTTTAGATTTAAAGAAACTTTGCATATACCCAACCTCGCACCTTTAACCAACTCTTTTTTCTCAAGGTCTTACTTAGGACACACAAATCCTCAAACTCCAAGTAAGAATCTAATCTTTTACATCAATTAGATACAATATTTACATATCAGCTTCATTCTATTTACTAAACCAAAAGAGAAGTGCAAAAGGCAATAGGTTAGTACAGTAAGTACTTAAGTTAGGGTTAAAACTCCGTCCTGCAACTCCCCCCTGGAAGCGCCTCCGACGACCTCGTGACGTGTTGGTGGATGGGAAGTCCAGGTGGTACGTATAGGTTGTCTAATACACCCCCGTATGTCAGCCTATATCCTCTAAGTTTTTATTTTATTTTTTATTTTTTATATGTCTTTGGTCACTCGCGCAACGTATTCTCTTAGGGTTTTCAATATAACGTTTAACCCGAACCGATCACGTTTTTTTTTCCCCTTTTTTTTGCACGCACTGTTCTCTTGGCGCGAACACTTGTCTTTTGTTTCTCGGCTTTATTTTTCTTTTATTCATTTCAGTAAAAGAATAAATAAAATACGTCCCGACAAATCTCCGGGAAGTTTAAAAAAACACAAAAAAAAACAAGCGGCACTCCCTCGGCCTCGCACCAATCTCCTCGTTTTCGGTTTTTCTTGTTTCTCTTCTTTTTTTTTTGTCCCGATTTTTGATTCTTTTTTTTCGACCGACCTGGTTCCTAGCTCTCCAAAGACTGCCCATTTGTACCCCACTTGCTAGAGCTCTTCCTATCTTCTCTCGTTCGGTGGTCAGTTATTTCATCACCTCATCCATGATCAAAACAGCTGACCCCAGCTACCTAAACTACGAGTATCTACCGCTAGCTATCCTTTTAACGCTTAGTCTCGTGCCCTAGCTTGATGGGGAAAACTAAAAACAGGAGAACAAGTGATTATTCGTTATTCCTTGGGCTCGAACTAAGAACCTTTCGCTTACTAACCAGTGTCCTTACCAATTGCACTACTCTGGACTGTTGGGGCTGCTGGATTAAATTAGGGTGAAATTATGCGAAAATGCCAATGCCATTGTATTTAAACCATAACATTCCCCCTCTTCTTTCACAAGGTTTTCGTATGCTACCTATCCTACAAGAGTTCTTTGGGGTTACTGAAGATTTTGAGGTCCTTTGCGTGCCATACACCTCCGGCTTTTCCATCCTTTCCTATCAGCTCATAGGTCCATGGTGACACCCTCTTCTTAACCTCGAATGGCCCTATATATTTCGGTGCGAGCTTGGAGACCCACTCACGGTGGTTGTCGGAAATGTAAGCGCTGAGTTTGATCTTGAGTGTTTGGTTGAAACGCTCCGCCGGGTTGGCTTGGGACCAAATCTACGGTTATACCATAATCCCGGTCGAGGCTCCCAAACTCTTTACTTCTGAACAGGACCCCGTTATCACACACAATCCACTTTGGCACGCCGAACACTAAAAGGACTTGTTCTTCTACAATGGTGGTAAATGCCTTTGCTGTCGCTGATCGAAGCGGGAAGAACAGTGGGAACTTTGAGAAATAGTCGACCACAGTGAGTATATACATAAACCCCCGTGTGGATCTCGGCAATGGACCAATCAGATCGATGCACAGCATATCCCATGGCCGCGTGACATTCGTCCGCGTGCACATAAGGCCCGTTGGTTTATGTATTTTAATTTTGGTGGGGGCGAATGCCCCCATTTATTCGGCTTAATACAAGCTATAACTTAAAAAATAAACTTAAACTAAAACTTAAAACTAAGGTTGGTTGGAGTGGTGAAGGAGAACAGATTTGAGGTAGGAAGTGGTGCGGTGAAAGTCAAAGACGGTAGGGTTTGAGTTGATTTGACGTAGCATACGGGAGATTGGTTCGTTCGCGCCATAGGAGGTGTGGCGGGTTGGTAGATAGAAGAGTCGAGGGGTACGTAGATTACGATGGTTAGTGTTGAGGAAAATGGAGTTGTGAAGGGACGCGCATTCAACGTGACCTGAAAGGAGTCGATGAATGAAGAGAAAGTCTGCTGCATCTCTGCGATCTTCGAGGGTGTTTAATTTGATAAGGTTGAGACGATTTTGATAGGGGGGCAGATTAAAAGGATCGTCCCAGGGCATACCTCGAAGAGCAAATCGAAGAAAACGACGCTGAATTCTCGAGATATGAACACGATGATATGGGGACCATACTTGACTGGCGTACTCTAGGAGGGGGCGAACAAAGGTAATATAGAGGGACCTGGTCACGTATGGGTTGGTGAATTCGTTGGACCACCGTTTTACAAAACCTAGTGCAGAGTTGGCTTTGAGGATTATCTCATCCATATGTAAACGGAAGTTGAGCTCGCTGTCACACAAAATGCCGAGGTCGCGAAGAGACTGTACGCAGGAGATAGGTTGGTTATGGAGAAGATAGAGTCGGGGAGGAGATTGGTTCCGCTTATGTGAGAAGGTGATGGATTGGCATTTGGCGATGTTAAGTTCCAAAGAATTTTTGAGGCACCAGATAGAGAAACTATCAAGATCTTGTTGAAGGAGGAAAGAGTCATGGGGAGAGGAAATGGTTTTGAAAAATTTGGTATCGTCGGCGTAAAGGGAGACAGACGAGTGTTTGATGATCATATCGAGATCATTTATGGTTAATATAAAAAGAAGGGGACCGAGATGGCTGCCTTGTGGAACTCCAGAGGTGGCCAAAAATGGAGCGGACTGGGCTGACCTAAAACGAACACTGTAAAAACGGTTTTCGAGGTAAGAGGATGTCCATTTTAACAATATGGGTTCAAAGCCGAGGGCAGACAATTTAAAGATAATTAACCGATGAGAGATTTTATCGAAGGCTTTGCTAAAATCGGTTGCAACTACAACGACTTCATTGCCATCCTCTAGGGCAGAGAGGGCAAAGGATACGAATTCAACGAGATTTGTGGTGGTTGACCTACCCTTTAAAAAGCCATGTTGTCTAGGGGAAATAAGTGATTTGCATTGGAAGCTTAGAGCTTCATACAAAATACTTTCGAAGAGTTTGGGTATATGGGAGAGTTTAGCGATGGGACGATAGTTGGTTATTTCATTCTTTGATCCTTTCTTGTGTATCGGGGTTATGAAGGAGGTTTTCCAAACCTGAGGAAATTCTCCTTGTGAAAGGGATAGACGGAAGAGATTAGAAAGGGCAAGGGAAAGAGAGGAAGAACATTTTTTAAGAAATATGGCAGGGAGGCCATCTGGGCCGGGTGTGAATTCGTCATTGAGTTGGTGTAAGTTATGTTCGATATAAGACGGATCAAAAATATGAGAGAGAAGTGGGCCATTAGAGAAGTTCAGTAGGTAACTAAAATAGGATGGATCTGGTACAAAGGAGTCGTTGGTGAAGGATTGCTTAAAAAAGGTGGCAAATAGGTTGGCAATGGTGAGTGGATCGGTTGATGACCTGTTGTTGAAAGAGAGGGAAGGAGGGTAACCATCGGACTTTCTTTTGTAGTTAACAAATTGGGAAAAGGACTTAGGGTGGTTTATAAGGTTGACTTGCGCATTGTTAAGGTAGCGCTGGTAAAGGGAATCGTAAAGTTCGGTGAAATGAAGATAAGCACCAAGATAGTTGGAATAGTCGGTAAAGGATCTGGTACGCAGGAAAACAGCCCATAACTTATTTCTCTTATTTCGTAAGGAACGAAGCTTGCGATTATACCAGGGAGGGCTAGTAGATGATGTTTTAAGGCGGGAAAACGGAACGTAAAGGGAAAAAGAATTAAATATTTCTTTATAAAAAATGGATAAGGCATCATTTATACTTAAGTTGTGAAAGTTAAAGTGGGATCTGCTGAGATATTCACTGATTTTGTGAAAGTTTGCTTTATGAAAGTCGTGGGATGAGAGAGTTGTGGGGGGAGTGGACTGGAATGAAGAGTTATGAAAAAATGAAAGTAGAAGGGGGGGGGATGGTAGTTATCGATTGTTGAGAGAGATAGGGGACAAAGTGAGACTGAGGAGTTAATTGGATCTGTTGTGAAAATAAGGTCTAATTGCCTGCCCATATAATTGGATATACCACTGACTTGGCATAGACTTGAGTCTGTTAAGCGATCTAAGAAGAGACATTCCTTAGCTGAGATGGCATTTGAAGCGATGAAAAACGATTGATCATCTGATGGAGTCCACTGTATCTGAGGAAGATTAAAGTCGCCGAAAATAAGGATATCATCAGTGGGGTCTGACAGGTCAATTAAATGATCGATCGCATCAATAACAAATTGGTAAGATTCGATAGGTTGAGCTGGTAGGATATAGCAACATATAACGTAAAGGGACTTGAGAGGCAGTGATATTTTTATTGCGACAAAGTCGGCTTTAGAGGATGAAGAAATTGTAATGGGAGAAGAGTTAAGGCTGTTGTCCATCGCCAGTAGGACGCCTCGACAGGTGGAATCTTTATTTGTGCAATTCCTGGTTCTTTATGTCGGGAATCAAATTGGTTTCGGTCAATACGTAAATATCAAAGTGATTGGGATTGTAGATTGGGCTTGACAGACTGACAGATATTGCAACTGCGACGTGCCGCGCCACTTGCGTTTTCATTTTGGGCCAAAAATACGGTTGTGCAATGCGGTCACATGTCTTCTGAACCCCTCCATGACCCTCCAATACGTCGTCATGATTCTTTTTGAGAATCGCACCCCTCTCCTCTTTTGCTGGTACTTGCTTCCACTGAACTTAAAAAGTGTGCTACCTTCTACTTTCCAATTCGAATAGTTTTCCAGAGAAGCAGCAATCGCGCCTAGCATCTTTACCAACCACTTATCCCTAACTCCTTTATCTGTTTCCCATATCCCTACCTCTGCAACATCCCCATTTGCTCTAGAAAAACCATCTGGAACCAAATGCTCCTTGCCCTTACGATGGATAACCTTAAAGTTGTGCTGCTGTAATTTCACGGCCCACCGAGCCAACCTATCCTAGGGATCCTTCAAGTTGTTCAACCAGACAAGCGAATGATGGTCTGTCACAACTGTCACTATGTAAGGTCTCAGTTTTTCTACTGCACACAACACGGCTAAGCACTCCCGTTCAGTGGTTGAATAGTTACGTTCGGTCCTCGTAAGTGTCCGACTAAGGTAACTAATAACTCGTTCTCTTTTCCTAGGGTCGTCCTGTGTTAGGACTGCACCAATGCCAAATGCCGAAGCATCGGTGTGGATCACAAACGGTAGCTCAAAATCTCTTTCAGTGTGACGAAAGCCTGCTCGCACTGCTCCCCCCAGACAAACTTCCTTTTCTTCTTTAACAGCTCGGTAATCGGGGCAACGATATCAGAGAAGTTGGGCACAAAACGACGGTACAAAGACACCATTCCAACAAATCGTCGAACACTGGTTACACTGTTTGGTCTTGGGTACTCTACCATGCACCGAACCTTCTCTGGATCTACCGACAAACCCTTGCTACTAACGACGTATCCCAAATAACGAAGTTCCGGCTTTCAGAATTCGCATTTATCCCTGGATAGCTTTAGGCCTGCACTTCTAAGTCTGCCAAGAGCCTCTACTAGAACTTCCAGGTGCTGACCGAAAGTCTCTGTTAGGATAACAACGTCGTCAAGGTAGACGAAAACGTTTGGCTATATGTCGGGTCCAAGGACAGTATCGATAAAACGTTGCCAAGTGGCCGGGGCATTGTGAAGGCCAAAGGACATTCGTCGGAACTAGTACAATCCCTTCGGGAATCATAAACGCCGTAGACTTTTTCGATGACTCAGCCATTGGGATTTGCCAGTATGCAGATTTGATGTCAAGAGACGACAAGAACATCGCGTTGCGCAACTTGTCCAATGTGGCCTACACATAGGGAATCGGGTATGCATGCTTCTCGGTCACACTGTTAAGCTTGCGAATGTCTACGCAGAATCGGAACTTACCGTCTCGTTTCTTCACTAAGAGGATGGGGGACGACCAAGGGCTAGTTGAGGGTTCAATGACCCCCAATGATAAAATTTCATCAACCTCCCCGTTGATGTTAGTCTGAACAGCTGATGAGACTGGGTAGTACCTCTGTTTAAGGGGCTCTGACTTCGTCCGGATGACGTGTTCCACCCGATTGGTACACCCCAACCCTTCTCCCATGTCCTCAAATACCTCATCAACAAACTTAGCAAGTTTCCCCATCTGCTCCTCACTTAAGGCACTGACACTCTCAATGGCCGCTATCGGTTGATGAAATTCCCATTGCCTAACACACAAATTTGGAATGATTGCAAATTTCTCCCAGAAATCTGCGCCCAGTATCAAGCAATGTTTCAACGCCGGTATGACCAACAGCTCCATGATGTTTACCGTCCCCTCTACCCTTATCGGCACCGTTATCGACCCTAACACCGCGACCCCCTCACCATTCGCTACAGTGACTTCCGGTACGTCTACTTTGCCTAATTTGCAATGAAGCGAAGCAAGTCTGTCCCACCCTGGACCACCTACAATAGACCTTGAAGCTCCGGAATCCAGCAACTCTAACAACTCAACCCCATACATCTCGACCTTAAGATATGGACGTTTATCGCCCTCCTTCTCCGCTAATAAAAAATTCACCCCTACTACAACCCCTCCCTTCTTACTCCTAATGACTGCAGGTGAGAAACTCTTCTGACTCACTGACCCGCACTTCGTTGAGTCATTTCTCCGTTTCCCGACACTCCCGGAGACTTGGAACATTGCGGACAGCGGCTACGTATAACTCCCTGCAACCCACAGCCATAACAGCGAACGGGTTGCGGACATGCTCTGGCCAAGTGACCTTTCTGCTGGCAGCGGAAGCATGTTGAATTCTCTCTGCGAGAATTTAACGCATTCACCTCGTAGTTCTGGTCTGAACCAACATCTACATACGCCAGATCTGGCTCAAGTGGCGAAGCGTTTCTTCCAGAAGGAGAAGGGTGATAATTCTCCACAAGGTAACGAGGCGTCTCTAGCTGACGGCCTACTCTGATGAGGTCATCAAAAGAAGAAACTTGCGCCAAAGCCAATTGAGTTTGGTAGAAAGGTAGGAGGTTTCTGTGAATCTGCCGAAGTTTGACGTCGATGGAACATGGCTCGCTAAGCCTTGCAAAAAGACCAAGCATACTGCTGACGTAGATCCCTATCGTCTCCGACTGACCTTGCGTTCTGCGTCGAATTTCCTCCCACAAACGGTCATCGTAGTCTGGTAGTAGAAACTCTTCCCTCATCTTTTTCACCAATCCTTTCCAATTCTGGATAACCGGCTTTTTCGCCCGATACAAAATAATGGCCAAATTCGGCCTCTGAAAAGCCCCTAGCTTCCCTAAGCTCCTCAACTCTTTGGAGAAATCTACACAACGACTCATACGGCTCACCCTTGAACTTGAGTCCCCACTTCATTACCGGTACACGGTTACCAAGAGGAAAAAACGGTGACGAACAGGCGGGTGGTGCGGGAATTGAATCTACTGGTGGGTTTTACGAGGGGCCTTCCACAAGTGGTGCAGGTGGTGGTCTTCAGACATCTTCACTTGCTCCCGCTTTGTCCTGAGGGTCAACATTGGCCCTTTCATCTAACTTTCTAAAGGATATCGGTGACATTCCTACGGAACTTATCCACATGCTGTTTCTCCTCCTCACTCTCTGCTTCAATTTTTCCTAGACGCCGTACTAGCCATTCAGATTTGGCGACTATCTTCTTATACTCGCCCGCATTCTCATCGCCCTGAAATGCTTTGACTAGTTTAGCGATCTCATCCAACTTGGCTTGAACAGCAGATACGTCCACCTCATAGGAAAATGGGTATGTGTTCAGAAGGAAGCTAGAATCCCTACGCAAGGTATTCTGAGCACTTTCCTCATCTCGTCCACCGTCTTAGCACTTATGCCCCTAATGTCTAGCTCGTACGTTAGCTCGTCAGCACTCAACCTATTGATATCCATACTGGATATCCCTACTCGCCTAACTAAAAAAAAGTAAGACCCAAAACCGATCCGTAAAAGCGACTGAAAAGAAGAATCTACAAACGACCGATTAAAAAACAAAAAAAAAACGAACCGAGTCAAAAAAAGAAAAAAAAAATTGATGAACCGACTGTATCTTGACAGTACTCGAATTTCAGGAACAAAGGTTGCCGACTGCTCGATGGAGTAGTAGTCGTGGGTATTTATGATAAGGGCGCCACGCGATTATCCTTTTTCCCCAAAAGCTCTACGGTGTCGAATCGCGACTCTGCCAGTAAAACCCGAGATCCCCTTTCCTAGGTCTAAAACAAAACGAGAGAAAAACAAAAGCGAGACCACCAAAACATCCCAAAACACATTATCGCCACACTGAGGAAACGTAAGAAACCCCCCCTACGCCGCCCACAGTTGATTTTTCTTATTTTTTCTCAAGGTCTTACTTAGGACACACAAATTCTCCAACTCCAAGTAAGAATCTAATCTTTTACATCAATTAGATACAATATTTATATATCAGCTTCATTCTATTTACTAAACCAAAAGAGAAGTGCAAAAGGCAATAGGTACAATAAATAACTTAAGTTAGGGTTAAGACTCCGTCCTGCAACACTTCCCTGGAAGCGCATCCGACGGCCTCGTGACGTGTTGTTTTTATTTATTTATTTTTTTTTTTTATATGTCTTTGGTCACTCGCGCAACGTATTCACTTAGGGTTTCCAATATAACGTTTAACGCGAACCAATCACGTTTTTTTTCCTTTTTTTTGCACGCACTGTTCTCTTGGCGCGAACACTTGTCTTTTGTTTCACGGCTTTATTTTTCTTTTATTAGTTTCAGTAAAAGAATAAATAAAATACGTCCCGACAAATCTCCGGGAAGTTTAAGAAAACACAAAAAATACGCGGCACTCCCTCGGCCTCGCACCAATCTCCTCGTTTTCGGTTTTTCTTCTTTTTTTTCCTATCTTCTCTCGTTCGGTGGTCAGTTATTTCATCACCTCATCCATGATCAGAACAGCTGACAGCAGCTAGCTAAACTATCTACCGCTAACTATCCTTTTAACGCTTAATCTCGTGCCCTAGCTTGATGGGGAAAACTAAAAAAAGGAGAACAAGTGATTATTCGTTAGTCCTTGGGCTCGAACTAAGAACCTTTCGCTTACTAGCCAGTGTCCTTACCAATTGCACTACTCTGGGCTGCTGGATTAAATTAGGGTGACGCCGCTTCGGTCATGCGAAAACCTTGCCAATGCCATTGTATTAAAACCATAACAATGGCTTAAATCATATTAGCATGGCAGAAAACAATATATTATTATTGTTATTTTCTTGGGAAATTTTACTTACCTCTTATGTTCTAGAAGCAAGCAATGTAGGTCCAATGCTATTCTTACTTTTCACCAATGATCAACGAACTTATTTAAGCATTGCTATTGCCTCATGTACGAGTACATATGCTGATGGATATTAAATTATTTTCATTTAATTTAATTACATTTAATTATCTATCAAGAATATCTAATTCTTTCACTAAGTGATGCAAATTAAACGGCTTAATGTTAAACATAGACAAGTGTACTTACATGGGCTATATTAAAACCCTGCATTATATTGTTCCACATATTTTATTAGTTCTAAAATAAAAGTAGTGCCCTAGCTTGATGGGGAAAACTAAAAAAAGGAGAACAAGTGATTATTCGTTAGTCCTTGGGCTCGAACTAAGAACCTTTCGCTTACTAGCCAGTGTCCTTACCAATTGCACTACTCTGGGCTGTTGGGGCTGCTGGATTAAATTAGGGTGACGCCGCTTCGGTCATGCGAAAACCTTGCCAATGCCATTGTATTAAAACCATAACAATGGCTTAAATCATATTAGCATGGCAGAAAACAATATATTATTATTGTTATTTTCTTGGGAAATTTTACTTACCTCTTATGTTCTAGAAGCAAGCAATGTAGGTCCAATGCTATTCTTACTTTTCACCAATGATCAACGAACTTATTTAAGCATTGCTATTGCCTCATGTACGAGTACATATGCTGATGGATATTAAATTATTTTCATTTAATTTAATTACATTTAATTATCTATCAAGAATATCTAATTCTTTCACTAAGTGATGCAAATTAAACGGCTTAATGTTAAACATAGACAAGTGTACTTACATGGGCTATATTAAAACCCTGCATTATATTGTTCCACATATTTTATTAGTTCTAAAATAAAAGTAGTGTATGACATTAAGAACCTTGGTGTAATATTTGATAGCAAGTTGACTTTTCATTTACATATTAATTACACAAAGGGAATTCTCTTTTTGGACTTATTAAAAGGAACTCCTCTGATTTTAAAGATCCTTATACTTTGAGCCTCCTGTCTTGGAGTAGGCTTGTGTTGTATGGGGTCCTTTCGTTATACGTAGATAAACAGATATACGTAGTATCAGAAGCGTTCAAAAGTTTTTAGAATTTGCTTTATGTTATTTGTTTATAACTGTTGTTCATTATTCTTACCGTTCTAAATGTTTCTTAATTGAGATGTAATCTATCGAATCTAGAAAAAAAAAAGTATGATGTCATGTTAATCCGAGATATATTATCGGAATTTGATTGTTAAATAGTAGATTGAAATAAATAAATATCAAAAACAAAAGCAAATGACAGCTTTGTTTAAAATTTTTGCAACAATTTTTTATATTTTTCTTAATATTTGAAATTTGATTGACTGGATGTTTGAAAATACTGTCCGTAATTAAAATTTGACTTAACCCGGATTAGTATTGTACCTGAAATATCAAGCGAAATCTAAATGAATGGTGATCATAGCTAAATGTTAGAAAAATCTTTTAACATATCTCAAGCTGAGATTACTAGCTGGGGTTGGGCTAGTTCGCCCACTCTGATGAAATATAACATTTTGCTCATGTCTTACTTATTATGCTTTTTAATAATAACTACTTAGACTAACCACCTAGTCCCTAGTGTCTAACAGTAAGAAAATCAAAGTCCCTTTACACTATTTCATTGGAAAATAAATCTAATGAGAATATTTCTGATTAAGTGCACTCAGTTTCTGACAAGTCCATTGTTCTGTACATGCGCTATATTGGAAGCACTTTTTAAACTTTACTTACTTTTATTTAGTTAAACAGTCTCGCTCGTTAAGTCTGATACAAAGTACAGGTCAAATTAGTCAAATACAATATTATTACAGTTTATTTCTTCAAAGTATTCAACAAAAATAAAATAATAATAATAAAATAGCACCAACGTTTTATACTGCATAGAGTTAGTAAACATAATCAATTGGGTTAGCCTTTATCCACTGAATCGCCTTACCTTTAAGTAAAATATAGGGAGATAATGCACTAAAGAACGACCTTACTTGATGTTATAGGTGAAAAGAACGTACGTGTTATACAAACTATCGAACCAGTTTAGTAAGATACGCGGTTAGCAAGAGGGAGAAAAAGTACGTTCCAAATATGATTGGCTTAAGTTTCGCCTCACACTCACATCATTTCATTGTTAAGGAAAAAGTATCAAGTTTCATCCAATTTCAGCAGATACGTATATATGAATTCTTAGTTTCCTGCGTTTATTATAATATGTATGTACATATACATAAGTACATGTTTAGATATGAAAAACTATATATAAAATGAGGTTCGTCAACAATTTTTTTATTTTCTGTCGCTGCTTACTGTTTCAACCCAAAACATACGCCATTTTAATTGTTCAATATATTTCTCTTGTCTTTCAGGCATGCATACATACATATGTATGTATGTACGAGTACGTACATAGGATTATATTTTCTATATTTTTTCTATAGTTCTTCATCTTTTTCTTTATTGAATCATTTGTTTTATTGAAATTTAATTAATAAATAATCCTACGTATAACACTTGTGGGGTCGGTTAAATTTGCTGACATTTGTGCCATTCAACTGGCCGTTGGTGAGGCTAAGGGTTAGCTGATGTTTTTTTTGCATTTGAGTAATCGAATTATCTTTCTTTCGGGCCCTTCTAAGAACCTCAGCGTTAATTTGATTTTATATTGCTATCTTCACTGGATTTTCCAAAGATCTTTATTGAAAATGGTAAAACCATTAACATAAGTATGTATTTAAATTTTCTAAACTTTTGTACGATGGCTGATGGCTCATACTAAATAGATAACAGTTAGGTTTACAGATTCGGAATAACGGCAATACAGATATTCAATCTTGGTACAAATGATTTGTAACACGTTTTTACAACCTTATCAACTGGCTGAATGATGTCACAAGTTCCTTATTAAGTTGCTCTATATTTGCATAGTATGCGACATTAATTTCACCGATCGCTAATTGCTGTTTTTCGTATGGCCTTTTTCCTTATACTCGTATATTGAAACAAGAACCCTTCTCATAATTTCATTGAACAAAATTGCGAGCCATTTAAATCTAATATAATAACTTTGAATTTCGTAAAATTTACCTCCTTGTGCGGAACACCAAAGTGTTCTCTTCGTTTTATATAAATCTTGAAAAAAATAAGGTCGTTTGGTTTGTTTCGACGTTACCCTTTGTCTAAGAGCAAGGATTATCTTGTATCTGGCCTACAACTACATATGTATGATCACATTACATAATTACATAAATCTTCAGAATTATTCTACACACTCTACCACACTATGTATGCATATAGATCTAAGACAAAACTTATGCACTCTAACAGTAATAAAGTCAGTCCTTGACTTGGTTATTGCCTTTTACTTTGATATTCATCTCGTCGTTCAACCGCCATGTTTCTTTATTTATGTGTGACCAGCTTTTCGAAACACCGAACGATATATTTGAACTGCTCCTGCATTTTTCCTCTAAATTCTCCATATTTAGTTTAATTATAGTGAGAAACAAAATTATTAAAAAATCTGTTTAATTTGGATTGAGCTGAGAACATACACGCACATATATATAAGGTAGGTGCAAGTAATAAGGCCTGTAGGGTAAAAAGGCCTAAGTTACAGAAACGCAATTTAAAATGATCGCAGTAGCTTGAGATGTAACTAACACTCATAAATGATGTTTGAAACTTGTTGCTACCTGTTCGCTCGCTCGCTTTCAGCAGTGTTGTATAATTCATTGTGAAAGGCAGTTCTGCAGCTGGAATTATAAAAAATCATCCTAAAACATCTTAAGTTTTTTTTTTAATATAACACTTATATATATAAATTTGCGCTGTAGTGTTCTATTGTTCCTTGCTTCTATTACCTTTTGTGTTTTAAAAATACATCACAGTCTGGATAGTGATTTATTTGATTTTATTTACAAATTTTATCGGCGGTTAATAAGGCCTACCAAATTTCATCATAGCCCTTATTACCCTATTTTTTTCTTGTATGAACGATAAAGGAATGCCTGCAACACGACGGATTCTCAAATTTTTTTTTATAAATATTGCGAGCTTAATAATATCAATCCATCACCAGCAGACTGTTTTGGCAAGGAAGGGGGCTAAAAGAGTGCATTTACAGTCTTCGGAACACGCTGAAAGTGTCCCCATCGCGGGATGTGTTAATGCTCTCGGCAGTGAAATACATAAACACATAACATGCATAACTATTCGTTTTGATCTCAATTACTAAAGGTACAAAATATATTTTGAGTTTTTTAGTTCTAGAAAGTCTTAGGCCTTAGGCCTACTGACAATGTTTTTTAAAAAGATGAATTCTGCTTCTGTTTACGGCAGAAGTTGCCATATTTTGTTTGTTTTTAACAATACTTTATATTCTACTATATTTAACAATAAAATTTGTTTATTCGGATAAATAGTTTTTGTTTTATTTCAAATCTCCCTTAGCTAGGCCTTATTACCCGCACCTACCTTATACATATATACATATATCTAAAGTCAAAGCATGTGCAGTACGAATGCAATTTGTGTATGTTCAAAATATGCATTTAAAACTATATTGACAGATATGTACGTGCATATGAAAATCAAATTACATTATAGTTTGGGAAATTACCCGGATGAAACCTCTTACGCACACACAACTACATAAACACGCATGTAGGTATATATGTACCATGTAAAAACTTGCATGTTTTATGTATGAATGCTTATGTGTGAAATTTAATATTTTAGGTTGAAATTGATACTAAATTCCTTTAAATCAGTCATTGATGGATTAAACCGAAGGACATCGACTTATGGGCAACTCATCCATCACATCCACTTAACTGTTCAAATATTTGCTCAGGAATAACTCCCAGAAATATTGAATTTTTCTTACAGTAGGTAGTGGTATGAAAAGTTATAATCTCAATTCTTAATGGAAATTTCGATCCGAAGCCACATATGTATGTCTTAATGGAAATTCGCCTATCATGTGTCATGCTGATCATATATTCTCATGAAACACTTAATTACACATAAAAACTATTTCATGCGCGAAATGCGAATACGAGTACGCATTTAGAAGACAAAAAAACATCGATGCTATATGTCCGATTTTATATTTGTTATATTGGTTAAACGTATTTATGTATAATTCGAAACTACTGAAAAGAATTAGTGCGTTCTTGACATTAATCAAATGAAAACCACTTCAATGCACCCAATCCTGTGCTTCCTGGGCCTTTTAATCTACATAGTGATGAAGATGGGTAAAGTTATTTTCAAAGGAATACAGATGAATAAACACTCAATTATGTTATATATATTTTTTTTTTCAGAAACTAAGCTATCAGCGAAGTGTCAGCATTTTTAAATATTTTTAAAACCACTTGCTTTGCATTCAAAGGCATTCAGATTTTTCAAACTGTGTAGTCTCTAATAAATAAGTATCAACTTTGTGCAGTTTTCGAGATTTCTACTTCGGAAGAAAAAGCTGAGAAATTAGAAAACTATATCTTGATCGCATTTCATAGAGTGTTTTTAAACTGCAGAAACTATAAAATATATAAATAAACTGACTTCTAAAGTCACTAGCTAGAAATTTTTCTAGTTTTAAGGATTTCTGGCCAGGACAATAACAATCGGAAACAGCTGCGTTTAAGGTTATCCAAACATCACAAATGCAAAGATAAACAAATAAATTAGACTGCGAATAAATTTGTTGTTTACTGCAATTCTTTGTTGTACACAATAAACTTCATCCTGCTAGTAACACCTTTTAAATTTACCCTATTGCATAGTATACGAGTAATAACGTCTTTCTACTTGTTTGTCAACTGGCAATCCTATTTCGGTGGTTTAACTTTAATATTAATAGGATAGAGAAATTCATTTAAATTTAGTGAATTTAAATTTTCTATTCTATAAAAATTGGCTTGCGTGGTGACTGAGATATTATCTCACTGTTTCTATATACGAGTACATATGTACAATAAGACCTTTTATTGCTACTAAGAGTATTAGCTTGAGTTGTACGCTTAATTTAGAATGCATTCAGAAATAATCAGAGTTCAATACTTCATTCACCACTCACCGCATCTATTTGTAAATACATATCGAAATAATATTATAGGCCGAAGTAATGTAAATCCACTCTTGCCTATTCTCCACCATTAGCATTGAGGAGCTGGTCCTTCTTAAAGTCTTCAATCGCTTTTGCTTTATGCCTCTTCTATTGCATTTTACACTTGCTTTTAGCATCACTCGCCAACTACATATTCAATTTTGTTTTGCTTATTCAACACTTCGAAAAGGGATGGTGCAACTGCCCAAAGTGCATGAGCTTCAAAAGCAGCTTGCAGATAATTTAGTTATCTCATTCCAGCTAAATTCAATATTCTCCATCAATTCACTTTATTATTTCGATTCGAATCAGTTCTAAGTATTTAGTACATAATTGTTACATATTATACATATGTATCTAATATACATAAGAATAGATTGAAGTAAATTTTTAAATTTCTTGCTAAATTCTCCTCTTTAATTTCAAAAGCCTCAACGAACAAAAGTACCAAACACTTGCCTTGTTTTAATTAGAACCCTATTATTGGGGAAGTTGTCAAATTGCTGATACGCATAACTTAACAGCGTGAGACTTCATCACCGAGGAAAATTCCACATTATCACCCCAATTCGAACCGCACTTAAAGATGAAATCAAAAGAAGATTTAGCTTTGGGGGTTGTGGGCGACTATTATCCGGTACATATTTGTCAGAAAACAAGCACTTATTATTTCATCCCTGGCATTACGCAGGTCCTTGAAGATATTAAAAAACTCACCACTTTCACCAGCTCTAAATCAGAGCACCCTTAAAGCAAAGCTGTGTGTCCGCCTGAAGCAATAATACATATAGGTACTTACCAAAGGAATACAATGAAAGACCTCCTTCCATAAATAGTTGTATTTAGTATAGGAAATTACAAAAAAAAAGGTACAGACTCAGGGGATTTCTACGATGAATGGAAATCGTTCTAGCAGCAGGTTGACGTTTAATCTTGAAAACTGTAGTAACCGCAAGGGCTGCGCGTTTGAATATTTCGTTTTTATAAATGTATGACCGACTTCATATAACTCAGGGGAAGAAATTGATTAAGATATTGCATTCTGCTCCAATGTGTATATATGGATATGTACCATGTATGCACGTACATTTATGTATATGTTCATGTGTAATTCACATGAAGGAACTATAAGAAAAAAACTCACAGATTCAAAGATTTGAATTTAAATAAAGTTTAATTATTTAACATTCAAGTTGATATTCTCCATCGAAATAATAAGAAAAAAAGATCGCAATTCCTTTAATTTCGACTCAAGATGATGACGTTACTTTTAACTCAGTGTTTCAAAAAGTCGTCTTTACAAGTATTTTTTTTTTCTTTTTAGTCCACACTTCTATTTTAAGTATCGTCCAAAAAATATAGCCTTTTCTTTTTTATTGATACGATGATTTTAGCTATCGATGATATACATATGTATATATAAGGATTTAATCAGTTCTTAACAGCATAAAATAGCCACATCGAATACCTCAACAATATTCAATATCCGTCACTAACACATTCTCAATCTTACAGAAGATACACACGATGTCGTCTAAAAAAAGCAATCCAAGCACACTTAGATTTGTTCTTCGGTTTCTACATATCTGTATTGTAATTCGCTTCTACCTAATATGCCTGAAATTTCTTCATTCACATTGATCTCTGTGGTACCCCAATGCCTGAAACACACATGCAGATTTTTTTTTGCAGGGTGTCCTACGCCGATTGTTGTCATTCGATAATTGAAAGCTAAATTGTTTGTGAAAATTCTGCTATGTGTTTGTGAAGTCTTAGCTCATTTGTTCTTTTTCGAACTTAATTTATTGTTTCTCCATAGTACCAGTACCAAGTAGATAGGTAGGTAGATAGGTAGGTAAAAGTGGCTGTTGGAAAGATTTACCCACTTAGGCCTATTGGCCCATTGTGATGCTACGTGGATCTGTGACCCTCCCAATCAAGGAACCAGTGCGCTTATGATGAAGCGTAGGACATCATATTACGTCTATATTCTTTAGGTATTTTAAGTCATTTTAGAAAAAAACTCCTAGGTAAAGTTTTCTTCCTTGAGAGAGTGCTGGGCATGTACAGAGTAGGTGGAGGATTATCTCTTCCTCCTCTTCATCCATTCAGCCTCTACAGAAATCGTTTGTAAAGACGCCAAGCCGTCTGGCTCTTAGATGTTTCCTATTCAGAGGGATCAAACTCTTAGAGCGATTCAGATCCAGTTTTAACCAGGTCAGTTTGGTCGCTAGACATGTTGGTACAGTAGTCCACCTAAAGTTTGTTCTTTTATTAGCATCCAGCCTTAATATTGATTTGCACGTAGCGATTGGTATACCTATGTTTCACTTTTCCGGTAGAATAGATGGCGTGGTTCCAATTTTGGCAAGTTCATCACCGCCCCACGGAAACTTGCTACACAATTTAACACGACGTAGACACCTCCAGAGTGGCAAAGCAAGTTAGACCGACTCCGCACAACGAATCAGATGTTCACCAACCTACTCGTCAAAGGTGCCCCAAATTATGCAGATGTTGCTTGGATTTCTGAATTTTTCAAAAAGAGGTATAGCATCACCATCAGCCAATGCACAATATTCGCAACATCTCACCACAAAAACAAACGGATTTTCAAGAATAATTTATCTGCTAAATATGAATGGTTATTTGTTCGTCCATCCAACACCAATCTCAACCTCGGAAAGATGTGGGTCTCCAAATGGACGGATCAACCAATCAATAAAAACATAGAAAAAAAACTAAGCAATGTCTCGTCTAAAGCTAATTATAAAGCGCACAGATCCATTCCCCATACACATCCTAAACCTGACCACAACTGAAGAATAAAAACCAAAATATTTCCCAATTTTTCTCTTCCCGTTTATATCACTAAGCAACGCCCTTCACGCATCCCCACAAAAGCACTAAGTGCCACTCTTCCATCCAATCCCCAACGCGTTTCTTTTAATTTAACCCCTGCTCCTGCTACTGTCACTGCTCAACGACCAGCACCCCCTCCCGTGAATACTAACAACTGCTTTCAAATTTCAACCTTACAACAGGAGCCAAATACCCCAACTTTATCAGCTCACATATCTTAAATCCTGCCTCTAGCTCGCCTTCTCATAGTCATAATGATAGTTATGACTACTCCTAACTATCTTGGAACATACCTGCAATTCACCCAGATCTATAACTGCCTCTATTGGCGCTTTCTTGACACAGTGCAGACCAACCTTATCCACAATCCTAAGAAATGTTATCAATTCGTCAACTACAAAAGAAAATAAAACGGTTATTCCCCTCTCTCTCGTTCGATAATTGACTATTTTGAAAACTTTTTTAAACAGTCATTTGCAGACAACCTCATCGTACCCGACGTCATATATTTCAAGTACCTTCCCAATTTCTCCATTGGCCCATCTCTCTCTCAACCTTTTGACCCCACCCTTATCGAAGTAAAGTTACAAAATCTCAATGATGAATTTTTACCCGGTCCAGATTAGCTCCCAACAATATTTCTCAAAAAGTGTGCCTCCAATCTTTCGCACCCACTTTCCTCCCTATTTCATCTGTCCCTCACACAAGGGGAATTCCACGTTTGGAAGACCTCTTTCATAACTCCGGCTCACAAAAAGGGATCAAAGAATGAAGTAACCAACTACAGTCCCATTGCTAAGCTTTCTCACATACCTAAAGTGTTAGAAAGTTTTTTATATGAAGTTCTAAGCTTTCAGTGCAAATCACTTATATCACCCAGGCAACATGGATTTCTAAAAGGTAGATCAACTACTACAAACTTAGCTGAATTCGTATCCTTTGCGCTTTCAGCCCTAGAAAATGACAAATGGAAATCGATGTTATTGCTACAGATTTCGCTAACGCCTTCGATAAAATATCACATCATTTGATCCTTTTCAAATTGTCTTCCCTCGGTTCTTCTTATCTGGAGAACCGTTACTATAGCATTCGCTTTAGGTCAGCTTTCCCAACCCCGTTTTTAGCCACTTCTGTTGTCCCACAAGAGGGGACCTCTTTTGCATTTTAACTATAAACGATCTTGAGAGGATTATCAAACACTCCTCCGTATCCATTGATGACACTAAGTTCTCCAAAACTATTTCTTTACCCCAATACTCTATTCTCCTTCAACAAGACCTCGATAGGTTTTCCACCTGGTGTCGAAAAATTGGTTTGAGCATAATGTTTCCAAATGTCAATCTATGACTTTGTCTCGTAAGTCCAATCAATCCCCTCTCGACTTTATTTTCTGCATGACCAACCTGTACTTCGCGACCTTGGAATTTTATACGACAGAGAGTTAAACTTCCGTTCGCATATTGATAAGATAATCCTAAAAGCCAACTCATCGTTCGGTCTATAGTCATAATAAACATCAACTCGAGTTGATAAAGTAAACTTTAGACTGAACTACATTCATTCGAATGTATTCTTGCAATGAGCAAAAATGGTACAAATCTTGTCCATACACGGTACGCACTTTTCTAAAAGTCAAGATTCAAAAATTTTTTGACGCCTATAATATTTTCGTTTTAACTACCTATAAGTATCCTACTTACTAGCTACAGTCCGAGCTAGATTCTGGCCCCAACCAGAGGCTATCTCCATTTATCGCACCCTGGATCGGTTCAGATCCCTTTCTATTGAGAACGCCACTTAAAGAACCTTTCAGAATGGGTTCGAAAGCAGTCCATGGCGAAGTAGTATTACCCATTCTGTCATCATGTCATGATGCAAGCAATGATGTTCTGCGCCTCCTACAGCTATTTTGTTATATCTTTACGATAGTGTCGTTATTTGAAGTTACAGCGAACCCCAGACAGCCAAAGTGCTTTATAACCTCAAAGCTATAATTCCTCGTTGTGCTGTTGTGACCGACAGCATACAAGTACTTGTATTTTATTTTATACCCATTTACTGTAAGACCTATCCTTGCGATTGTGTCTCAAAAGCCACAAACAGCTCGCTAATTCTTTCTTAAAGAACTTAACACTCAAGTGGGTATGAATACACTTAAAATGCCTCTGCATGTTTTAACCCTTTTGGGAAATGACATGGAAAGAGAAAGAAAGATGTTTGGACTCAGTGGTTATTTCGCTCCATGGGTGGTATCCATGTTGTTGTTTTATAGTCAACTACTCATCTTACTTTATTTAGTGGGTAGCCGTGGCTCCAGTGGTAGTGGACTGGCCGTGGCTCCATTGGTAGTGAACTGGCTTCCGAATCGGAAGGTACGGTGTTCGAATCGCACCTCGCTAGAAGAAGATTAATTTTTTTCAGTTAAGGAAAATCAAGTAACACGTGCTGAGGCATTATAAGTGTATTCTTACCAAATGGAGTGTTAAGTTCTAAACAAAAAAAAAACAATTCACTGCAACTTCCAATAATATAATAATAATTCCAATTTCATAATAATTATGTCAGCACTTGGTATTTCAGGTGTAGGGAAATTTAAGACACTGTGCCTTTGATTTTGGGCTTTCAGTTTCGGTCAATTATTTCAAGTATGATGTTGAAGAAATCACAAGATAACGGATCACCTTTTTGAAATCATTTTTTTGACACCAAATGCCTCCCTGGTGTCAATACTACATTTATGGAACAGCCAGCATTCCTGATATAGATTTTTTAAGCGATCTTACTTAGATTCGAACAAATAGTGCTATGATTCGATTCACTGTTGGTGCATGCTTCTTAAAAAATCAACCCCCAAACATTTTTAATTTTGAGTTTAGATATACTAATACTCTAATATACAATACTTATATTTTTTCCTTCTGAGACGCTAATGTTTCTCCCATCTCTCCTTTTTGCTTATAAAGTTCACTGTAGCTGTGATCCTTCTTTGAACAACTCTTATATCACTACAAACATTTGTTGTGGTGGTGATGGTTGGGTGAAACCTAACACAACCGAATGCAATGCCTCTAATAGTTTTCTGCGCTTGATCCTGGCAGCACAGGACTTTTTGAGGGGTTTCGGGAGACTCAAACATCACATCGAGACATCCAAACTATCAACATAAAACTTAATTTACTTTTTTTTTAGCGGTTCATATCTATTTATGTATATGTATGTTGAGAGTTTCGGGAGACTCGATCACACATCACATCGAGACATCCAAACTATCAACCTAAACTTAATTTACGTTTTTTTTTAGCGGTTCATATCTATTTATGTACATATGTATGTTGAGGTATGTGAACTAGCAAATATAGCTTCACATTAACAAATTAAGCCATGATGTGGATTGTAAAAAAGTGCTAACTTATATGTTTGAAGCTCAAGACTCCTCACCTAAGTCTTCATAAGATGATAAATTCATATCCAATTAGAAGTTGCTTCTACTGTACCCGCATAAACCATTCACCACGGTATGTGTTACAACTTTTTATCTATTCATTTTTGCCAAGCCCATCCCAACCAACTTCTTGGATGGGAATGATATTTGCTTTCTAATAAAGGGTCCGCCATCTAAGGTTTTTTTTTTTCAACTAGTGCTTATTTCGTGAATGGTAACACTTAGCTCATGTCTGATTTGACAGATAATTAGTTTTATCCTTCCGGTTAATAATGGAAAACAATTTCATTCAAATGGCTGCCTCGGCTGGCCATTCAGTAGCCTACACGATCGGTCCAATTTTTAAGCACATTATCGATTGTGTGCAACTGTATTTCACCAATGGCTTCACGAATATTGTCCTTTAAAGCGTCAATTGTCTCTGGCTTGTCGGCGTAATACTTATCTCTTACGGCACCCCACAAATAATAGTCCAACGGTGTCAAATCGCAGCTCCGAGGTGGCCAAACGACATCAGCACTGCGGCTGATAATGCGATCTTCAAAAACAGGGCGCAAAACATCGAGTGTAGCTTCGGCTGTGTGGCACGTAGCGCCGTTCTGTTGAAACCAAATGTTGCCAATATCCTCCTCTTAAATTTTTGTGAACAAAAATTCGTTCAACATGGCCCAATAACGATCGCCATTGACTTTAACGGCCACTCCTTGCCCATTTCCGAAGTAAAATGGCCCAATTATGCCTCTGGACCAAAATACGTACCAAACAGAGACTCGTTTTGGGTGTATCGGCTTTTCAATGTATGCGTGCGGGTTTTCTGTATCTAAAATGTGACAATTTTGCTTGTTTACATACCCTCCAAGATCAAAATGAGCTTCATCTGAAAAGATGATTTTTTTGGCAAAATCGGCATCTTCTCTAAGTCGATCGCAGGCAATATTTCCCAGCGTTGTTCAAGCATATACACAACCATATTCGTTCAGCGGAAGGATAAAACTAATTATCTGTCAAATCAGACATGAGCTAAGTGTTACCATTCACGAAATAAGCACTAGTTGAAAAAAAAAAACGTTAGATGGCGGACCCTTTACATTTATTATTCGGCTGCCATTATTTTATAGATCTTGTTTCTGTACTTAGGTTGAAACAAATAAAGTATCTCTAATAATACTCGAATTAATATGTTCAGCGAGAAGTGTGTCATTACAAGGAGACAATAAAAGTACTTTTTTCCCGTTTTTAACAGTGCGAATTCGAACTGCACTTTTCCAGCAAATTAAAGATAGGTTTGCTCTACTAAGCCCTTTGTTTTCCTGTCATTTTAACACACAATCATTTGAAACCATTTTAGTTAGGTACGCATTTGTTTTCCCTAAAAGATCACCAAAATAATCTGATTGACGCTCACAATCTGTTAAATGAAGCAAAATTACAAAAACACCATATGCATACATATAAATATCCTGTTCGATAATGCTTTATAAAAGAATGGTCTATTTTCTTGGGATACATTTCTATTAGTAATTTTAAGTCGACGTACCGGTTAAACTTCAAAATTCGCCTTCATCCTTTGCTAATACAAAGTAATTAATTTTTTATATTTGTTCTTTACTCACAGTTCTGCCTCTTGATGTCTATGTTCATTTCAGCTTAACAAACTGGTAAGTACTTACTATCGCCGTGGTGCGCACCCATTTAATATTGACCCTTTCTAGAGGGTGTTATTGCCTATTAAACAATGAGCTGCTTTATTTGATGGACATAAAATGATTGATTGCGAAAAACCTGCATCACCCCTAAGGTCACAGAGAAATTGCTTTGTGGTTACGTTTTTTTACCGTGAGTCACGTGATGTTAGAATATAATTCAATGATATCGAATTTTATTTTAGTAAGTGTTTCCCATGACGTTCAGGAATATCGAAGAAACCCTTCTTTATTAATAAAGAATTATTTTTATATCATTAAAAATTAATGTGCATAGATAGATAACAGCTATTAAAAAAATCATTTCTCGCATGACTACTATCTTCTGTATTCTACTGAAACTAAAAGTGTAGCTTTACTTTTGAACCGTATAATATTCGGACAATTAGTCTTCATAATCGAGAATAACTAACTGTGCCAAACAAATGTCCGCATACATCTGCATATCTTAAACGGATGCAATTTTAATATTGTTACTGTACATAAGCCTTGTTGTAGTCGACATGAGTCGCATCATTTAAAAAAAACATAGCATTCAATTAGACACCACAACGCACAAGGGAACAATTTTATTTTTCCTAAATTATCACAGGGTTGACATTATAAGTAGTCGCCCACAATTAGGTAAATTGTTCACACACAACCAATTGTATTTAAAATACCTTGAATAAAAAAAGTCACATCACCGCCGTCGTTGTGTCCTTTGAAGAGTATATCCTTTATACTCATAGTTCACATTGTAATATAATTACTATTTATTTTTCGAAGGGCGTTCTATAGGTCGTGTGACCTGAACAACGCATCAACTCACCTGCAATTAAAGTGTCACATATAAAATAAATTGAAGGATGAAGAAGTCACGTGGCAATAAAAACCCAGGTGATGCAAATGTTGAAAATCATCCATCTAACATATCTAAATAGTTCCGTGCTAGGGGAAATTTCAGACGTACATATAATTCATATCACTTGCTCTCTTTTTTACTATACCTAGGCTTTCGAATATAATCAATATGCATTCGTTTATTGTACAATGCCTACTCATCAAGGATTTAAAACGATTTCAAAGCACTCCTTCTTTCTTTCGTACAAAGGGTGTTGGTGTTTTCGTATATTAAATATACCCCTGATCTGTATGAAATTTGTTTAAAAAAGGGATCTGGAGTTTGATATCTGGTCCTTTTCTTATTTTTTTTAACTGTTTTGATATCGAGATAATCCAAAGGAATTGCACCCGTACAATAAAGGATTACTACTGAAGCTTTAGAAATTTTAATCATTCCTATATGTTTGTTACTTAATATTTGTCAGAGTTTCTTCAATTTATATCATTCAATATTAGGGCGCATATATGTATAACTAATCATAGTTAATCAATTCAGAAACCAATTAAATGTATCAAAAACCTACATTTCCACAGGAAACAGACTCTTAACATACATACATATGTGCACACTGCACAGCAATGACGTATTTGAAAAACATTTTAGGAACCATTCAGAATATTCTTCGAATTAAATCATGATTAAAAAAATATTTACAGAAGAACCAGCGATGATTTAGGTTTTAACTTAATGTAAATTACAATATTATAGTAATTATTGTTAAACACAACGCTGTCGTTGTTGAAGATTGTGAACGCACATGTCTGTATTTTTAAATGCGTTCTTCGAACGTAGAAATATGAAAATAAAACAATCTAGATCAACGAAAAATTTTTGTTTTGTGTGTGGTAGGTAATAGTTTGACAATTATTTTCTTCTCCATTCCAATTGAACAGTTTATTTTTTTCCATTTAGCGCGAAGTATGAACCCAAAATTTTTTTTTTCAAAAAAACAAAAAATTGATACTCTCTGTACGCACTTGTACACGAGGCTTTCTTCTAGAAAATTTGTTTTATTTTATTTATACTTAAATTCGGGCACAGTGCATTACATTATATGTACTTAGGATAAGTCTATTTTTGTATGTAAATACATGGGAATGAGTCGCTGTTCTACGTACACATACGTACATACATCGCTTACTACATACAACTTTCACGAGAGTTGTACCAACTTTCGCGAATGAAAATGTAGCCTAGTAATAGTAATAGTACGAACTAATTTTAGGATCATGAAAATTAATTCTGATCAAAATCAAGATCCTATGTTGTTATTTTAATGCATACAAACCAATGATCTATCATATATGAATCATGGGTGATAATAAAATACGGCTATTATACTTACAGCATTGTGCAAAATATAAACAACCATTTAATTTTTGCACTTAAAATCAATTTTTTATTCTTTTATTCATAAAAGAAATAAAAAAAACTCTTGGAAACTTTTACTTAAATATTTACCTTCTACCATATTTTGAGTAAAACAAACAAACATAAAGTTCTCCAAATATTTTAAACAAAAAAAAAAAAAATTATGGATTTTGCCTGTGCAAAATATAGGGTTTTCCAATAAGGACTTGACAACTTTTTTTTTAAATAAAACGCAAACCGTTTGAGATATTTCAAAAACTTTATTATCGGCCTGAAGTACAATCAAAACATTTATGAATGGAACTCGACTTCGTTCGCTATTTCGCATTCAATGTTGGCTCTGAGCTCTTCCAACATCGTCGGCGTGTTGGCATAAGCCAATGACTTAAACGTAGCCCCACAAAAAATAGTCACGCGGCGTTAAATCGCACGAATGAGGCGGCCAATCGACTGGCCCATGTCTTGAGATAACACGCTCACCATACTTACTCTTCAATAAATCGATTGTAGTGTGTGTGTGTGTGTGGCATCATCCTGTTGAAACTACATGTCGTCCAAGTCGATATCTTCCAATTCGAGCCAAAAATAATCGGTGATCATTGCGCGATAACGCTGACCATTCACAGTAACGTGACGATCGTTATCGTCGATGAAAAAATATGGCCCAACAACGCCGCCGGCATGCAAACCGCACCAAACAGTTATTTTTTGTGGATGAAGTGGTGATTCATGAAGCACATGTGGATTTTCACCCGACCAATAACGCATATTTTGCTTATTGACGAACCCATTGAGCCAAAAATGAGCTTCGTCACTGAAGATGATTTTGCGATGAAATTCATCATCTTGGCGCATCTTCTCCAGAACCCAATCGGAGAACGTACGTCGCTTCAAATGGTCCATCGGCTTCAATTCTTGACTCAGCTTGATCTTGTATGGGTGTAAACCAAGATCCAAAATACGCCATAATGTGGTCTGAGCGATGCCCAATTCTCGAGAACGCCGTGGAATTGACTGATTTGGATCGTTTGCTACGGACGCCTGAACGGTAGCGATATTTTCGACACTTTGACCAACCCGTTGTCTCACTAACACGGCAACATCACACAACGAATATGTAGACTCAAATTTGTGCACTAAACTTGTTATTGCCTGTCTACTAGGGCGAGAATTACGACCGAAAAGTGTAGTTAACGCTCTTAAAGTTGCAGTCACCGACTCCGAATTTCGGTAGAAAATTTTTATAATTTGCAGGCGTTGGTCGTTCGTGTACTTTACCATGATGAAAATGTTGAGTTTACTGAATAAATTGACAGTGACAGTTTGATGATTAGTGAAAGAGTGCGTTCACAAATTAAATTCGAAGTTATCTAGTCCCTATTGGAAAACCCTTTATAAGCAACTTTTAAGTATTTCGTGTAATATTCATCTTTTCGGCATGGAAGAAATCAGATTTGAAATTGTTTTTGAATCCATGCTTCCCCATTTTTCCCAACAGGGTTGACATGGGTTGTGTCTTTTTTCGAAACTGCTGCCCTCCCAAAAGGGATTCAAAGATTCAAATCCGGGGATTGTGGTGGTCAATCAAAGACTTGAATCTTGTTTTCTATTTGCCACTCTTTTAATACCTTCGACGTGTGTTTTGAAATTGCACGTAAGTTTTTTAATTCTTAGCGATAAAAATCGTGCCATGGAAGGTTAAGCATCATCTTGAGTAGCTTATTTTGTGCCACTTGCAGTTTTTTAATGTGACACTGCGCACAACTTCCCCACACCGGAGACCCGATTGGAAAATTACTTTGTGTATGATCACTTTGTTTTATTTAGACAGAGCTGATTTTTTGTTTATAAAAGGATATCCTTACTGCTATATTGACCTTTTGAAGGATTCTCGAAATATACTCATGAAATGTAAGTTTGCTGTCAAGATATATACCTAAATATTTTACATTGTTGGACCAGATTATGGACGATCCATGCAATTGCAGTTGGCTTTCCGAATAGCAAGGTTTTCTTTTTCGGGTAAAAAATTTTTCACCGTTCAGCTTAATTTTCTACCTATTGTGATAGCGTTATACGAGTATTACTACCATCGCATTACGAAGATTAGTCTAAATAGTGAGAGCAAATTCGTCTGATGAGAGTGATGCAGTATCATCTGCTAACATTGCAATTTCACAGTTGGTCAAATTGGGAAAATCAGACGTAAACAAATTGTACAAAATTGGATCAAGAACAGAACCTTGCGGAACACCTAACACAAAACATATCAGACTTGAAACGCTACCATTGATTTGGACTTTAAAAGAACGACCTGACAAAAAAAACTTTGGACTATCTTACACAGAAACGGAGGAAAGTTGTACATAATCATTTTATATAAAAGACCATCATGCCAAACGGAATCAAATGCTTTTTCGATGTTCAAAGGCATCATCCCGGTTGATTTTCCTTTTTGGCGGCTTTTTTTGACAAAATTACAAATTACTTTTTTAATAAGACGTGGAATGGTAGATTTCTGAATTTCATACTTTATCGATAAACAAATCTGCGACATCCCGCTATTAAAATAATCAACAATCTCCATCTTTAAGGTACTGTTCCCTAGGCATTGTAGGAAAGGAATTATTGTGCGCTTGTATTTCAAAGAAAACTGTAGCAGCTGCTTTTGTTTTATACTCGATCGTACTGAAAAAGTTCGGTTAGCAAATTTTTTTTTATAAATACATAGTGAAATGATGTAAATTTAATTTTCCTTAAATGGGTAAATTCATATTTAAGAGACCGTATTCAATGCATTCGTATTAACAATGCTTCTTGTTCTCCGGTCCTTGCTACATCTAGTATCCCAAAGAGAAGCCACCTAGGTCCGTCACTTTTTCTTTATTCGTAAATGATATACCTGGCATATTTATGCATTCACAATATCTATAATGTTTGCCAATGACTTGAAAGTTTTTCGTTGCATAAGATCTGAACAAAATTGCAAGCTTTTTCAACAATATATCCATAAATTATCGATTTGGTGTAAAAATAATGACATACATCTAAACATTTCCAAAAGCTTACTTTTTGTCGTAATCGTTCGACTTTTAACTTTGTATTGTATATAAAACTGACGATAAAGCATTGTTTATTATAACTTCAAAAATCGCTGGCGGTTGTCTCGTCTGGCTCAGTGTAGCGCCGTAGAACTAGTTCGGGTGCTTGAAAGGCAAGTCCTGTCTACGATTACACAGAATACCGAAGTCTGAGTACATAAAATACTATTCCAGCAAGACCTGTTTGATGGTGCTTTTAATCTAGGGTTGACAAATTTTTGATTAAGTCGTTTCGAAGACACATTTCAAGATCGATGACCGGCGAGAGCAGCCTGATCTTCTGGATTTCTTTTCTACAAGAGTACATCTTGAATTGACTCCAGAGGCATTTCTCCATATATGGCAGATCAATCAGGGTTATAGCAAAATAAGGATAATATTCGGATAATACTCTACCTCCACCGGGGTACGCGTAGTAAACGGTTCACCTACGACAGATACTTAAGTAAGCTAGACTATGTAATTATTATTGTTGAATACGAATTAAATATTAATGTCTACCATAGACGTTTATAAACATAGATAGAAGTAATAAAAATTAGTTAAAACGTGTAAAGTAAGTTCTCCTATATTTCACAAGGACAAATTCTTGTGCAGGACCAAAATATATGATAGCTAAATGTATAATCTTCTCTAAAATTTTCAGAATTTCATCTGCATTACTTTCTAGAAGGCGAAGTATGTTCATGTTCAAATACGTTCACTTAAATCATGCGTCTTTTCTCGACTTTGCCTTCTTTATCATATTCTAAAAACGCATTCAGAAAATTCGGTATTCTAACTATGCCGTTTATATAACATACACTTATATTTACATTTTCTGTATATTATCCAATATAATTTAACTAACCCAACTCTCTATTTTATGTCATAAGTGTCATATGTTTCTTAGAAAGTTTCTGCTTGTATGCATGAATCGGATATAACGAATTTGGTATTGCTGGTATCTCCTTAGAAGGGGGTTCCGAAAACTCATGACAGAAATCATAGCAAACGTTTATATATATAAAAATCTGTTCTATACCTATACTATATTCCCATCACAATCTGCCTAGTAGATTTAAAGTGATTCAGCCATATGTATTATACACTACAAACGCAACTAGTGTTTTCATGATCTCACTTATTACAATCTAAATGTATAATAATTACAAGTATATGTAGCTCCAGCTACAGAGTGAAATTTAAACTTTAAAAACTAAAAACCAAAATTCCATCTTCCATATATTTCCTATTATGATATTTTCCGCAAATATTATTGCCTACTTATGATTAAGAAAGTATTAAGGTTCAAACACAATCGAGTTTAACCCTACATTAAAGTTCGATACAATCTATCAACGACGTGAAACTAGGTAGTTTTAGTCGCACTCGTAATAATTTCGATTCACGACAATTTTTTCAATTGCATATACATATATACATATAAAATACGAGTATACGAGTAGGTACGTACAAACATATGTACAGCGTATAGACTACGCTGTTGCAATTATGTTTTTTTTTTATTATATATATACAATTGTTACTTTATTATGCACGTCTCGTGCCTACCTTAAATTCATGTCATTTTTTAATGGTGGGAATCCAATACAAAATATAATATGTATGCAGATCAATCAGCACTGAAGAAGACCATACGCGTGTCATAGGCCACTTATTTATGAATTACATACCCTCAATTACAAATAGTGCATGGACAGGGAAATCGATAAGCTGGTAGTACCAATGAAACTATCTATTGTTTCATTTCAGTTCCAGTTTTCATTTATTTATTATACAGCAGCAAAACAGTATGACTAACTCATGGTCTTCTTAAAAAATAGGGATTATATTTCACATAAACAATTATAACTAGAAAAACTACATATATGTAACTGTAATATAATAATGCAAATTAAAACAACTTCTGTGCATAAGTGTAACGTACAGAATTTTCTACAAACATATTTGCATAAATTTATTTTAAATTTAGGGCATGTCTGTCTGATCATTATTCAGCGAGAACATACATTCATTGTATTTATGAACAAAAAACAAAATCGAAATTGTTACAGCTAACTTGTTTCACTTTCAACTCACTTCGTCGGTACTGTCGACCACACGTCTTGTAGATGAAACATTCGCCGACATTATTTATCCCACTTAAAGGTGTACGCTATATAGCCCACGCTAGAGCATAAGATGTTACCTGCCCACGTACCTGTCGATATCTCCAATCATAAAAACATTTCACGCATCCCTGACAATCGCTTTACAGGAAGCCAACACAATAAAACTACAAATGGGTGGCAATTAATTTAAACTTCAGCTAAGAAATCAACATCAATACAGCTACCGAAAAATACTACTGTCCTTTTGTACTTACATGTGTATGAATACTTTTCCTCTGCCTCAATATCTTGGATGCTTGGGGCTCTGTCAGGACATCTAACCAACAAATGGATGCAATAGTAAAACACATCAATCTAAGCCCACAGCGGTATGATGAAGCCATCAAACATACTTTATCGGCAGTCACTTTATTAGCACCTTTTCGGGCACTTTATAGCTGTCATTCAGTAGAAAAAAAAAAAGAAAAATACCCGTTCGGTCAACTTGGCATCCGATCCGAAGAGTTCGCGGTGATATACAACTGAAAGCAATGTCCATTTGTACACATCAAATCACAACGAATGAAAGTTTATACAAATGACTCTTGTACCTGTCAACACTTGCGCATCGACGACGGCGCGCGGCGTTACATCTAATAAAAATCAGAAATAATGGATTCCTTTAATTTACAATAAACCAGTAGCAAATAAAAAGTAAAAGACAAGCACTTGTATGTTAATGGGTATTTTTGCTTCTTTTATTCAAAAACCATAAAATAACTAAACGCATTTGCAAAGTATGAACAGTCGCAACACACACATAACAAATAAAAAAAACAAGAATAAAAGGGAGAGTCATCTTCAACCGAGTATTCGCTTCAATTCTAAATTAACGTGCAATCGAATGAAATGTACAATTTGTGTACGAGTATATGTACGTGCATGAAAATATTTAAATATGAACAAATATATATGTATTCTTATTTTATTTCTATCAATAGTGTTGATTTGTATATTTTCATAGGAATAGTTTGTTTTTGTTATATAGTTTAATATATAAACTATACACATATATAAATATGTACTACCCACCCATATGAATATAAAAACAAAACAAAAATACTGAATGATTTTGCATTTTTGTGTACACATACTTTTATATTATGTTGTAATGACACACTAAAAAGTTATAAAATTAAGAAAAATTAAGTAAATTACGGGCGTTTAAGCTGTAAAAAAAATTTATGGAATCAGCGGAATTCGCGAGATGAAAACATCCTTTCCGAGTCCATATTCGTTTAAGATTGCGATTTCTTTAAAGTCAAAATTCATAGTTTTAATATTCTTTTTACATTTGAACATCGATTACTCAAAAATGATGTAACCTGTTTGATTAAACGGGGGCATTAGCCCCCACCAAATTAAATTTTAATTAAATTCGTTGTAAAGTGCTGGCCATAACAAAAATTTTAAGGTATCTCCCATTTCTATACGTTACCCCGAGCCCGTAGTATTAGAAGATTTATTTATCTTACAAAACATTGAAAGCATTGAAACCAAAAACTTCTTTTTTCTTCTTTGTTTCTCTGTTGAGTATGTACATATGTATGTACTGCATCTCTCTGGCTCTTAACTATGTGCTTAGTACATACATATACATATAGATACTTATGTAAATATGGCTATACCAGATGTAGTAGTAGTTCAAATTTTTAAAATATTTTGAAATGTCTTTTTTAATTGTAATAGATCGTAATGAATCATATCGCAGTTAGTAAGTTCACAAATGAGGTATCGAACAGGGCAAATCCCGTTAGAATCGGTTCAGTAGGTTTTTTGTGATGCTCGGAAAAACAGACAAACCGACAAAAAATCTAAAAAGAAATTGATTTGGGTACAAACACATCCATACGACATAACCTAGGCGTTTTTTTTTTTTTTTGAAAATATCTTCAATGAACAGACACAACTACATTACAATTTTATAATAGTAGAGATGCGAAAGTAAATCTGTCTCCCCGTTCCGTTTTCACGATAAAACCGCTGAACAACTGATTTTTATGAAATTTGGTATGGACATAGCTTAAATCCTAAGGAAGAATATAAGCCTTAAGCGCCCTGTAGACGCTGGAACATGGTACTAGTCTGCGGGCTGGTACGCTACCAATTTTTTGGTCTCACCAACATCAGAATTTGGTCTCACTAAAATCAAAACTGGTTTGATTTTTGTCGATGTTTGTGGGCGGAGTTTTGTGTTGCTGATACTATGTTTCAGTGGCTGCGCTCTCATCTCTCAACATTTACTCGAGCAAGCTATGTTATCAGTGAATTTCGTCGTGTGAACACACAAAAT
The DNA here is from genome assembly GCA_949129095.1 of Volucella bombylans. Classification (NCBI taxonomy): domain Eukaryota; kingdom Metazoa; phylum Arthropoda; class Insecta; order Diptera; family Syrphidae; genus Volucella; species Volucella bombylans. The sequence continues at coordinate 371,542 of OX422140.1, read as the reverse complement.
TATCGGGAAAAAATGGCGAATATTCCAAATTCTGATGTTTGGAAAGAATTTTTCGAGTGTTTTCACAGCCTACCATCTTTGTGGAGAGATGTGTTCTATTTTGTTTGAGTGAATTGGTCTCAGCGTCTGCGGGTTTTAGTGGTACCATGTTTACTAGTACCAGGTTTTAGCGTCTACAGGGCGCTTAAGAGTATCAACCTACCTACCTACTACAGCCGACGTTATCGCATGTACGAAGTGTTATAAAATTTGCGCTAGGTCGACCCACAATTTCTTTCTTTGTCAGTCTAAATGATTCTATTTAAAACAATAATCAGATTACCTATTTTTTATTACTTTTTTGATTTGGGTAATATTTGAATATGTTTTATTATTTAATTCATTTAATACTGCTTTGATTTTATTAATTAAGATGTATAAGTAATAATTGTTTAAGTAGATTTGTTAAGTTAGTTTAATTCTATTTAAGCTCTTTCGAAAGTCCACATGTGAGAGAGCTTTTTGCCATATTAATAATGACCTATGGGCTTTTAAATTCCCGACAATTCTGGGGAAAAAACAAAATTGACATGGCGAAATATATATTCGACAGATTTAGAGTTCTTAATGCTACATACAATGATTTTATCTACAACGAAACTCTCATATAGCTCTAATTTATCATTTGGATTGGGTAAACAAATTAAAAATGGGGAAATTAGCAGTGATTTAATACGAGAAAAGCTTATGATGCAATTTCATTGCAACATGAATACACTGGATACTTTCAGCAGTTGAATCCAGAACAAAGAATAGATTTTGGCAATGTTATGCAACAAATTAAGAGTGTTGAAGGTGGTTTGCTCTTTTTAGATTCTCCGGGAAGAACAGGCAAGACTTTTCTTTTAAATTTGCTCTTATTCCAAATTCGGGAAGATAAAGGAGATGCTGTTGCAGTAGCCTCCTGTGGAATAGCTGCCACGCTACTCAATGTTGGCCGCATAGCTCACTCAGTACGTAAGCTGCCATTGAGCTTAGCTCATGAAGAAACACTTATTTCTAACACCAGTAAAAATAGCGATCGTGTACGAATGTACAATGTCCCACAATCGAAGCACTAAATCGAATCATGAAAGGTAAAGTATTAAAAACCAAAAGTACGAGTATATTAAAATATTGTATTGTAGGTATTGTACTATTAGCTGGCCATTTTAGGCAGACTCTGCCGGTAATTAATAAATGCAGATAAAATAAATGTACGAGTATGTTTAAAAAAGTAAACTTTATTGAAAGTATGTGAATACAACTGCACAACGACGCAGAATCAGGCAATATGTGGATACTCTTCGTTAATTATACGAGTATTAAATCGTGAATTCTGAAACATTGTTCAAAGTACTGAGGAATTGTTGAGCAAAGGGTATCCTGAACTAAAAACTACTATGGAAAATAAAGAGTGGTATTGTAAAAAGGGGAAATTGAGGCCAACTAATGAAAATGTAGGTGACATAAATGAGAAAGTTATGTTACAAGTAGAAGAAGATACTGTAGAATATTTATCTCAGGATAATGTTACGGACATTGAACAAGTCACCTCATACTCAATAGAGTTTCCTTACTCTTTGGATTTGTCTGAATTACCTTCTCATAAACTAAGGTTAGAGGTTAGTTTTCCGATCCTCTTAATGCGAAATTTTAATGTTCCCAGAATATGCAACGGTACACGTATATAAATTATACATCTGGGCCGAAATATTGTTAAGGCTATTATATTAATGGCACAGCTAAAGGAGAAAGTTGTTTGATCCCACGAATACCAATTATATACCGACGGGTTTGCCTTTTCAATTTAAAAGATCGCAATTCTCACTTAGCCTAAATGCTAACACCTAAAGTAGCCGGGGTGCATTTAGAAAAACCGTGTTTTTCTCATGGGTAACACTATGTGGCGTGTTGACGTGTATCCAACCTACAAAATCTTTATACCCTTGCAAGAATACAAGACCAAAAAAGTTGTTGAAAAATTTGTGTTGAGTTAAGATCTTGCAATACATAATTAGTAAGAGAGAATAAATTCTTCTTTTTTTTTAAATGTACACTACAAACATTTATACATACACACATACATGTCTATAGCACTATACACCAAGTTACTTATAAATACTTACAGAATTACCAGCTTGCATGAGTAAAATCATTCATCGTAGCAAAAGTTTGATAAACTAGTGAAGCCGTGAGTAACAGTAAGTGTAAAATATGTATATAAGATGAGACAAGTTACCTCAGAAAAGCTCTATAAAATAATAGGAGAAGAACATCACAAAGCTTTTTCAGTGATCGTACAGGCTATTTCCGTTTCTGTTTAGATACGTGGTCAATTTGATGCTAAATATTTTTACATTTGTTCAAGCTATACTGCAACAAAAGCATAACATTGTACAAAAACATTGAACGATAAAACCACTAAATTAGTACATGACCTTCTGAAAACTGCTCATTTCTTTCTCAACCTCAAAAGAGTAAAGAATCACAGAAAACTTAAATATCTGATTAGTTAAAGCTGTCAAGAGTTTATTAATTTTTTTCTCATTCACGAAAAACGATTTTTGAAGGATCTTTGAAGAATGAATTATGAAGCATTCCTTTAAATTGTATAAATATGAGATTGAATAATGTTCGTTATTGTGATAAGCTGTAATTTAATTTTTCAAGAAATATTGAGTCTCAGTGAGAGTATAAAACTGAAATTCAAATTCATGTGAACACGAGTCTCTATTTTCTTTACGCAGGCTAATGACTACCCCATATTTATATTATTCACTTCTTTCTGCGCGTTTTTTTTTTAAAGAAATATGAATCGGTATTTAAGAATTGACACCAATATCAATAAAAAATTAAGACATATCTTACCGCTCCATGGCCAACAAATCTTAAATTTCTGTGTCAAATTTCCCTAATTGGCAAACACAAAAATAAAACATCACTTTAATTTAAAGGCATTCAATTGCGGTCAAAAAAAAAATAAAGATCACAACAATTTTTAATTACCAACGGAAAATATTTAAAAAAAAACACATCCATACATTCCATACTCATTAATCGCATATATATATATATGTATATGGACAAGTATATGCACATATTCCCATGAAATGCAGGCCGAACAACATTTTCCAATCGAAGGTGTTAATTTATTAATTCCCGTTTGGTCTTTACGTTTTTAGAATAAATACTAGAACTACCGGATTGAAGTCTTACATAAACATCAATCTAACCGCCTCTCACCTCACATACCATATTCCTAGTGCTGACAAACTTTTAACACCAATTTCACAATGAAAGCGAGAGATATAAATGTGTGCAACACAGAAATGCCAACAAAAATAGTTTCTTCAAAACAACGGAACAAAGGCAACAAAATGCTTGGTTTTTTTTCAATTTATTGTTCTTAAACCGGATCAGATAAGATTTTGTCCTACACGTGCTCATGCTACTGCCTTGCATCGCAGAACCTTGTTTTTTTAATTCTGCAAGTCATAACCTTGTTTTACACAATTTTCAAAGTACCCTTCCCATCGGCGTGAACGACTTCCGATAGGAATGCATTATTCAATGACTTGCACTAAATATCATGTTTTACTTAACTATCCGTCCGGTGAATGAAAAAATTCACTTCGTTACAGATCGCTAAGTAATGAAATTGTGTTATCCTGAAGCCAGAACGGACTATACCGATGAGGTCCACTCTAATTTACCAATTGCACATTGCCTTGTTGACATGTTGAACGACACTTATAACAGCCTATATGAGTTGTTATCTATTAGGGGAAAAAAATTAATAAATATTTGTAGAGTGGCGATATGTCAGTTATCAAAACTAGACTAGCGACCTACCTTAACAGCGCAGCGTAGCGGGAACACGTCTGTTCGCCTATTCTCCTGACTCACCTACTGTCACAAACATTGTCTGCTTACTGCTTTATACGGTGGCTGTCAAAAACAAATGAAATCAATGTCGAACAAGTTAAAACAATTCGGATCGACCGATAAGGTCTTAATTTAATTACCTTATCGATTGTGATAGAGAGCTACCGGCAGCACGCCGTTTCGGTTGATATATGATACAACTAGCTTATCTGTCAAATAAAAGAGGTTTTTTTGTATCTCCGGTAATCTGTTTACGAGTCATCTTGATTTCTAGCCTGTGAATCACAGTAATAACATTTATTAATAGTTTCTACAGTAAGATAATTTTGAAACTTTAAAGTAAACCAATACATTTGTATATTATGGTATATGTATATAATTACATACAAATAAAGATACTTATATTTTTGTTTAACTTGTAATAATATACTATTCAAACTTGAAGTAAGGTATACGAATAATACCTAAAATTTCCATTTCTTGAATCATTTTTACTGCCGCAAATAAAATTTAGAATTACTATTAAACTACACTTTTGTGTGTACTGCATATCCCCACTAATATACACACGTGAACGTATTCATAGAATAAATGACCCGGTAATATTTTTTTTTTTTAATCAGAAAAGGTTATAATAACAATTTAACACAAAATTGTTCCGATATCTGCAAGGCCAACGTGACCCACTCGTCTCTAAATTAGGTTTTAATGATGAAATTATTTAAAACAATTGATAAGTTCTGTAGAACTTTTTTATGATAAAAGATATTCCCAAGTGTGAAGAAAGTAGAGAGCCACAGGATAAGTGCTCAAATCCCAAATTGTTTTTCGTTATTTTTCTCCTTGCCAGCCTATTTCTTGAGTGGATAGAAATGAATGATTTCTGGTTTAAATTAAAAATAATAATATATTCAGTCTAGATCTGTAGACAAAACAGTAAAAACAAAAGCTAACAAATAAAGAAGGCCGGATGATGCGGAATTTAATGCTGGTATAACGCACTCTGCGTGAACGGAGGTTTTTTGCAGTGTCAGACTTTACAATAGGGATTTAATGTCAAATCAGTTACCACATTGAGCGGCCAAGCTACATTTATTTTTACTACAGTTTGTCATTTACGAAAAGATTGACGCCACAACAACGATTGCATTTTGTTGAAATTTATTTCCAAAATCGGAGCTCTGTTTGCGAAACTTATAAACCATTTCGTGAAACTTACGGTAGCCATCATCGCTCATCTAAACGTGGTATTTATCGAATTGTTGAACAATTTCGCACTCAATTCACGCTATTGGATACTCACACACCAACAAGAACGAAAACAGTGTGTTCGAAAATATCGCGGCTGTGGGAGCTTGTGTTTAAAAGGACCCAGCAACTTGGCCTTTGTGGATCCACCATATGGGAAATTCTGTGTAAAGATCTTGGTCTCAATACTTACAAGATTCAATTGGTGCAAGAACTAAAGCCGCGTGACCGCGTGATTTATTACGTCGGGGGTGCAGTGATTTTACTGAGAGTTGACCCAGTTTTTTGCCGTAAAATTTTGTTCAGTGATGAGAGGCTTATGTCTGATTAAACGGCTACGGCTACGAAAACAAGCAGAATTGCCATATTTGGAGAGAAGGCAATCCTCAAGAAGTTCACTAGAAGCCATTGAATCCAAAATATGTACCGTATCATAGAATTTGTACGCGCGCCTGTAGCATCAACAGTCCTTATTTCTTCAAAAATGAGGCCGGAGAGCAAGTTAATGTCCATAGTCACCAGTACAAGTGACGATCAACTATTATTTCTTCCCAAATTTGCGTGACATCAATGTGGAAGGACTGTGGTTCCAACTGGACAGTGCTCTACCACATTCTACCAATGAAAACATCGCTTTATTGAAAACACGATTTGGTAAAACAGTCATTTCAAGAAATGGACCCATGCGATCGTGCGATTTGATGCCACTGGCTTATTTTCTGTGGGGATATATCAAGTCACTATATGATATACCGATAAGGTAAAAACGAGTGACGCTTTCAAGTAATACGCGGTATATGCTCCAAATTTCTCGAAAAACTGGTCAAAAATAAATTTTACCTTTAGAATGCGCTTTAACGAGGTAAGCATGGTGAAAATTTGCGCGACAATGTTTTCAAGTAGGTATTAAATCACGTGAAATTAATTTTTCAAATTGATTTAATAAATTGTCATCAAGTTAATTCATTTGTGTTTTATTTAAACAAAAAACTCTGAGCTTCTTCAGAAAAACACCCTTTATATTGGAGCTGGAAGTAGTTTTTCGACCCTATAACAATATTTAAATTAGGTACCAATTCGCATTCTTACAGCAATCATTAACAATTTACCATTTTGTACATACATAGATAGATAGAATTATATAATATTATGAAAAGTAAAATAAAAAAATGTTTGAATATTTGTCTTAGAAGAAAAAATATGATTTGAGGTGGTCGGAGCACAAGGGGTCTAAGTACAAATTTTATAAAAATGGAGAAAAGTGCGTAAATGATAACATGAATGACATTTGTCTTTGGCGCACAAAGGAAACAAGTGTAGGCTTGATTGGTAGTGAAATCTATAGGAAAAAAGGATAACTACTCATAATTTAGTAGTTTTCGTTTGAAGTTAAACAAGGATTTCTTAAAACTTTGCTACTGTTAGTTAGACCCCTTGTGCTCTGACCCCCCTATAAATGATATCAAATGGATTTTATGATATAATATTTTAACATCGATTCTTTTAGAATCCTTTTTTTTTACTGGAATCTTTAAAATTTCTAATATAAAGGGTGGTTCATTACCCATTTTTTTGTATGGTATGACTTGTACCGTTTTTTTCTTTTCGTTTGAAAGTTTAATTCAGTACAACTATATTTGAAGCAAGTCTTCGGGCATGTGTGCACCCAAATCTGGTTTCCAGACAATTGCTGATAGCAATTGTTGGTTACATTTTGGAACATTTCTGTAATGTGTAATCAGATTAATACCGGCCCGAATATTGTTTTTAAATGCATTGATATGAAATCAATCCTTAAGAAAACCCCACAGAAAGAAGTCACAGGGCGTTAGATCACACTATCTTATAAGCCAACTCACGGATTCATTTCACGAAATTATGCGAATTAAGAAATATCCCTTCAGAAAATTGATTGTGTGGTGCGTTGTATGGCATGTAACGAAATGTTCCTCAAGTTCATTCCAATCAATTTAGCCCAAAAAATCTGTGGTTATGATCCTTGGCAAACTTGCACTCTAATTGCTGTGACCCATGGGCGACTTTTGACTGTCAGACAGACCTGTAGTTTGTCAAAATCGAAGTTAAGGCTCATTCACATGTGTACTCGTTCATGAATCACCCTTTATTGACTGGACGTATGTTAGCATTAGAATTAGTATTAGTACGTATAGATTCAAAACGCCTGATTGAAAGATGAACATACATATGAGTACATACGTACGTACATATCTATGTATAGTGACCATCAAAAGAGGATATACAGTTTCGTATTTCGACAATAACAATATAACGTTATGATTGACATAATATCAATATACAATAATAACACTTAATTCTAATTTTTGAAAAACCTGCGAAATTTGTTTTGTAATAATTATTATTTGGATGTTGTAGTTGGATAGGCAAATTATTGGGCAAAATTAATCCGTAAATATTCCTATATGATAATTTTAATATTAACTAATGTGCCAATGTACCATTACCCCATACCATAAACAAAATATATAAATATATACATATATGTACCTACGTTTCGGATTTTATTTACTAGGTGCTTAATACTTTTTTCCATCTGATCAAAAATTAATTCTTTTAATTTCAGCCGCTCCCATCATGCTTAAGTCCACTGCCTTGGGCCTTTTTATGTCCTTACTTAACATAAATCGCCTAAATTAACAAACATCTCCACACAGCTACGAATTTTGACCGACTCCCAATATGTTCGGGCCTTCACATTTCCAATTTTTCTAGGCCTAAGCCTAAATACTATTCTGTGGGTAATGAGAACTGAATGGCTTTTTTTTGTAAATAAATATTAATAGGTACCTACAATCCCAAAATCTTATAGTTTTCTTAACCGAAAACTTGAAATATAAAATTGCTTATCCATGTACATACATAGGTGCATATCGACGGCGGGGTGGCAAAAAACATTGTTTACATTAAATACATATGTATGTACAGTAGATGAAATTTGGATTACGTAAGTGTATATGTAGGTACACGTATTAATATTAATACAGTGCAGTCAGTGATAAGAATATTTAACCGTTTGATAGAAATAAGTTTTTTTAGCACTCAAGCAAAAGAAAATTATTAAATTCCAATTAAACTTAATTTAAACAAATAAATTGAAAACGTTGAATCCTAAGTTTACAGATACTCATGAGAAGTTGAAGTTGTTAATTTGATAAAATGAACCAGCAATTAACACTTCCCTGTCACATTTTGTAGCAAAAAATGTGAAAACAGAACATAATAGGTGCCTCATCGACGACGATTGATGAATTTCCTTTTACTTTATAAAAATATATAGACGTACTCATATGTTGGTACTCGTACATACATATATTCGTATGCCCGTTCTCGTTTATCCCTTGACTTTTTATTTATAGCGTTTATTGAATTGGCACGACCAAGATAGAGTCACGAATTTCTGATGTACGAGTGGCATATTTCTAAATACACACACCAGTTCAAATTACCGTGTACACATACAGAACTATGTACATGTAAATTTTTTCGACTGTTTGCCTTCAGATAAAAATGGAGAAAAAGAACTTCTTTCATTCTTTCCTCTGGCGGGTGAATTCAGTTTCAATTATAGTTATTATCTCAAACAAATAGCGACTGTTTACTGATTCCACAAAGATAACACATCTTCAAGTTTCGAAACGAGGGCCTTATTGCACGGATGTATATATTTATGTACATAAAAATATATACAAACATATGCAGGTATCTTTGCCATGCATGATTCATGACACAACTAAGATTGTTCATATCATTGCACTAATTCCAGAGAAATACTCAGAAAAAAAATTTATTAAAATCCTTTTAACTGTATGCGATTAAATTTAAGGCCCATTAATCACTTCATATAAAGGCATATATCATAACTCATATGCATGCGAATTTATAAAACAAACCGAGTCAGTCGCCTTTTGAGTTTTAAAAAATAAACTAAGTTAAAAAGTGCCTAATATCGTATTTGGATTTATTACTTCCAAGGAATATACATACATACATATGTACATGTATACATACGAATTTGTATTTACGAATACATAATTTTTCTTTCTTGTTGTTAATATACTTACTTTCATAAACATACGTATATACATATGTACATACGTTGATACAGCTACACACTTCATAATATTTTTCTATACAACAGTTCTTGCTGTTGAAAAAATGTAGATATTAGTCAAATTCTGTATTCCGTTATTCCTTTCCATTACCTTCATCAGCAACTCCCGCTGCACAACATACCTATTAGTATAGCAATAGCTCGTCAGCAAAGAATATATGTATGTACGTACAGGGTCATCAGACGAAAATATTCGATATCAAAGAAAGGAAAAGTAAACGAGAGCCTGAAAAAGCGGGCCTAAAATGTAAATATTAAATTTTTGAAAAGGATACGTTCAAGGGAATAATGAGTTCCACCTAACTCACAACGGAGCAACTGAGATTATACCTTATCAACTTACTTACACTTATAGCACAGTTGCCATAATTGGAAAGACCAGCACAAGAGATATTCCAGAAATAACTTACCATGAAGTATTTATATCATGTGCGAAGATAAACGACAATAAAGTGCCTGAAAGTGACAAACTATCAGATATGTATATTTAATTGGCACAAAAACTGAACCGATGCATAGAGAAACAAGGTAAAAGAATATTCTGCACCGTGGTGGTGGATTTTAATCCACCTTTAACGTAGCAGCATGGTCGTTTATAAGATCACTCGCCAGATTGAGTACAACATACAACTACAACCCCTTTAATGTTGCTACAAGCTATTAAATAAATTAGAATGTATTAGTTGTTAAAAAATTCATTCAAGATAATGAGCCACGATTTAGCGGCTAAAACCGCGGTCTTGCTATAATCCGCCGGTCTTTATTTAACAAGTCAAAGAAATAAGTGAATATACATAAGTGTTTCAAGGGAACAACGGGTTACAATTAAGTCACCTGTTGACTACTCGCTAAGAAGGCATCATCTTCTCAAACACTAACAAATATTTGGAAAGCTGAACTTGCCAGGAAGATTTTAATATACATATTAGGCAGATCAGTCAATAAGAGAAAAGTATCGGCGATCTAAAAAATTAACGCGTTAGTGACAATGCATCCATGTCGATAACTATCGTATTGTAATAATAAGATATCGATATTTATTACTTATTCAAATAACTGAACTATTGTAATTCAAATAGTTTTCTGCAAATATTTTGCTATTTATTAATTTTCGGCCTGTACCTAATCAGTTTTATAAAATAAACCAATACATTCACATATCTCACAAATGCATACTTTTAACTCAATTCGATTCGACTAGAATTAACCATACGAATAGAGTTAAGAAACTCGACTCGTCTTCTGTTTCTGTTTTGTTCTTTTATACACAATTGAAATAGCGAAAACAAATTACTACCATATTCTATGAGCTCCTGGATAAAACCAATGGACAATACTTGAGCTATGATCTTAAAATCGTAGAAGGCATTGCCGGAATCGGAATATAATATTTTACAAAGGAGTCATAAAACATTTCCTATGCAGCACCACGTCTATTCTAATAGACCTTGCACTGAAGTGTATTGAATTACATATGTAACTACAAGTATCCGTATTTGTAAATATACATATATAATACATATATTTTCCTCAAAATTTTAATAAAGGATTTGGCTTTATCCAAATCAGCCAACTGATTTCATTGCAATGGATATTAGGAACACATTTAATTTTCTGGTCGTTTGCAATTTATGTCAGCACTATATTTTAACTTACAACAGCAACAGAGAATCATGGTAATTAGAGATGATCACAAGCATACCTTACAATCTGAACGAGTTCAGTTTGAATTGAGGTTTTCCAAAATTAGGAAAAAAATTAAGTTGGGGGAGGCTGCACACCGCATTGTAGAAATTTGTTCCTAGTATTCAGTTCATTATTGTATTTTCGAATTCTGAGTATTAGGTATACGCACATCGTAAGAAACATACATACATATGTATATGCATGTACATAGTTTCCTACTCCATATGATGTAAATACATACATATGTATACATATATATATATACATATAGCATTTTAGATGATATAAGGCATGATTTCGATAAAGGATATGTAACACTATTTTCCTTTTCCGATTTTCGAAGAAACTATGATATCCTATGCTGGAAACTAAAGAATTTATTTCGTTTCAGCTTCTTAAAAGTTTCCAATAAGTTGCAGAGAGTTATTATTGATGACATCCTCAGCACTGAAAACAGTAAGGCAAGGTGTGTCCCAAAGGTTAATTATCGGTTATATTTTAATCTTGTAATTTATTAATGATTTTCCATCAATTTCCCAGCAATTCTCAATCAACATACAAGACGTTCAGCTTATTTGGCCCATACAAATAATTCGATCGCTGAACTAGTCTTGTATGACCAGTCTATATTAAATGGATTGTTGCTTAGTTCCCTAAAATCCTAAGTTCTCCCCACATCCACTCGCGAACTGAACTGGACTTTACTCCGGACGTATGGCCTCGGTTTAATTATTATAAAAGTACCTAGTAACTTTTCCATATGCAACAATACACTCCTTTTCATTTTCTATTGAATTGTATAGTATTAATCGATGCTTACGAAAGTTCTGGCTTACAGCTAGCTGCACCCTAATTATAACTCGACAGAAACTGATAAACACCCTATTACACTCATAATAAGTTACGCTGAGGTGGTATGCAGTAACCTTGAGTCGCTATCTCCGAGTATAGATAGATATTATAGAGAGATAGCTTTCAATGACTAAATGCCATATAATCGTATACAATACATGTACTTCGTCAATTTAGTCACATACGTGATCATTCAAAAAATTTAAATGTATACTGAAATAATATTTTAGCCCCCTGAATTGCATTTACATTTGTACATTTCCGTCTTCAAATTTGACTATCCGACATCGATAATTTTTTTTTATCACTCTTTTTTTTTGTATTTGTATTTAATATCAAATAACACGTACATACATATATTCAATATTTTCTAAGATTGATGAATCCACATACATATATGTATGTATGAATATACTTCCGATTATAAACTATCGATTTTGCTAAATAACGTAATAAATATTAGAAAATATTAAGTTAGACAAATACATTAAAACAAAAATATGTACAGATGCATGGCATATAATCTCTTGTGCATATGAACGTTATTTGAAACCATTTTATACGTACATTTGAGAACAAGGTACTTCATTGGTCATACAAAATATCACACCAATTTTAATACACATTTTGCAATAGTTTTCCTAAAACTTATACCTAAATATTTTACGGTTAATTAATCATTTCATTCTGATCCCGGAAAAACTTTAAACTAGAAAAAAAAAGAAATCCAAATACATACCTACTTAAATAAATGTCAATGAGCCACACTTTTTAAGGTATTTTAATGTTACGTATCTTTTGATTACACATGTAACATACATACAAGTATGTGATAAAAAAAAGACTATGTTCAGAACTGGTTTCCAATGTGCTAGAGAACTGGAAATTTTCATAACAAAATTGGCACTTTAAGCGACTTCAAGTGAGAGATCGAAAAACGATCGAAATGTCTCTGTGTACATTTAACTCTTGAAAACAACACATGTGTATGCACACGTTCATACGTTTTAATATTAATAAATCATCATCGCACGATGAAGCATCCGAAAATGCCACAAAAGCTCTTCATGTCTAATTCAACAAGAGGAGATGTAGTCCCGGATCTGAAGAGGAACCAAGACATCAGATTCGGCGTCGCCGTCGTCAACCCAAAGTCGAATAAGAAAAAAATCTAAACTCCGAGGTTGAAGTGCGCAACCACGCCAACTTAGACATTTTAAGATGGTGATGATAACCTGTTAAAAGAACCTCAAGCCGGAGCATACATGACTGCTTCTGAATACAACTGCGCTGCGTTGTCTGCAACAAAAATGCTTCTGCGATGTGTACTGCGTTGGTGCGAAGCAGTGGCGCTTAATAGCTGTTATTCAACGAACAAGGCGCTGTTGTTTTTATTGTACATACATTCGTTCATTTATTTATATACATTAGTATGTATTGAATGTATGTATGTTGATGATGTGAATGACCACTGGCTTACGGTGGTGTTATTCTTGACCAATATTCGGATAAATGATACAACAGAAATTATATCGGCTGGAGAGAGGTGTGCTCAGCAGTTATTTAGTGTATGTTACACCCATAGCAATAGAGGTGCTTGTCTGGCGGCTGATGGCACTCAATGGATTACAAAAATATGGTAAGAGAATCTTTCTAATTCACCGACTTAACACGGCCTGGGTGGTCATTTTTGTCGATTGCACAATGTAAGATACATGTTTTTTTGAGTAGCATGAAGGCAAAACTGATGTCAATAACCTTTAGCTATTGTAGATTCTGAGTATTATTTGTTTTTATAATTTTTCACAATTAATATACATTTAGCAAAACAGCTTGCGTTTAGGCTGCTATTTAAGTTCTCAGTATATCAAATATATCATCTAGGGCAGCTACTTAATACACACATATATATGATAAATGTAGCTTTACACGGGCCCCCGCCCAATTATCAAGGCTTCGTCCATTAATGACGTTGTCTAATAATGAACGGGGGCAGAGCAAAGTACTGCTCTTATCGTAATCATTTTCAGATGACGCTACCGAAGGTTGCTACGATTCGATCAGTCACAAGTTGCCAGTCATAGGTCTTGTTGGCGACTGGACTACCGGTAGTCCCTACCAGGACTTAAATCACGGTACCATGGGAGTCAGGAGCCCCCCGGATCTCGGTCCGGGTCTGACTTGAAGAGGTAGGCCCCCTTGTGGGAGCGTCATGGTGTCTGTGGTTTAAAACCAAAATCGCGGGAAGAGTCTTCCTTTGGTTGACCCAATGTAGAGTTGCAATAAGTACTGGGTGCTGCGACCCTAAGAGCAGTAAGAGGTTTTAGGTCGGCCTCGACTCATACCAAGGGTGGAACTTGTGCCGGCAACACAGTTCCGATTTGATATCAATAGATTGACAGAGAGCGATGGCAAGGCGTATTCTTGCTCCTGTAAGCATAAGTCATCATTACGTTAAAAATCATATGTAGCTTTACACTTTTATACTAACATACTTAATGGATATTTGAAAAAAAAACCAAAGATCAATTTACATATATTGTATGATGAAACCATATTATTCTTCGACAAATCAAGAAGCAGATTTTCTTAAAAAATATTCTCATTCTTTTTTTATTATACCAGACTTATCCTTATACAACAAGTCTAATTCAAACCCTTTTTTATTAAATTTTTCTAGTTTATATTTAAGGTGTCACTTTGGTGGGATTTTCTAGTAATTCTTCGCTAAGAATTCTTCGTATTGGAAGTTGTGTAGCCATTTAAGCCTTTTAAATACTATAAACGTTTTCCCAAACAGTATAACATTTAATTTTTTGAACCTGTTGGTTCTTGTGATTCTTTGTTGATTGGGTGTTGTGTTGTACTATTAAAGGAGACACTAAGCGACGTCTTGTACTGAGCTATTAATCAATTAGAACAATTTTAAGCAAAGAGCGCGACTCGTGCTATTGGATTCATCACCAGCTTTATTATTTTCTAAGTGGACAACTTAAATCATTAAAAGTTTTAAAGCGTGCTCGTCTATTTGACTACCTGTCAAAACCTACATTTACTTACCTTGTTCCTTAAAAGTTCTCAGAAAGAGTTAGGTTTCGGGTGTGAAGGCCTATTCCGAAAATTTACCAAACAAAAAGAAAAAAAATTAATTCAGCATCAGCCCCTCAGCTTTGCAATTCAATGTTTCCAGACATAAAATTTCGAATGTACTGCATTCACCTGTACAAGAACTGCTTCCGAATGATTTTGAAAATATATTTGAGTTGTCTAACTGGTTGCTGGAGCGGAGCTTGGATGACAACGAGTTTATTACCAGAATTCTTTGGACAGAGGAATCTCAATTTACAAGAAATGGGATCACAAATGTTCATAATCTTCATACATGGGCTGCGGACAATTTACATACAAGGAGACATAAATCATTTCAACACAAATTCAGCATCAATATGTGGACAGGTGTACTTGGAAACAAGTTAATCGGCCACTTCACACTACCACCTAGGCTGAATTCTACAAACTATCTGGAGTTTTTGCTAAATGATTTACCAGAACTATTGGAGTACGTTCCGTTAATTCAACTAGCTTCGTCATATTTTCAACAGAACGGGCCTCAGCCCACTATGGTCTTGAGGTTAAAAATTGGCTAAATGATGAGTAGGAAGAAATGTACGAGACCAGTTCACTGGCCTGCAAGATTGGTTTTTTTTGTATTGGATTTTTTTGTGTGGGGAAGTATGAAAGCACTTGTTTATTCAACCGAAAAGCAGCTTTAAGAAGAACGTGTTCTCAAAGCATCATCAAAAGTGAGGCAGCAGTTAGCATCAATAAGCATTCGTAGTAAAATCCAAAACCGGGCTCTAGAATGTATACAAAACCAACGAGGATTCTTTGAGCACCTGTTGCAGCTGTTTTAGTACACACATAAAATAAAAATTATCTAAAACCACACAAAATCATTTTTTATTCATAGCCTTTGGAGCTTAAAGCAAAAAAACCCTTTTTGAAAAATTTTACCTGCTGCAGGTTTTTCCAAGTATAGGGTTTTTCAATAAGGACTTGACAACTCTTTTTTAAATAAAACGCAAACCATTTGAGATATTTTAAAAACTTTATTATCGGCTTGAAGTACAATCAAAACATTTATGAATGGAACTCGACTTCGTTCGTATGGCCACCGCGGGCATGTTTGCAGCGGTCGATTCATTGGGCCCAATTTTCAACGACTCGGCTACACATTTCGGCAGAAACGGCCGCTATTTCGAGTTCAATGTTGGCTCTGAGCTCTTCCAACGACATCGGCGTGTTGGCATAAACCAATGACTTAACGTAGCCCCACAGAAAATAGTCAAGCGGTGTTAAATTACACGAACGAGGCGGCCAATCGACTGGCCTATGTCTTGAGATAACACGCTCACCATACTTACTCTTCAATAAATCGATTGTAGCGTGCGCTGTGTGGCTTGTGGCACCATCCTGTTGAAACCACATGTCGTTCAAGTCCATATCTTCCAATTCGGGCCAAAAATAATTGGTGATCATGGCGCGATAACGCTGACCATTCACAGTAACGTAACGATCGTTATCGTCGACGAAAAAATATGGCCCAATAACGCCGCCGGCATGCAAACCAAACAGTTATTTTTTGTGGATGAAGTGGTGATTCATGAAGCAAATGTGGATTTTCACCCGACCAATAACGCATATTTTGCTTATTGACGAACCCATTGGCCAAAAATGAGCTTCGTCACTGAATATGATTTTACGATGAAATTCATCATCTTGGCGCATCTTCTCCAGAACCCAATCAGAGAACGTACGTCGCTTCAAATGTGGTCCATCGGCTTCAATTCTTGAGTGAGCTTGACTTGTATGGGTGTAAACCAAAAACTTACGCAAAATGCGCCATAATGTGGTCTGAGCAATGCCCAATACTTGAGAACGCCGTGGAATTGACTGATTTGGATCGTTTGCTACGGACGCCTGAACGGCAGCGATATTTTCGACACTTCGACCAACCCTTTGTTTCACGTCAACATCACACAACGAATATGTAGACTCAAATTTTTGTACTAAACTTGTTATTGCTTGTCTAATAGGGCGAGAATTACGACCGAAAAGTGGAGTTAACGCTCTTAAAGTTGCAGTCACTGACTCCGAATTTCGGTAGAAAATTTTTATAATTTGCAGACGTTGGTCGTTCGTGTACTTTACCATGATGAAAATGTTGAGTTTACCGAATAAATTGATAGTAACAGTTTGATGATTAGTGAAAGAGTGCGTTCACAAATTATATTCAAAGTTATCAAGTCCCTATTGGAGAACCCTTTATAATAAAATCTGTGGGCCTTTCTGCAAACTTATTAATGATTTTTTTTATTCATAAAAAATAATAAATCATAAATCATAATCATAAAAAATAATAAAACGGTATGTTAATTATGCATTTTCTGGAGAAACGTGACCTCAAAGTCAGAAATTATCATGGACAAGAAAAATGGAACAGGCTTAGAAATTGGATATCTGAAGACTCTAACAAGATACATATCAACTTTATGTAAATGCACTTGCAAAGGGTAGTATCTCTTCTAAAAACAAGTCGTCAACGAAGTTTCTTACGTTCCAAAGTAAGCCTTTCCTTAAATCTTCGATAAGTGATGTCAGCATTGGAGACAGACCCTTACTGTAGAACGATTTTTTTCTTAGAATATACCCAGGAATCATTTCGCAAATTATCGCTGACGAATTAGGGGACACCCTGTATAAATAAATTATTATATGGATGGTATGTTGCGTCTATCAAAATTTTCAATTAAATTGTAACAATAGTTTGTAAATCTACTCGTAGTATGTCAGTATTGTATTGTACATCTGCGTGCATTTGGAATAAAATCAAACGTGTTTCTATTATGCTATCCGTGTGTAGTTCATTACCAATTAGTTTTGAAATGCACTTTTTTCATCATGCATTAACTCAACAATTAATATACTATGTCGGCAAAAGACATTTTTCAAAGGCTGTTCAACGGTGGCAATAGCGTACAATTCACAACTTTTATAAGTGCTGTTTCGAAAATTTACACAATAATAAGAAAATAAAACGCGGTGGCTACAACACAAAGGAGGTAGATGAAGAAACCAAAAACAGTTTCGTACATACATACATACGTATGTTATCGCACATCCCTAAACTGCTTGCCTGACCAAGTCGCGTTTCTATCAAATAGACACAAGGACGTTGGCAGGCACACAGTCTCTGTTTGTTTTACATCCCTTTACATTGTTTTAACCATTTGTTTCGGGCTACGTGTTTTATGTGCCTTTTGTCTTATGTGGTGTTCCACTAGAATGTTTGAAAATTGGGTCTGACTACATTTGGGGTTATGTGGTGGGATAAATATTGTTTATTTTATGAGGTCCTGTAATCATTACAGTTGTTGTAATTACTATTCTAGATTACAGTGTTTTACGATTCTGTCTCGACACTCAGAAAATATGACTAAATTGATGTCGTATTTAGTCTGCGTCCTTTCGTACATACATATATACATACATGTATAGAAATCCATAAGAACATACATATGCATGCATATAAATACATATACAAGAGCATCTCGTTATAAATACGTTTATTAACTTAATAAAATACATATGTACGTATTGTATGATATGTTGATTGAACAAATATTGAGCATACCTATACGATGCTTATAAGCAGCCAGACAGTCTAGGCCATATATGTACATACATGCATATGCGCATGTGCATACATGTGTACTTAGGTGCAAATTTGTGTTATTAGTTTTAATTGCACCTAACTGTTATATATGTATGTTATATAAAAAATTAACACATCTTAAGCAATTATTCAAATGTTTCTCATATTAAAAAAATAAAAACATTAGTTTTATATATAAATACATATGTATGTATAATATAATTTTTAGTTCTAAAGGATTTTATTCGTTAAATCCGTTTTGAGTTTTCACAAATTCGAACAATCCAAAATTAAGGTGTAAAACTTGGAATATTATGCAGTGCAATTTTTATACGATTAAAATTGCGACAACTGTTTTTGAGATTGAGTTACGTAAAGTGGCTCTGTTTTCCCGCGATGCTGCTAGCACTTATGAGTCCGTTTTGAAACCACTACCCATAAAACCTAGTTAAAACAAAGTCTCAGTGAGGTTCAGAACCGGACTGTGGGGTTGAGCAAATAAATTATCTTGTATGAACTTTATCCTGAAATGTTGTTGTTATTAGACTAAAATTATTTGGAGAACAAAATCTAAAAGTTTGTACTTTTGGTTTTAGTGGTAAATAACGTCAGTGCAGTTTTTTTACGCACCGTAAAACCACAGGGCCTTTCTTACCCAATACCCCGATATTTATACAGCCATATCAACTACATACGCAACAATTTTAATTCACTACTGTTGAGCCTTGATAAGATTTTATATATTTACATATGTATAAGCATAATCCATAAGAGAGGTGAGATCACCCCTTGGAGTTTACTGATTTAGTTGAAAAACTGTTACTTAGCTTTGTCTCAACTATGAGATTTTGAACATGGAAAAAAATGTCTATTAAGTCTTCTAAAAATGCCATACAAAGTTTTATTCGATACTGTTGGATAGATTTGGCGTAAATATAATTATGCATTTTGTATGATATTTCTAGAACAATGAACTGACCTCTCAAATATTCGCACAACTTCGTATATTTGTTGTCCTTCCTTTAATTCGTTTGCGCTGACATAAGGAGATCTAAGGTATGTTATACATAGTATGCTAAGCACGAAAGAGATCAAATTGATATAAGAGTATGTACTCGTATGTACTTAAAGTCTTCTACGAATTTTCTATCTTTTTTTGGTAGATTTAAAAAAAACTTAAACATGACCCCTTAATTTAGGGATATGACGTGTGTAGTAACATACAACTTCTGCGTATTCCGACAACTCAGGGCAACTATTCGCCAGAGTTTTTGTAAAATTTTGGCTTGGGATCGAGACCTCTGAAAAAAAAACGTGTGGCCGAATTTCCGGAGATTTTTGACGTAGGGTGGCTAGATCACATAAAGTAAGGGACGCTTAGGACTATTTAAGTATGTTGTGCGATATTCAAGCGAAAGTAAAATTCAAATGAGAGTAAAATGTTCAACAAGAACATCAAGGCAATAAGAACAACCCTTTGCTTATAAATGTCGCTTTTACACTGTATAATATGTCGTGGATACGTATTGACTTTCTTCTTTCCATCGACGATGGCGTTATGTTAAGTAAAGGTATAGCAGCCTTTCCAAAAACACTCCATAAATTTATAATACTATAAATAATGGTTTTCTTATTAGTCGTACTAAATATTAAATATCTGCATTCAATTTTTCATAAGTCTAACTCCAAACCTCTATTAGGAAGAGTTATTGTTCTAAAGTGGAACAAATTGAAAATATTCGGGTTCCAAATGCAAAATGGTTTTAATGTTCACAAATTTAGACAAAACTATAAGCGACGCATTAGTAATGTAAACAGTGCTACAAAGTGAACCGGAAAATTTGAATGTGGCCGGATAGAAACTTTTATTCTCTAGTAAAAGCTAACTCTAAAAACGAATAGAAAATTATTCATAGTAAGATCAGTCATAGAGCCCACAACGATTCCTAACCAATTCAATGTCCTTTTTGCATCAGTTTGTCAAATGACAGTTTCATGTTGTTTCTTTTGAAGATGCGCTGGGTTTGGAATAACTACAATAGATGGCATATCCTGGAACGGAAATTATTTGATCATTTTCAACCACACTTAAGAGAACATTACACATACCGATCTTAAAATCAGTAGGAGAAAAGAGGCTTACAGACATATTTCTTTGTTGCTTTCAACAAAAACTTGTAAAAAAAACCTATTCGATTTGCGTTTAAGGAGACGCCATCTAAGGAATGTGCTCTTTAATCAACCATGGCTTGAATCACAAAAATTTTTTGCTGGTTTGTTCATTGGCATTTGCAAGGCATTTGATATGGTAAACTACAGAATTTTTCTTAACAAGCTATATTAACTAAGATAAATATTGACATCCAGATTACTTTACTATCTTTACTGTAAGCAACAAATCCAAACTGATGTATTTAAGTTCAAGAATACAATAGCGTCCCGATATTGAAATCTACTGCCAAGTTCAAAACCGTTTTCAATACAAAATATACTGCATCGTATACTTTTTTCTTTATTTTTTATAATTTGCGTGCGCTCAAGGGGTTTATTTACCCTTAAAATGTTCGCACACAGCGCGGGCAGTACTGTACGGTATTGTACAGTGTACAGTACTGTCCGATGAGATTACAATTTGTTTCATGAATTATTTTAAAGTAGGTAGTTTGATAGTTCGAACTATGCAATGGTCCGATCATATAACAACTGTTAAGAGATAAATGTGTTTTTATCATTTTGAATGATTCTGGGACTATAGAACTATACGAAGTGCCTATTTTGAAACATTCGATTTCAGTAATGTTGCTCTAAATCGCCTAGTGTTGTTTGTTAACTTGCTTTGTAAAATATCTTCCAATGATCTTTGTTTCTTTTAGTCATAGATAGTATTCCAGTTTTTCGATCGTTGGACCGTTTAAATTTGTCTTCACTTTGTTTCATTTTCACATATTTATCGAATATGGCTAAAGCTTGGGAATATGTATGTATGTAATGTAATTTTTTCTGTGTTTTATTTCAAGGTACAACCTTATCCCCTATGGTCTACAATTAAAAAACTTGTCGTTTACCATTATCCGTTAATTCCAATCTTTACTTTGATTTGTAATTATTCC
The DNA here is from genome assembly GCA_949129095.1 of Volucella bombylans. NCBI lineage: Eukaryota > Metazoa > Arthropoda > Insecta > Diptera > Syrphidae > Volucella > Volucella bombylans. Next base: position 349,875 of record OX422140.1, on the reverse strand, counting down.
ATGATGTGCGTTCACAAAAACATGTACAATTAAACTTTTGTCGATTAATGTCGTCTCCCATAGCTCTATGCTGCACGTGAACATGTGTCGCAAATACTTGTTAAAGATCAGCTGTGCAACAAAAAAAAAACAATATTTTTTATCTTTACATGCCATTATCACTTAACAACTGCTAATGAATAACTCATGGCCAAACAAAAAGTTAAATATCGAAGAACTTATCAACAATGATCCACTTGAATTTTTTAATATATTTATCTGTTTGTCTCCCATATTAGGCATTTAAAAACAACCAAAGAAAACAAAGCACCAAAATTATATTAGCTAATAGAGAAAAAATTAACAAACACACAAAATCTTCTTTCTTTGCATCTACTTTCGTCATGTTCTACCGCTTTATGAATGAAACATAAGTTGAAAATATTTAAATTTCCACCTCCCCTTCCACCAAAGAAAAATAATCTAACCAAAGGTAAATAAATTGTTCGACTATCACTTATAATCACGTCGCCATCATCAACACCCATTGAAATGGCCTTTCTCAAGTTAAATAAATACAATAGCTTAAGTAGAACCTTATACAAAATCCATAACGTCGATGATGGTGTTACAAGTTAATAGTGGGAACGGTGCCACACCATCTGCCAAATCTGATGTTCATCGCTATTATCCATGCTTAAGAAATTACATAAAAAATTAAAAACGAAAAAATAAATAAATAAAACCTTACATCTTTCCACTAGCTTTTCGGAGATACACCAATATACTTATACCACTACCAGCATCAGTATCACTACATTATAGGCAACAGCCAACAACCACCACAACCATTCACTGACAACAAGCAGCATAAAGGTTTTCTAAAATTAAAATTCAATATTTGCTCCACGTTTTAGAATCCACTTAAATTGTAAATAACGCCGAGTGCGTTATAGATGCGAGTGCCACTTAGCTGATACAAAGCTACTAGGAAAAACCTGCACTAATACACCGGCTACGAGGTTTAGATGATACTGAATCGAACAAGCTTATTACTGTTAGATTTTCGAGTGGCTTGGTGTTTAGCTTTACGTTACTTAACCTTTGAGTTTCAATAGCATCATACTTCTGGCCTATTAATGCATTTTTTTATACCCGTTAAAAAAATTCTTGAATATGAGACGCAATTATAAGAGTAATTTCGAGTTTTCAATTTTATTCAAAATATGATTGCATTTGAAAATAAGATAAAAAGATTTATCGGCACATCTTGGAGGTTGCTTTTTACTGGTGAATAGGGAAAGTAGTGCGCTAGCTCGTTGGACCGATCTTACTTTCTCGCCTTTTGAGTTACTCGTACTACCGCACACACATACATATGTGTTTTTTTCTTTTAGCATTTTATTTTTGATCTCAAATTTGAATTTTATTTTTGATTACTAGTAAGCGTGTACTTTTGGACAGCTGAATTAAATGATTGAAATTAAGTTTAGAGTAACACAGTTTTTATTTTGTACTAGCATTAGTGCTGCTAGAGACATTCAAGGGAATTGTAGGGCCGACGAACTCGCCAAAATTGGAACCACTCTACCTATTCTACCGGAAAAGGGTAGCATGGGTATACTAATCGCTACTTGCAAACAATATTAAAGCTGGATGCTAATAAAAGAAGGCCTTAGGTGGACTGTTGAACCAACATATCTAGGCACCAAACAGATCTAGCCAAAACGTTATCTGAATCGCTCTAAGAGTCTGATCCTTCTAAATAGGTAATATCTCAGGGCCATCATACATGTTCAGTGGACACAGCCTTATATGCAAGCATGCTAGAAGGCTTGGCGCTTTTACAATTGGCGATTTCTTTACAAGCTGAATGGACGGGGAGGAAGAGGAGACAATCCTCCACCTACTCTGTACATGTCTAGCTCTCTCCCAGTGATGAAAACTTCACTTAGGTTCACTTACGATCTAAGGACTATAGACATTAAAAGTCTCCTACGCTTGATCATAAGCTCAAACTGATTCCATGAGTATAGGCCAATAGGCCTAAGTGGGTTGATCTTGCCAACAGCCACTTTTACCTACCTAGTGCTACATGATAGTAAGTCTTCCTCTGTTTCAAGATCAGTAAAAAATCTAGATTGAAAAAAGCTAGGCATCGTTGCTTAATAGAATGCAATAAGTAAATGAGTAGTAGAAATAAAAAACGTTACTGTTCTAATATTTAGAAAACAGCATTAAATCACAATAATTGGAAAAAGAGAGTAAAAGACAACAATCAGATCAGTTTGTACTATCGGTAAGCAAATTGGTTTTAAAAGATTGTTTGATGGTAACATACAAATTATTATTCATTACATGGGTATAATACTTGTTTAATTCTTAGACAATATTTGTACATAGGTACAGTATGAAGCCATTTTTTCGAACTCTCTTGGAAATCGTATTGCAATCGACAACCTCTATTTTCTGTAATGAATGAATTTTGTTTATGTTTTTATGACTAAAGTGTGTTATAAACTATGCTGGCTATTCTATTTTCACTCAACAAAGATTCTACCTCTGTATTAAGGAAACTCCCGATATCGATTTGAATGCAATTTTACTGTTTTTTCGTGTTTGCGGCGGAAATTCATTCTCGAATATAAGTCGTTAGGCAAAATCTATAAAACTACACTGTAAAAATTTCAATACATGAAAATCGAATTCAACAATTTTTAGGTAATTTTTTAACCAATTTTACTATGAATAGAAAATTAAGAATTTATTAGAGAAGTTATAAGTTGTTTCATTAACAATCCTTTAAATCAACTTATTTTTAAAATTGTCCTAGAAAGTATTTAGCTTCGCTACGTATTATAATATTTTTTTTTTAATATTCTGTAAAATGGAAACCCGTCTTTGAGATACATTTATGATTGTGAATATCCAAGTTTGTAAAATTTTGTTCAAGAACTAGAAGTCTGCATATTTTTTTCAACCGCCATTCTCTCAATTCTGAGAAATTTTAAATTTATTCCTTAACATACATATGTGCATATGTATATCCTTACAAGCCAACACCGATTGACTGATATGAATGTTTGTGCATAAATAGTATATGAATACATAATACGAACATTTCATAGGTGCTCCCCTGCCCTTTGACTGATGGTGACGGTTCAAAAATGTTCCCAATGAAAACGAATTATACTAAAAGTAGTTAAGTATCATACATACATACATGTAGGAGTAAATTAAAAAAAAAAAACATTTTTGGTAGCATGCTAAAAAAAAGTTTTTATAATACGAGTACCATATGTCTGCCTTCCTCTATTAAATAAGGGAGTTGGCTCAGATGAAACTATATTTTAATTTTGGTTCCTTTGAGACTTTGAGAGTATTAAAAAGTTTGGTTTTGTGCACTTACAGAAAATAAGGTTCAATTAGTCTAACTCGTATCACACGTTTCAGCACATTTAAATCTAATCAATTCATATAAATTATTTTTGGGCCTTGAAATCTTTGTTTCCCTGATTGCCTCAAATCGTCCGCAAATGTATGAGTTGTCAACAATGTCAATGAATGTTCGAAACTATGTATTGGAAATTGTGGTTGTTTCGTACAGGACACAACGTTTGGTATTCTTTACATTGTGTTTGTAAGCGGAAAAAATTAGTGTAAAAGTGTTAATAGAGTTTATCATCTAGTTTAGTTCATTTATGAACTGAAGTAAGAGTTAACCACTCATAAAACTGATAAGACCTGAGCTAAATTTTAAATACAATACGTGTACACATGCCCAATATGACATACTGCTTGTCAATCGGCAATTATCCTAATTGGTAATATTAATTGCTCTTAACTATGTATTCGCACCACTTTTTCTCTTTTAACCCTCAGCGAATGATTCCATTTTCACCTATTCTATACTGCATCCATTGTCCAAAAAGCTTTTTCTAAACAAATTTTCGACTAAGCCTACTAAAGGGTAGTTTTTGTGAATTTCATAAGCTTAGATTATTCCATTCCAAATATGACTAAGTAACTAATTCTAGTTACGAAAGTATGTATGAGGGCCCCCTTTCATGGTTTAAGTCGATCAAATTATAAACGTAGGGCAAAGCAATAAAAATAATGAATTTTATATTTTAGTAGAAAAACTATTACATTGTCATAAAGAGAAATTTGCAATCGATATAGATGGGTAGCGGGTGCAAAATAACCTTCATATGTATTTGTTAAAGATTATTATTAGATAAATATGATCAAGCCTTTAATTAGAGTTCTTTGACATAGTTTTATGGGAATATAATTTCGACTTTCTGCAGTTAGTTCGTGGAAAGTTGTTATTAGGTACTGTGTTAAAATCCAAATAGGTAGGTATCTACATCAAAAACTAGAAAAAATATTTTTTTTAATTTTTAAGAGACTTTTGGCAAGCAATACCAAATATACTAAATCCGACGGCTTACAATATAGTACAGTTTGCAAAAATCAAGCGCTAGCGCAAAGAATGAAGAAATTAGGCCATGGTCTTACGTAGACGGTAAATTGACATCATGATGCTAACAAAGCAAATTGAACAGGTCACCTGAAGAATTGACTTTATTCGAAATTTGTTTTACTACACAAATATGATAATAAATAAAAATTTTTAAATTATTTGCACAATCACTTCTCAAGAAGGGCACGAAAATGGACGTTGTAAAATATATATTTTTTAACAAATATAGCAAATATGTAATTTAAAAGAAGAATATCACCTACATACATATGTATATATTTTCAATACCAGCAATAAAATCACAAGTTTAATCTTAAAGATTTAAAGTGCTTTATACATACAATATATAGTATATATGTACATACATACATATGTATGTATTATATAATGTCAAGAGCCTTAAGAAAACTCCAAGACCTTCATTTATTTCTGGGAGAATTTTTGAACTGTTGCATTAGAGAAGGAATGAGCAAAACTAGTGAAGTCAAGTTCTTGCAGAGAATGACAATTATATGTTATAATTTACCTACTTAAGTTCATTGACCGTAGATATAAAAATTTAGATATGTACCACAGGGTTGCAGAACACTAATATGTAGGTATAATAATACACAATAAAACAATAACGTAATAATAAATATATACCAGTTCATACATACATATCTGTAGGTATAGATGGAATAAAATGTGGTAGGAAGCAAATTGTATGGTTTGAAAAATATTACTGCTGTGGTTTCTAATTACCTATTCACTCTTTCGATAATTTTCCTATTAAAATTTTATAAACAATTTGTTGTTTAATTTACAGCAATATTAAGGTACCTAAACTGAATTCGACATAATCTACAGTCTCCTTAATCACCATGTACATACATACGTACATATACGAGCATGTATATGTATTCCTACTTGTGGTCTAACTGATACATACCATTGAATTTTACACGTGAATATCTATAGAGCTCGAAAACGAAAATAACAAAATCAGTTATAGTCGAATTAAAAAACTAAAAACTTTGATCAACGTAAACCTTTTGTAAACATCTTACCACCGAGCTTGAACTAACGATTGGCAGATTGTTTATACACTACTTGCACTTTATTTTGAAAATCACAAGAAAAAAAACTATACCAATTGATATTTATACATAGATACATTTTTTTAAAAAGCAACACTTTGTCGAGCAGATAAGCGTAAGTTGACAAAAATTTTACTTTTTTTTTAAATGTAGGTAGGTACATGTATTGCATTTTTATTTTTAGTATGTTCCAGTATAATTTCACTCATAATATGTACGAACTTTATTCCTCGGAGTACGAATCGAAGATACCGCCACCAAGCACATTTTAAATATAAAAACGTTGAGAAACATGCAAATACAAGATGCTCTGAAGAACTTAGACAGTGACTGTAGCGAGATGAATCGATTTTTTGTTTGTATCCTCAAGGCCACAAAAATGTACGAATGCGCGCGAATATTTAATATTCGCTGTTTTCTGTCTCTCCCAATAAAACAACTTTAACAAAAATCTATTGGAAGTAAGTCGAACAAAACAAAATTTCACCGATCGTAATTAAGATTTTGTATTAAGCGAAATACCCCAGCAATGTTTATCGTACGGTGTGAAAACGTTGCACAGCATCTCTAAGATACCATTTGTAGCCAGCCATAGATAGACACTACAGTAAAAAACAACGAAAATTAAAATCCCATAAAAAATAGCAATAAGCGTCAAATTCGAGTTCAGATGGCGACTAGACTGGTTTTGTGGTATGTCAACTGCATGCGCGCCCCATGTCCTTCATTCAATAAAATAATTTAAGAGTGAAGGGTGGCAGATGGGACGCAGTAACATCAATAGATACATGCCTCCCGAGCTATTTGTTGCTGCTTTTTCTTTTTTACCTACTCGTACCTACTCCATTCTGATATCTCATTTTTGTTCTCTGAACAAATAGAAAACTTTGAGCGAGACAGGGGTATATCGGCATATCGCGCACATCTAGTCAAACAAGTCCGCAGCCACACATCATCCCAAAAACTATAATCGTTTTGACAGTTTTTCTTTTTATTTTTGCTCGGAGCACAGCTGCACTTTATAACGGATTGTAGGCTGTAGTTGTGAAGTATCAACTTACGTCATTACTGAGCAATCTACCTCGTGAGCGGAGGAGAGTCACCAAAACCTATAATCTCCGGCATGTTTAAATCGAAATGGGCGTATAATTTAAAAAGGGAGGAGCTACATTCTATCACCTAGGTAACGAAGCAAATCTCCTATAGCCCACAGAGGTAACGCCCTAATACAAAGAGGGGATGTAAGCAACTGGTTTGTTAAAAAACGCAGGCGCTTCCAACACTATTCCACGCTGAGCCAACGAATTGATTACCCCGAATGCGGATGTGTGTGCGCGTTGGTATATGCTAGAATGAATGGTGAGGAAGGGCGTAAGCATAATACACACCGCACATGTGTGCGAACTGGGGTGGGTAAAACGTATAACAGCGGGCTGCTGCAACGCGGGCAAAGAACACTTGAGAGCTCAATATTTGTTAGTAAGCCAAATAGTAAGTAGGTATTCCCCTCTGCAAACAGTCGCATTCGAGAGCAGCTAGAGATCACCAGCGCATCATCACCGCCGTCGTTGTCTTTGCTATTATTGTCATCACCTCGACTTTATGTCGATAGGTATTTCGGTTTTTTTTATTTGCGACCAAAAATAAACGGCTCTTAAAAGTTTTGTTTTCGGAAATTACTTTCTATACCCGCAATATATACATAGGAGTCGGGTGGAGAACGAGACCATTGTAATCATACGAGTATATCGGGCCGTTCTTCTATTGCAAATCGATTGCGGTTAAAATAAATAAATTAATCTTGTGCAATTGTCAATAAAGACGAATGAACATTCGCTATGATTAAAGTGAACTGAGTTTGCGGGCGAACCTGTTGCCATAAAAAGAACACCACGCGAGTTTGTGTAAATAAACAAAAGATATTAACGAAAATATCATTAAACGATTGTCTAATTGATTACATACATATACATACGGTATACGGTAAACCAACCTGTATTCATTGTATTTACTCTCTCTAATGTTTATAATACCAAAACAAAAAAACATAAGATTATGTTTACCAAAATTATTGACAAGCTAATTTTGATTATTCCCGGTGTGGATTTGATTTTATTTACCAACAATTAAATAATTCTTGCAAACAATACTACAAATGTATTAAGTGTGTTCATTGTAAACGGTCTCTACTTGAATTGGTTTTAAATGGTTTGATTGTTAATAATTTTAACATTTCTGCATTGTGACTTTTACTATTAAAGGAAAAAAGATATATTAAAAGCGGCGTAGCAGTTTGTTAAGCAATAAAAAAAAAATTATTCTTGGAACGAGTGATACTCAAAAACTGCAAACATTAAGCTCCAAACGGACCGAGGATATCCTCCTCAAGCACTTACAATTGACATCATGCAGAAGCTGTATGCGGATGCACCGACCAGCGCCACGGTAAGCATGGCCGGTGGGGGTAACAGTGCTGGGGGTAGTGGTTCAGGAGGAGGCAGTGGAAACAGCGGTGGTGGCGGAGCCGTTACAAATGCATCATCAAACGGCGGTATTATGAGTCCTTTAACGCCATCAGCTTATAGCATGAATCCAATGGGTGGTATGACAGTTGGTGGTATGACATCGGTGTCACCACAAGGTGCAGCAACCTTCGGCTCAAGCGTTTTAGGATCAGCAGCGGCGGCCGCTAGTATGAGTAGCATGGGAGCAGCTGCTGCAGCAATGAATTCAATGGCAAATAACTGCATGACACCCAGCTCCATGAGCTATGCGTCAATGGGCTCACCATTAGGTAATATGGGTTCATGCATGGGCGGGGGTGGTATGTCAACTATGGCTGCAATGGGTGGATATACTTCAATGGCGAACGCTCGTGATTTGGATGCAGGCTCACCCAACTCTAGTGTTTTACAAAGATCGCGTGTTGAAAAGCCGACCACTTACCGTCGCAGTTATACTCATGCAAAGCCCCCCTACTCATATATATCATTAATCACAATGGCAATACAAAACAATCCAACCCGGATGCTAACTCTTTCGGAAATCTACCAATTCATAATGGATCTTTTTCCATTTTATAGACAGAATCAACAGCGTTGGCAAAACTCTATTCGACATTCACTCAGTTTTAACGATTGTTTTGTGAAAATTCCACGTACACCCGATAAACCCGGTAAAGGCTCTTTTTGGACACTTCATCCGGACTCTGGTAATATGTTCGAAAATGGTTGTTATTTACGGCGCCAAAAACGATTTAAGGATGAAAAGAAAGAAGCTATCCGTCAGTTGCATAAAAGCCCTTCACATAGTAGCCTAGAAGCTACAAGTCCTGGTAAAAAAGATAGCCATCACGATGATCACCCGCATCATCATCAACACCATAACCGAGACCATCATCATCATCACAGTAAAGACGCTACAGCTGCAGGTCTTCTGGGATCAGCACATAGCAAGGATGCAGAAGCATTAGCAATGTTGCACGCGAACGCTGAATTGTGCCTTGGACAACAGGCTGCGCAGCATATACCACCCGGCCATCATCATCATCACCAACAGTTACAACAAGAAGAACTCTCTGCTATGGTCAACCGATGTCACCCATCGCTTATAAGTGATTACCATTCAATGCATCATTTAAAACAGGAACCAACCGGCTATACACCTTCAAATCACCCGTTCTCGATAAATCGGCTCTTACCAACGGAATCCAAAGCCGATATTAAAATGTACGATATGAGTCAGTACGCAAGCTATAATGCTCTGAGTCCCCTTACAAACACACATGCTGCCTTGGGTCAAGATTCCTACTACCAAAGCTTAGGCTACCACGGGCCAACAGGCACTACTAGTTTGTGACATCAGTATCCTCTAGCTTAAATGCCATAAGAACTTTAATGAGCTCTTTTGCAATATAAGCTATTAAGCTAAACTTTAAATGTGCAAGTATCGAATTCAAAATTTATTTAGAATCTCTCTGCGGGCAATGAAAAAGATTCACATGTTAAGTTACCATTCGGTTTCTAATGATTTACGCACAAAATTAAGTGTACATAATACGAATTCGGGTTTTAAAAACAAATTTAAAATCGTAATTAAAATAACAATGGCACAATTACATATTTCTTATGTTGTAGATATCATTTATTTTAAACATTCTCCATAAATCATAATATTCTGAATGTACATACATTTTCTGCTTTTGGATAAAAAATGCCTTTTAAAGAGTCAACAATATTTTATTTATGATTTGAAAAAATATCTTTATCTTAAGTAAGCAACAATCAAAAGTGATTTAGGTAATAAGATTAGATAATACGATTTTTTATTGTCATCTTCCTTTTAAAAATAAAATATATAATTCGTACCATTATTTGCATTCATGCATGAGTCAAAATTAGTTGTGGCACTTCCTTCAACAAAAATCAACGAATACATTCTAAGATAATGCCAAAATATTATTTTGAAAAATACATAATTGGAAGGATAATACAGAAGCCAGCAGGTTTTCCTCGAATAACGCATTAAATTTTGAATACTAAATTTTACTCGTATGCTAAGCAGTCTGTGCCATCTTTTTATTTTTTATTTTTATATTACTATTCATGCTTCATCGCATTAAGAAATCGTAAAATTGTATCCTATGTAAATACAATTAATAAAATAAAAAAAATATGTAGTGCAATTTAAAAATTTTAATTTGAGCACGATTATATGAAATCGAATTTTACGGATCGAATTATCCAATAACTATACAGAATCTGCACACTCACTTACCTATATATGTATGTATGTATATTAATACATTTTTAAAAAAAAACCTTTGTTTGTTGTTTTTTTTTTTGATTAATCAATTGTCGATGTAAGCTCTGTAACATATAAAATGAACTCCATAAAATTAAACATTTTATAAGATACAGTTTTTAGTTTTATGTAGTAAATATACGAAGCATATTATTTACAAATATGATTTATTCCATCGAATAAATACGCATATAAATTTAAAAAAAAAAACTCGTTAAAATGTAATAAGATGCAACTTATGTAATCATACAGCAAAAGCCAGAAAAAAACGAAAAAAAAAATCTAAACATAGAAACATATGTCAAAGGGTAGCTATTGTAATTAAAAATTATTGACTAATTAGAGGTACATAGGCATAAGTTAAATTCTATGGTTAAAGTAATAACGTTTTTGTCACAAACATATATTACTATGAGTAATGAAAATAAAATATATGTACATATATAGAAAGTAAATAAAACAATTATTTTCAATGTTTTAAATTTAAAAGCTCTGCGTTTTAATAAATCTTTAAGAAAAAAAAGTAACCTCAGCAATACAAAGGATAAATTAGGAAGGAATTAATTATTTGTTGAGTGTTCAATGTGTAGTTTTTACTCATCCCTACCCCTTAAGTTAAATTTTGTATTTTTCATTTATAGAATCATAAAAAGCTTTCGTATAAATCATTCCTTGTCTAATTATCGTTTGGATCGTCTCAAATAGATACCTAGATTGCTGGATACATATAGGACCTCTTCAATAAGAAAAAGGATGATTTTTTCTTTTTGTCTAATTATAGAGATAATTACCAAAGTTGAAAACTTGGCCCAATATATGTATCTACTTGTTAGTCCATATTTGTAGGGTCAATTATCAGATTTCATAATTCATATGATATTTGCTGCAAAACTGTGACTACGCATTAACTTGTTGTATTTATTCTTTTATTCAACAATCGGATTTCAAATATAATTTATTTGTTTTATATTACTTACAACAAAAATAGGATTCGGACTTCAAATTAGAATACAATTTTAAATTTTTCAACAGTATTTTGTAGGTGGTGCTCTCTTTAAGCAGAAAAAATAATCCGGTGTTTATAAAATTGTCAACAATTTGTAACCACTTTCTTCGTATTTGTAAGTTCTCTACAGGTAACTTAAAGAAATTTCATTTCTAGCACCTCTATAAAATACTCTTAAATATTTTAATATTAAATATACAATTTAATAAGGATTTTCGTGTAAGACCTAATGATCTTGAAAATCAAATCAAGAAAATGAACCAACAGTAGTATACACACTGGTAACTTTTTCGTTACCGGCATTTTGCTACAGTATGAGCGGCTTCAAAAACGAGGAAAACTATTGTGGAGGTTTCTTTTTTGGTTAGCTGTTAGAGCAAACCGTCAGTTATTAGATCAGATCTCTTTACGAAAGGTATACACGGTAATATTAAAAATCTTATATAAGGAATTGTAAGAACGTATGTATTCGGGTATTCAGGTGCCATACATACATATGTGCATATACAAATATGTGCATTATATTCTTATAAGGGTATTAATGTTTTTAATGCAATTTTGTATGGCAAATGTGACATGACGTGTTGGATTTGTTGTGAATTTTTGATATTTCATACATAACTATATGTTATTTTCTTAATTTTAATAATTTTTATCTCTATTTTAATATTATAATAATAAGGAAAATATTTTGGAAGCATACTATACTTAATTAAATTACAACAAATAAATAACGTTGATTAATTAGGTAGGTATGGGAAAACTAATTCCATAGTATTCTTTCAAGTTTAAAAATTAAATTACCTCTTTTCAAACATTACAAAGCTTAACTAACCTCGTATAACTCTTATATTATTAATCAAAATAAAGTGTTCAATAGTTTTATTTGTGATTGCATGATTTACGAATATGTACAAACATATTTATTGTATATGTACAATATTCACATCTAACATGTACATATCTCTAACTAGCCCTATAAAATAGATACGTGTTCGTAAAAACTCTTAATATTTTAAAGTGATATCTTTATTTTGTATATGTGTAGGTGCGTTATCTTAGATTAGAATCAATAAGAGTTACTTGATTTATATCACTACATCGCTTAAAAAATTGTGAGAGGGTAGATTGGAGCTCATATATTAAAAGAAGGTTTAAACCCCACCAAAGCACACATTGGAGTTTGTAATATATGCAATCCCACTTACGTAAAACATACCGCATACGTAACTGATATTCATAGAAATCAAGAGCAATCATGTTAAAATTATAATATAACATATACCTATACTTACACATAAATATCCCCACATATTTATCTAAATATATATAATACATGTGTATTTAGCCGTGCCTGGCCCAAGTGCGCAAAAGTGCACACCTTATATCACACATGAATACTTTATACATTTTCACTGATAAGAATATCTTATTTACCATGAGTGTTATTTCCAGTGCACTTCGTAAGAGATGAGTGTAAAACTGTTTATCATCTAATTAAAGTGTCCATCTTTTTTTACCGCGCATACAAAAGGTGATTTTTATCGCGTACTTCAGGTAAACGTTACTGATTATAAATGTACGTGTAGAGCGGACGCCGGCCGGAAGGATAGTGCACAATAGCATGATAAAATTTCTGTAATCATGAAAACTGATAAGTTCACGAAAGTTTCGTTTCAATTTCCATCAGTGCAACCACTGCATTAACGTTGCACACGGCTAACGAGTACATAATGTGTCGCTGTAGTTAGTCCCTTCATCAGATACCAACACGATGGTTTGATCCAACGGCAAATTTATGGCGTTTGAACGCAGTCCAATAGGCGACTGCTCATCGATTAGTTCTTGGGTTGTAGCCTCTCGGCCCCATATATTAGTCGGCGGTTATACCGATGAAAAAGGTCTTTCAGTTATGCTGGGCAATGTGTGTCAATGCAGTAGTTCGTGATTCGAATATGAATTTCCCATTTGTTTTGTCTTCGTTTTATTTCGCTTTTTCATCGTTTTTTGGCTTGGTAATATAAACCAGAATCATTCGTATTGGATTTAACCAACTTTAAAGAGAAAAATCGTTATAGGTTTTGCGTAATGAAAAAAGTTTCAGAAAAAATATTCAACTTCATATAAATGATTTGTACCCCGAGGATTCTTTTTTTTTTAATGTTATCTGGATAACCAATTGAAGAGTTAAGGTTTTTTTTTAAACTAAGATCAAAATAATAAAAATACATTTTCAAATGTAAGAAAGACTGCAAAAAAAAAAATCAAAAAATTGTCAGGCATATGTTATGTATGTTCTAAGATATCTAAAGTAACTATAGCTTAATAAGCAAAGTAAATGTGATCATATATGAATTTGACAGCTTCATATATTCGCACACATTAATCGAATTGAATTTATCATACTCGTAACTACATATGTACATATATGTACTTATAATTGGAAATAACTCTGAACTTTTAAAGCTACAAAAAAGTAGCATTTGATTTAAATTAAAAATAAATCTCGTTATCTGTTTCCTTTCTAGTTTTGGTTTAACGGAGATTTATTTCTTATCCCATCATTTGGTAAATTTAGATTTAATCTATTGTTATTACTTGGCTTGTAGTAAAAACAGTTAATAATTGGAGCATACAATTTTCTTCAGTTTAAATATGTATATAAAACTTTTTATAAAATCTTTTGCAAAAATGTTTATTTTCGGTATTTTCTCTTTAAGATATATGTATATTGAGTTTTTTTTTTTAAAAAAAAAGCTTTCAAAATTATATTGTAGTAGGTATTCATTAGTAAACCTGAACGGATGAATGATACGACAGTGTTCAAGATAATCAAGCACCACAAAATTATCTCCTCTCACATCATTTCTGCGTTTTATGTTCCAGCTCCATTTTGTTTGGATTTCATTTTGTATTTCAGAGCATATTTAATATTATGCATCCAATGTCGAATAAACTTGTTGAAATTATCAAAACACTGTGAATACGTGAAGAAAATTGCGCGATTTTTATTTTATTTTACTCATGTAGCGAATTCCTTTGCATATCATGAAATGGACGCTTCGCTCTATTCGAAATGGACCTACTTGAATGCAAAGAATTTCGTCTTCTATATAGTCTTCTTTCTATAGCACTCTGACAAGCTGTTTCATGCAGTTCAGAGTTGACAGTGCGATTTGACTAGAATATCTTTAAGATGCTCAACATGGCGAACGCAGATTTTACTTTGTTCATTCAGTTGGCTATATCTAGTTTGATACCACCTTTACTTTCCTTACTAGTGGTGTTGCAATGCTAAAATTGTGAAGTGGAAAGTGGAAAGGCTGATGATTTCAGTTTAGCGGAGTTAGTCTTCAGATACTGGAGTGATAGCCAACAAACGTCATGGGCATAGTCAAGGTATTGTAGTTCTGATGTTAGAGCTCATTAAATTCCTTCGACTCCCGTCGATAAAGCAAAAATAATTTAAAAAAAAAAACACACACAAATAATATTTATAAATGACACATACATATGTAATTGTCGCACACCACTCTGGATTCTTCAGACAACTTCATGTAGGACATGCACATGACATTAGCCAGATTAATTCTCTGTAATAAATATATAAAATGCCTTTGCAAAATAAACAAGTAAAATGGAGCTCGATATCTTACACACTGTTCGATAATGATTTTCAGGGTGTTGATGCAGAAGACACAGTAGTATCGTAATCGTCATTCTTATATCTCTTCTGCATCCATTTCAGACGTGTAAGAGACGAATTCTAAAACGACAGCTAATCAACCTGATTTCCCGAAGATTGGAGATATTAAGTTTTATGGAGATATTAAGTTTTATTAAGTTTTAAGGAGAGTTTAAGTTTTATGGAAAAACTGATCACATTATAACTTGCCTGCCTTTGTCCATAAACCTCATTGCGGCACTGAAAATCTCCAATTAATAAACTCTCAATTACTAAACCCTCGTAAAGTGATCGTAGTGTACTCCTTTTGGGTCGACAGCCGCGGCATCATTGAGCAATTGAACAATTATTTTAATAACTGTGGCTTATGAGTTCTAATCTGATACCTGCGAGAATAAAGCAAAATGTTAAGTTTTGTTTAATAAATTTTGATTCATTGTCTTGTTCTTGATGTTTGTATTCAACTTAATTTTAATCTTGACTTCCCTCCATAACGATATCACCAATCAGACAAAAAGATATTTCAAATTGTGTTCAATGAATTTACCGGTGTAGTTTTATTCTTGCAAAAGTTTTGTATTCTTGATATTGTAAGACTAGATTTTTTTCGTCATTACACAAGTTTTTGGCAAAAAATAAGGGTTTAAGCGAAATTTTCATTCAGAATTCGTACAGTCGCTATATCGTACAAACTAATATATGTATAATTCATTACTAGTACGTCATGCAACACCGACAACGTCCGCGTATATTTATACAAGGATATAGGACATTAAAGTCTCTTCAATAAAATGTCATTATCTAGCTATACGTACATACGCAGGTTCATACATACATACATACATACATACGTATGCATGTTATATAGAATAGTTGTCGTTTTCAACATGTATATGTACATAGTAATTTAAGAAGGGAAGGGTTCTGGTTGTGCGGGCTCCAGTACAAACACAAAATCAACAACCCCACAAAAGGCAGAAACCCTCCACTTTATACTGTTCATACAAATATATGTATTTGTGAGACGTTTCTACCGCTCGGATGTTTATATACATAGACAACATGTGTAAATAAACCACGGCTCTAGTATGCTTGTAGAGATACCTGTTTATTTGAAGAGGGTTGGGTAAAGCAGCAAAGAGCGCGAGAGCAAGAACTCATGAGAAAAGCTTCTCACTGAACTATCTTCGTAACATTAGCACTCAAAGAGATGCTACCAGCTCACAGATTATGTGCAAATGCATGTATATACGATATAAGTACCTACACCATATCGAAGTCCTTACAAGAAGACATCAACTCGCTCAGTTTAAAGCGACATTTTGTACGAACATAAAGAGACTCACTTGTCGAGCCACATTGCTCGGGGGTGGGCAGACGAAATAGACCATAGATACTCGAGTAGACTATTGTAAATAGATTTCAGATGGGGTGAACAGATTCACCACCCAGCGTTAATATGGCCGACAAAGCCACACAAGAATATTGGGGGGACATGCGCCCTGAAGTCAGTCAATATTATGGCTTTCCTATGTATGTTCGTAGGCTTGTAATTGAAAAATTGAAATGTTTGTGCAATTGATCTACATGAATAAGTGGCAAGTGACGACAAGAGACAGTATTTTCGTATCCTTTATTTTACCTTTTACCTTCTGTCTGCTGGGTCACTTCCTGCAAAACTGCAAAGAAAGCTAAAAAAAAATATATCATATAAAACACAACATGAACTTTCTTCAAGTCCTTTTTTATATGAATGAAACAAAATGGATTCTTCTTTAACTCCAATTTATGAAATATATAAAATTTAAAAAGAATTCACCGGTGACGTAAACCATCACCAGAAGCCGTTCGCTTACTAAGTGCCAGAAAAGACCCTCAGCTTAGCAAGAATAATGTTTGCATTGCCATCATCAGGTGACATAAAAAACATGCAGCAGAATGTGGTAATGTGTACTACGGATTGGAACTGAATGTAGTTGGAGGATATACGGAGTCGTAGGTTTCCTTTACTACAAATGAGAATGCATTTAATTCATATGTTCAGTATTGAACAGATGCAGTTTAAGTGCAATGAGACACATTAGGCCAAAAATTTAACATGTAGTTTTTTTTTGTCAATTTCGGAGGAAGGTAGATCAAAATATTTATTGAAAAGTATTCTTGTAATATTCGTAAACTGAAAAAGAAAAATTATCATCAAGCCATCCAAATATTTTCGATCACTTTTTGAAGCCTTAAATTAAGCCAAATGAATTTTAAAACAATTGCTTATACAAAATATTTATTAAAAATTAAATCTCTTAAATTTTAGTTTTCTGTAATATGAATTAATCATCATACGTATTATGTATGTAGAACATACTACATACGTAGTATGTTGATTTAAATCCATTCTAATTAGTTTTATCCCTCATGGTATATCCCTAGAAGCAATGAAAAAATATAATTGGGAGACCTTTTACTCTAGTTTTGACCAATCGGTATTTTATTAAACTTTGGGTAAACCTCCTAGATTTGTAAGTTTAATTCGAATATTATAGTTTCTTCAACAAGACGTAGGTAATGGATGTTATTTCTTGAAGACAAAACACACTTTACTTTATTTTTATTATTAGGTCGGTATTCGATATATTCCTTTTTCATTCGCAGATGCAACTAACCTCATGTTCCTACTATTATGTCCATGCTTTCATTAAGCTTACTTGCGGGTATTATTGTGCATTGCCTTATTTAAAAAAAAAATGTTGACATATAATGTGTCAATAAAATAACTGCGAACTTAATGGAGCAATGCACACTCTACATCGTATCTATTATCGTATCATCTTATATATATATTATATGTACATACATCATACGACATATAATACAAGTACAATAAAAGAAAACATCATATGCATTATATGTTCCAATTAATAGATCATGTCTGCAGATAGAGTTTATTGCCATTCTGTTTTCAGGAATACCTACATAGAACCTCACCCTTCGAGTGGAACTTAAATATCACAGTCTTAGCCAACTGTCTACTATCCAACGTGGCAATCACGATTCTCTTCTTGTTCTGTTCCTTATTCAGAAGATAAATGATGATGTCTTATTGAAAGTACTGTCGAGGACATACTTAACCCTTTTAACAAGATTCTGCAGATTTATTATTGCAGATTTATACGCCACTTTTATTTAGTTAGATTGTTAGTTAGCTTAAAACAATTTCATTCGGGCTCCAGTTAAAAATTAAAAAAGATTAAAAAAGGCATCGCAACTAGATGGAGTGAGTTGTCAGACTTTAATTTAGTGCTGAGAGATAACTCGATTTTATATTAAGGAGCTTAACTATCAAAACTGTTTCTTTCCATCAAACATAAACAAACATGTAACGATTTTTAAGAGCATTAAAAACCCTGAGTTTTAACATTTTGAATAAACGTAGTAGTTGTATATCTAGCGGTTGCAAATATATACATAAATAAGTAAGTCTTAGAAAGCTATATCTCAAGATGTTGGCAAAGTTTAAACTATTTTTAACCTCCTGCTACACAATATTTAGACGGCCCGAAAAAAGTTTATTTTAACAATAGCCTGGTAGATAACATTCATATAAATGTATAGCTGTACAGTGTACATATCAGAACATCATCGATATTAATTTTGTCATTGTTAAGAATATTTTCCACATTCTATGTAGTAGCTGTTATCGTACTCTCATACATTCAATGATGAGCAAGTCGGGCCGATGCCGCTATAATCCATTAACTCACCATACGGTCACGGACGAAAATTCAAAAAGCGATGATAGAGCACATCCCATCAGCCCTGTTCAGAGGAATTGTTAGCTATAACAATACGGCAACATATACGACACACCCTTTGTCCATGGATTTCTCGTTGCTGTCGCGCAATTAATTTTGCTTCTGTGGAACTAAGGACTCATGACTCGTATTATCGCTATTGAGTTGTGCGCTTCGTCATTTTAGAGCAATTGCCGTTGCTGGTCAGACGAGATAACAGCTCCTCCAGAGTCATTTTAATTATCCCCCTCCTAAAGAGTGCAAAATGAAATGTCCTTCTTTGTCAGTAATATTTCCACAGTAAAAAGATACATACTCGTATATATAATACATTGGGATGTGTGTATACGTATATGATAATATATAAATCAGACTGATACATACATATGTATGTAAAATACCTTCTAAAGTAAAATATGCATACTATTCATACCTTTTAAATTTGCTTTTTTATTCTCTAAAACAAAGAATGGATGACTGTAAATGTTAGACGGACATGGTTTAAAGGACAATAAGCACGAGTATTACAGAATAACAAATGAAAACTTTTGTTCCGCGAAACGGGTAACTTTTCCCACTTTCATAACTGAATTTTAATTAACTTTCCGGAAACCTAATTATAAAATATAATGATAGGATGTGAGGTGCGGACTTGAACAAAGAGTAAAGAATGTCAGTTTATATTTCTGTCTTGTATTTCGTGCTACAGTAGCAAATTAACAATTCTTCAATCTTTAAAAGAGACTAGAAATAATATGGTATACTTGTCTTTTTTTCTAAGTTCCTAAAAAAAAACATCTACCTACCTACATACATATAAATATGTATTTGCATCTCTGGGTGAAAAGTTTTAAATGAGTTATTATATATATAGTGTGTATGCAAAGGGGTGTTAGTTTTCACTTCTTACATCTTGAAGGTAAAGACATTGTTTTGACCTTATTTCACTTAACTTAAATGTAATTTAATCACAAACGCCAGTCTACAATTTTTAATCAGTATCAAAATTCCCTCTCTCCAATATCGCAAGATAGCGACAGGCAACCATCCCTTTTTTGCTCATCTCCTGCCAAAATTTGATCCTCAGAAGTAATAAATTCCATATGAATATGGGCAGGAATTATAAAATATTAGTTGCTAGAAATTGTATACATATACTAAACTAATAGATAGTCTTATGCATTTATGCTTACTTTTCACTTTTGTATGTACATAATTATCTTTCTTTATTATTAGTGCAATTCACTAACACCCCTTCCAGAAGTACAATTTCCTAAAATTCATTAGATTTAATCTTCGCGTCATAATTGTGTGCGACAATTTCTTTGGTTTTAACAAAAAAAAATCATTTAACATTTAAATATTTATTTTGATTTTGCGGCATGGATACAAGTCAAAGGAAATTCATAAATGTTCTAATATATTGGGACATGTGTAAAGAATCACACAATTTCCCGCATTTAAATATCCTAGAAATTGGCATTCCCATCTTTTTTTGGAAGTAGTAAACTGTATATTGTGATGTCTACCCATGTTTTCTTATTCTGATTAAGCAAAATATTGGTGTTTGTTCAATGTTTCATTTATTTGGGATGCCCAGAGCTGTATCTAACACTATTAACCAATTGTGATTATTCTACCTCCTCATGTCAACCACCTGGTTTCTTCCAATCGGACATTGCTTGTCAATCGTATAATCGTATAACACCTCCGTAGACTAAGACGATTCAAACTCCGCTATCAGACAGAACAAATCATTTAATGTGGTCGATGAAAGCCTAAATTTTCTATCGCCCAACCAACGTTAAGATTATGTAAAGATGCAATATTTAAGCAAAAATTCGATTTGATTCATCAGCATATAGGGTATACCAAAGTAAGCCTTTTCTTAAATCCTCGATAACTGATGTCAGCATTGGAGATAGACCCTTAGTGTAGAACGATTTTTTTCTTAGAAAATACCCAGGAATCATTTCCCAAATTATCGTTGACGATTAAGGGGACACAAGGGATATAAGTACCCTTAAAGCGGTTGCACACAGTGCGGTCAAAAGGGAATAAGGGAGTATGGAAAGAGAGGTACCGGTGAACGTTGGTTTTAAAAGTTTGAAGGTTATTATAACCTAGGAAATAAAGAGCTAGGCAGGGCATTCCATAAGCGTGTTGTACCTCTTAGGAACGAATTACGATATTTTAAAGTTCGTCGGAAAACGGGCTTGAGCGGGCTGATGAGCATTCATAGCGAGACGGGTGTTGCTGTTAAAAGTTTAAAGTTTATCGGTTTCGACGATGCAAGCGCCAATAATGGATAATGGCTGGGTGTTTAAATTTCGCTTTAACGACAGCAGGCAGCTTTGTGTTTTGGAAGCATCAAATCCTACTAATGGAATTTTTCAGTCTTTCGAGTGATAAAGTGCTTACAGTAACATCTTACTCTTATATCTTTATCTACTTTATCGACTTTACCGCCGCATACGAGATATCTGGTCTATTATCGTAACCAATCGGAGAAAAGTTCCGATCGGAGGATTTATTTGCTTCATGATATCCGAATCGTAAACAAAATATAGACGCGTACCGACGCATGTATTTGACATTCAATTTGTGAAAATAAAACATTTCCAAAATAGTTAAAGAATCATAGATACCGTAGCGATATTTTTGGAAGCAGAAAGATACTCGTATGTACAGAGAACATTAAGCAAAGAAAAAAGAAGATTTTTGAAAAATGTATCAAATATTTTCGAACTTTCAGATGCAGCGTAAGCCAAATTATTTCATTTTGTGAAAGTACTCGTAGATGATTCTTCCATAATTTTTACTTACAGCTTCCAAAAAAAATTTTCCTTTACGCAAAGATTCTCCTGAGTACCCATGCTTGCGCAACTTTTGTCACATTTGTTTTGACGTCGGAGACAATCGGAAAGATAATCATGTTATGCATCGGAATGCATTGCGTGAATTTGAGACGCGTTGCTGTTATTTTGACACTTTGCAGTCATACATCGCATAAGAAAATTTGTTTTCGGAGGCTTGTCCGGTTAGGTTGTCGGAACAGATACCATGATACTCGTACAAAATTCGTAAAAATCAGAGAAATCGGAGGAAATTCCGTTCCGATCGGTTACGATGATCGACGATATAAAGATGAGCTTAACAGAGCAATCTTTAGTTGCCAATCCTGCCAACAGCAGACTATGCAGAATGAAGATGGACACCGATTGCTACTCCGTAAAGGTCGGAAGCAATTTAACCAAGATCCTTTGAAAAGGGGGTTAGAGAAGACAATCTAATTCCATCTGATTTCTTTTTCATTGTGCAAACCTCAAAAACCAGCTCCAAATTATATAAAATATACACATAACTTAATATTGCCATTTCCCTGCTGAAGGTGCGGTAACGCTTACCAATACATTGCGTTTAGTGCACACTTTATCTATTTTACCTATTTGAAAGTTATTCAATGAACATTTGAACCATAATGCAATACTAGTTTACTATTTTAATACTAGAACGTAGATCAGCAGCAACTTCGTAAAGGAAGTCTGCTCTAAGGCGCAGGCAGCCCCAGACGCGATTGACGATTGGTGCACTAGATTGACTAACATCCTCTCAAAACTGAGGTTTTTCTCTTTACGAGAAGGAGGCACCAGCACCAATTTCTCCAAAGAGGCTAAGTATTTGGGTGTCATCGTGGATAGCAAACTTCTATGATTAAACATGTTACGTCGAAGGCCTCTAGGGTGCTGTATGAGCACTACTGCAGATGATTCTATAGGTTGTCGCCAGACTAAGCGAACGCTTCCTGACGTCTCCAACAGGTCACCGTCCTTTCTGCTGTCCCTTAGTAGGACAGGCTGCAGACTGCTTACTTGCCTCTCCTCGTACCGGGCACTACAGTTTTTCTAAGCACTTAAATATGACACAACATCCAGAAACGCTTGCTGTGAATGTGATGATTACACCGCGAAACACTGCCTCTGTGAATATTAGGCTTACGTTCTCATCAGGCTACAGATACTTGTCGTTGACGTTGTGGATGTTGGTACTGTAGGCACTTTATAACTCAAGCGTTTACTCGTCGAAAGACTGAAAAATTCCATTAGTAAAATTTAATGTTTCCAAAACATAATGCTGTCTGCTGTCGTTAAAGCGAAATTTAAACACCCAGCCATTATCCATAACCTTTAAACATTTAATAGTAACACCCGTCTCGCTATGAATGCTCATCAGTGATTCGTTCCTAAGAGGTACAACTCGCTTATGGAATATTCAGTCCTGGAAAAGTTCAAGGAGCTCTAGAAGGCCGCATTTTGAAGGATTACCATCTAAGCGGTAGTTGGCGATTATAAATTTTCTTCTTGCGGAGTCCGGTACTGTACTGAAGGAAGGTTTCCGTATGAAATACAGAACTTCACAAAATTTTCATATAGTAACCATTGGTGTAGAATAAACGCCTCTGTGATTTCGGATTTGTAAGCGATTTCACACCACTACATTGCAGTGACCGGAAAAATCGAAAATTTTCACCATCTAAACTTGGGTAATTTTGCAACCAGTTGTGAGTGGCTTCACAATATTGTTTATTGTCAATAGGTAACATACATATGTTTGAAAATCACACATAACTTCTCCTGACGTCCGCGTTCTCCAGAGAGACCCCACCGACAGATCGTAGATCGGTTTTTGATTCATCTGTGAAAACCGAACTGCGTTGCTTTGCTGATTTAGATTACTGAGTACGAGGAATGTCGATTTCGTATTTTCGAACGAAGAGTGCAGAAAATTCGTCATTACGATAGTTTATTTTCCTTTAATCCAGCGCCACCGCAACCGTAACGCTATGCAAGAGATATGCTAATGAGATTACCGGTTGAAATGTGTTTTTCGATTGCTTCCTTCCATGTTAAGTATGAGTTCGGCAAGTCTGTCACTGCTCCGCCTAAACTCAGAACGAAACAAAAAGTAATGGAAGCAGAACCTCACCAAAGGTTTTGAACTGACTTATCCGTATTGGAATATCGATTTGCAGCGACTACGTTAAAAAACTTAAAATTGTTTCTGTACCAAATATACAGCTATGCTAGCCACGGAAAGTTATATACCATTTGCTAGCAACTCTGAAGAAAATCTTCACTACATGCTTGACACCGCTATACATCGCGAACCCCGGCGAACAGTTAGAGTAGCCTTCATACTGAAAAATGGAAAAGATGACTACGCGCATCAAGAGCTTCAGCGTACTTGAAATTGGCTTTCAGTTAATCCTCTGAAAACTGAATTTCTTTTCTTTACGAGAGGGAGAAAGCAGACTGTTCTGGTTCATCACCGTTTCTCCAATGAAGCTAAGCATTTGGCTATTATCCTCGAGAACTAACTCCTTAGGACTAAACCTGTCACGCCGAAAATCTTCCAGCACTGGCTCTACTCTTGATGCGTTGTCGAATCACCCAAATTTAGGCTGATCTTTGAAAACCATTTTCCGCTTTAAAAGGAGTGATGGCTGGTAAAACATCCACTGATATGTGGATGAGCAAAATACTAGAACGACATTCAATAATTTAAATCAGCAGAAGAATGTATTTGGGTTTTCACCGATTAAACCAAATCTGATCTAGGGTGCGGCGGTGGTGTTTTTGGAGAACGAGGACGCCACGAGAAGATATGTGTGATTTCCAAACATATGTTACTCATCCTATTGACAATAAACAATATAGTGAAGCCAAAATAATTTGAGAATGATAAGACTCTCGGAAGTCAGAAGGATATATTCACAGTCTTGCTTGGGTCCCATGTCAGAATGAAATCAGAGAAAATGAGATCGGCGATGAACTTGCCAGGCAGGCAAAGAACTGCCTGCGTCGTCGGTTCAGGCATCTATTGACGGTTAGGTTTTATATAAGCTATTTGTTGATGGTATGACTCTCCTAGTTACTGGCATTGTTACGCGGTACTACGGTTATCCTCTGAAGGAAAACATGGTAGTGATGACGCTCGTATCAGGCTGTAGTTAATTGCCGCTGATGTAGTGGGTGATGGTACTGTAGACACTTTATCACTGAAGCGCTTAATCATCTTCCTATGGGAGGCAGACAAATTTCAGTAAAAGGGTTAAAAAACATACAATACATACAAAAAAAGTACAATGGACAATTCTTTGCCTGACTGCTCTGTTCCGACAGACAAAAAAAAAAACAGAGGCTCTCGGTGCTGATATTTTAGGCACTCAAACATATACTAATTTCCATATGAGAGGCTGTGAAATTACAGTACCATGGACTTATGCTCTGTTCCGAAAAAAATAAAGTCAATCTGAACCTTCTCGATATTAGTTGCGGTATCCTCTAGAAAATTCCATCTATTTTAGAATTATGTATGTGGCTACAGTAAAAAATTGTTGGAGCTAGTCTCGAACTTAGTTCTAACATTCAAGCATTTCTCCAATAATTATGTATATCTTAGTATCTTTTATAAAGAACTTAAATATAAAAAAGCTTAAATATCCTTTTTTATAACACAAACATTTATTTTTCGGCAAGTAAAATAATAATATTCTTAAAAAAAAAAAAAAATTAGATTTTTAATGATGTTTATACGTAAATGGTTATACAATTTTGTTTCTTAGGTTACCGCTGTTCAAAGATACTCGCATTTAAATAATTTATTTCCCAATAATACGCTGATACCACAAAGTAAAGGTGTGTATTTTAATGATAAGATGTCTATTTTTCACATCAGTCATTGTCACACCCTTCGAGTTTTCGACGGACACATGACTAAGCGCTTACCAGAACGTGATTAATGCGATTTTTAAAGTATCTCTTTAACATTGAGTTTGTGCCCGAGGAAACGTTTTGTCGAGAGATGATTTGATGCAATATCAAAACATTGTGTTATCTAAGCAAATTACATCAGTAACAAAATCTCCCCCTACACTATGTTAAACCTTACCCTTGTTTTGAAATTATTTGTAACAAACAACAACAACATCGCTTAATATCTTGGTTGTTTTGATTTATGCTGTTGTGTAATAAATAGTTACAGGGTTGTGTATAAACTACAACCTCGAGTGCAAAAGAGCAAAGTTGGAGTCACGTGCCTGCATTAAAATAAACGTGCGAATATCCGTATGGTTTCTCAGATTAATTTCAATTTATGTCATCTTCAAAAGCAATTTGCCATTGTCACGAATTTGCTGTAATTAAATCGGTCAAAACTTTATCTTAGTTTATTACATGCTTCATTTACATCCTTACTTGTTTAACAGAAGCTTTTTAATAAATATGAATTTTAGTCTGTAGGACTTATTATAAGAATATACATGCATATGTATGTATTTACTCGTACATGTGTGTTTTGTGTTAATACTCACATGTGTATGCTTTTTTAATTGGGTTTTTATTTTATTTAATTAATAAATACTTAAAGCTAGAGATGAAAATGCTTAAAATTTAATTTAACTAACTTGTTCGTATGGCCCCATTCGAGCCCTCTCAGCTGGAGATTATGTTTAAACTTTAACTTAAACCTATAATGTGTAACCTAACTGTTGATATGTTCAACATCGTTACTTATAATTACATTCGTATTACTGTGCATTTAATACATATGTTTAAAATATATGTGTGGTGCGGTTTTAAGTTGTTTTCGCAGAAAACTTTTCTATTCAGTATTTTCAGAAGTAACATCATATTTGATACCTAGGTTGAACTATAAAACAAATGCTGAATTGACCTTGAATTATACACAATTTAAATACGAAATATGTATACATACCTAATGAAGTATGTACAAATATATAGCAACAGAGAGCAGGTATTAGATGATGCCCCTGATATAATTTGACATTAACAGCTCCTAATATAGGAATCACAATTTTGCAGAGGTAAAACCCACCAACTCATATGGCAACTTTAACTCTAAAATCCTTATCAAAACAATGGAACTAACTACATACCTATTCAAAGTTTTTAAACAGAGAATTAGTTGAGATAATAATATATGTATATTCACAGATAAATGTAGACAATTCATCATAATCCCTTGAGGATACTTTGGGTAAGACCAGATTTCTCCCGCGCTAGACTGTGTCATATTCTCGTAATTCATCGAATATGGCAGTAGGATGGGAAAACAGATCATACTAGATTGCGATGCATTCGCCCTTCACCTAACTTGAGTGAGCTATTGTATAAATCTGTGTACTCAAATATCTCCACAATTGTAAATTGTTTTATTAACTTAATCTGATAAGTAAGTACCTACCAAATTTTCCTATCTCTACAACTGTTCAAAAGAATTATCGATGTCCGCTCATAACCACCTCCGATTTCGGAATATATATACGAGTAACTAACTCAATATTTATCTATAGGATGCCAAAATGCCCCAAGGTGTAAATGCAATCAAATCAAATCAAATTTAAAATCGCTTTGTTCGCATTTAAGGACCTCTCCTTTCAAAAAAAGAAAATATTCTGCTAACGAACTTGCTAAATTGGATGCTAAGTCCTATTTATATACCCTGAACTATTCTGACTTTACTGGTCGACCAGATGAAAATTCAACTAAATAAATCGAACACATGCCGATTCTGTCTTGAAAATACCGAAGTAACCCGTGGTGTGCAAAAGAAGTCAAGCCTTCCACAAAAGCTTTATATCGCCATTTAGATGTCAGTTTCTTTTCAACTCAGATAATCTTAGACCTACTCGTAAACCTCAATGAATATAATCTAAGTTAGCAGCAGCTAATCGGACAAGCATCGGAAAAAGGTTATATAAGTTCGAAGTGTTTTTTGAATATCTCCAATAACCTGAAAAATAAACTTTGGATGAGAATCCATTAAATAAAAGATCGACTATTGATTTCGAATTTAACATGCTTTCAATACAATTCAATTGTAATTTATTTGAAACTATGTGATTTTGAGCTTAATATCAAAACTGCTACAATCGGTTGATAGAAAAACTAAATCACCTACTAACCTAATTTCGTGATTATTTCCCAGATTAACAATAATTACATATACATGTCTGTACATTTAAGAAAAGTGAAAATATAAATAAAACCATTGCAAATATGTACTGTCCGTCTGGAAACAGTCGAGATGAGCAAATGGAGATGAATCACAAAACTTTTCCAAACAAATAAACTTATGACAGATAGAAACAGTTATATGGACATTATACGAGTACATACGTAGATGCATATGTATATTTGTATGTGGGTTGCAACTTAAAAAGCACGTCCTCGATAATTCCAAAGGGATACCGAACTTTATTAACTCTTATGTTTATACGTATACTCATCATCACGTCTCCATTTCACATAAGCAAATATTCTACTCGTATATGACGTGTACAAATGAATAAACAAATTCTAAAAACAAATAAAATTTTACTGATACTAGACTCTAGAACTCGGCGGGCCAAAGCTTACAAAGGACTGTAGTAGCAGTAGTACACACTTGTTTAAAAGAAAGGCTTTAGCAGAAATGAGATGTCAAGACCAAATAAAAAAATAAGCTATGACACTGCTTGGAATACAAAATAAACTAATCAGGTTATTGTTTGATGTCTCATAATTGTAATTTAATGTGCTATCATTCACTGTTTTATGAAATATGTAAATATGCATATATGTACATACATTTATACACTCTGCTTCTTTTGTATCCTTTTTAAACAAAACAAAAATATTTTTCTTCATAGTTGGCTTCATGTCTTTACTGAGTTCTGAAAAGAGAAGAATATTTTAAATATGTAATTGTGAAAGAAATCTTATTGGAGAATATCACAAAATCTACTTTATATCAACACGAGAAGAGGAAAATCTCGAAACGTTATTGCAAAATTAAAAAATTGGGTCACAGGTACAGATTAGTTTTCATTTTCTTATTGGAAAAACGTTTAAGGTACCCATTGCTAAAACTTATATATTTTTTTTAATAATCACATGTAGTGTTTGTTATTGCGGAAAAAAAACAAGATTGGTTTCATACACCAAGTTTGACAAAAGAGTTGCAGAAAAATAACGGTACAGTTTTTGTCTTTTGCATTCCATACATTATCTCAACACTATACAGAAATAGCCAAGAACACAGAACAAAACCTTTATGTAAACTCTTTGGAAATAATATATGTACGTAAGTTCACATTGTGTGAACTTGAAGACACTCATTTCGTTTAGGATGTTTCCGCCAAAGTCAGAGTTTTTCTTTAGTCATAATGAAGACTGAGATAGAAAACTGTCGGATATCAGGGAGAGATTGATGATCTTTTCTTCGGCAAGACGGTGAAGATATATAAAGATATGGCATTGCTGAGTTTTGTCTTCAGCCCATAATGATTGCCGTTCATATAAAAATTATATATTAAATTTATTAAAAAAAAATAGTCAAGGGCACAATTAAACTCATCTATGACAGCTTTGTAATATTCAGTTGGACTAGCAAACTACTTTCGTGTTTGCTGTTTTGACTCTAATGACCAGCACAGAGTATGAGCAACACATAATGCCATATGAAATGCCCTTGTGTGGAATAGATGAGAAGCGATGGAAAATTAAATTGGAACCATTCAATCCATCATCATCAGCAAACGCTCTAATTTTGATTCGAAAATTTCATTGCAATAGCGAAGATTAAAATCAATATTGGCCCAAACACTTATCTCTGACGTACTCCTAATGAGATCGTTCTGAAAGAAGTTAGTACACCATTGACTTTAACACTTTGCTTTCTAAGAGATAAAGAATAATATTTCTAAGTAATACCTCGAAATCCGTATTTATAAAGCTTTCTGTCATTAGAGTTCTCATAAATATTAGAACAAAAATTCAAAACGGCTCGGTTGGTCGAACAGAGCGAAAGCCGAACTGATACTTACTAAAAAAAAAATTTTTTTTCCTAAGAAAGAACCCATTATGATCTTTTCAAAAACTTTTGAAAAACGTTCAGTAAACTGATCTATCTATAATTATTTATTCTGTCTATATTTATTTATTGAACCTATCAGTTAATTCTTCAATGGATTAGAAACTACCTTTCGGAACGTTCAATTGAAGTTGTCTTGGATGGCTTCAAGTCTGATACTCACAAAATAAATGCTGGTGTGACCCAGGGCTCCGTTGTATCTCCGACACCCTTTTTAATTTTTATCAATGATCTCTTGTCTGCCACTTCTAATCCAATATATTCCTTTGCTGACGACAGAACTCTCTGCTTTTCATATTCGTTTCCGGACTCCCGTCCCTGCTCTTCGGATGTAGAACGGGAACGGCAGCGTATGTTAAGCTTATTAAATTCCGATATTAATAGAATAACCAATTGGGGAACTATCAACAGAGTGGAATTTAATGCTTCCAAAACACAATGCTGTCTGCAATTTAAACACCCAGCACCCATCTCGCTATGAATGCTCATCAGTATGCCCTCAAGCCCACTTTCGGACATACTCTGAAATATCGTGATTCATTCCTCAGCCGAACAACTCACTTGTGGAAGCCCTGCCGAGCTCTCTATTTCCTAGTCATTATAATATTCAGACATTTAAAACCAACGCACATCGGTACCTATCTTTCTTCCCTCCCTAATTTTCCTTCGCCCCTTGAGCGCGCGCTGCTTTATAAAAAAATGCTTGAAGTTATAAAAATTAATAAATAAGTTTATGTTGTATATTTTATGTAAGCATATTGTTTTACATAAATAAAGTTGGAAAAAATAAGGCGTTAATTAATAACTCAGCTTATACAATTTTGAAAATTAAACATTGTCATTGTAGATTGTCTTATTCTAATAAAGGGTTTTCCAATAGGGACTTGACAACTTTGAATTTAATTTGTGAACGCACTCTTTCACTAATCATCAAACTGTCACTGTCAATTTATTCAGTAAACTTAACATTTTTATCATTGCAAAGTACACGAATGAGCAACGTCTGCAAATTGTAAAAATTTTCTACCGAAATTCGGAGTCGGTGACTGCAACTTTAAGAGCGTTAACTCCAATTTTCGGTCGTAATTCTCGCCCTAGTAGACAGACAATAACAAGTTTAATGCAAAAATTTGAGTCTACATATTCGTTGTGTGATGTTGCCGTGTCAGTGAGACAACAGGTTGGTCGAAGTGTCGAAAATATCGCTGCCCTTCAGGCGTCCGTAGCAGGCGATCCAAATCCGTTAATTCCACGGCCTTCTCAAGAATTGGGCATCGCTCAGACCACATTATGGCGTATTTTGCATAAGGATCTTTGTTTACATCCATACAAGATCAAGCTGACTCAAGGATTGAAGCCAATGGACCATTTAAAGCGACGTACGTTCTCCGATTGGGTTCTGGGGAAGATGCGCCAAGATGATGAATTTCATCGCAAAATCATCTTCAGTGACGAAGCTCATTTTTGGCTCAATGGGTTCGTCAATAAGCAAAATATGCGTTATTGGTCGGGTGAAAATCCACATGTGCTTCATGAATCACCACTTCATCCACAAAAAATAACTGTTTGGTGCGGTTTGCATGCCGGCGGTGTTATTGGGCCATATTTTTTCGTCGACGATAACGATCGTCACGTTACTGTGAATGGTCAGCGTTATCGCGACATGATCACCGATTATTTTTGGCCCGAATTGGAAGATATGGACTTGGACGACATGTGGTTTCAACAGGATGGTGCCACAAGCCACACAGCACACGCTACAATCGATTTATTGAAGAGTAAGTATGGTGAGCGTTTTATCTCAAGAAATGGGCCAGTCCATTGGCCGCCTCGTTCGTGCGATTTAACGCCGCTTGACTATTTTCTGTGGAGCTACGTTAAGTCATTGGTTTATGCCAACATGCCGACGACGTTGGAAGAGCTCATAGCCAACATTGAACTCGAAATAGCGGCCGTTTCGGCCGAAATGTGTGACCGAGTCGTTGAAAATTGGGTCCAACGAATTAACCGCTACAAACGTGCCCGCGGTGACCATATGAACGAAGTCGAGGTCCATTCATAAATGTTTTGATTGTACTTCAAGCTGATAATAAAGTTTTTGAAATATCTCAAATTGTTTGCGTTTTATTTAAAAAAAGTTTTCAAGTCCTTATTGGAAAACCCTATACATTGTGTTATTTTAATCACTTTTCTTATCTGTTTAACATATGTATGTACGTGTCATTTCTGTTGCAGGCATTATAATTTTCACATGGGTGCACATTGTATGTACCTGTTTTTAAAAATTCCCGACGTACAACACATTTGTGTACAAATATACATATGTACATTGAAATTTTACCATTCCTCTAAAAAAAACATATTCAATGTTTGTGTCAAACGAGCAACTTACTCGTACATATGTATGTATATGATATCTTAGTATGTTTTTTAAACAAAAATCAAGCAACAATCGTAAACCGCAACCAAAGAGAAGTAAGATAATCCCATATTTCCGACTTTAATTTTAAAGAGTAATAAGACTTACGGACTGAATGAAAAAGGTACATTTCCTCAGCAATAAAGGCGGACAATCCAATTTTAGGCATGTGTACTTATAATCACCACTTGAATGGAAGAGAAAAGATAATTGTTAAAGGTCCTTATTGCACAGTTCACTTGATCTTTTGTTAAATGCTCGTGCTTAATTTGCGCTGCAATTGAGCGAAAAATCATCTTATAGTTTTGTTTCTTTTTTTTAGTGCAAGTTGATAGAGACGGTTACGTGGCGCTTCCGGCAGAGACATTGTGAGGGTACATACATATGCATGTGTCTATGTATATGTTTGTGATATTTAATTTTTATATATTCACCATACCGTGTTTGGCGTTTTATTGAATGGTAACATAAAATGTGATAGGATATCTTTCGTTAAGCCTGATGTACATATTTCTGCTGAAACACAATGCGCAATAGAAAAATTATTCACTCTCTTAATTTTCATTCTCACCAATTCTATACAAAAATTATTTATATGAATAATAATTTTAAATTGAATGAATTTTAACAAATACGCACGAATTTATTTAAAAAAAATAATGTGTGTGTGTATGAATTTCTATATCAGGCCATTATTTATGTGAAGGGTGTTTTTTAAATGTAATGTTTTTTAAATTGATTAAACTCTAGATTGAGAATAGTTTTATTTATAGATATTGATTATCAAATTCGAAAAATCCATCCCCTACGCCTCCAGTTTTTGGTAAATATAGAAACATTTTGGGACAAATTTCTTAAGAAAGTTCAATGGCTCAGTGGCCTTCAAATTGTCTTTTTTATTAACTTTTAATTTGATTCTCTCGGCTCACATAATCCTCATTCTCACTTTGTGTTTTTGTTTTTAAAATAAAACATTCGGAATTTTGTGAAAAGTTGTGATTAAGATTAATTTCAAATGAATAATAATCACGAAAAGAATAAATAAATTTTAATTGTTCATATGTTGTACAAATAAGAATATACTCTGGATGATCTTGCTATTTATAACTGGACTATGGTCCGGCTTATTCATATTCTGATTTTATTCAATAGATTCTAAATGAGCAAAAGTTGTAACTGCATATGTGTATGTTTCGCCGGAGCCAGAAATTGTGAATTATTTTTTGTTCACATAAGAGATCGCTGAAGGAATCATTAACATATGGCATATCCATCTCTACACCGACTTTATCCGCTAAACATTTGTTCTGTTCGACATATAGTTCCATTAATATCCGAATTTCTAAATCAAAATATGTATATGTGCACAGGGTGTATTTTATGCTGCAAGTCGACTTTGTTCGAGTGTCATTTGTCAGTTTGAATTTATCATAATAGTTCTGAAGAATTTTCTTTAAATGTATTAAAGTGAATCTAGTGCTGCAACGATGTGTTGAAATTAGAACATCTCATTTAT
Organism: Volucella bombylans; assembly: GCA_949129095.1. Lineage (NCBI taxonomy): Eukaryota > Metazoa > Arthropoda > Insecta > Diptera > Syrphidae > Volucella > Volucella bombylans. The sequence continues at coordinate 316,179 of OX422140.1, read as the reverse complement.
TTAAATGTTTAATTATATCTTGCATCGCCAATGATAATGCTGGCCCAAATGATGTATAATGGTTTTTGGTGTATCAATTGATTATTTTTAGTGCCCAATAGACAGGGATAGGGATAGAAAGGGATATTAGTATAAATGCACCTCGTCCAAAAAGATATTAAAAGTGGTGGTAGTCCATGCCGAATTGTAAAATCATAGCATTCTAATTTCACCGTTGTTTATGGTCATTTTCCACTGTTGTGTCAAATTTTTATACGGGTAAAAATAATAATCTTTATTGAGAATTTTCAAGAAACATGATGAAGATATTCCCGATTTCTGTCCACAGCGTTAATAAGAGGAGTTCAGACGTTCACAAATACTATTCTTCACTGCATTTTTTTTTCTCAAAACCAACATTGACCCTTTAATTTGAATAGCAATTCCAAACTTCTTCCAATTACTTACTTTCCCTAATCTTTTATGCTTCAATTATTACATTTTCTGGTGTAAAAAATTGGAAATTAGCGTACACCCGACAAAAGACATTTTAAACTTTTTACTTTAGGACATGCGATAAAGGTTTGCTTCTCTGCAATTATGTAAAAAGGTTTTGTATTTTTTGCTTTGTTTTAATTCACTCCTAAATTAAATGCTATTCGGCCAGAGAAATCGTTTTTCCACGAGTTCTACTCATCAATTATTCGTATATTAATAGATATATTAATTCGTATATTCTAATAGAAATTCATTATTTGGAATTTTTAATTAGTCTGATGCCAAATAAAGAGGTACAAATCTGAATTATTCGTAAAAACTAAGTCACTAGATTAGATATGTATGTATGGATGTACATATGCATCAAGAAACTTGAGTTTACCTAATTCCATGATAGAAATATGACAAATCCTGACTGACGTTTTCAAAATTCTGCTCAGCATTCGCAACTTGTAGAAGTACATACAAATCCCTAAACGCACATGCCAATATTCTCATTGTGGCTGCGTACGTTTTCTGATGTGGAAAATGAACACCAACTGTGAATTGTCAGGGAATTAAAATTCAAAAGCGAAACTATTGTAACAAAGATCAGACAAATATACACCCCTGCACTGACACTTCCACATTGTGTTTGTGAACTAAACATCAACTCACAAGGTGATGCGATTCAGATAGCATGAGGAAGAAAAACAATAATGAGACGCTTATTGTCACAATTATTTTATTGCCCTCATTCCGATTGCGATAGTATGCACTTTTGCGGCCTAGTACCGCATGTGTAAATCCTTTTTTCATTATACTTCGTTGTGCTAACAAAAGCAAAGTCGCGTCTACGTGCCGTCCACCCTTCTGTGTTTATTATATTCGTATCTGTATATTCTGGTAAAGTGAAATTGTGTAGGGGTGCAATATCTTTGTTTTGCTCTGGACTGCTCAGCTAATGTGAATTACCCGCTTTGAGTTTTCTTTCGCAGCTTTTGACGTAGGCATTTAATGAAAGAACAACAACATTGCATTAGCCTTGCTTTTACATCCCGGACTTAAGATAACCAAATACATTTATATTGTATAGTTTATAATTCCCTTCAATTAAACAGATCCGTGTTGATGGGTGGTTTGTTGTTGGTATTTTTTTTTCCTGGTTCTACTCGGCAAGGGATTTTAATATGATGGGTTTGAGGGTATTTCTATTGTCGGCAGTGCCGCCCACCCTTGACAATTGATAGCATATGTGAAAATTAGCCATGACAAATGGCTCAATTTAGTTGCGTTATTATTCTTGGTGGCATAACGCTGATAATAAGGTAGGACGTTTGCAAGGGTCCCTTTCGTTACATTTTAAAATCAATCAGTTCAGAGTTTATCGAAGAGGGTTAATACTACTTACTAAATAGGTTGGTCATGTTAGATACACATGCTGAAATGTATTACAAAGATAAGAAAGTTCACATTGAGGTTTAGGTAATAAGATATTTAGTTTTGTCATCCTTCATATTTTCATTTCTGGTTAACTGCCGTTTTTGTCTTAAGTCTCTGAAAACTCAGGGTAGATTTGTACATAAATTAACGGCGAACATTTCGCTGGAATTTTATTCGTCACTAGCTCTAGCACACCTTCCAAGTACATACAAATGTACATATGTATACCCTTGCCTTGCCTGTCTCATCTCTTCACATTAGAGGGTTCTCCCCTTTTTTCTTAAGGATTATTAGTCCGTAGCCATAAAATAATTTCATCAAGAATTTTTGAAAAATCGTTGATATCTAAAAAGGTGACAAGGCTCATAGTCAAGTACGCTATAAAATATTCAAAGCATTATGAACTTAAAAACCGTGTTTCTCTCATTTTTGTTTAATAAAAACGGGTGCACAGGATGGTATATGTTTCAAAAACGTTTATAAATAATCCAAGTTTTCTTTAAACGAAATTCGCAGTCAGTTACGAATACGTTATGTGTATTAACTCCAATTTTCCGCCACTATAAAAGCCGATTAGCATACAATTGAGCTTTTAGTGAAAAAATTGGAATCGACTTATTCAGACCAATGAGACAGCGGAACGCCAGGACTGCAAAAAGAACATTGCGGCTGTGCACTAGTTAATCACTCGACTCCCTGTGGCGTATTTTGCGAAAGGATTAAGCTATACGTCCATACCAGTATACTTCTAAGATCATATTGAACTATTGAACCAAAAGCTAAAACCAAATAAATGACCATCGTACACAACGAACTTTCACTGATTGTACTCTTTTTAAGATGGAAGAAGATTCAGATTTTCGCCGAAAAATCATCCTCATTGAAAAGACATATTCCGAATAGGACGGAGAGTTTTTTCTTCACTCAGAGTGATTCTATGTATAATTCACAGTATTTTTTTCTGTGTTTGAAACTCTACAACAGCCAAATCTACGTGTCAGTGTTATGCCTTCACACGCAGAATTTTTCTGTCTGAGTTCCAATTACACAAATGAAAAACTGACTTGCCATGGCAGAATTCGAACCTGCACCCTCCGAGAGAGAAGCGTTTGCTAGTACCATTACACCACGGCCACCCCAATAGAGTGCGTGCTACAATTTACTAATTGAAGACGAAGTTCTCCAGTCCGCTATTTCATGCTTCATAAAATTTTTGCTCCATGCCAACAATCCAAATATTTAATATAAGACTACTTGGAGCAATGTTCGATTCGAATATTCGCGATTTATGTGGAATAGCCGTAGATCCTGGACTTCCGGTTACGTGGAGGGCATTTGAATGATGTCATATTTCATAACTAATAGTATTAATTACCTATATTTCAATCTAAAATAAAAATATCAAAGATAGTGTTTAACACATCTCTTTTCATTTAAAAACGTAGCAGGTGAATTTAATTTTGTACACCCTGTAGAATCCTTTTATATGAGCAACAAAAGAAAACCATAAAAAGAAAAAAATATGGCGCCTGCTACTTAGATTCCTTCAAATAACACATTTCATTGGCATAAGGACTTCGTCGAATATTACATTATTACTTTATAATTTTCGAATACTGTACATATATGTATGTACATACATATCCATATACGTACATACATACATTCATATATTGAATTTATATACTACTATTTGCCTAATCAATTTAATTTCTAAAACAGAAAAATATTCTCTTTTATATAAACTTCTGTAATCAAATGTAAATTACCAATTGGTCTTGACCTAGGCCACTAGTTTCGCCTCACAGTTGAATGAGCGTGGGCCAACAAGAAATATAAATCCACCCATTGAAAGCGAAAAAGTTCACAATGATACGGCAAACAAACGAATGAAAGTAAACCTTCTAACAAATATTTTGATTGCAAATATTATTATTCGTGTAGGTTCTAGAGCAGCGGGTAAAGTCGAAGTGGAGTACGGAGTAAATGCAAACTTTGAGTGGCGTTGAAGAGTATTCCTCGTTGTAAGGGTGCGCGGTTAGCGACGGTTGATTGCGGCAATGGTTACATTTCCTATTTACTCAGGAAGGAACCTAACTCTTAAATTCCGGTTAAACGAAGTATGATAAAAAAAATTGATATTATGGATATTGTTATTTTTATTTATGTAAACATGTAAAGGAAATTTGCTCCTATTGTATTTATTGGCACAAAGATTTATTAAAAGCTTAATGTTTTAATATTTCTTTTTAATTCTACTTATGTATATATATACATGCATTTATGAAAATATTAAATGAATACGTAAAAGAAAAAAAATCGGTTCATTGGAAAATTAAGTTTAAAATCATTTATTCGTATGGTGACATTTCTCTAAGTCCGATATTTAGAAAAAGAAGCAAGGAATATCTTGCCGCTCCAGTAGCATTTCCGGCACGACAACGTCCCCAAGTTGTCAATTAAATTGGGAACATTTTGGTTGAGCTGGAAAAATCAGCCTTCGACCGTTATCCAATAAAATAATTATAAAAATATTTCATAATATAACTTAATTGTGACTAGCGATACAAGCTTCAAAAAGCTACAGGCAAAACGCATTATATCCGGCCGATCTTTTTGGGGCAATTTTGTGTTATTGAACAATCATTTTATAATACATTTTTCACCTATTTGACGATTTCTTCCAGTCATAAGTATTCATGCTACATAAATTGTTTGATAGCTATAAAAGCTAAGTCATTAGATGTACATATATTTAAACATACGTGCGCCTGCAATAGTCTTTCCTAATTGTTCTATTGTCATCGATTATATTGCACATAGTGAGACAAAATATCTGCCTTGTCATAATACGCAATTATAAGTCTAGCCATTTGAACATTTCAACAAATTCATGCTTCCAAGCAAATCTCTCTCATCATCTTTTCCGTCGTGTCTTCATAATGTCAATACCCCGACGGCCCAAAGCCCAGAAAGTCAGAACACACATCTACCCTCCGGTCTCATCATCATTTATTTGCAAAAACTCTTGCTGCTGAATGCTGAATAAATATCCTGCATGGAAAGCTGCACACGACACACAAAGTGGCTAACAAGGAATCGAACTGGCAAGGACGACTACGTTAAGTCCTCGTCATCACAGTCAAAAATAACAGCGATGAAAAAAAAGAAAACAAGTCAAAATCATTACTCCAAATATTTGAAAAAGGATATTTGGCGGAAACACAAACATGACATTTTTGCCGCCATCGCCACTGATGATAACTATGAGAACGTTGTGTGTTAGGACTGCTTGTGTACACTAAATTAATAAATAAATGCCACTTTTCGCATTTATTGTTTCAATATATATTTGTTTGTCTTACTTGAAGCAAAGTGATGCATAACAATATTTTGTTTTTATTTTAAATGCAATCGCAGCATTTAATCAATTAGCTGATGTCATAACAAAGAATGGATTTGGAATCATAATAAATTCGACATTTTGGCTAAAGGTGCATTTTAATATTATAAATATCAGCATCAAAGCGCGAATTAGTAAAACCGAGTAAAAAATCACTAAACCAAATGCAGTATAAACGCAAAACAAATCAAATAATAAAGCGATTAAAAAAAGACAATTCCAAATTAAATATTTGTACTGTTGAATGATTATTCATTTATGCATACAGATAAAGTGATCTGTGCCACATCCGCTATCATTGAAATATGTACATATGTATGTAAGTATGCTTGTGTGATTTGTTGTATCCTCACCAGTAAAAAAACAACTCGCTTAATGGTTAAAGTTAGTTAGTAGTTTTATAACTCGGTGTATTTACTCATGCTAAACAGATTTCCTACTCATTTTCTGCACCAACAAATCATATCAATTTTATTTAGACTTGGTTATTAAATTATCTCCAATTTTTATTTTTTCTAATACGAAAATTCTATAAATTGCGTTCAATTTTGAAAGCACAGCGGAGATGTAAAAGAACAAATATTGAGAAAAACATGCAAATGAATTAATTTGGATAGTGGTTGCAATCATAATTTTATTAAAGAAACTTGCATTTAATTCAATTCGTGTAGCTGCTCCATATATGATTGTATTATATAAAAACATATGAGTAATGTAATGCTTAATACTGGACATAATTTAACCAAACGTGTTTCAGAATTTTGAACTATTTGATTATAACTTCAGATTTTAATAAATTAATCAATACTCGTACAATTAAAGATTGTACAATACAGTGATAGCGTAAAATTGAATTATGCTCTAAACTCTTTTATTGTAGAAATCGAAGAAAATTAAAATAAGGCATGATCTAAGTGCAATTTAAGATTAAATTTGAGTGCTCATACATTGTTTTTCAGCGTTTCTACAACAAATATGTTGTTCGGTACCATACCACATGGTCTAATTTAGCCAGCTAAAGCCCAAGAAGGAATCTTTTCTAGATTTAATTATATCCACCTTGACAGAACCAGGCTTTTTCATTTTACCTAAATCCGTAACACTTTAGATGTAACAATCATCATTGCAGTTTATTAATTACTTTTAAATCATTAATAAATATCTATGAATATGTACATACATATGTGTACGTAAATAAAAAGAATTTAAACAACAAATTTTTGTATTTTTTTTTCAGGATTTATCCGAAAATAGTTTTCAAAAATCATTTATGTTTTGTAAAGATGTTAAAAAATAAGCAAATATAGATAAGTGGGTTGGCTCAGCAGCCATTTTTTAAAACACGATTTTTTCATCACTATTGACGACCTCTATTTGCTAAATCAATTAAGCACCTCCATTCATCGAAGTCCGAATGCCGCAAGAAGATCTCCAACTGATGATTGCATTTGAAAAGTCCCATACTCATATATTTACATACGTTACGGCTTTTTCCCTGGGAAACACCTTGTTACATGGAATGACTTTTTGCTAAAGTAAACATTAACATTTCTGGTCAGTTGGCATTTCTCGCAAACAGGTCCATCGGCGTAAACCTTAAGAAGTTCACACTTAAATTAAGGTTTGTATGAGTTAATATATGTATGTGTATATATACTTGTACCCGTATGAACGCACATTTCTGGTATTAAAAAAATACTAAGTTGTATGATATTCATATGCCTTTATGCTCGTACATACATATGTCTTCAAGTGTTAGGTAATTGTTTGAATTGCTGGCTGCACCCTAAGTTTGATAATTAGCTGGTGAATCACATCACTGTCACAATTATAAACTTTAAGAATGAGACCCAACAACGTCGTAGTCAATTAGTACAGATGCTTAGTAACTCGGGCAACGTTAACAATGAATCGAATTATCTTATCATTTTCTAGAGATGCAAATAGCGCTATCCTGGAAAAAAATAATCAACTTGAGGACTCTTCTTATCAGAGCTTGTGCTCTTGAATAAGCAAACAGAAAGGTACGGATATCTCTTCGAAACAAATTTACGAGGTACTTTCTACGCACGTAAGCAGTATGGCGAACAAATAAATAAAGGTCTGTAGGCTATGTTGTATATGGCTAACAATAAAAACGTGGTGTGGTGTGCCATTCCAATCTTCTTTAAACAGAAACACGATTTGAATATCTCTCTTAGTTCTTTTGTCTCGTTATCATTTTATGAAGTAACAAACAATTTCAAGCTAATTGCCTCGAATTAAATGCCTTATGAACAAAATGCGGCGACAGTTTACAGATTACATATACAAAGGGATGATGAGATTCTATCCAATGAAATTTGCTCTTGAATCTTATCATTTTTTAAATAAAAATATATGAAGATGTGATTACAAAGCCAGCTAGTCCTCGATAAACAAAACAAAACCCTGAGACAAGACCGAACCCAGGCAAAATGACCTTATCAACCAATGGTTATTTTTAACTTGAGTTCACATATGTGCATACAAAATAAGATAATATGAATACACACACTCCTACATACTCGTATATACAAAATTATTTACGTACGTAAAAAGCTTTACAAAAATATTTTAACTAATTTCAATGTTTAAACAAGGATCGTTTGAGCCATAGAAAATATACTTAAAATAACAATCGTTCAATTTAATAACTCAAAATAAAATAATATGAACATAACGATATGTTTATATTTTGTGGTTCAGTTAGATATTATATTAAACCTGACACTACCGCGGCATTGTTAAAGATAAATAGCTGATTTTTGGCATCGGTATATAAAACATTTTTCTTTATAAAAAAAGGAGCAGTATTTTCGTCTTCCGAATTGAAATCTACCAACACTTACAACTTGTCTACATCAGAATCGTGTATCACAAGTATTTTTTTTTAGAATCAAAAAAAGCTTAAATTTGATATCAATGTTTCTTTTTTTCAAATTCATTAGACTTAAGTTTAGCTATGCCAATCTTTAACTTGTCCAAATCGGTTTTGGGCGAGATTTTTGGTTATCATCGTTCAAATTGAACGAATTTCTTTCCAGCAGCGAGATTTTCGCCATCGTTTAAATATAATTTCGAACCGCATTATTCCAGAAGAGATGCTACTTCCTTGACAATGCTGTTTCTTTTGATCTTGATTTGTTTTCATTTCACCCTTTCTGCTTTTAGATCGCATGAGTAGCTGTGTACACTTGTTAAACCGCTGCATGTGCTTGCTGGCATTCTTCGTCTAGGTAATTTCTATGATAATTTTGCATCCAAATAAACACAGCTTTTTTGTCATTACCAATCGCCTTAGAATAGGTGCTCTTTTTGGCGGCCCCTGATATTACTTCTTATATGGGCGTAATATCGGCTTTGCAAAAATCTAGGGGCTCCGTCAATTGTTCGGCTGCATACGGTCTATTAGGAGACATAGCATTGCTATCATTGTTTTTCGTTTGCCTGAATCTACATCTGATCCTATTACTTCGAGGCAGTGTGGTTTTTACGTGGTGGGTAAGCAGGCCCCCCGCCCTGGAAATAACCCACTTCGTCCGCCACCATCTCTATTTTAGCAACCTGACAAAACCCGTTCATTTGTTTACGCAGCTTTCACTTCGTACGACATGATGAAACCAATCTAAATGACATTTTTAGCTTTTTGACGTATGTACATCCACAAACTAAAACAGAGTTTGTACTTACATACATATATTATGTACATATGTATGTCATACATATGTATATGCTCTCTTCAATGGTTTCAGGTGGTTCACTATTAGATGGCAATCTACCAATGACTTGCGATACAGGATCACCGGTCAGTTTTATCTCGCTTTTTTAATGGTTTATTTATTCGCAGGATTAAAAGCGAATTAAAAGTGGAAGACTTTGGGAGCACAGTTTCGGCTCATACTCATGGCCGGGCTATGGTCCAACTTTCTTCAAACATGGATCCATCGTTTACGATAAAGTTGGATGTGATGGTCTCGATAAGGTGTATGTCCTTATCGAGACCATCACATCACCTACACCTGTGGCGAATATTGCATCTGATTGTTGGCGGCATTTACGTCATCTCGACTTGGCAGACCCAACTTTTGGCAAAACTGGACGAATTGATGTATTACTGGGTGCTAACGTTTGGGGTCATATAGTCCAACTAGGCATCGTACGGGGTGGTGTGTGAGAACCATTTGCACAAGCAACTAAACTATGCTGGGTGGTTTTCGGTCCGGAAAACCTTAATTCCCATGTGGCATCCAGAGCGTTGACATTGACTGTGCGCACAACCAAAGAAGAACATCGATAAGTTGCTACATACGTTATTTGAATCTGAAGACGCAGAAGAAACATCAACCAATACTTTGGAGGCTGATCTTTGTGAAAAAATATTCATATCAACGTTTAAGACTAACACATTGGCACTTGGCAACTCCCACAATTTGGCATTGCGGCAAATCCATCTACTGGAACGCAAAGTCTCTCTGAATTCTGTTTTACGAGACAAGTATGTGGCCTTTATGAGGGAATACTTGGATCTTGGGTAGATGTGTCCTATTCTGGATCAGTCTGGCAATCCATCACAGTCGTATTATATTCCACATCGCGCAGTCATCTCCAAATTTCGAGTGGTATTCAACGCCTCAGCACAAACTTCCTCTGGAGTCTCTCTTAACGACACACAACTGGCTGGCCCACTAATCCAGGAATTATTGGTAAATTTTAATTTTTAATTTTCGTGGGGGCTAACGCCCCCATTTATTATGCTTAATACAAGCTTAAAAACTAAGACTTAAACTACTAGGGCTTAAAGCTAAGGATGGTGAAGGAGATCGAATTTGAGGGAAAGTGTGCTGCGATTAAAATCGAAAACGGAAAGGTTGGAGTTTACCTTACGCAGCATACGGGAGATTGGTTCGTTAGAGCCATATGTGGTGCGGTGGATAGGTAGATAAAAGAGACGGGTGGAACGTAGATTACGAGGGTTAGTGTTAAAGAAAATGGAGTTGCAAAGAGGCATGCAATCGACGGAGCCTGAGAGGAGTCGGTGAATGAACAAAATGTCTGCTGCGTCCCTTCGTTCCTCAAGGGTATTCAGGTTAATGAGTTTGAGACGGTCTCGATAGGGAGGTAAGATTAGAGGATCGTTCCAAGGTAGACCTCGAAGAGCAAAGCGAAGAAAACGACGCTGGATCCTCTCAATACGAGATACATGAACTCGTTGAAAGGGACACCACGCTTGGCTAGCGTACTCGAGAAGGGGGCGAACGTAAGTGATGTATAGTGATCTAGTCACGTACGGGTTGCAGAATTCTTTGGACCATCTTTTAATGAAGCCGAGTGATGAGTTTGCTTTAGAAATTATCTCATCAATATGCGAACGGAAATTAAGCTGCCTGTCGCATAATATACCAAGGTCGCGGATAGATTCAACAAAGGGTATAGGTTGGCCGTCGAGATGGTAAATTCGTTGAGGAGACTTCTTGCACTTACGTGAGAAAGTAATCGATTGGCATTTGGAGACATTGAGTTCTAAGCAGTTCTTGATGCACCAGGTGGAAAAACTATTTAGCTCATCAGAGTTGTCACGGTCCAAAATTCACATGGCGGATTTATCCGACCAATTCAAAAGCTGTGCAAACTAGTAGATAATTCTGAACGTACCCGTCCAGCCGGGCAGGATGTTAAGGAATAATTGGTAACACTTGCTGGGAACTCAAGCTGGCAGCACCATAATTAATTAGCTGTCATCCACTGATTGACAATTCATAACTTCTTTCGAATTATCCATTATGTTCTTGCATATAAAAAGGGCAATCTTTTAGTTCGTATTGTATTCCTGTTCTGTTTTTCATTTCATTTTCATTGTCTCATTTTCCTTGTTGTATTTTTTGACTAATTTTTTCTCGTTACTCTGCTGTACAAGAAGTGTTTAATTGAATAAATATATCAAACAAATATTGCATTTAAAGTAGAAAAAGAATCTTGTACAAAATATTTAAATTAACAAATAAGCGAACTTCTAAAAGGTTGGTTGACTTTACTGTCCTTCCAGAATAGTCGGGCTTCATGTGCCAGAAAGTGCTTAGCCAATGCATCTTATATTATACATATCAACATGGAAGATCCTACAAAACTTCAGTTCAAAATCTGGTAGGTATAATTAAAGGTGCATTCGACTAGACAGACAATACGATGTGGATAAGAGCTATGATGGTGGTGCTTAAAAGGTATTGCCTGCGAGGTGTGTATATTGTAGCAATATATATTTACTGCTATAGTGTATTCATTGATCCGGTTTAAAGTTCTCAAAGATTTTAACGTCTACGTCCAGGTATATTCAGGCGATATTACTGTAGCACCTGTTGAATCATTCCAAACGACTGTTGCAAGCAGTCCTTGACTAGTGCACTAGACATGGTTTTTCAATTAATACTCTCAAAACTGAGATTGTTCTTTTCCTGGGAAAGATGAAGCTGACTGATTTAGTTCATTTAGTGGTAAAAGCCATATCTATCCGTTTTTCGAAGGAAGAAAAGTGTTCGGATGTAATGCTGGCTAACAAGCTTCTTTGAATTAAATATGTCGGGTGTAAGACCTCTTAGATGATAAGACATGAGGATTATCAGCGAGGAGGGTACTTTGGATTTACATGGCTAGGATAAAACTAATTATATTCTACGCGTATGTTGTCTGATGGAACAAACTTTCACAGAGATACGTTCTTGCTGCATTTGATAGACTCCAAACAACGGAGTTGAGGGCTTTCTCTAAAACGTTTGGCTCTACTCTTTGAGCACTGATGAATCTCCAATACCCAATACTGTATTTATTATCTTTTGGTTTTATGTGTAAAGGCAGTATATGCGATTTTGTTTTTGTGTAAGAAGCCACAACTGAGCAACTACCAGTATACTAGCTATGCAAAAATAATCTTATGTAATCAGTAATTAAATTAATTTTTGAAGAAATTGGACGCACTCAATTGATTCTTCTAATTATTGTTTATAAATAAATAATTTTTTATATTTATACGAATTAACAAAAAAAGCTATTGTACTCAGGAAAGCATGATAATTACCTTGGAAGTAAAAATTACCTATAATATACATATATTAATGAACAATTAATTGATACGAGTACAAAACCATCCGAACTGCTACTAATTTTTGATAACAACTTGAAATGTATATACGAGTCCAAGCGACAAAAACATGATAATGAGCTTATTTCGTATGCTACATTCCGACACCTTAATTAATGCCAAGAAATTGATCGGAAATATCCTGTAATATCTCAAGACATTGCAAATCAATGCGCATAGTTAAGTTCAAGTGCTAATGAAGACTCAGTGCTGTTCGTCTGGAGACAAATAAGTTATTTGATACGATGAATCTTAAACTAATAATTAAAATAATAATTCCGTGTGGAATATTTTCATCTTAGAAATGTTCGTAATATATTAAAAAAGTTATTGTTTGTATGTATTTTTGATACAAAACTTATATTGTTTTAAAGCAATTTAGTTCGTCTTTCAAGTTTTTTTGTATACCTACATTTTTTTTTCATTTTTTGAATAAATCAAATAGCTGTTGTTAATTTATATTTTCAAGAGATCGTTGTGACTTGCTTTAATTACGGTCTGCATGCAATATGTGAATATATAGGCCGTCACTTGACTTTTCATCCTTGTACTACAATTTTATAAAATTGACATGCCCGTAAAACATACCCGAATTTATTTGCGCGGACATCAAAGTACCATTGTATTTACTGTTTACATTTCAATGCTGAGAATATAAATCCAAAATAACGACAGTAAACATAAGAGTGTTCTTATTGCATTTCGATGGCGTATTTGCTTTAGTTAAAACCCAGCAACAACTAAACATGAAGGGAAAAAGTTGGACAACCTTTTTTTCGAATCAATATTAGTAATTTGAATAATTCACTAGTCAAATAAAAGGCCTTAATGGCCTCCTTCACAACCATCAGCCAGCGCAATAGCAAACATTCCAATTTGTTTCGTTTCACTTCTGTTCGATTAATGTTCGCACACACATAACAAGGGGTGTCTGACCAGTCAGCTTGGTGTGGAGTCGCCTCTGGCTATGGCATGAGTTTGAGGTTGGGTGCGTTCAGGACTATAACAAAATGGGTGAATTACAAACTGCGTTCAACTGCCATATGGGGATTCATGTATTTTTAAAAGCTCCAGTACGACCATATCCGTATAAAATACTGTTTCCATCCGCATTTTAGGGGCGTGAGTGATGGAAATTAAGCTTCTGTGCCCTGTAAATGAAATAGTCTTTACTATTTAATGAGAGTATCCTTTCGCCTCGTCAATTAAAATTGAGAGTGCATCTGAGCCATAAGTTGTCCATCTCATGTAAACTTACTTGTTTGTATTTCCGATTTTTGAAAGCTCAAATATCATTGAAACCAAATATTTGAATTCTAATTAATTGTGCAAGTAAAGATATTTATAATCGTACGCACCACTATATTTTTATCGACTTACACTTTCATATGCATGTGCATACAAAGTATGAAAGGTATTATATATACATATGTATATTTCTGCTTTATCTGTTTGCAATAACTACATATGTATGTACTTATGTCAATTAAAAGGTTTGGTTTCGAAACACAAAAGCTACAAAATATTGTATAGTACTCGCATTTCTTGCGAGAACCACGAAGCAAAATCTGAAAATAAATTTCGAATTTATGCAAGTTTGTGTTTGCCCGATTTAGTGAATACCGAAATATATTGAAAATAGGTATACATATGTATACATATATACCTATTGCTACCTATATGATTACAACTTACATGCAACAAACATATATATGTATATACACACAAAACGATGCAGGATCGTTTGTGCACACGCCTATGAGTTTATGTGTACCATATCAGCACAGACGAAACCTCTACCAGTTGTGGGCGGATTTCCTTACCTAAGCTCAAATCCCATTGCCACAGACTCAAAGGGGATTTAATATTAAAATGTCCATGGTGCATGGACATCGGTGGCCAGCAAAGGGGTTTGGAGGCGAAGGAAATATAAATAATGGCCACAGCTCGGAACCGTTTCGAACTAGTTCTTATGTGCACACCATACCGCACACATGCATAGCAAATACACCTGTGGAATAGATTCAGAAGCTCCTAGTGAAAGATCCATTCATGTTCCATGGGTTTTAAGTGGAAAATCAACAAATTATAATGTGTCTTGTAGTGTTGTGGAAACTACCTAGTTAAGAGGGAAGTTTGTTTTCCTGCAAAATATTTAACTACAGATTTTGGTGAGTACACACACAGAGGAAATAGGCAAACTCTCAGTCGCTTTGATTGCTGTTTTATGTATGCGGTTACTCAGACCTAATGGGTAATGGATATGAAATTTTATTTTCATGAAGTTTTCTTCCTCCTTCCATAGTGAACAAGTAAGAAAAGGCAGCAGTGGGTCGCACAAACTTGTTCTTTGAATTCGTATTCTTCTATTTACGTATACGAGTATTAGTTAATATAAATACAATGTATCAGCATAATTGTGCTTATTAACATTCATAAACGAATTATTAATATAAAACCATTCATCTATACATCTATATATATATATAAATAAAATTTAAGTGTCTGTCTTTAATATCGAAATATCTGCATTTTTTAAGATTATATTGTTATTGTACTTGTATGCTACTCGTATTAGACCGGAAACGAACTTTAAAAAAATTGGTGAATGTGTGTCTGTACGGGATAATATCCGAAACGGATGAACCGATTTCGATGGGACATTACAGACATGAATAGGAAGTTGTAAGGAGTGATCTAGGCTACTATTTTTAATTTTTTATAACAATTGTATATATTTCTTATAAATAAACAAATAGGCACTGTAAGGAAATGACTAAATTTGATCAAGAACATAATTTAATCATACATACAAACAATATTATAAGTAGAAAAATAAATTAAAATAAAAAACGCAAAAATCTTTATGAAAGGCAATAAAATTGTTTTAAACATTTAGAATTTAAGTGAATTGTTAAAAAAGCGGTCTGCATTTACGTACATATGTAGATATGTAAATATGTATGTAGATACAATTTAGGTAGCCATTTAGTTTTTCATAATTTTTTGTGCATTGTACAGTGTAGAATGGGAGAAACGTGGTTTACCTCAGCCCACATTTTGATATGGTTGGAAACAAAAACAACAGCAAAGCAAATTGTTGATGTTATTCCTGCAGAGTTTCCTGGCAATGAATATGATCCAAAGTTATTTGATATTGCAAAAACACACATGGTTCACGGTTCATGAGTAGTAAGAGATCCCCGATATTTTTTTTTGTTTGTTAAAAGAACTGTAATACTCTAGTGTGTATGAATTCATTCATAATGCCTCAGCATGTGCTAATGTTTTTAGATAATTGGACAAAGATCCCAAGTAAGGATGGTTAACCCTTTTACAGGCGTGGATCGCCTGATACCAGTGGTAGACGAGCGATAATTCAATCAGGACCGAATACTTTTCTTATCGATAATCGGTGGATTGTCCCATTTTCACCGATACTTTCGCGAACCTTTAAGGCACATATTAACGTTTAACCTTGCAATAGTATAAAATCGATAAAATATATATGTAAATATTTCAACAAACGTTCAGATTTAGCTGTTTTCTGTGTACAAAATCTGAAGGATGAATTTTCAGCACGGAAGATATGTACTCGTAATTTAATTTTAATTTTGGTGGTGCTGAATGCCCCCATTTATTCGACTTAATACAAGCTATAACTTAAAAATTAAACTTAAACTAAAACTTAAAACTAAGGTTGGTTGGAGTGGTGAAGGAGATCAGATTTGTGGTAGGAAGTGGAGCGGTGGAAGTCAAAGACGGTACGGTTTGAATTGATTTTTCTTAGCATACGAACACGATGATATGGGGTCGCGAAGAGATTGTACGGAGGAGATAGGTTAGTTATGGAGAAGGTAGAGTCGGGGAGGAGATTGGTTCCGCTTATGTGAAAAGATTGGCATTTGGCGATATTAAGTTCCAAAGAATTTTTGAGGCACCATATCGAAAAACTATCAAGGTCTTGTTGAAAGAGGAAAGAGTCATGGGGAGAGGAAATGGTTTTAAAAAATTTGGTATCGTCGGCGTAAAGGGAGACAGACGAGTGTTTGATGATCCCATCTAGATCATTTATGGTTAATATAAAAAGAAGGGGACCGATATGACTGCCTTGTGGAACTCCAGAGGTGGAGCCGAGTGGGCTGACCTAAAACGAACACTGTAAAAACGGTTTTCGAGGTAAGAGGTTATCCATTTTAACAGTATGGGTTCAAAACCGAGGGCGGACAATTTGAAGATTATTAATCGATGAGAGATTTTATCGATTTTATTTTATATAAATGATTTGCATTGGAAGCTTAGAGCTTATATTGGAGGAGTTCAGTAGGTAACTAAAATAGGATGGTACAAAGGAGTCGTTGGTGAAGGATTGCTTAAAAAAGGTGGCAAATAGGTTGGCAATAGAGAGTGGATCGGTTGATGACTTGTTGTTGAAAGAGAGGGAAGAAGGGTAACCATCGGACTTTCTTTTGTAGTTAACAAATTGGAAAAATTACTTAGGATTGTTTATAAGGCTGACTTGAGCATTGTTAAGGTAGCGCTGGTAAAGGGAATCGTAAAGTTCGGTGAAATGAAGATAAGCACCAAGATAGTTGGAATAGTCGGAAAAGCATCTGGTACGCAGGAAAACAGCCCATAACTTGTTTCTCTTATTCCGTATGGAGCGAAGCTTGCAATTATACCAGGGAGGACTAGTAGATGAAGTTTTAAGGCGAGAAAACGGAACATAAAGGGAAAAAGAATTAAATATTTCTTTATAAAAAATGGATAAGGCATCAGTTATACTTAGGTTGTGAAAGTTAAAGAGGGATCTGCTGAGATAGTCACTGATTTTGTGAAAGCTTGCTTTACGAAAGTCGTGGAATGAGAGAGTTGTGGGGGAGTGGACTGGAATGAAGAGTTATGAAAAAATTAAAGTAGAAGGGGGATCTAGAGATTGTTGAGACAGATAGGGGACAAAGTGAGACTGAGGAGTTAATTGAATCTGTTGTGAAAATAAGGTCTAATTGCCTGCCCATATAATTGGATATTCCGCTGACTTGGCAGTCGTTCACGGACCACGGTAGTGTACAGACCTGTTTCGGCTTTTCATTAGTGAATTCGGAAAATTATTATACATATATATAATTAACATACAAATTATCAAAGACACGGTTGGCGTGGTGCTATAGTGCGCGGACGCGAAATATTAATAGTTCAAGTTGTGCGGGTTCATTCCCTGCCCGAGGACGAAATTTGTCTTTTTTTTTTAATTATTATTTAATTGAAAATAAAGAATAAATTTGTGACGTGGACACAAACAAACAATTGATGAGTGACAAAGACCGTCACGTTATTCCCATTGTGGGATTAGTGGACGGCACAGGAACAAATAATATTGAAGCTGCCCGCCCAACAGCAGTGAGTGAAAAAGCTATCAAACGAAAAAAAAAGTGATACATCAAACATAGCAAAACGCCCCTCTCTATGCACCTCTAACGAAATGCTTCTAAGTAGGGAATTGGGGGGGGGGGCGTCCACGTCTGCGGCAGCAATAGCAGCGCAAAGACAAAGACGTCACGATTCGGAAGACGAATCCTCATACGTCTCTGATAGAGTGGCGCATCACAAAGGCGATAATAGCTTTGCGTCGTTGGCAACTTCTGAGTCGGAAGACGAAGAGGATGAATTAAATGCCATTAAAAGCAGCATCCTGCAACTAGAAAAAAAGGTGCTTGCTATTAAAGATAAGCAAATCGCCCGTAGGCAAAGGGAGCAGGAAGCTAAGGCAAGCTCCCAACAGCAACAGCAACTGCAGGGACAGAGTGTGCAGAAACAACAGAAAACACAAACACAAGTGCAAACGCAGCAAAAAACGCAGCAGCAAAAGCAACTATCGGAGCAGCAAAAACGTCAACAAAAACTAATACGAGTACAACAGCAGAAACAACAACAGGAACAGCATCAGAAACAACAACAGCACCAGCAGCAGAAAACAAAAAAAAGAAAAGGTGCCGCCAATTAACACCTACAACATGGAGGTCCAGGACACCAAGGACTTGTGTAAGTCGGCCATAGGTAAGGACTTTAGCATTAAAAGATTAGGCTTAAACAGGCACGTCATCCACTGTAATTCAGTGGATAGCTACAAAAAAATGCAAAACCTCTTGATGGAAACGACGACGGAGTACTTCACGTACACACCGAAAGGTGATTAAAACGGTCCTATTGAAAAGACTGGAACCGTCCACTGATCCTGAGGAGCTCTTAAAACTGCTTCAAGAGAAAGAGTGCGAAGATCTCACATTTGTGGGGGTTAAGCCTTTTATCACTTCAAGAGCAAGGGAAGAGCGGAAACTACCGTTCTTCCTAGTACAGCTCACTCCCAACAGCAAACTGGATAGTCTAAGGAGTATCAAAGTTCTGGACTACCAGGTTGTTCACTGGGAGAAATTAAAAAGGAGCGAAGGCGTTATACAATGCGTTCGCTGACAGAGGTTCGGGCACGCCGCGTCGAACTGCCAAATGCAGCCTCGATGCGTTAAGTGTGGAAAGAACCACAATTCTCAGGAATGTGCTTTGGGTCAGGAGAAAGAGTCAGACAAAAGCCAACTCTCATGCGCTTTATGCAAGAACTCGGGACACACCGCTAACTATCGGGGATGTCCCAAGTTCCAAGATATAAAGAAAGCAAATATGGCTCGTCAGCAGAAAGCGGAGGTTAAGCGTCCATCCACTCAGCTTCAAACTCCAGCCGTCACGCCCCGAATTACCTTCGCCCAAATGGCGGTAGGTAGGGGTAGAATGGTACAAAAAGCCACGGTTGCTTCTTCGGCCCCAGCGCCAAGAGCACCGGAAGCTGCACCTGACATGTTAGCTATCTTGCTCTCTATTCAAGGGCAGATTGCTCAGCTTCAACGTCAAGTACAAGAACTGGATAAGCGAGTGGGTCAAATCTACGCGCTGCTGCCGGGTCTAACGCACCTCATATGACATGGGTACGCATATGGTGGAGCAAACCCTGAAGGTCCTTGCAGTGAATGTTAATTCACTGATCAGGATCGAGCGAAGAGCCGCGCTGTTTAAGTTGCTAGAAGACCAAGCTCCTGAAGAAACCGACCCAACTCAACACAAGGAGGTGGTGTCGCGATCTTTATTAGAAAAAAATTTAAATTTAGAAGAGTGAACAAGGGTGTTTTGCATGGGTTTCGGGTGCTGGAGGCATGTGTCGTGCGCATCCCTCTCCGTAGCGGAAAGTGGCTGTTCACGGTATCTGTCTACGCGCCTGATGCTTCCCAATCCACAATATTCATCTCAGAGCTCGATAGACTCTTTAGACTACTTAGGTTGGAATCGGAGGAGAATTATTATATAATCGGCGGAGATTTTAATGCCAAACATAGAGATTGGGGAAATCATGTACCAAATACTAGAGGGAACCTGCTACTCAATTGGTGGGCACAGCACTGTGTCATGTATAGACTTAGTTTGAAGGCCACGGACAGTCCGTCGTTTCCCAGATACGGCTTTTATTTGGACCTATTGCTGATACAACTGACTGGGAGTAATCTCCAAACGTTAAACTGTCTGCATACATTCGTGTACGACAGTGACCATTGCGGTTTTAGTACCGAAATAACAATTCCTAACGAAATTGCGGAGTTGGAGGAGTTTGTTCCTAAGTTTTCTTACAATTACAGTAAGACTCGCTGGACACGCTTCTCCAGAACCTTGATAAGAGCACTAGCCTCGAATTCGCTCTACCCACCGTCCAATAGGAATCTGTCTAACGAGCAGCTTGACAGGTACCTAAAACAAATGGACCAAACAATTAAACAAACGATGGACATTACAATACCTCGGTATGAACACACACCCAACGAAGACCTATTCCGCAATGCTACCATCGACGCACTGCACCGACACAAAAGTAGACTGCTATCAAGACTCAAAACCTTGTACAGGCGGTTTACTGACAGACAGAACGTGGAGGTTAGGACACTGAAGTATTCAATTAATAACCTCCAAATATTGTTAAGAGAGAATTACAGAGCATCTGTAAGTTTGTACTGGAACAACAGAATTCGGGCTGTAAATTCGAGCAACCCGAGTATGTTCCCGCAAATAAACAAAATATTTAGGAGTGTCTAAAATTCCTAGAACTGCGGACACCGAACGAATACTGACTACTGCAGGCATAGATCCAAATGAAGCCGCAGATGATGATAATTTCTTTGTGATCGAGGATCCTCAGGCGAAGGTTGAGGCTATAGGAGCGACTTTTCAGGAAATGTATAGAACCAATGACGTCATTGGTTCTAATCACGATCTGGAAAATCGAGTCCTTCTGCAACAATTTCTACCTGCGAAATGACATACAGAACTGGCGATTCGAGAGCTCGGGTTTCACCCAGTTCAGTGACGAGAATATGGCAAATAATGTCATCGCCAATGAAGGGGACCTACCCCCGTTCATTTCAAAGGAAGAACTCCACGAGATCTTCGACACAATAAGAAGTAAAAAATCAGTGGGAATCGATGGAATACCGAACATTGTGCTTCGACATCTCCATTGGAAAACTGCGGTGGTTTATCCCATCCCTAAAAGAGGTAAAGATACATCCAATCCGGCGAATCTCCGGTCGATAAGTCTCCTTCCGAATATCAGTAAGGTGTTTGAAAAGGTAATCAATAGAGTCCTGACTAAGTGGGTTGAGGACAAAAATATAGTTCCGGACAATCAATTCGGTTTCAAGGCGGAGCATGATGTCATACATGCCGCGTCTAAGCTGGTGTCAGATATCAGATGGAATAAAAGCAAAAACGACTGTGCTGGGGCCTGTCTGGTTGACTTGGAAAAGGCCTACGACACCGTATGGTTAGAGGGGCTTTTCTACAGGCTGGCCAGACTGGGCATCAGTAAACCACTTTTGTATATTCTTCATAATATGCTCAGCAGCAGACAGTTCATCGTGAAAAATGGCGATGCGACTTCTGTTGGGACATTTCATATTAAAAACGGTCTGCAACAAGGTGCGGTTAATTCGCCGATCTTATTCAACAAGCGATTTGATAGATTCACTTCCCCATAGCATAGCGTATGCAGATGACTTGATAGCGTACAGAACAGGTCCAAAGGTTGAGGTCATTAACATTGGACAACACGGCCAGCCACTTGCTTGTCGAAATGTAGTCAGATACCTTGGGATCTGGCTAGACCAATATCTATATTTTAAGAAGAATGTAGATGCTGCTCTGGCCAGGGCCAAAGTTGCTTTTGCCCTTACAAGGAGGCTGTTTTATAGCAGCCAACTCGATGCGAGGGTGAAAGTTATCTGGTACATGGTCGTCATCCGGCCCATGCTGGTATATGGGTGTCCCGTGTGGTTCAACGTGAGAGCGAGCTTAATGGAAAAGATTCGGGTGTTTGAGAGGGTTTGCCTTAGGGTTTGTCTTCACCTTTACAGAACACCAGAATCGGAGTACATAAAATTCTATCCCAATGAGGTTCTACAACAGGGCGAATCTAATAAGTGTGGACAACTGCGCTATTAGGTTGACTCGAGGGCATATTGCGAGAGCAATGACCTCGTCCAATAACCTGATATCTGGGGCCTACTACCCCAACTACTTATATCATGAGAGTGTGCGCTTGAAAGGCTTCGTGCTACCTGAAGCGTTCCTCTATTTAGACATGAAAGGGCTGATCCAGGATAGGTTTGCGGTGCCGCTAATTTTCCACGTAGCTCGTGCAGTGGGTGAGGGGCGCCTCAACTACAACAGAGACGTCGCACACGGCAGTACTGAACGTCTCAGGTTTAGCAGGGCGGTTTCAAAACGCGATAAAAGAGATGTTGTCTTGCAGCACCAAAATATTTGGTGGTTGGATGAAGAAGACCCGATTTCTTCGTCGTTTCCTTCAAGTGTAGGTTAGCCTAGTCAGAAGGCAAAGTGGGCCATATTTCCCTTACTATGCTTAGAAAATGGCCGGCTTACATAGGTTAGGGTAGTTTTAAGGTATGAAGGTTGGCAACCTTGGGTTAGCTAGCTGTTAGGTTAGCAACTTGAAGTTTGCTAACAATTAGGTTAGATTAGATTGTATAGTTAGGCTAAGTAGTTTAAGGTTTAGTATAAGTTAGCAAAAATAGTTAGTTTAAGTAGTTTAAGTATTTATACCTCTAGTATAAGTTTTATGTAAATACAAAAAAAATTTACTAAGTTTTTTTCTTAAACAATTAATTTTTTCTTAGTTTAACTATAATAGATGTTAATCAACAGTAATTAAGATTGAAAATTTTAAATTAGACGTCGAAAGACATAAAATAAAAATATATTATAGTTTAGCTTAGAGCGCCCGTTTTTTGGGCCAGTAAGTTAGAATAAGTTAATTAAGTTATAATAAGCTAGCATTTAAGCATTTTTTCTGTTAGCATGTAAGTTCAGTAAAATTAAGATGAATAAAATAAAATGCATTAAAAACGAAAACGAAAACCGCTGACTTGGCATAGACTTGAGCCTGTTAAGCGATCTAAGAAGAGACATTCCTTAGCTGAGTTGGCATTTGAAGCGATGAAAAACGATTGATCATCTGATGGAGTCCACTGTAGCTGAGGAAGACTAAAGTCGATAACAAGTTCGTAAAATTCGATAGGTTGAGCTGGTAGGATGTAGCAACATATAACGTAAAGGGACTTGAGAGGGAGTGATATTTTTATTGCGACAAGTCGACTTTAGAGGGTGAAGAAATTATAATGAGAGAAGAGTTAAGGCTGTTGTGGTACGCCAGTAGGACGCCTCGACAGGAGGAATCATCATTTGTGCGGGTAGGATCATCGACGCGAAAAACATTAAATATAGGGGGAACAATTCCTGGTTCTTTATCTCGGGAATCAAATTGGTTTCGGTCAAGGCGTAAATATCAAAGGGAACAGCAAGCGATTGACTTAGGACAGCATTGGTTTTAGAGCGAAGACCTGTTACATTCTGGTAGTAAAATTTAAGAGGAATGTTGTGGGGTGGAGGTGTGAGGCGGGAAATTTTAAGGGCTGGCAAGGGAGGCACGTTATGGACGAAAAAATTTATCGTGGTCGGCTCGGCTTCGCTGTAGGTGTGAGACTCGTTTAGATTGAACGTAGTGGCTCAATGCAGCAAGGTCGTCTGCTCCTTTCTGAAGGGACATGCTAAAAATCTCGTGGTACCTGACATAAAGATTCCTGTGATTGATAGGGTCGGTAGGGAGGCCTTCCTGCTGGATGGAAACCATGACGCTGGTTTTGGTCTTCCCTTCGTAGCAGACCGAGTCCGATTTGTCATGTAGATAAGCAAGAAAGAGGCGAATATTTTCATATATTTTTTTATTTCTCTAAGCCTAGAGGCTAGCGACTTTCTATTGTGCCTGTGCCTGTGTTAGTTTAACAGTGGAGGGAAAAAGGGGTTCAAGAATAGCATATGCAGTGAAGAATAGCAGTGAAGGAGGGAGATGGAGATAAATGGTTATATATGGAGTTGGACGAGAGATGAGGTGTGGGGTTTAGGGTATGGGAGTTAATAAAATTAGGGTACTTTGCTCCAGTTTTAAGGTCGAAGTTAGGAAATGAGTTGCTAGCTGGGTTTGGTGGCGTAGAAGGTTGAGAAGGGTGGTTGGGGTTAAGTTGAAAGAGACGCATTGGCGCGGGGGCTTGGGTGGAACGGGGGGTGTTAGGGGATTAGAAGATTGGTGTGTAAGGGCTTTGTGTCTGATAAGTGAGAAGGGAGGAATAAAATTGGGAAATAAGTTTGTTTTGAAGCTCCAGTTAGGATCGCGATTAGAGCTTCGTTTTTTGTTAGCATGTTTTTATTTGGAAGGGAGTTGGAGAGGGGTCTTTTTTTAAGTTTATCGTTAAAACTACGTTTATTTTTAAAACTTTCATTATTCTCGAGATGTGGGTTTTCTCGTTCCTCAGAGCATTTGTTGATACTTATCTTCCCAGGTTTAGTTGCCTTACCAGGGGAAATAGGAAACAACCACGAATATTTGGCTGGGATGTTGATTTTGAAGCTGCAGGAACTATTGGAGTTAACAGGGGAAATCTTCTGGCACTTGCTAATGGTGATAACATAATTTTGGTGAAAGAAATTCCGCACCCAAGAAACATCAGCGTGTTGAGGAGCACCTTCAATGAAGAATGCCGTGTGGTTTCCCCATTTTCAGCTTTTCGATTCTGTTTTTCCATTCGGAGGAGGTCCATGAAGTTCCGAATTGTTTGAGCAGTTTGCGGTGAGAGGCGGGCGGGATACTAGTTCGTAAAGGCAAAACGGTTTCGGTTTCGGTTTCCGTTGTTAGGGTGGCGGGAGGAGTATTTGAAAATGATGGCAAGTGAGACTCCATATCTACTAATTCATTATGAATTGAGACATTCATAATTCATCCTCGTACAACGTACTAGCCTGGAATTGAACTTGATTGGGTATTTCATCGATTTTGTTGGAAACCAATCTCACTTCTATACCGATTTCGGCACCGTCAACGGAGTTGCTATGAGTTCCTCGCTGACGTCAATCATTTTTAGTGTCAGGTCATCGAGCGTAGAATCTGATGGATGCGTTGTTTATGTGTGTGAGTTCGTTGGATTTAAGGAGGTTGGTAAAATTTGTTTTGAGGAAAGCTTTTATTCCATAGAAGTGATGCTCTCGTTGTCGTGGTTAGATTTATTTTTCGACAGATTTTGGATCGCTGCCAGTTGCTTTTCGATCGTTCTTCCTGTGGACATGTAGGCTTCCAATGCAGTTTACTGAGTCTTCAATCTTTTCTATTCTGTCAAGAAGAGTTCTGCTAATATGACCATTCTCGGTTAGCATCGCATTAATAGACTCGTTGTTGCATTTATTTGCGAGCATAGCCTGAGCCAAGGTGATCTCTTCAGTAAGCAAGCATTTAGTAAGTAATCATTTAGTAAGCAAAATTTAACTTTCCAAAGACGACTCCGCTGTACATCTGTTGAAAGATTACCCTGGTGCATACTCGCATGCTCATTCTATGTTCAAGATACAAATTGAAGCAGATCGCATGGAAAATCCAGTCTGTGGTGTTTCCAAAAATAGTTAGAAAGCAAAAGTCTTACAAGATTGTGTTTTTGTGGTGTAGGATGAATGTACTCTGGCGAACAAAGTATCGATTGAAACTGTCAATAGAATAATAAAAGATTTAAGAAACAATAATTAAATGGAGTAACATTTTTATTCGCAGGAAAATTTAACCAAACGTTACGCTCAGTACTTTGGAGACATATTGAAAAGCTTTATTTGAAACAAAACATGAGCGCACCATCTGGAGGCTCGGACTTTTGCAAAGATCTCGCAGATATTGGCGAAGGAAAATACACAGATATTAATAACAACTATGTCATAGAAATTCCAGCTGCCCTTGAATACAATATGCCATACAGAAGTACGAGTAGCAGTACATTATGCATTGCAATTTTTGAATAAAATCAATGCTTCCGGTCTACCACTGCACAAAATATATCTGAAAGTTGGCGTACACATGATGATGCTTCACAATATGAATCCACCAAAACTATGCATTGCCACAAGATTGCGAGTGGTTTTTCTACAGAAAAATGTAATCGAAGCTGTAATTATAACTGTGATAGCTGTGGCAAAGGCGAAACCATATTTATACCGAGAATATCTATAATTCCATAGAACTATTCATTTCAATAAAAGATAACACATAGTAGTAGATATATAATATATATTAGTAGCATTTTGCCATACGCTAACCACTATAATTCAATTTATTTGTTACAACAAATAACTTTCTGTTAAAATCTTTACATACATCTGTTTTTTAGAAAACTAATTTTCCAAAAACTCATTCATATAACATACATATGTGCAGGCTAGAAATATAAATACAAATTGGCAACAAGGTACGGTTATAAACCAATTGGACAAGATTTTACGAAAATCTGATGGTCTATCACTAC
The DNA here is from genome assembly GCA_949129095.1 of Volucella bombylans. NCBI lineage: Eukaryota > Metazoa > Arthropoda > Insecta > Diptera > Syrphidae > Volucella > Volucella bombylans. Next base: position 289,778 of record OX422140.1, on the reverse strand, counting down.
CTACTTTACAACGCATGCAGTGGAGTAGTCTTTAAGTTTATGGGGTGATATTGGTAAATAGATTCACATTCTAGCATAATACCGAAAAATAGAACAAAATACTTTCCGACATCAGCGCTGTTCCGGTGGACAATTGCAAATTTTCGAAAGTGAAAACTACTTCCTATCTTCCATTTCAATATTGACACACACAATTGTACATCTTCACCTAGGAAGGCAGTCAAGTTTTAATACTTTGTAGGGCACAGTTCTGTTAACCCAGAAAAACCCCTCAGTTTACTTAGAACACACAACTGGAAGGGAACTAAAACAGCTTAATGTTTCAAAAATGAGCACAGTTAGAAAACGATCGAACCAATAGGGAATCATGCTCTGTATGGATATAATTCCAGCCCAGACTGGGCCACTTTTTACATAAGTTAGGAAAAAATATATACATATAAAACATAATTAAACCGGAAACAACTCGACCTAAGAAATCAACCTTGCAAATGATTGCAATGTCAAATGTGTACAAAATTATATGAATAACTTGCAAATAAAATTCTAAAGGCAATTCTAATTTTGTAGGGAACAATCTTGATCTCTAAAATGACTATGCAAATTTTATATTATGTTATACATATAAAACATAATTAAACCGGAAACAACTCGACCTAATAAATCTACCTTGCAAATGATTGCAATGTGTACAAAATTATATGAATAACTTGCAAATAAAATTCTAAAGGCAATTCTAATTTTGTAGGGAACAGTCTTGATCTCTGTAATGACTATGCAAATGTTATAAAAATTAATTTATTAATATGTGCAACCCCTACCATTCCTTAGTATGCTTAGATGATAGATCGTCAAACAAAGGGAAAACAAAGTTGTCATCAGCCGCAGGGTAGATTCATTTATTCGACTGACCTCAATCAGTCAATTTCATTCATGATAGAGTCAGAATATAGCTACGAATATACAAATGTACCTATGCATTCGTGTTCATGCCGTGGAAAATCCCTAAGCATAAAATCATATCCAACCCTATTTTATCAAGTCTTTGATTAGTACCGGCAGCAGCATGAAATCAGTGAATTCCTAAATCAGAGCTGGATAATCCTTCTTAATGTACGATTGTTAATTTATAAGATTTTGCTTCGTCTACTACAGCACCCCTTAGGTTGCCAAAAAAAAAACAGAATTTATATATATATATATATATATTGTTAACAAGTGTTTAAAGTATGTATGAGTAAGCTACAAGAACTAAAATAAATAAAAAATACCAAGAAATATTTTTTTTTGAATTTAAAGAATGGATATTTTATAGAATTAACTTACGAAAAAAATTTTCATCGGAATCGTTTAAACTTACCAAAAATATGTTATACGAAATAAAAATTCTGGATTGGTTTACATTAAGCTATAGTATTATTGATTTGGTAGGAGGATTACTTAACGCAAATCATTCCGCGAATGCGCGTACTACTTATAAATTTAAGTTCTGACACACGTTTGCAGCATTTTCATTTTCCTCGCTGTTATTTTTTCTTTACTCGTATACTTCTCATACGCAATGGGCATGTTGTATGTAAAAAATTGTTGTATATAAAAAACCATTATGTTCATGCTGCATTTTTCTGTCACAAACTACTATAAAATACATTGTAATTTCCTTGATAAGTAACCAAAAAACATAAGTATAATATATATACTTTTCTCATATTTATACTTTTCCCCTTCTAAATAAAAGGGTCCGGTCCAGTCTAAGTAACATAACTTGTCATTTTCGTGCACTTTTACCCAATTATTGTATTTAGAGTTACCTGAATGATATCTTTTGATGATAGCTCTATAGTAGGGGAAAAGAAGAGAAATCTTTTCGGACTCACCCTTGTGCTGCTTCAGTAAAAAATCTTGAAAGATTTGAAAAAGCAACGGATTTTGAAAGCTGCCTTAATGTACTCCAGTTTGAACTTCAAATTTTCAAAATAATTCTCGCTCTCGAAAATGAAAATATCTAGAATATTAGACCCGGGATCATTGTTCTGCTGTGGAGAAGAAGTATCGGACGGGGTAGTGTACTCGTTCATATTCTCTTCAAATGTGCTGTTCTTCATTCAATCATATAGCCCTAGCAAAAGTGCATGCGTGAATGTATATCCCCTTTTGTTCCAACGGTAGTCTCCAGCCGTTCGAACCTTAATATGATTTTTTCTATTTATTCGCCTTGTATGACAAGTACGTGAATAAACGGATGAACGGCGATAATCCTTAAGCCGTTGCTGTACGGCACTTGCCGACATATTCGTACATATGAATGTATAATTTGCTTGTTCAGAGAAGCCCTTTCTGAGCCTTGTAGATTTTCTTTTCCCGCAATCCCACTATGGCCTACGATCCATATATTGTGAAAATACGAGTAGTTTGTGATTGTAGGTTGGCTAAATTTGTGCACTTACGAACCACTTTACAGCCGCTCTATTTTGGATCACATCGTTATTGAGGGCAAGAATTTGATAATAATTTTGCATTTGAGTGATCTAACTATTTTTTCTTTCGGGCCTTCGTTGAATATAGAAAAACCAGCCTGAAGTTTATCCACTGCCAGTTTCTTATTTTTAAATTCCACGAATGCTGGTACTTTTTATTAGATCACATTTTGTTTCACCAGGCGACTTTTAATAAAACATTGTCATTTCCAATTGCCAGTTCTTTTTTTTGACAACTTTCTATAAAATTAAGAATTTACATATGAATGTATATCTTTCGTCAAAAGCGCCTACATGACCCATGCATATTCATATATACATATATGTATGTACATGCAGCAGATACAACTCGCAAATTCATACATATTTTGTGTATATATTCGTATGTATATGAATATGTATGGATACATTTAGGTATAATTCACAATTCACTTCGTTAAATAAAAAATTTCTCCGGAAATGCGAAGTAGCCGTAAGAAAATGTGTATGAATTCGTAAGTACGTATGGATGTATACCTTTGTTGGTAATCATATTCATTTCAATATTTTTCTTGAAAGTAGTTATAAAACTGGTATTCATTTTGCGTGGGGTCTTACACCGGGCACCTCTCAATAGCCAATGATGAGACTTTCAATAAATATGCCGACAGCAAGTGGTAGGCACGATCCAAGTCTTAAAAAACAAACTGATAGCAAGCACTTTAAGTACACGTGCAGTGTTCCTGCTTCGTGTAAAGACAAGATCCAGATGCAAATAAATGCGGTGTGCAATCCGCGTTTTTATTAAACATTCGCTAATTGTGAAAAGGTCGCTTATTTGCTTATGCATTTAGAGAGTAATGTGCATCTAGGCGTAGGTTGCGACCCGTGCGCTTTACAAACCAGTGTCATGAGGTTCTTAAAATATGTACATATGTATTTATATTACTTTGGACTAAGAGATATTTGATTTTGTATGTATGAAATTTTAATATTTAAAATAATTCACTACACATTCTTTTAATTTTGTTTTTTTATTTTTTGCATTATTTACTATTTATACTAACTATCTAATTAGTTTCATTATTATTAGATATTACATAATTTAAATAATTCTAAGGGCGCGAATCAATGCAATCATTTTGCAATATAGTAAAGTCTTATAGCTACTTGTATAATATAGGTAATGTTATTTCCTCCAAAACGATGAGAAAATTACAGTTTCAAACCACTAGTTGCAGACCGTGCTATCTGGTCAATATTTATTTTATCAGGATGTTTACTCTTTAAGAAAATATTATTACTGAATTATCCGAGCCAGAAATGTTATATTGTTTTATTTTATTGTTATTGTTTTATCTTAAATTATTTTATATTATGTATGTATATCTTCTTATAAGAAAAACCAAACGACTATAAAGAGTAATGAGTATACCATATTCTATCATTTTATTTGGATCTGCATCTGTTTTGTCGTGTAAAGAGGAATATCTATTTGGAAACGATTTCATAATTATTTATTTACCTAAAATAAGAAGAGCCATTCAAAATTTACAAACCATTCCAAAGTGTATATGCTAACAGAATTCATCAAAGGATATTGTAAGCCTGCAAACCAACTGAAAACGTTAGTTTAAAAAACAAACATTTGTAGGAAAATCACATACCTGAAGAGTTCGCATAGTTCGAGACAGTCTGGAACTTTAATCACTAAGCCAGGCAGTAGACTAGGTGCTATACATTTTCATTTAAAGCATATCTTTTGCTGCCACCTCGTTTTGATTGGGTATATTTTCACGCTATTCAACCTCCTGTTTCGTCGTCAATTAAGGCGAAACCAAATAACACTCCAACAGTGTTTTTATGTTTTAATAATAAGAATTCGAATAGAACTTAGGCGGAACTAGGATTATTAGTGGTACTGTGTTGTTAAAATTGTTCAATAGACCGCTGAGTTATTCAATTGTCTATAGAAGAGCGTAAAGCCAAGTATTAAAATTAGGCCTGACATATACTGCTCATAGGAATCAGTATGCGACTTGCGAAATTGAGTAAAACCCAGACGAACCCTTCTAAAAGCCTGCTGGAATATTGAGCAAGATTTTTTGAAAGGATTATATAGGTACAATCTATTCACAAAATGCTGAGCGATCGTTTATGAGTAGAATTCTGCCAGAGTAAACTTTTCGATCGAATTTGGGCGAACATGGATATTAATTCAGTTCGGCTCTGCAAACGAGTTTTAAATTTATTATTTAACTAACAAACTTAATCCCCTTAATTTATGCCGCTCACTATAAATATAAAACTGGAAAAAAAATGCAATCACAAACATCACATAGCTATAACAAGATATGGGCGCAATCCAAAGCTGATTATACTAGATCGGTCATAGATACAATGTCTAAGCTGTCGCAATTATTAAGCAGCTATGTATGTATATCTGGTCAACCAAATCATGAAATCTGGGATGTCGCTGGTTGAAAATAAATCTTAAATATTCGATCGAAAGTTTACTGCAGCTTCAACACCTTTAAATAATTTCATTTCTTTTGTTAATCTACGAGTAATACCATTTTTGTACGTAATTCAACCGACTATAAGAATTTGTGTCTTCATGATCTGTATCCGAATGTATGCTATAATATCATCCACCCACGGCAATGTTATTATGTAGACGAAAAATGAAGCGACTGATTGACAACAACTTCCCATTTCTAAGCGAAAATAGCCAACAGCACATGCGACGAAATCAAAAAGGGGTTGTTGCTTGCTGGTACTCTCATCAACCGACCAACCAAATATAGAGGCTGGTTGCGTAGAGTAAAAAAATAACCTACAACAAAACAGCTAGCAAACGCAACGACTGTATAAAGTCTGTTTGCAATGCCCTCGGGCATAATATAAGAAAAATCTCTTATGAAATTAGGGTTGAACGTCAGTATAATTACAAAAGGAAAATGTTATTATGTATCTAGCTACGAGTATCGAGCTAGCAAACCAATTCCATCCCTCATCAATTTTGGCATTTGGTACATAAGGGAAATTAGAAATGAACATACATACATACAAATGTATACATACTCGTAGATACATATTATGAAAAAATTATCTCATCCTCAATTTACTGCAAAACGTACATACTAATTATTTATGCAGGAACAAATAATTTCTTTTATTAAAAGTATGAGCATTTTACTAATAACAATTACCAGGAAATTATGCAAACAGATGAGACCATCGCAGTTTGTTATCGTTAGTCAGTTAAGAAGTTCTAAAAAGCATAACTTAATATGAGCAACAAAAGAGTGTAGATATAGATATACTCCATCAGCATAGACCAGTGGTTGGTCAGAGTGCTGTTTTTGACGGATAGTCTCGGGCAACCGAAAAGGTGGAACGGAATCCAGAAGTGTGAAACCCTCTGAAATAGACCAAACTTTCGGGTTTGAAACTGCGCTCTGTTCCACTCTCCTGAACAGGACGAAGAGGAAGAAAGTTTCCAGCACTCCCTCTATCGATGGATCTCTCCGCGCACGATACGCAGATGCATTCGGTGATATAACCAACAAAGGCTCAATCGACGAAAACAAAAGCAGCAGTGGTTTTACACGAACACGATGTCCGGGTAAGGCCAGTGCTACAACCAGCAAAAGGTCGGAGTTCTGGTCAACGGAAGTTTGGTGTTGGCTTGGACGTTACTGGAAAAGCAGCCTCCATGAAAACTCCAAAACGATAGAGCAATGACAATAGTTTGAAAGATGGTGAGTGCAAGCACTGACACTTGCCAAAGTAGAGAAGCACGACAACAGGCGCACTAAAAACATCGCCAATAAGAGCGCTTCGAAGAGAAATTGGTTATTTATCGTTTGAACAACTTGAAAAAAAAAACATCAGTAGCACTTACAAGCAAGGCACTGGAATATCTACTCCATCCATTACACCAATCAACTAAGGAATCACTTGGTATGGAAGAACCTCGGAATGGCACTACTTCTGCAATAAGGAACATGACGTCCTAACTATCGGCCCTAGGAATTTATATTCCCTGTTCCTTTACAACTGACATTTTTCATTTTCCAACCACTTGGATCACATAGGCGTAAGCTCGCAGAAAGTACTAAATGCTAAATTTCATGCAAAACTTGCAAATAAATCCCGAGGGCTTTAACCGTCTCCATGTCATTTAAAGGGCAGTTGAATTTCTCGATCTTCGAATGGGAGGATGGCATAAGTTGCTGACCCATTTTCTCGATTTGAAACAACTTGCTCTTAAAAGGTCTATTAATTCAGACTGTAAGTAAAAGGCATAGGTACCTTAGGTCATCCCCGCCAGAAAAAACATCATCCACATACTCGTAGATGTCTGTTCGTATAACTTTGGATGCTGTAGGGTACGACTTTTGTTTTTCGGAGGCTAGCTGCTGAATGGTCTTAATTCCAAGATATGGAGAGCATGAATTCCCAAACATTACGGTCTTGATGGCATAACATTACAAAGGTTCGCTTGGATGGTTATGCCAAACGATTCGTTGACAATTGGCATCACACGGTGATACTTGACTTTGCCTAAACGTTTTAGCGATGTCCGCGCTAAAAGCAATGACCTGCCGTTTGATGTTTTCCGCGGAGCATCAACGACGGCTCTAAATTGAGTAGTGGAGCTATCTTTCTTTTACACGACTTAATGTGGAATGTAACAGCAGCGGTAAGAAGTTATATCAGGTGTAATTTGTTCTATGTGCTTATCTTCGGTATCTTCTACACGACGAATGTGTCCCAATTCTACGAGTATGTACTCTGACATGACAGCGATGTATTTTTCTCGTAAATTTGCGTTTTGTCGAAATTTCCTCTGCAGCTGCAGCTGACAACATGCTCCGTCTCGCGATTTGCCAAGTACTGCGAATTTATCAACATAATATGTTTTGAATGGTAACTGTTCGGTGAATCTACCATACTGGTCACGGCAGCATGTTCTGGCGTAAAATGATTCACACCATTTCTCATCGGACGTAAGAATGCATTTGTCGGGGACAGTTGGAAGTTGGAAGAACTTGTGGATCGGTAACCCAGTTTATCCGACAACTCAATGTGCGTTGAAGCAATCTGCATTGGTTCAAAATCCGTAGAAATGCTGGTGTTTATAAGAAATTATTCAAAATGAGCGAGAGAAAATTGAGAGAACATTAACAAACAGCTGATTAAACTGACACTTGACGCTGACACTGATACATTGTTCTTATTTCTTTCTCTCTCCAAATATTTCGTTTGCAATCCCACATTTTAAATAAACAACTGATTACCTGCCCGATAATGGAAGAATACATTCTTTTTATTTCTTTGTCTTTCCAAATAGTTCGTTTGCAATCCCATATTTTAAATACACAACTAGTATCTGCCCGATGATGAAAGAATGATGAGAGCGCGAGAGAATAAAATGTTATTCTCTCGATTTGAAAATGTTTATACGATATTTCAAAGCGCTTACAAATTTTCAATGCGTTTTATAAGCAGGAATGAATGTATGCGTGTTGAATATTTCAATGCGTTTTGAAGTGGTGTTTATTCGAGCGTATTGAACCTATGCGGATTGCTTCAACGCACATTGAGCTGTCGGATAGACTGCGTAAGTGTATCGAACCTATGCGGATTGCTTCAACGCACATTGAGCTGTCGGATAGACTGCGTAAGTGTATCGATCTCCAATCAAATTAAAAAGTTGGAAACAGTTACACTTGGTGTGTTTGGTCGGGAGGTATTAACGTGACCATCCGAATTTGGTTTCTTGAACGATTGGATTGTCTGGTGCCCCTCGTCGAATTCCATTCATCATGATTTGTGCATAAGCATCGGCTCCCAATTTAACATCAATTCTCTCTAATGAACGATAATCGGGATCGGGTAATGGAACACCATTGAGGTGGGGCCATGTACGGAGAGCAGTTTCGCGAGCAAGTAAAAAACTGGTAAATTGTGACAAGATAATCGCGTCCACTGATAATGGTCATTAAATGATCATTGGCATTCTGAACAGCAGGATTATGTAGCAGAGTATGTTGGCGTCCTTGGCAATCTCCACAAGTCCGTGTGCTGGGGCACTTGGTGAGCTGATGGTTATACGCTAAACAATTTAAACAGTAATTATGATTTTTAATATCCTTTTCTCGATCTTAATCGACATGGAAATGATGATGATGATAAGAAATGATTTACGAGGGGCGTTCAATATATTCTCGGTATCGATATGAGGGAAAATGCGAATTTAATTTAAATTGTTTTTATTTTTCAATATAATCTCCCCTAACATTAATGCATTTGTTACATCTTGAGATAAGCTTTTTTAAACCCTCAAAAAAATAAATTTCCTCTTTCTCTGCAAAATACCCATTTATTGCCGACATTTATTTCATCATCCGAAAATCTTTTTCCACGAAGACATGTTTTCAAATCCGGAAGCAGGAAATAATCACTAGGGGCAAGGTCTGGACTATAGGGTGGGTGTTGGATTTCTTCGAAACCACAATCTCGCGCAGCAGCCTTGGAAACTCGCGCCGTGTGAACAGGAGCGTTGTCATGAAGAAGCAACACACCCGCTGCGAGTTTACCCCGTCTTTTCTTTTTAATTTCCTCCCGCAAATTATGCAAAGTGGAAGCGTAGGATGTGGCGTTGATGGTTTCACCTTTTTTTTGTACTCAATGAGCAAGATTCCCTTTGAGTCCCAAAAAACTGTGGCCATGAGCTTCCCGGCAGACGGAGTGACTTTGAACTTCTTCGGGGGGTCTGTTCCTTTTTTATGCCACTGCATGGACTCTTGTTTGCTTTCAGGGTCATAGTGGTGGACCCATGTTTCATCCCCAGTAACAATTCGATCCATAACACCGTCCGCGTTCTCACTACACATCTCCAAAAGCTCTCTACAGCATGCGATTCTCACTTATTTCTGAGGCGCTGTGAGCATTCGTGGCACCCACCTTGCACTGACCTTTGAAAGGTTAAGATGGTCATGAAGAATGGTGTGAATGGTACCAATTGAAAGCTTGGTGATCTCTGCCATCATTTTCACCTTTATTCGGGCATCCTCAAGAACAAGTTTTTCGACTTCTTTGATGCTTTCTCCCGTACAAGCAGTAGCCGGGGCGCCGGAGCGGGGGTCGTCTTCAATGCTCTCTCTTCCTCTCTTGAACTCACTTGACCACTTTTGCACAGTTGATAATGAAGGTGCGGAACCCTGGTAAACAGCCACCATCTCTTAATGAATAGTTTTTTGACTTTTTCCTTGCTTAGTGAGAAATTTAATTACAGCGCGATGCTCAATTTTCAGCATCATCGTCTCAGTTGCCATTATGATTCTGTTTAACTAGAGATAAAACGCGAATTAAAAATCACATTTATATGAAATTTTACATCAATGCACTAAAATAATAGTATTACTTGATAAATAAGTCAATTTATATATACAACCACAGTTTCACCCCGATACCGAGAATATGTTGAACGCCCCTCGTAGTTAGCCTTTTGGATGTTGACATGGAAGGACAGGAAATGTTTGAAGTTGATGTTGAGTGGTCCCTTTTTTATTGATTTAAGCGTTGTCTGTGAAGATATTCTTTGAGTTTGTGTTGTTATCTCTTCAATCGTACGAATACGAATCTCGATGCAGTCTGTAATCTTCTAGAATTTGGGAACATTTTTACTTTGACCGGATAATTGCACCCAAACATTCACAAATAGTACACTAAGATAGGTTCAAAATGCTTAAGTTCGAATCCCAAAGATTTTAAAATATAGGCACACTCTTTGCACACATTCAACAGGCGGTTTATACTGGCAACACTCTCGGTTTTACTAATGGTTGGAAACGATGAAAATGATTTCGTATGCTTTTGGAAGAGGATTCGTTTATTATCGTAGCGCGTGCATAGCGATTTATAGGCTTCATTGTAAATACAAGCTTGCAAGGGTACTTCGCCGATGACTTTGGCGGCATCGCCGGTTAGTGAGCTTATTAGGTAATGGAGCTTCTGGATATTTCCTAAAGCAGTATTTGAGTGTATCATGGAGTCATATAAATTGACCATGATGACCAATTGATGTAGGTTCCATCGAAGGTGGGTATACTGATAGGGAGCAGTCTAACGTGAGGGTTCCCTGGTGACATGCTTTCCGTATTGTTTAATGTGGAGTCGGCTAAACTAGTGGACGTGGATACATGGTTGGCTTCCGCAGGCGTTATCAACTTCCACCGCTGTCGCCAGATCCTCTTAGATATACGCACTTGTAACATCGTTGGATTCGCAAATTATGAGTTTATGGTTTGAATTAAACTCCCGATAATGGTTCTCCAAGATGTCCAGTCGACGTTTGAAACACGCGGACGTGTATCGATCTCGCGGGGATTTTCGGTGGTTGACAATTGTTTCTGCTGTGCAATAAAGCTCTGCGGAAACCGAAGTTTTTGTATTTTTTGACGGATTTGATATTTTGGTACTCATAACATCACTTGCGCACACGCGGAAAACGATAACTTTTACGATGACAGTACACTAATGAATGTATATGCAATATTATTTGCGCGATAAACTAGTAAAATAGCACAAGCGTTCCGGGTTTCGGCACAAAAATATTCCCTCTGTTGGGGCGTGCGTTGGGGCGAAGGAAAATTGAAATCTCCAGTCCTTATTCAAAATCAAAAGACGCTTTTATAATATTAACTGAGTATTTTACAAAAAAAAAAGACACGGATTAGAAATATAATGAAACACGAGGTACGAGTAAATGATGACGAAAGCTTGCTGATGCTTGGAAAGAGCGATGAAACTTAGGGCGGTCATGACGTCGTTGGCCATTTTTAAGGGATGTTGGGTGATGTGAAATGGACTTAATCATGTAATGTATCTAGTCCAAAATCACTGTGATGCATTCAGTCCGAACACTAGGTTTACCTCGATTTTTGTTGAATTATTATTATTCATTAATTGGGTCCCCACTCAAAGTTGTTATCGATGCCCAGATGTGTAGTAACCCCGGGATCCCATGGTTATCTATGCAAAAAGTGAGGAGATGCGAAAGTTGACATAGGTTCTTATAGGGAGCTGTGCCACAGCCGGATCGGTTCTATCGAGGAATGTTACATCTGGAGTTACACCACCAACTTAATGGCGACAAGACATCGAACTTACTTTGAGCCCTGCTAGAGTTTTAACGGGACGGGGGCATTTGTAGCATTAGCCTAAAAATCATTTCAGTAGGAGTTCACTCCTGCATACTGAGGTAACAAAATACTACAAACGTCAGCCCTTTTATCTAAAATTCCGAATAGTTATTTCCAGTATACCTAGGCGTTGACGATTTCTTTTGTTCTCCATTCAATCTGTGACGATAAACTCGTGAGTTCCACTCTTTGGTTTTCCGACACTCGTCCTGATATGTGGCGCAGGAAACCCACAATATGTACCCTTCACTTCGCAATCTCAGGAGAGATTCCCAGATAGCGCCACGAGGAACAGTGAATTGAGTCTTATTAACACAGCTGCAAAGTATTCGACTGCAGAGGCTCTTTCTCGTTATGTCGGAAGATTTTTTTTTATTTTTATAATGAGCGCGCGCTCAAGGGGTTTGTGTACCCTTAAGGTGATTGTTCACAGCGCTGGCAAAGATGCAACTTGGCACGACTCATCGGTCGCACACATTTCAGCTAGTTTTATAGTGACCTGCTAGGAATCCGGTTTCAGATTTCATTTAATAAAGGAGTTCCTTAGTTTTTAGCCAATTGTTTAAGTAGCTTTTTATGGAGCTAATTGGACACGCAGAATGGTGGTTGTCGTCGCTCCGCTCTTCACCGTTTAAAATAAAACGCCCTTTTTCCGTAGACGACGGTTTATTTCGGCGTTTATTTTCTTAAAAGAGAAACTTCATAAAATCTATTCTAACAATATTTAAATACTTACGTACTCGTATTGGTGACTCTTGGCAGGCGGCAGCGGCTGGCGATGACAAAGAACAAAGAAAAAGTAAAAAACTCGAAGCAAAGCAAATTCCGCAAGCCCGCGCTGTTTATTTGACAGATCGTCTTAAATGCCAATGAAATTCGTTCTGTTCGCTTTTCGCCTTTCGCCTTTCAAGAGCCACCAATATGACATGTCCACACGGCTCATTTGTCAACATCCCACCCCCGTGAGGAGGACGAGTCGAGACTCCAGCTTCACTCACATTTAATATGGCGAGACTCACCGCTGCCATTCGCAGCACCCCTGAGGCAGTCATCACGTCGGCTGAACGGACCGGTCCGTCTGGTCTCGGGAATACCTTGATGATGATGCCCCGTGTCTATCTATTCCTCGCTTTGGTGACATCGCATTCCAGTATTAGGTCCCCGACCTTTAGCGCTGGCACCCTTTGAAACCATTTGCAGCGTCTTGTTAACACCGGAAGATACTTACGTACCCATAGAATCCAAAAACGGTTCTTGAGCTGCTGGCTCACTCACCCTGGCTCTGGAGCGTCCATTCGGCCGAGTGAACGAATAAGTCCAAATTTGTACAGGTATGGCGTCATCCGGTAGAGCTGGCCAACCTTCCATATTAGTAAGTTTCGTCGGAGGCATTGCATATCCTCGCCATAGGTCTCGCCCTGCGCTTGTCGGCATACTAGATCCTCAGCCTCCTTAACTTCTACTGCCGTTAATTCACCTCGTTCCATCGGCTTACGTCGGCAGACGTTTATGAAGCGTAGCGCCCAGGCCATGGTGCGTCGTAACTTCAGGAAACTTGAAAACCTATGCTAGCATCGATGGGTGGCTTGCTTGAGCGGGATGTGCTTAGCAGATACTTCGGACGGATCTCCTCCGTTAACAAGTGGTCGGAGATATCATTTGGTTGTTGGGGCCACTGTGTTTCAGGCAGTCTCAGGAAGGCAGGACCCTTTATCCACTTGTTGTTACTGTGGAACTCCAGTGAATGACTGCCACGGGTATTGTCGTCAGCCGGGTTGAACTTCGATGGCACCCATCGCCATTGAACGACTTTGCTGCCCTGCAGAATTTCTGCTGTACGCTACGAACTCTTTATGACAACAGGCGTTTGATCGTAGCCAGTGTAAGACGGTCATGGAATCACTCCGGAATCACATGGAATCACGGAGTTACAAAGCCTCGTTCCAAGGATCACTGCGGACAATTCTAAGCGAGGTATGGTTAGGAGTTTATTAGGACTTACCTTCGTTTTACCACAAACGAATGATATGTCAATCTACCCATGATGCTCGATGCGAAGGTATGTGGCTGCGCTGAAAGCTTCTTCGCTGGCAGCCATAAACGTGGATGGTCGTATAGTAACTGTGACATCTAGGGATCTTAAGCGTAGTTAAGGTTGGTATTTGTTACTTCCATTACTTCCAACGTGAGAGTGATTTTTCGGGTATAGGTTCATCCCATCCAATCCCGAGGCGCCAGATTGACTTCAACAATAGCGTGTAGTTGACTATCATCCCAAGTGGGTCGAAAACGGACATGGTGAGGCTGAGGAATTCCCTCTTGGTTGGGCATCTGTTTTCTGTGATAATGTCTTGTTTAACTCTGGCGAAGTTGAGCTGAAACATGAACACGTCCTCCTCACTGTTCCAAACAAGACCCAAGACCTTATCGTTCATGGCGGCTTCCATGTCCAAGCTGATTGTTTTAATGGAACTGCATGTCTCAGTGGCGTTCGACAAGCTATGCAGAACTTCTTTGGAATTGGATGTGAAGTTACGCGATTCGAACCCTGAATCACGGCGAATATCGACGACTGCTTTGGTGACTGTGATGGCCTTTAACACACGTTCAAAACTATTACGTAGTCGTCTACGTAATGGTGGTTCACGATGGCTTCGGTAGCTCTCGGATGCTCATTTGGGAACCTTTCGGCGTTCAGGTTCTTTATGTAGTTCGCTGGGCACGGAGAGCAGGCGGCTCCGAAGGTCATGACCTTCATCACGTAGGTTTCTACCGGCATCCCTTCTTCCTCTTGTTAGAGGAAACGCTACGAATGTTCGTCTTCTGGGCGTATCAGCACTTGATGGAACTTTTCTCTAATATCTCCTGTGACAGCGACGGGTCGGAACCGGAAGTTGAATAACACCTTTACTAACAGCACGTAGTTGCCCGGTCCCTTCAGCAAAGCAGAGTTTAGAGATACGTCTTCAACCTCAGCAGCAGCGTCGAAAACCAGCCGAACCTTCCCCGGCTTTTTGGGGCTTTTTACGCCGAAATGTGGAAGATACCAAGTCCTGGGAGTTAAGCTTTTTTGTCACTCTAGAATACTAGTTTCTCCTTCGATTTTCTACCACCAAAACTTTCGATCCAATAGCATTTTTCCACGAGCTTATCCAATCGTGCGTCCCGTTCACAAGCATGGTTACTGCAAAGTACGAAATTTCCTCTCGGGTCTTCTCCCTGTCCCGAAGGCAGTGCACCGTATGCGACCGACCCTAATTAGGTATGCACAGTTATCGGTCCCTTGTTCTGGGCGCTCCGAGATGAATCCCGCAAGCCCACGCTGTCTGTTTGACAGATCGTCATAAATATCAATGAAATTCGTTCTGTACGCTTTTCATGGCATGGCATGTTCACACGGCGCATTTGTCGACAGTGGTGGAAACATGAATGTAGAGGCTGAACCTTTTATGGTCAATACGTCGACTCTCTCATTACTTTCATAACTACTATGATCTCACACCCATATTAAATGGACTCTATTAGTGATTACGAGAAGTCTAATGCAGCTCCACCCAATTTTTGAGGTTATGTTAAAAGCGCTGATAGAGAATAGGGCCCTTTTGCTGTCAGGGACAATATAAATGTTCTTATTTTTTAAGTTACCTCTAATGCAGAGCTCTATTGGATGTATCTCAGCTTGAAATACAGAGATGCTACTGTCCAAGCTTGTATATGGTAAGTATAGTTAGGTATTGGAAGTTTCTCCGTATATACCTGCTCAAACTTCGTCTGTTTCGAATCCGCCGGTGTACACCAGTGAATCTTTTATTGTATAAACATGGTTTTATGCTGTTCCCATTTCTGTAAATCTGGGAATATAACTTTGAATCTGGTGCTGCGGTTGCACTCGTAGTACGCACACAGGCTAGCCTTTGAAGTTTGTTTAGTCCAGCTTATGTAGGCTTTTGTTTGTCCAAAATTGAAGAATGGTTTTTATTCCTGTCAAAAGGATTTTCTCGCCACGAAATGTCAGAATTTTGCCTGGCTATTCTACTCAGGAAGACTTCCTTGAGCGTGAGATCATCATCGGAGAGATAAACGGCACATGTGTACGATTTTTTAATTTGCTGGTTTTAATATTAATTATATGAGCAATGTATGCATTCAACTGACATTACAACAAGTTAAAATACACAAAATTAAAATTAATAACTAAATAACTTAATATGTCGACATTTTAAACCGCAACTGTGCTCCTTTATAATTTTGTTACTCCAACACAGTTTCAACTTAATTGAGAGAAAGTTTATTCAGTTTAAAACAAACGACTACATAAATCTTAGTCAAAATTTCCAAATTTAACTTTGATTCAATAAATGTATCGAATATGATAAATACTTAATCATATATCACTTAATACATACTAGGATCAGTACTTAGATTGCTTACTATTCATAAAAAAAACATTCAATATAAAATATTGCCGCTCTATAGGTTAAAAAATAAACCGTTTACAAAACAAAGAACACTGAATGAGTTGTTTTCAAGTTTTGAATAATTGCCCAGAAATAACTTCAAAGACAAACATGGAATGAAACAAACCAACTAACAAATGTTGTACCCTCTGAAAAAAAATCCGAAAAAAATACAAAACCAATTATTGCAGAGTGAGAAATTTTATTAGTTTTCCTTCTTTGTTTCTTTTCTCCCATAAAGACGAGCTTCAAAACCCTAAAAAAATCATATCCACACGCTCTATACATACAATCATACGTTTCTACCATCCAAAGAATTGTGTGTATTTTTGCGCACTCATGTCCATCTGCATAAGAGCCGAATTTACTATCAACTTATTTACGTACCTGAAAATGCATTAAAATCTGAAAAATGTTAGCTATGTATTTTATAATAATATAAATTCGAATAAAAACACACAACGGGGCGAAAGAAAATTGGAGAGGAATAAAAGAGAGATTTCAATATGTTACATGCTGGTTTTGAATGTTCGCAGAATGTAATGACTTAAAAACTCGGCAGAGCATTCTGCAAGCAAGTTTTACGGATAAGAAAAGAATCACGGTACCTCATAGTACATCTGAAAGTAAGCTTGAGTGTAAACTGATGAGCAATAGCAGCGAGACGAGTATAATGATAAAAGGTTTGAATAGAGGAAAATAGCAGCAGAACAAGGTATGGCAGTAGACATTGCGTCCGTGTTGGAGGATGTCTATTGATTGGTCAATATATGTATAAGTTTTATCGCACGCGTATGCATATGAATTTTATCAAGCGTTGTATTTTGTAAGCTGTGAGTGAATTTTATACTCGATTGATGGTTTTGCATTAAGTTATCCTGTTAATATTGGAATTTAGTGAGCTGCCGTTCCCGTTTTACAGGCGAAGAGCAGGTAATGAGTCCGAGAACGAATATGATATGAAAAGAATACTGTCGTCAACAAATAAATATACCCTTATCTTATCGCAGATAAGAGAAAGGCAACTGTGCATTTACTCTGTGGATATCAGACTTAAAACCAGTAACGATCCTTCTTTAAATAAAGAACTAGTGTATAATTCGTTTGCGATTATTGATTTTTCACCACCCGAAATTAAATTCCGGATTGGAACAGAGATCACATTGTGGTATTATATTTTCAATTTACATTAGTATTTATGTATTAACCAAGATATGGGTTAATAATTACGAATATTTTAAATTTTTTAGTTTTTAGCTTTTTTTAGTTTTATATTGACTAATTATTTCAAACAAGAACTCAATACAAATGTGATTGCCTTAAGTCTAATTGGTTTCACTTAGTGCCGTCTACCAGGTTGAGGTGTATATTCATAAGTATTATCATAAAAGAAAATAACTCTTTTTTTTAATGTGTGGTGAAATTTTGAAATTCGGTGATCTATTACGTAATGCATTCACAGTATATTAGTATGTTATAGCACTTCTCAATTACGGTCTGCGTTTAAAAAAGCTAAACTTTCGTCCATTTCTAGCACATGTGATCCAAAGAATACTCTACGAAATTATCCGAGGATAGTGCATTTCACAATAAAATGAAATATATCTTCTCTTACGAGTATTGTCAAAAAATATTCGTTTGTTTATGTGAACGTATTATCATATACCATATATCTGTTTGACCTATGTGCCAAGGTTTAACAAACATTTTAATTGGTACTAACTAAGAAGTAAGAATAAAGTGATAAAAAAAGAGTTTTCTTGTTTGCCAAAAAAAAAAATAATTCACCAAATGTTATATGTACTCGTAGATAAATGTAGATAATTGAAAGTAACAAGATAAAAAAAAAATTCTAGAGAAGAAAAAAAAAAATTATTGTAAAGGGTTTTCCAATAAGGACTTGATAACTTTGAATTTAATTTGTGAACGCACTCTTTCACTAATCATCAAACTGTCACTGTCAATTTATTTACTAAGCTGAACATTTTCATCATGGAAAAGTACACGAATGAGCAACGTCTGCAAATTATAAAAATTTTCTACCGAAATTCGGAGTCGGTAACTGGAACTTTAAGAGCGTTAACTCCAATTTTCGTTTGTAATTCTCGCCCTAGTAGACAGGCAATAAAAAGTTCAGTGCAAAAAATTGAGTCTACATATTCGTTGTGTGATGTTGTCGTGTCAGTGAGACAACGGGTTGGTCGAAGTGTCGAAAATATCGCATCCGTAGTAAACGATCCAAATCAGACAATTCCACGGCGTTCTCAAGAATTGAGCATCGCTCAGACCACATTATGGCGTATTTTGCGTAAGGATCTTGGTTTACACCAAGATTTACAAGATCAAGCTGACTCAAGAATTGAAGCCGATGGATCATTTGAAGCAACGTACGTTCTGCGATTGGGTTCTGGAGAAGATGCGCCAAGATGATGAATTTCATCGCAAAATCATCTTCAGTGACGAAGCTCATTTTTGGCTCAATGGGTTCGTCAACAAGCAAAATATGCGTTATTGGTCGGGTGAAAATCCACATTTGCTTCATGAATCACCAATTCATCCACAAAAAATAACTGTTTGGCGGTTTGCGGAATATATAAATATTAAATAAAATCATAATTCTAGAAAATATAAATCTGAAAATATAACCAGCGGTATAAAAATACAAAATCACAAACATTGTAGCCCATAATTCTTATTATATAATAACAAAATTCATAAATTCCCTGTACCAGAGCCAATGGACATTAATGTGATAGAACCCATACAATCGCTGTTCCAAATACGACAAATCCATTGACTAACCGGATTTGTCGGTTGTAGCAGCAGCAACAACAACAACATCATAAGCTGCAAAAACACAAAAAACAACAACAACATCAGCAAAAACCGCAGCAACAGTATCAACAACAAAATCCTACTAAGAAAAGGGTTCCGCCGATCAATACATAAGTTAAAACATTTAATTAAAAGGTTTTTTAAAAAAATATTTTTTCTGAGGATTACCCTCTTTATTCAGATGTAACTTAACAACTGACTACTTAGAAACTAACAATTTGACTTATCACCTAAATTATTCTGATGTGGAGCATCGCAATCGTGAGGGAATGTGTGGATTCAGCGGATTTCGGTGTGGGAACACAAAGTAGGTTTCACGTGGCGGAATCCACTGTGGTAAATGATGTGCATGGTGTCATGTGCCGACTTGTGTACTGAAATGACAAGTAAATCATGTGGATGAAGAATGACCGGATGCTCGTGAGGTGTTGTCTTGCACAATTCTTAGGTGTTTGGGAAAATCACCGATGTCGTGTTAACTCCTCCTTTTTTAACATCAAACGTCCTCGTTTGACCCAAATTCAAAAGAATGGGATTTGGCTTATTCTGGATGGCTTAGCAGGTTGTTTTTGATGTAGGTCTTCTTGGTTTTTACTATTGTCTTCTTCTTGTATTTCGCAATCTTGATTGCGAATTGGTTCTGGGATTGATTTCAGCTTTACTGGGATTTTCGGGAATTCCTTGGTAATTCTGACTTGTGGCATTTTCTTGGCATAAGTGGTTTTTACTAGAATAAACAGAATAAATATTGATATTTCTGTTACCAGTCCAAAATTAGTGATCGAGTTTATTTTTGTTTTTGCTTCAACGACGTTGATGTCTTCTGTATTGTTTAGGTGAATTTTTTTTAGCATTTCTAGTGTCAGAATTTCTTCGAAAGAGTCTGTATTAAATTGTAGCTTTATGAGAGCTGAAAGTGGTTTATATCGGCCTTCGAAACTTGACAGATATGTTGTGTTTCCAATAATGATTGAGGAATTTTGTATTTTGTATTTTTGATGTTGATGTTGATTTTACTGCAATTTGAAGTAATGCTTTTAAGGAGATTGGGTATGCACGATGTTCCACTTAGATTTATTATATTATTGCTATTACATATGGATAAACTAGTAAAACTTTTGCAGGTTGACTTAATGCCATAAATTTTAGTTTGACATTTCAAAATATTTTCATAATTAATTTTATTGACATAAGTTTTCATTTTAATAGGTTTTATAAGAATAGTTTCACATGGTTCTAGGCTAATAGTAGGTAAACAAACAATGTTAATAATAATAGTATTGTTTGTAGCGATTTTTATGTCTGCAAACTCTATGATTTCTTTAATTGATTCATATGGGAATTTCTCATTGTCTGAAATATTGTTTGATGTTCCCAATAGCAAACTAGATGGTCTAAAGCCCCATTTACAATGCTCCGAGATCTGATACGAGGAAATCGGACGCCTGTTTACAATGATACGTCAAAACGCAACGAACAATTGTCAAGTGAAGTGCTAATCATGTGAAAAATAACCCGAAAAAAAATTTGCTGTCACAAATTGCGAGATACGAGAGTTTTCCAGATTTTCGAAATTGACTACGATGCTTGCTGCGAGACTCGCATTATTGGAGAAAAACGCATTGAAATACATGTTACGGAAATATTTTTGACAGTTCATGCGCTCTCTTTTTCGAACAACGTATCGGATCTCGGAGCATTGTAAATGGGGCTTAAGGAGTAAATTCCTAGACTATCAGTCTGTACAATAAAGAGGAGCGATAGCATTTTGCAATTCGTTCGCTGCCAAAAGTTCGGGCACGCAGGACCGAACTGCGAAATGCAGCCTCGATGAGCGAAGTGTCGAAAGGTCCACAAATCAGAGGAATGTGCCCTGGGTACAGATGGAACAACAGAAAAAACTTAGCTCCGGAATGCTTCATGCAAAAACTCGGGACACACCGCAAACAATCGGGGTTGTCCTAAGTTCCAATATTTAAAAAGAGTAAATCTGGGTCGGCCCCAAAAAGTAGAAATCAAACGTACTCGAACACATATTCAAGCACCAGCCGTCACTCCTCAAATTACCTACGCCCAAATGGCGGCAGGTAGAAGCAGTACGGTACAACAAGCGAAGGTAGCTTCTCAGGCCCCTGCGCCTAGACTACCGGAAGCTGCGTCTGACATGCTGGCTATCTTGCTCTCTATCCAAGGGCAAATGGCGCAGCTACAACGTCAGATACGAGAACAGGCCACACGTGTGGACCAAATCTACACGCTGCTGCCTGGGCTAACGCATCTCCAGTCGTAATGGGTATGAACATGGCGGGGTGAACTCTGAAGGTCATTGCTTTGAATGTAAATTCGCTGATAAGGTTCGAACGAAGAACCGCACTTTTTAAGTTTCTTAAAGAACAAGCCCCTGACTTGTTTTAAACAAAAAGCACAAAATGAGGCACAGACAGTATCAAATTGTAAGAGGAAACCAACCCAACTGCGTACAGAAGACATTGGAATGGCTTTAGAAATTCTCATATCATCAGCGAAAGGAAGATTAGAGTTCGTTAAAATGGGATTTATATCGTTAATCGTTAGGATAAAAAATATTGATCTAAGATGACTAGCCTGAATGACACCAGATGTTGCTTTAATAGGGTCGGATATGGAGGATCTGAAAATGACTCTGTATTCTCAGTCTCCTTAAATAACTGCCCCAAATTTCCTCTAAAAGAAAAGCTTTTGCGTCTCTTTTTCCAATGTCTTGAATTTCCTAAAACTTTTGCAGTGTTAAATACAAACGTTAATATTTTTTTTATTAATTCGTAAAAAACTCTTAATACTAATTAACTTACAATAATTTAAATAAGGTTATTTTTTAATAAGAACTTTGCTCTAATTTTCAAAACATTTAGTTTTAATAAATTCTTAATTTCACTTGTTTGAATAATTGAAGGCGTTTATATAGAGTATATGCAGGATACATGTTTTGTTTTATTTTAAAAGTCATAACTAGGGCATTCAATTTTAACCTTTCGGAAACACTTAACCATCGTAATTTAAAAAGATTCTCATGGCTCTGTTTTGGAGTATTTAAAGTTTGTTTTGAGATTCAAGGGGACACATACATAAATATGATCGATTAACAATAATTAAAATGCGTAGAAACAAAAGTATTATATATATATTATATATTATAACTGTCTTTTCTCTCAGGGTTCGAATGTAAACAACATTTAGGTAAATATGCCTACGTAAAAGCTTTTTCTTTGCGCGTATAATGTACGTGTATGTCGTAACTCTTTTATTGGTCAAATTCAAAGTATCCCTGTGGAAAATCACATTACAGATGGGGTTTATGCTATGCATGTACGCTAGAAGGATTTCTTTCATATTTTAAATGAAGTACATACTTCTGATGAGAATAACCAAAGAAGGTGCTTAGCTGAACTGACTTAATTGTGAACAGATCTACAAATATTCACTGCAATCTGATCCTGCCTTTCTTTTTTGAATATGAATAATATTCAATACAAGCAAACACTGTAATCGTATGAGTGCGGAAAACACATTTTTACTGGTGGTGGCTTTACCCTAAATACCATATGTATGTTCGTTAGGAACTGTGCCTTATACCTATTCCTATACTACTTTCTTAGTTGTATGTTCATTTAAAGGATGAAGATTCCCGCAATATTTCCTTTAACACTTCGTCAAGATTTGAGGTATTGTTGGGCAGAAGTGCAGAATTTCGGGGTATAAAATCGAGTCAGCTTAATGCATATTTCAGCTCTTTAATGATTCCGGCAGCTGCAACTCGTGAGTCGTCACTTAAGAAGATAAAGCCCATCTCAATCGACTTATCGCGATTATATGGGTTCTGTAATACTACTAAAATTGTATTTGGCCCGGGTAAGACAGAAGTATATAAAAGTTTGTGTACTGATATTATCTGAAAAGAAAAGAGAGACGAGGTAGTAATCACCATAGTTGCTCAAGTTAAACTGTCAACTGAAATGATATGGTACTCGCTAAAGCAATAATCCACCCGTGGTATTTCGACAGTGGCCGAGGCTTAGATCTTGGAGGTCCCAACCAACATACTATCAAACTACTCCCCTTTCTCCCCCGTTTTATGCGCTTGCCACAGAGTAGTTAGATCTTCCAATTCAGAGGACTCCTGCGCCTTTTTCTTTCAACATGTCTGATAGATTGGGCTATTAAAGATGTGAAGAAGATATGAAATAATTGCATGGCGCAAAGAGCTTGTTCACATTGGAGCGAGCAGAAAGATTGTCCGAAAGACAGGGAACGCTTTTTATTGAAGTGGGAAGAAGAAGGATTACTTCCACCGAAAATCCATTTCTAAAGTGGATTTTCGGCTGAAGCACGTCGTTTTTTTCCATATCGTTCCATTTCTGATATATTTTTTCATTTTAATTTTGATCGCTAATGAGCAAGGAAGTGTGAGTAATAGGAAAAAAGGTATGTTTCAGGCCAACTGCTCAAATTTAAAAATTAAAAATGCTCCGATTCAAGTGTTCCACTTGTCAAAAAGTTTCTCAACCGCATGAAAATGTGAACATGACGTCCATGGTGAGGACTTTCATCCCCTCGCGGATGTAAACGGGCACAAAAAGATCGCAAGTGTAGTAGAAAGTGAAAATAATCGGAGCCACACTCCTTCAACGGCAACGGTAATGAGAAACAGATGGGCGGCAGTGAAACCCACTGAAAACTATCAGTCTCTCGTAACTAGAACTGCCCAATTTTCTTCCATCTGAACGAGGTCTAGAGGAATAAAGACGTCTCCTGACATTCCCTCGATCGAGGTCTTTTTCCGTGTACAATACCCAGCCCAGATGTAACCGGCTTTGCAATCAAAAAAGGCTGCAATTCTAGTGGGCGGAGATAGGATCAAGCGGATGAAGTTATTTGCAAAAAAAAAACAGCCGAAAAATCCCCACTTCCCTGGGCAACTCAAAGACAAAGGATTTGTTGATGCATCTTCATGTGTTTTTGAGGCGGCCTGAATTTGCAGATTATAACGTTTGTGTACTCTGAGATTTTAACTGTGGTGATATAATTGGTCGCAAATTAATGACTCTAAATTAAGTCCATATTCTTTATGTTCACAATTAATTCATTAAAGTCTTTAAATTTAAATTAAATTAATTACGTTGTTAAATCGGTGTATAGATTATTAGATGAAATCTAAACCTCTGACGATTTATTTGTATCTGTTGTACCTACAGTGTCATCCTTTTTTATCGAACTCTTTTCATCATAAAGCAATAAATATTCTCATTAATAATTATAATTACAATTACTTTGAAAAATTCAGTAATTCAATCAATTTTTACAAATTTGCGTCTTTCTCATATGAATAATTGTTTTAAAAATATTAATTGGTCAAATAAATTCGTGGGTCAAAATATGCCTGAAAAATTGTACACTTTTAAAGTGTAAGTGTATTTAATAATGTTCTTCAAGAATATGTGCTCATGATTCGTAGAAAAGTAAATTCTCATCCCGCTTGGTACAATAAAAGATTACTTAAATTAAAAAAAGACTCTTAGCATTCACATAAATTAGCAGCACATAAATTGTTCAAAGGGTTGTGCTTTTCTGATGGTTATACTCTTTTTTCACGTCTAAGAAAGGAGTTTATTTTTCTTTCCAAATTTCTGTATTGCAAATTTATTTGTTCTGATACTAGATACCAACATTTAGTATCTAACTACAGACCAGTTACTAAACATTCAGTTATTCCCACACTTTTAGATAGTCTTGCAAGGGATAAAATTTCATTAATGATTTGCCAAACTTATAAGCGGATGGATATTAATTTTTTTGCGGAGATAACAACAATAAATGACTATTTTTCGTTACAAGAATGTCTAATTCTTTCACTATGTTGTGCAAATTAAACGGCTTAATGTTAAACATAGACAAGTGTGATTACATGAGCTGTAAAGAACTCTGCATCATATTGTTTCACATTATTTATTCTTACCGCTCTAAATGTTTCTTACTTGGGATGCTATCTCTCGAATCTAGAAGAAAAATGAATGTTGATAGTGAGAATTTGCTTAGTTGTTGAATTTGTACCGTCCTAAGATGTAGACCCCTACTATTTGAAATTTCTTAAATTTTTTTAATATATATCTACAGCTCATATTTTAAGTTATGTTCAAGATACAATCTTATCGGAATTTTGAAATCTGTTGATTGTTAAATCGTAGACAAATTCTCAAATAAAGCAGTATATGATATTAAAGACCTTGGTGTAATTTTTGATAGCAAGTTAACTTTTCACTTACATATTAATTACATAGTTACCAAAGGTTCACTGCTGTACGTAGAATCAAAAGCATGCAAAAGAAGTTTTTAAAATTTGCCTTACGTCGTTTGTTTCTAATAATGTCCCTTATGTTTACCATTGTTACCGTTCTGAATGTCTCTTCCTTGGAATGCAATCTCTTGAATCGAAAAGACAAATGTATAATGTCATGTTGGTCCGAAAAACAGGGACAACGGGAATTTGCTGAGATGTTTGAATTTGTACACTCCCTCAAGAGTCCTAAAACCTAGACCCCTATTATTTGAAATGCCTCATAATACATTGTGTTGTCAACGTGAACCTATTTCTTTGTGTTTCAAAATTTCTAATATATATGTAGCTCAGAATTCGATATATTTTTGCCCAGAAATATTTTTAAAAATAAATCAATGTCTTTACTTTATTAATGAATTATTATATTAGTTTAAGTTATGTTTAAGATACAATCTTATCTGAATTTCCAAATCTGTTGGTTCCTAAATAGTAGATTGAAAAGAGCTCGGCAAATTCGTAAGCTCCACCTAACTCGGAAGAAGGTGGAAGATAGAAGGTAGAGGGGGCGGCTAAGTGCTTATAAGCACGTCACGTGAAGACTAATTAAGAGGAAGATAAAATCTAAGAAAACATAATAATTCGGATCTTGACCTCAAATATAGCAAATCAGGTAGACTGGAAGCATTTAAATAAGCTGATGACAACTACAATGAGTCGAAAGTAACTTGATTAGAACCGGCTTGCAACCAGTTCCTATTACTAAAGTTGCAAATGAGCTGAATAATACAGTACCAGGTCAATTCTTGTGGTAACGGATGAGCAACCATGAAGATAATATTCAACACTAGCCTAACACTGGTATACTTAACAAACAGTTAGCGTATACTTTATACCGGAAATTGGGCAAGATTATTACACTTGCCACGAGTTTCAGTCTGGCGTTCTTGATGTTGAAGAGCATGCAGAGTATGAATGCACATGAAATTATGCATTTTGCTTTGTGAATTATTTTTCCGTCCAAGATGCAACATACGAGTACCTATTAATACGGAATATCTTGGTAGACTGTGCTTGAAAATTTAATGGCTACAATTTAATAAACCATAAGCCATACGCCGTGAACATTTTCACTAAGGGCGCTTAATAGAATGCAACTTTCAGCGGTGTATGTAAATCTACATACATCTGCGAGCTACTAAAATAATTCACATAGCTAGATAATTTCCAATAACGTATTAGAGCAAAAACTATTCAATTGTAAATTATTTTGTAAAATTTATTTATTTATTTACATGTACATATTTTATTTGCAAAAATGAGCGACGAGGTGACACAATTGTCTAATTAATTTAAATAAATTCTTCTAGTTTACATAACAATGTAGCAAATGGCAAACGAGCTGTTTACTTTTGAAATCCTAACTAATTGGGCACTATTTCGTGAATCGAACAATCCAATATTTATTGAATGTAAATAAACTAACAAATTAAGCAGATTGATTTGCGTATATGATTACTTGTATTCAAAAATGGTATTAAACTAAAATAAAAAAAATGTTCGTCCTAAGGGTTTAATATTGGTGGACAATAAAACTTTAACCAAAAAACAAATTTAAAAGACCAGCATCAGCAAAAGTTGCTTTGATTTTCTATTAAAAACGTCTAAATAAACACATTCAATGAAAATAAATCCCTCGACAATACTTTCAAATAAAGCAGCGATTTAACAAATGCAACAAATAATCCACATCGTTGGCAGTTTGCCAAAGGTAGAATTCTATTGCAAACATACGTACATAGTCAAAGTAGTTATAAACGCGTGCATTTGTTTAGAGAGTCCGCCTTGCACACCCTACATTGTTTGCGTTTGGATTTCAATTTTACAAAACTTGCAACAACCACCCCATGGGCGTTTTATGCACACGATTCCCTTGATGATTGAACGTAGTTTTGGGCGAATGTTTGGCTTCATATTAAGAGTTTTCAAAATGGATTTACGCCACTTTGGACAAATTGTTTCAACAATGTCTGAAGACTGTACGTACAAACATTAGAGCTGTAGATTCGATGGGGGACGTGAAGATCTAAATTCTTATTATTATATTGCTCATTTCTTTGATTTACAGTCCACAGTGAAGAACCATGCTCGACACGAGTTGTCCTTACTCATATGTACCACATGTATGTACCTACCTACATATATATACATGTCTGCATCCATACATACGTGTAAATTTATGTATCTATTGTAACGATTAATACAGATTAATTATTTGTATATGTTGTTAATTTCTGTCAGTCCAATCGTATGACCTTTGCAAATTTAGGTATTCTACTGTACGGTGATTTTTCACATACGTAGCAAGTTCTGAGTCACGTATTGTCATGAAATCCATATTATACATCCATCTTTTAGGTTTTTATAGATTTTAAATATTATAAATATGTGTATAATACCTACATATGTAATTAGATTAGCGACGTATTGTCAAAGAAAGCATCGTATTAATGAATATCACTTGACTAATTGCAAAAGGTGCTACAGGCAGTACTTAACCAGATCAGAATTATTCCTTATATATCAAAAATATATGACATACATATACATATATTCAATTACAATTTGATGTGAATCAGCTTCACAATTTGAATTATCTAAAACAACACAATTTAAATTATTCATATTTCCACAGAAATTAAAATTCAAAATTAATATTTGCAGAACTCCAGAATCACATATGTATGTATGCATGTATGTTACCAGGACAAAATAAAGCCATAGCCTTATTGCATGCTTTATGCAGGACAACTATTACCTTGGACGTACATTTGAACGCAATAAAAAGCGTTTATTGGTACAAGAAGCCGTTCGCAAAAAGACAAATTCTTTATTTAAGGAGATGACCTATCTATAATATTACACTAAGGCTTTGTTTTTAGTCTATGCGAATGATATTGCACATCAGTGTTAAATAAAAATTTTCGAAAAAATCCAAAGAATCTTTAGTCATTAATAGTCAACAATAGTCATTAATAGTTTCAAAACAATTTTGGTCCATTCTACAAAAAAAAGATAAAAATCTAACATATTGATCTACATACATACATACATATTTAATACAAAGATATTACTTATATATAGATAAATATATAGATAGCTGAATTCAGTTTTGTGTTTGAGGCATTTTTCGTTTTTTTTAAATTGTTTAATTTAACAGAAAACGCAATTTAATGAATTGACTTATTGATTCTTAGGCCTTGTATACAATGCATACCTATCTATGTATGTACATATATATTTTTTTTCAACGACTCGTGTTAACAATAATAATATCAGACATCAAGTTACATATATATGTATGTACAATACATATGTACCTATTATCTATCTATTATAACAATTGCTTTTAACAACTCAAAATTGTGTTTGAACAGTTGCATATGAGAACGTGCGTACATTACTGATCTACACATCATACTCCAAACACAAAAAAAACATTCAGTAACTGTTCTCTTATACAACAATACCTGTGTACAAAACAAACAAAAAATGTTCTAGCAAATGCAGAAAACCATATTCAATCTCTTCTTAGCTTACATTCGCCTTAATAATAAAACGTTTGACTTAATACACCCATACATGCATACATATTTAACATTGGACCAATTTCTTTACACAAAAGAATCGAAAACACGCGTTTTTGTTTATCCAACTGACTTCCTTCTCCTTGACAAACCTAGCTTTGTATGTACATATCATACTTCCCATTTAATAGCTATATCTGATAATAGCTGAAGCCCCAAACACCTACAACGAAAAACAGCATCCCGCAACCGTCATCAATAACAATTAAAAAATAGTTTTTAGTTGTCATGACATATTGCAGCACAATGTACTCAAAAAAATTAATATATTTGTGTACGTATACGCATAATGTAGGAAAATTCAGGTAACGTTTTTTTTTTAACTGAACAAAGTCGACTAACAGTTCGTTAGGAGTTAAGGAATAAATGAGTATGAAAGTGTTGTGCCGAAAATATCGACGAATATTTTCTGTGCGTGCCTTGGGATACGTGTTTGTGAGATATTTGTTTGGTTTTTTCATTCTTCTAAGAGCAATATCAGGCTCCTTGCTATCTTAAAATGTTGATTTTGCAATTGTTCTACTCCTCTGTATAGTTTATTCATTGCAACCTCTACAAGTACCTATCTGTAGGTTAGAGCAAACATTTTTCCGTTTCCATTGTGGACGGAAATTATATCCGGCAAGAGGCGTTTTGTTGCTTGCGGCACAAATGGACCCACATACAATGGCAACTGATATAGTACAATATACACGTACCTTTGCACTGATCTTCTTCTCTGTCCTTCTATTCACTCCATCACAAAACGATGACATTTCTTTAGATATCTATAAGGGTATTCTTGCATATACCTACCAGCATACATATGCACATCGGTAAGTACATTTATACATATATACGAACATATATGGATGTTTTTTGCACAGACACAATGTGCGCAAATAGGGTGGCAGTGTCCTAGAAAAGATGCTACAAATGTTTGTTTGCATTTGCCTTATAAATATCTTTTCGTTAAGATGAAGCGGTACACCAAGAAACGCAATCTAATGCAATATAGCTATAGTTACTTCTGGCAAGGCTTCTTCAATATTAAATATGTATAAAGAGAAGAATGTTGCATTTATGTCTTGACGCCAAATAGCCGTTAGTCTATTTGCGAATGCTTGTCTGAAGAGACGAGCAACTGCCTAGGCATGTGAAAGGGGTATGTTAGGTACCAACACCAGAAGCAAATAAAAAACAACAGCCCGTCAAGAGCGTCATTCGAAATTCCGCTTGACTATTAAATTTGTACTTTCGTATTCGCACATATGAATCTAAATACAGTCATACATACATATGTACATATGTATCTACTTTATTTTAATTTACGAGTATTCATACCATTCTAAAACCTCTGATTTACTCTTATGTGAAACACTAACAAATTCAATTGAGCGCTATTCTTCTTATACGATCCCATTACTATGTGTTCATCGTTCCTTAAACTATGCTCTCTTACAAATTTTTTAAGTAACACAAAAAAAGGAAAACAATTGACGCATATTTTAAAGTGCTAAGCAAAATAAAATAAGAAATGTACATATGTATATTATAAAGCTAATGCACAGAAATAAAATACAAAATTCATCACATTATTAAAAGTTCAATTCAATTGCATAAAGGCAATTTCACTTTGATAAGCAGGCCAATGAAGGAGTTAACATGATAAGTAAAGGATAAGTAAAAGTGAAATTTAAAAAAAATTATAACTGCATATACAAGCGTACTAAGTCTCTCACCAAAGTCAAGTCTCAAATTAAGTACATATTAAAAAAAAAACTGTAAAAAATTAAAAAAAAAATCTCAAACAAAAGATTTTATGTTTACAAATGCTCCTGATACAAACACACACATAACAAAAGTCGTGAACTATACTACTGATTGTTGTACTTTATAGGTTTCCTTTCAAATAAAATCTTTTTCTGTTTACAAAAGGAAAATCCAAAAAAACTGTTGCTACCAAAATGATCATTCACAACAATCATCCCGAAAATTTCTAAAGGGAAGTCCCGATACCAATTTATAGGTATTTAACCTATGTATGTGCGCCTTTACCATTGACACTTATTTTTAGGTTTGAACGGACAGCCTGCTGTGTACTGCGTTCAATTAATGTTTGAAATTATATTACACGCCTTTTCTTAAGGCTTCAATACAAAAGTGATTACAAACTCTTATTGATGTTGCCAGCAGGGGGCTCAACAACTATCTTTGAATGAATCTTGCTTCTCTCTATTATAAGGATAAATTTATTGTCTACTTAAATTGTTAGATAGATAATTTTGCGATATGAGTGAGCGTGAAATTCATTATATCTAAAATTTCATTCAAGTTTAATATTTAATAATGCATGTACGCATTTAAAACACACATATAGTTATTCAGTTGCAAATACTACTTATTCCATATTATCAAATAAAACCACATTCATAAAGAAAATAAATTGATATACGTATTATCCATAAAAACTTCACTTAACATTTTAGATTTGTATAATTTTTATGGTTAATATGTATTTATTAAAAAAAAACACTTACTTAAATACTTAAGCGCTAATCTGATATTAATTAAAAGACAACAATGTGCATGAAATTTAGTTAAGTAGTTTACTTAACTTAAAAAAAACTTAAAATTTAAATTTAAAATTATACATAGATGCATGTACAGTTTTATTTAAACTTACTGATCCCACGAGAGCTCTCTAAGCTGGTCGTAATACATAAACTTTGTCTTTCTTTCTAACCTAACTTAATTAACACAATATATTGTACATTCACTGTTTAATTACTTTATTATTATTACGAAAATAATTATAGTACATATAAAAACGTAATGAATAAATTTGTCTTATATTATTATTATATTGAAAAAAAAACATTAAATGAAATGGTTTTAAGCCGATTTGAGCGCATAAAACAATTTGTCTCGAAAGAGTAATACCTGCTTCTACAACCTGAATCATGACATCTGGTATAATTTCATTTTAAGGTACATTTTTGATCGACGAAACTTGTAATATATTAGCTTATAAAAGTAGCGTTTTCACATGCGGCATATTATCCATAAAAAATCAGCCCATCATTTGCTTTAGCATTTAATAAAACTTCTTGAAATTTAAAATACGATAATAGCATATAAGGAGTGTGTACGAGTATTGTTTTGGAATAGAGCAATATAATTCAACAGAAGTATTATGCGCCAGATTTTGAATCATCAATTTACCTTTAAAAAACATGTTTGGCGTGTGCATAAAATGCTTTAAGAAACCTAATTTTACTCCATTTGTTGTGCTTGAAAACCTTTAAAAATATCGAATTGAATTATGTAGCTACTTTATATTTATTAAAGCTCAATATCTACGATATTTACCACTATTTATCTATTGTCATTATTACGGTTACAAATTGATTTTTTTAATATTCAGCCCGAATCTATATCCTGGTTTAAATAACCACAAAGTGTTTGCCTTTTCCTCTGCATTCAAAAAATATTGCTTACAAAAGATTTAAGTTGTTCATAATTGCGTAGAAGAAAAAATGTTGCATTATGATATATGAAGCGTCTCCATCAAGTCAAATGCCAAGCAGCGGGATGAATCAGCTTTAGCTGTTAATTACGATGCTACTACGCATAAAACCAATACACAAAATTTACCTACTGAAAATTGCAAAATTTGGAATATACCATATATGTAAGTCGACTTAAAGGAGCGGCCAGAAAAGCTACGCTATTGGATAGCACCAATTGTTCAATTTCTTCAAATGCTCTAATTAAAAATGAAAGGTAATATTGTTAAACAGAATGTTAAATTTTTTTTAATAAAGCTAAAAATCCAAAGCTCTCAGCATTGAGTTACAGGTGGAGTTTCTACCAATTATCTTATTACTTAGTCTTTCAAAATCATATAGGAACTTTATCACTAAGATTGAATCTCGCGAACATTTTCCGTGTATTGAAAATTTGAAAGATATTGTTTTAGAAAAAGATTAACAAACCTTTATTATTCTTTAACATGTATACCCGATTTAAAAATTAATTTTCTTTCTATGAATAAAGCAACGAGTGTATAACACAACAGTATTATTCTTAAATCAAGGTGGGAACATAATTTATCACCAACAAATTAACTTCAATCAAGGTGACATTTTTACATATGTATATGTATGCTTTCACAGGCTGACATTAAAAAAGCAAAACTGGCTCGCCAGCAGAAGGTGGAGGTCAAACGTTCACCTGTTAGGTTTTGAACACCAGCCGCGACATCCCAAATTTCCTATGCCCATTTGGCGTCAGGTAGGGGGGCTACGGCACAGCAAGCGACTGTTGCTTCTCCGGCGCTAATGCCGAGAACAACGGAAGCTGCACCTAACATACTGGCCATCTTGGCCAGGTTCACTTCCCCATACCGTTGCGTACACAGGCGATTTGATAGCGTTAAGAACAGGTCCAAAAATCGAGGTCATTAATACTGTCTTGCAGAGTGACTTCGATAAGATAGACGATTTTGCGAAGATTGGAAGTTGAAAATCAACTTTCATAAGTCGGAAACCATTTTCTTTAGGACGCCGTTGTCTGCAGCCTCTAGGGATACCAGAAAAAATTGGCGTGAGTTCTAGATCATTGGATAACACGGATAGCCTCTTGCCTGTCGAAATGTGGTCAGATACCTTGGGATCTAGATGCTGCTCTGGCCAGAGCTAAAGGTGCTTTTGCCCTTACAAAGATACTGTTATATAGCAGCCAACTCGATGCGAGGGTAAAGGTAATCTGCTACATGGTCCTTATCATGCATATGCTGGTATTTGGGTATCCTGTGTGGTTCAATGTACGAGCAATCTTAGTGGAAAAGATTCGGGTGTTTGAGGGGGCCTGCTTTAGGGCTTGCCTTCGCTTGTACAGAACACCAGAGTCGGAGTACAGAAAATTGTATCCTAATGAGGTCCTTTACAACAGGGCGAACTAAATACGGACATCTAGGGATAGGCGACTCAACTAAAACCGCACGCGGCAGTGTGTATCGTCTCAGGTTCAGAAGGGCGGTGGGGAATTGCGATAAGAGGGATGTTGTTCGACAGCACCAGCATTTCTGGTGGTTGAATGATGGAGAAGATGTTTCGTCGTCGTTTCCGTCAATTACGGATCAACCTCACTAATGAGGCAGAGCTGATCAATCTATTTGCTCTGTAAATAGCGATGGCCAGCTTACATAGGTTTAGGTTAGCTTTTAATAAATATGTATATATATGTTTTAGTATATACAAAGGTATATACTAATTCATATATATATATTATTATGTATAATGTCTATGTGTGTGTATGTGTGAATTATGTATGTAGGTTAGATAGACTAAGGATTATTTTAAGTTAGATATTAAGTTTTTATAAAAAAATTATGTCCATATGCTAATTTTTTTTCTTAGCCTTAAGTATACAAAATAAATAGTTATACGAGTAAGTAAAATGTAAATAAAGTCGAAAGACATAGATATAAGAATTTAGAGTAGCTTAAAGTGCCTGTGTGGGGCCAGTAAGTTAGTATAAGATTGTTAAGTAATTTTAAGCTAGCATTTAAGCATTTTTTGTTAGTATGTAAGTTAATGATTAATATAATAAAATGCATTTAAAACTAACTAAAACTAAACTAGTATGGAGAATAGAGTCATATTTTTCTGTACTAATGATTGAAATAAAAATGTTGCGGCTTAGCACCAAATATAACTTATATTTGAATGGACACAACTTATATAATTTATGTGCTTAAAACAAGATAGGTCGCTGTGTAAAATCAAACAAAATAGCTGAATCTGAAATAAAATGTGGAATTTCTTTAAAAGGAAAAATATCCGTTTTGCTGTTTACGACATCATAGCAGGGATATGAATTATTTAGTATAGTCTATAAGTGTAAATTACTTGTGCCCCAATAACAAATCATTCCGTTAAAAGAGCGACATATATTTCGGTTTTTGTTTGTGACTATTCTTCCATAATTTTTGTATATTTCTTCAATAAATAGAATTTCAAAAATACAATATCAAAAATAAGAAATTCTGAAAAAAAAACTGGTGGAATACATACGTATGTACGAGTATGTATGTATATATAAGAACTTTATGGAGTGATAATGGGAAGAATATGTGGTTAATTAATTCCAAAACTAGCAAAGCGCGGAAAAAAACACCAATTGACGTCAACTTATATTGCCACCCAAAATGGATACTGAAAGAGCAAATGTAAAATAGGTAAAAATGAAAAGTTGATGATTATATCGGGACTTAAGCTATGTTTTTCGGCTAGCTGCTTAAACATTTATGCAACACACCAAGCAACCTGTTACAAGAACACATACCTTTTGAGGAATGGAAAAGCACTAAGCCGAATTACGTGCGCACAAATTTTTGAGATAATTAAAGCTAGGTTACATGAAACTTACTACACAATACATACAGTGTATTATGAATAGATATATTGATACATCTAAAAATTATCGTTTATATGAACGTAATAATAATTTATAAGTCGTCGTGTTAAACTTACAGAAAATCTTTTAACAATGTGTGTTACATATTCCAACTAAATTTATTTTAAATACCTACTCGTAGACAATGAAATATCTAGAGGAATCGATTTTGATGCATGCATAGATGATAATGTACCTTTTAAAGATGATGTTGTTGTGCGTATAGAAAATGTTGATGGCTGCTAGCATGAGAACTATATTGAAGATTGCGAAAAATATGAAAACATTTCAAACTTTCGAAAAATCTGGTTTGGAAACTGATGGAAAACCAAGCATTATGCTTTCACAGCTCCCAATAGAATCGATGAACATTTATACCAACTTGTTCAATAATCCAATGAATAATGCGAATTGGAAGATAGCGAGAGTGCATTCTATTCTCAAAAGGAATGAAGATACGCGAAGTATTCGAAAAGATGATGAATGGATTCCTGACTTAGTGGCTTAAGTATGAGACCGCGTTTAAAATAGTGTCTGATATTTAATAGAACTCAGACTTGGAGAACTTGGAGAAGCCCTCGACGCTCTATTAGATCCTAAAAGGCATTAGTTTAGTAAGATCATCATACGTCAGGTGTGGGCACGCAATTACTCGATAAGGATTCGCTAACATTGATACCATATATGATGATGATATAATTTTTATTTTAAAAAATGAGAAGAACAACAAGTATTTAAAAAAAATTAATTAATTAATTTCAAATGAACAAGCGTGAATTTGTGTGTAAGTACGACATTGGATCCAGTAACTAATTGGAATTCTGAAATTCAAAACTCGGCCGGACATCGCATACTCCGTTATTAACTTATCGCAGTACAAGACGAACCTATATCAGAAACATTGTGTAGCGCTGAAACACAAACTTAAGTAAAGGGTCCTCCATCTAACGTTTTTTTTAAACTAGTGCTTTATTTCGTGAATGGTAACACATAGCTCATGTCTGATTTGACAGATAATTAGTTTTATCCTTCCGCTAAACGAATATGGTTGTGTATTCGCTTGAACAATGCTGGGAAATATTGCCTGCGATCGACTTAGAGAAGATGCCGATTTTTCCAAAAAAATCATCTTTTCAGATGAAGCTCATTTTGATCTTGGCGGGTATGTTAACAAGCAAAATTGTCGCATTTTAGGTACAGAAAACCCGCACGCATATATTGAAAAGCCGATACACCCAAAATGAGTCACTGTTTGGTGCGGATTTTGGTCCAGAGGCATAATTGGGCCATTTTACTTCGAAAATGGGCAAGTAGTGGCCGTTACAGTCAATGGCGATCGTTATCGGGCCATGTTGAACGAATTTTTGTTCACAAAAATTGAAGAGGAGGATATTGGCAACATTTGGTTTCCACAGAACGGCGCTACGTGCCACACAGCCGAAGTTACACTCGATGTTTTGCGCCCTGTTTTTGAAGATCGCATTATCAGCCGCAGAGCTGATGTCGTTTGGCCACCTCGGAGCTGCGATTTGACACCGTTGGACTATTATTTGTTGGGTGCCGTAAAAGATAAGTGTTACGCTGACAAGTCAGAGACAATTGACGCTTTAAAGGACAATATTCGTGAAGCCATTGGTGAAATACAGCTGCACACAATCGATAATGTGCTTAAAAATTGGACCGATCGTGTAGGCTACTGCATGGCCAGCCGAGGCAGCCATTTGAATGAAATTATTTTTCATTATTAACCGGAAGGATAAAACTAATTATCTGTCAAATCTGACATGAGCTAAGTGTTACCATTCACAAAATAAGCACTAGTTGAAAAAAAAACGTTAGATGGCGGACCCTTTATTTAAGTACCACAAATAATTTAAAGCATTTCTACATGTTGAGCGAATTGATACATGTTAATTGTATATTATTATAATTTTACCAAACTCACTTTCTAAATTTTAAGTGTAAAATAAAATTTTATGATAAAACAGAAACATACTCGTATACTTTGGATCATTTCCAAGCATCATATTTAATTCTACCTAGCAAAACAATTTTTTATTTTTCTATATTATAAATTCCTCTTGCATTCTGTTTTTTTTTTCCATAACTCCTAATTATCGTTTCTTTGGAATTGTTCATTTAAAGTTAGAAAGAATGTTTAATAATACACTAAAACACTAATGATAGATAAACATGCTAGAAAATAAACTACAATAGAAGAAAAAAATATGTATAAATATGTTAATATATAGCTTGTTTGGTAGTATGCATAGAATATTTGGCCAGTTCTTTAGCAAGTAGGTAACAACAATTTCCAATAAAATTAACAAAGAAAAAAAGCTAATTAAAATATCTCTGGCGGCTTCTTTTTGATATCCAGAAAATGCTTTATATAATAAGCTCGTTAAAATTCACAAAGTGTACATTTCACTTGTATTTTCTTTTTCTTTATTTTTTCAGAAAAAAAAATAGTTTTCGTAGGCTCATCAACTCTTCAACTTTGTTATTCTGTTCTTGAATTTGGCATGGGTAATGAATGAGATGGAACCTGGTTCTTCCATTAAGCGAACATCATTAGGCGCCTCGTTTTCTCCTACTCATTTATTAAAAAAGTACTTGGTAGCAGTGAAACGGAAGTGCTTTTTAATGATGTTCACGTTGCCACGTTTAAATCACTCCTTTCATCTTTGTCGTAGTCTGAAATCTACCAGTTCTGAATAACTCTTCCAAAGGTTTAATAATCCTAACACATTCCAACACACCCGATTGCAATCTCATGTACGAGTAGACATATATGTACATGCATAAGTTTGCATTTATATATATATATGGTATATATATGTATATGAATATGTTAAAGCTACTGTTTCTAAACATTTCTGGATGAAATTATTTCAAAATAATTGCAAATGAGTATTATTATATGTATGATATATAACACAAGTACCCGTATATGTTTCATTCTTTCTTAACCACATAAACATGTAACGCATATCTAAACAGTGAAGTTTTCGCCTCATTTAAGAAATCCCAGTCTTATTATAAATGGATACCAGTAGTTTCGTGTATGGTTAAAAAAAATATATATTCGGTCTCTGTATGACTGAGGCTTAAGCCATTATTTATAACCGTCATCATCAAATTATAAATAGATCTTCGAAGGGTTCTCACGTCTCTAGTTCATGCGAAAAGAGAAGTAATTCCGGACTCGTCGATATGCTGCTTTAATACTAAATCGAAAATCAACGGATTTTGGACACTATTCTGGTAAGACTTAAAATTATGACTTAAAAAGCCAAAGCTCAAGATTAAAGATAATTATGAAGATGTAATATTTAATTGATTTTAATTTGGTGGGGGCTACCGCCCCATTTATTTCACTAATGCAAACTTAAACTAACTTAAAAACTAGGACTTAACAACTAACAAGAGTTAAGAGTTAAGAAGTAAGGGAATAATGGAGGAGATCAAGTTTAAGACGAGAAGTGCTGAGGTTAAAATCAAAAAGGGGGAGGTTTGAGTTGAACTTACGGAGCATGCGGGAGAGTGGT
Organism: Volucella bombylans; assembly: GCA_949129095.1. Lineage (NCBI taxonomy): Eukaryota > Metazoa > Arthropoda > Insecta > Diptera > Syrphidae > Volucella > Volucella bombylans. The sequence continues at coordinate 250,866 of OX422140.1, read as the reverse complement.
TCGTTAGAGCCATAAGAGGTGCGGTGGGTTGGGATATAGAAGATAAGATAAGACGAGGGCAGCGTAAACTACGAGAGTTGGTGTTGAAGGAAATAGAATTGTAAAGGGAAGCGCAGTCCACAGCACCAGAGAGCAGTCGATGAATGAAGAGAATGTCAGCTACGTCTCCGTTGAATGTTCTCGATTCGGGATATATGTATTCGCTGCAAGGGGGACCACACTTGGCTGGCATATTCGAACAGGGGCCGGACAAGGTTAATGTAAAGTGATCTTGTCACATAAGGGTTGCAAAATTCTTTAGACCAACGTTTGATAAAACTGAGCGATGAGTTGGCATTAAGGATTATCTCATCAATATGCGAACGGAAGTTTAAATCTCTATCGTATAAAATTTCACGCTAGCGAAGGGATTTAACCTGGGGTACAGGTTGGTCATGCAGAAAATAAAGTCGAGAGGGGGATTGATTGGACTTACGAGACAAAGTCATAGATTGGCATTTGGAGACATTGAGCTCTAAGCAATTTTTTAGACACCAGGTGGAAAACCTATCAAGGAGAATAGAGTCTTGGGGTGAAGAAATAGTTTTGGAGAACTTAGTGTCATCGGCGTAAATGGATACGGAGCAGTGTTTGATAATCTTCTCAAGATCATTTATAGTTAAAATGGAAAAGAGGGGACCTACGTGGCTGCATTGTGGGACACCAGTAGTGGCTAAAAACGAGGCTGGGAAAGCTGACCTAAAGCGAACGCTATAGTAAAGGTTGTCCAGAAGATATCCAGATAAGACCAGATAAGACCTACACGGCTGCCTTGTGGGACACCAGAAGTGGTTAAAAACGGGGTTGGGAAAGCTGACCTAAAGCGAACGCTATAGTAACGGTTGTCCAGATAAGAAGATATCCATTTTAACAATATGGGGTAAAAACAGAGGGAAGGTAATTTGAAAAGGATCAGTTGATGTGATATTTTATCGAAGGCCTTAGCGAAATCTGTAGCAATAACATCGATTTCGTTGCTATCTTCTAGGGCTGATAGCGCAAAGGATACGAATTCAACTAAGTTTGTAGTAGTTGATCTACCTTTTAGAAATCCATGCTGACTGGGTTATATAAGTGACTTTTCCTGAAAGCTTAAGACTTCATATAAAAAACTTTCGAACATTTTAGGTATGTGAGAAAGCTTAGCTATGAGACGGTAGTTGGCTACTTCATTCTTTGATCTCTTTTTGTGAGCCGGAGTTGTGAAAGAGGTCTTCCAAACGTGGGGGAATTCCTCTTGTGTGAGGGACAGATGAAATAGGAAAGAAAGTGGGTGCGAAAGATTGGAGGCACAATTTTTGTGAAATATTCCTGGATGCCCATCTGGACCGGGTAAAAATTCATCATTGAGATTTTGTAACTTTACTTCGATAAGGGTGGGATCAAAAGGTTGAGAGAGAGATGGGAAGGTACTTTAAATATATGGGGTCGGGTACGAAGAGGTTGTCTGCAAATGAGTATTTAAAAAAGTTTGCAAAATAATTGGCAATAATATGTGGGTTGGTTGATGAAATATTATCGAACGAGAGAGAGGGGGGTATAACCATTTGATTTTCCTTTGTAGTTAACGAATTGATAAAATGTCTTAAGATCGTTGAATGGTCTGCGCTGTGTCGAGAAAGCGCTGATAGAGGCAGTTATAGGGCAGGTAGTTAGAGTAGTTATAATAAGAATTGGTGCGAAGAAAAGCTGTCCATAATTTTTTTCTTTTATTATGTAAAGCGCGAAGTCTTCTGTTGTACAATGGAGGGGAAATGGATGATGCTTTATGCCGTGAAAAGGGGACGTAGAGAGAAATGGAATTAAATATTTCACTGTAGGAAATGGTGACAGCTTCAGATAAGGATAGGTTAGTAAAATCAAAAGAAGATTTGCTAAGATAGGTATTGATTTTGCGAAAATTAGCTTTATGAAAGTTGTAAGAAGAGATGGTAGTTGAAGAAGTGGGTTGGGATGGAGAGTTATGGGAAAATAAGAGAAGAACCCCCTCGAAAGTTGTCGACAGTTGCGTACCGATTGAGTTAGGGACGTCACTTACTTGGCACAGGCTTGAGTCAGTTATGTTATCAATGAAAAGACATTCCTTGGATGAACTTAGGTCAATTAGTTGATCAATTGCTTTAATAGCAAGGATGTAAGATTCGATAGGTTGAGCTGGAAGAATGTAGCAACACATAACGTAAGTTTAACAGAAGAAGAGATGGGGATGAGAAAAAAGTGGAGTTTATTGTGAATAGCAAGTAAAACACCTCAACATGGAGAATCACCTTTAGGGATGGTAGGATCATTAAATATAGGGAGAGAGTGATCGTCATCACGGAAAACATTATACAATGATGGGAATAGCTCCTGGCTCTTTCTGGCGGGGATCAGATTGGTTTCTGTAAGAACATAGACGTCGAAAGAGAGATGCAGGCAAAGAAGGCAAGTTAGGAACGAAAAAATTTGTCATGGTCAGCTCGGCTGAGCTGAAGGTGAGAAACTCTTTTAGAGTGTACATAGTTGCAGAAAGTAGCGAGGACATTCGCAACCTTTTGGGGAGGTGTGTCGAAGATTTCGTGATACCTGTTGTAAAGTTTCCTGAGCAGTGAAGGCAGCAGGATGGATGAAAGAGAGGCACTTGGTGCTTTTGTGGAGATACTTGAAGGATGTGGATGCCATTTCGCATCCACATCCTTCAAGTGGAGATTTATAATTAGTTTTTATTGGTTGGTTGATCCGTCCATTTGGAGACCCGCATCTTTCCGAGGTTGAGATTGGTGTTGGATGGGTGAACAAATAACTATTCATATTTAGCCGGTAAATTAATATTGAAATTTTGTGGTGAGTGTAGTAGTGTGCATTCAAAGTGAATTTCAAAGTCTTCCCCAGTCGTTCGCAAATCTCTGGTGAGAATAGACGTCTTTCGTCTTTCGGCTTTTCGTAAAGAAAAAAAAACAAAACAAAAAATCGGTTTATAAATATAAACAGTTAAAATTCCGTAAATTGACTCGGTAGCCCAGCGGTTAGCGGCGCCAGTCAACAAATCGTGGGACACGAGTTCGAATCCCGAGTGAAGTTTGGAACTTTTTTTTTTTTTCCTCCTCAAATTGTGAAAACATATAAACCATCAGGCAATAAGAAGGAAAAACAACAAAAATCACGTGATGGATGGTGGAGAGCGCCCCGCTCTTCCCATAACCGTGGCGAAAGCCAGTAAAAGGAGGAAGAGGTTGAATACCCCTGATAATCTGTCAAAGAAAAAAATAAGTGCTGTTTAAACAGCCGAAGAAGATAAAGAGGAGGGGGGCTCCAACAGCTTCGCTTCTCTGGCGTCATCTGAGTCGGAAGACGAAGATGACGAAATTAACCACATAAAAAGCAGCATACATAAGCTGGAGCAAAAAGTGCTTGCTATTAAGCAAAAGCAAACTGCGCGCAGACAAAGGGAGCAATCAGAAGTAGAGAGCTCCCTAAAACAACAACAACAAGAGCAGAAACAGCAACTGCAGCAACAACAAAACCATCAGCAGCCGAAGCGAAAACTGCAGCAAAAGCAAAAGCAGCAAAAGCAACAGCAGCAGCAGCGGCAAGAACACCAACAACAACAACAACAAAAACAACAACAGCAGCAGAAGAAGAAGAAGAAAGAGAAGGTGCCTCCGATCAACACCTACAAACTGGAGGTAAATGCAACCAAGGACCTATGTAAGTTGGTCATTGGTAATAATTTTAATATAAAGAGATTGGGGAACGATCGCCATGCCATTCACTGTAATACAGTGGAGGGCTACGCGAAAGTGAAAGAGCTCCTAAAAGAAACGACGACGGAGGAGATCCTGGCACTGCTCAAAGAGAAGGAGTGCGAAGGCGGGAGAAACGGAGTCTGCCGTTCTTCCTGGTGCAGCTCAGTCCCGAAAGCCGTCTGGATAGTCTAAGGAGTATCAATGTCCTAGACTACCAGGTGGTTCACTGGGAAAAACTAAAAAGGAGCGAAGGCGTTATACAATGCGTTCGCTACCAGAGGTTCGGGCACGCCGCTTCGAACTGCCAAATGCAGCCTCGATGCGTGAAGTGCGCTAAGAACCACAGTTCCGAGGAGTGTGCTCTGGGTGTTGACGAAGCATCCGATAGATCGAAGCTCTCGTGCGTGTTATGTGGAAACGTTGGACACACCGCAAACTATCGGGGTTGTCCTAAGTTCGCTGACATTAAGAAAGCAAAACTGGCTCGGCAGTAGAAGGTGGAGGTCAAACGTACACCTCTAAGATTTCAAACACCAACCGTCACGTCCCAAATTTCCTACGCCCAAATGGCGTCAGGTAGGGGGGCTACGGTACAGCAAGCGACTGTTGCTTCTCCGGCGCCAATGCCGAGAACAACGCAATCCAAGGGCAGATGGCTCAGCTGCAATAGCAGGTGCAAGAACAGGCCAAGCGGGTGGACCAGATTTACGCGCTGCTGTCGGGCCTAACGCAACACATGTCGTAATGGTACGCACATGGTGGAGCAAACTTTGAAGGTCCTTGCGGTGAATGTTAATTGTTTAAATTGTTACAAGACCAAACTCCTGATGTGCTTTTCGCTAGCGAAACCAAGCTAACCAATAATCACAAACGGGAGTACAATAATTATATTGTTAGAAGAAGGAACCGGCCCAGATCCAAACGTGGAGGTGGTGTCGCGATCTTCATTAAAGAAGGTATAAAATTTCACAAAGTGTACAAGGGAGTGTTGCGCGGGTTCCAGGTGTTGGAGGCAGTTGTCATTTACACTCCGCTCCGCAGTGGAAAGCGGCTGTACTTGGCCTCTGTTTATGCACCTGACGCTTCACAATCCACCCTATTCATTACAGAGCTCGACACGCTTTTTCGACTTCTGAGGCTGGAATCGGAGGAGAATTATTTTATAATCGGCGGGGATTTCAACGCTGGACACAGAGATTGGGGAAATAATTTGCCAAATACTAGAGGGAACCTACTACTCGATTGGTGGGGTCAGCACGATGTCATGTACAGACTCGGTCTTAAAGCGACTGATAGCCCGTCGCTTCCCAGAGGCGGGTCTTATTTGGATCTACTGTTGTACGACGAACGTATACGACTGACAGGTACGAATTTACAAACATTAAACTGTCTGCGCACATTCGTGTATGACAGCGACCATTGCGGTTTTAGCACCGAAATTACAGTTCCCAACGAAATTGCGGTATTGGAGGAGTTTGTCCAAAGATATTCTTACAACTACAGTAAGACTCGATGGACACACTTCTCCGCAACCTTGAACAGAGCGCTCTCCTCGAACACGCTCCACCCACCGTCCAATAGGAATTTGTCAAACGAGGAGATCGACAATTACCTAAAACAGATGGACGAGACAATTAAACAAACTATGGACACTACAATACCGCGGTATCGACGTACGACTAATGAAGACCTGTTCCGCAATCCTACTATTGACGCACTGCACCGACAGAAAAGTAAAAGTCAAGACTCAAAAACTTGTACAGACAGTTAACTGACAGACAAGATCCGGAGATTAGGACACTGAAGTCGTCGATTAAAAATGTACAAAAGTTAATAAAAGAAAATTACAGAATTGTTGTAAGCTCATATTGGAACAACAAGGTTCGGGCTGTAAACACCAGCAACCCGAACATGTTTCCGCAAATCAATAAACTATTTCGGAGAAAAAATCAAAACGACCTTCAGTGTCTTAAAATAGCCCGGACAACAGACAACGAACGGTTACTGACAATAGCAGGTATTGATCCAAATGAGACCGCTGATGATGGCGACTTTTTTGTGATCAAACCCACAGGAGCAGGTTGAGGCCATAGGAGCGACTTTCCAGGAAGTATACAAGGCCACTGATACCATTGACCTGGACAATCGCGTCTTGGTGCACGACTTCTGCATTCGAATTGAAATAGGGAACTGACGATCCGAGGGCTCTGGTTTCACCCGGCTTAGCGACGAAAATATGGCAAATAACGTCATTGCCAGAGAGGGTGGCCTACACCCGTTCATTTCCAAGGAAGGACTCCATGAGATCTTCGACACAATCAGAGTTAAGAAATCGGTGGGGACCGATGATATTCCGAATATCGTGCTTCGACATCTTCCTCTAGAAGCGGTGGACATCTACACCACCCTGTTTAATAATGCAATGAATAATGCATTATCTTTTAAGTAAGTATCTTTTATAAAAAATAAGAAAATGTCCATATGCTAAGTTTTTGTTAACAATTTTTTTTCTTAGCTTTAAGTATAGAAAATAAATATCCGTAAAGAAAATGTAAATAAGGTCGAAAGACATAGTTATAAGAATTTAGAGTAGCTTAGAGTGCCTGCGTGGGGCCAGTAAGTTAGTATAAGATTGTTAAGTAATTTTAAGCTAGCATTTAACGATTTTTTGTTAGTATGTAAGAGTTAATGATTAAGAAAATAAAATGCATATAAAACTAAAAACTAAACTCAAAGTCTTCCCCACATCTTACACTCTGTTCAAAGATTGATAGTTTGTCCGTTATCAGTTCGTTCATTGGAGTCACTGAGACACTTGATTACAAGGAGCACATGTGAGAGAGAAATACTGATAGATACACTCAAATTTTCAGAGAACTCTTTAACGAAGACCGTGTTTCTTTTATTTAAGCCGACAAAAATAGCATGGGATATTTTGCCGCAGATCCCCTTACAGGCAACAAAATCAGCATTATTGTCGTTAATGGAGCAATTGGTTAATCCACAAGAAGACTTGACGAAGACCAGGAAAACAAAAAGCAAATTGCGGAGAAAAAAATTAAAAATGCACTAAACGCACTGTCGCGAAATGAACAGACTAATAGGTCAACAATAAAAAAGGCGCGTCAGCGATAACAATTTTTGAGTGAGAAATTAGGTTATTAGATTGATTTACCTGGAATAAGCGAAATAGGAAACTCACAAATTATGGAATAATAATAAGAGGGCGACTGAATACAGTGCCCTTGTTTGAACTGAACTGTACGACGGTAGAAATCAAAGCTAGTGAGGTTAGATTTAGCCTTCCGTAGCAAATGAGAGAGAGTGCGGAAGGAAGCATCAAACACGATACGCATCTTAGTTTTCGTGCTGTCTGCCTTGTACACCGGTCGATGTGGTAAGTAAAACACTCGTTTTAATATGGTTTCACTACCTGGAGTAACAATTTCTGCAATACCATCTGAAACCAGCTGTCGAATGGCCGCATCATACTCTTCGAATTGGTGGGGATTCCTCGATAAGCGCGTAGTCAGCAATTTTAACCGTTTCAGTGTATGACCCTTATTGCTTTTCATATCGAAGTCTTGATTTTTCCACGGTAAAGTAGCTTCGTATCGCGATCCTTTTCTTGAAATGCATCGTTATGCGGTAAACAAAACTTATACTCGACGCCTCTCGTCCCGAGTTTCGGCACCATAAAGTAAAAAAATGCGTTCAGAGTGAAAAAAATGACCGGGTTGCGTTAAAAGAAAGACCGAGACTTCAAATTCAAATTACACGTTTATTCTCCGTGAGTTAAGTAGCAACTATGTAGATGACAAATCATTCCAATTTAAAAATAGAATTCATCATAAAGAGAGATAGCCATAATAGATTTTAGATAACATAGGGTAAATTAAGAAAATTACATAAATAAAGAAAGTTTCAAATAATTTTTAACAATATAAGTTAACAGCATTCCTTACTACAAATTAAAATTTACATTCCTAAAGATTCATATTACTTCAACCCATCATATCCACATTCACTGTATTCCCACTTTAGAATAGAGCCACGATCCAAGTATGTACATATTGCTGATACTGCTTCTGGATCCAACACTTCCATATCTCATTTCAAATATTTTCCCACAGTTGAGATAGGTGATAAGTTTTATTTTGCAATTTGTGTAAATTAGTTCTTAAGTGATTTTGAAACAATAAAGAAGCTTCTCCTCCTAAAAAAATAAAAATGTTTTTTTTAATGAAAAAAAAAAAATAGAAATTTACTTCATACGAATATTATAGTCGACAGCAATACAAGGCCCTTAAAATCTGATAATGTGCCCAAAGAGGAATAATAAAAAATGTAAACTCCCCATCTGATCACTTGCTCCATCAGTAAACTGAAGTACATTGAAACATTGTTTCTCAGTTTCATGTCTATTCCCACATGAAACTGAGAAACAATAGCAAAAAATTGTGTGGGGCCAGTAAGTTAGTATAAGATTGTTAAGTAATTTTAACCTAGCATTTAAGCATTATCTTGTTAGTATGTAATAGTTAGTGATTAAGAAAATAAAATGCATTTAAAACTAAAATTAAACAATAGCAAAATCGCACCGTATTTAAGGAATCGACGATGCACCGTACCGAAAAACAAACCTCAGTAATGCCATGCGCTGAGACTAGGTTTCCTTGCAGCTACGGTGTAAATTAAAATCATCACATGATGGTAAACAATTTTTCATAAAACCGTGCATATGGATCAGCTTTTAAGCGATCTGCGCTGTTTTGAGGTGCATACAAAATGTTTGAAAAAACCAGGCGAACATAAAACCGAACATAGCGGAACCATCGATCTCCCCACTGCCATCAGCTGATACAATTGGATCCGACGTTCTAGCAATCAACAACTAAATAAGATTCAAGTTAACCAAACCAAATTTTAAATCCTATTGGATTAATACGCAGTATTTGTTTCTGAAGTGGTTAGAGAGGGGCGGTAGGTATACACAAACTAAGTAAAGAAGACGATTATAGTTACAAACTAAAAGAAAACGCTTTCACAGAACTTTCTCTTCCGGTTTTACAACGGAAAGGCCTAGTCGATCTATAATACATGCATAAGTCTGTAGAAGCAACAGTGTTGTGAGGTGTGTACCTTATTTTCAAAGGATTAAAAAACAAATTTTTACAAGAATGAGTTGCCTAGTTTGCAAGGAAAAAATTGACCACGGTAATTCCACCAAAGTCACTTGTTAAAACTGTAAACGATTTTTCCACGGTCCGTGTGTTAATATGACTGCCATCAATCTCGAGTATGTGAATTTAAACAATACTTTATATCGCTGTGATACTCGTAAGTGTAATGTTTTGTGCAGAAAATCCTTACAACAACAACCTGTACCCAAACACTACACTATTAACTAAACGACAAGAATAACTTTCTACAAGTGTCTCTAAATCGCTACCCTTGAACAGTTAAATAACTCTTCAACTGTGATATGATCAAATTATCAGCTTAAAAAAATCAACAGCGAATTTTTGTGTTTGGTGTAGCAGTTAAAAGAGGAGAACAAGTTGAATACAACAACTTGTTGCAAGGTTGCTAGTTTGCATAGCAAGCCGAACTGGAGACAGCAGGATCTATTGGAGAATATTGTTGAGAATTTTATGGTGCCTGACGTTCACAACAGCAATGCAAGTGCTAAATGTCTCTCTATGTAATGATGATATTCAATCATGTTATGTTAAACAAATTAAAAAAAGTAAATATGCATCCAATTCAGTTGAATCGTACAGCGACATAATTTATGTTCATTTGTAGTATGGGGGATGTTCTCCGAACATCAACGTCATCCATTTCGGACTGTGATTAAAACCTGGTCCCCTATTTTTAAGCTGGGTTGTTGTCTTCGCTTAGTATCTGCATACGACTTGTTTCGATCCTGGGTTCTCTCAGTTATTGCCTGAGCATTTCTGATTGCAACTTCGGAATAATTTGAGGTGTGAAATTTTTATCTTGGTCTTAAATCATGAATAACGTCGTCTATTGTTCTTGGCTCTCGACCAAACAACAGGTAAGATGCTGTATATCCTGTACTTTGACATTTGGCTGTGCGGAGTCTCGATGCATATTCTATAACACGTTCCTTCTCTTTCTCCCCCTGGACAGCAACTGCCCTGAGGCTGTCGCTGAAAATCCTTTGGATCGAGTGTGGCGAGTAGTCGTTGTCTCTCGTTGTTGTTACAACTGACCTATGTGGTGGTGTTTGGATATTTAACTCGTACTTTAGCTTGGGTGTTGAAGCTAGCGGAGAGATTGGGTCTATTGTTTTGAACCAATTGAGGAAAATATTGGTCTCTCGTGTAGGGGTGCTTTCAGGCTGGAGCTTTTGCAAAGCCGAAAGTGCGTCTATCTGAACACTTTTGTGTTTTAATTGTGTATGTGAGGTGTCATAGAAATCAAATTTCTTTTCAGGTTGGTCGGCGAAATACCATAATCGTTGACTTATGTCAAGGACTATCCCGTTTTCTTCTAGGAAGTCTATGCCAATGAGTGTACGATTATCCGATGCTTTCGGTAAAGCAATAAATAGGATGGGTCTCAGGCGGTTACCGATTATGATATTAGCTTCTCCTATAAAGATTTCATGTCCGTTGATTTTGTCGTTGGCAAGAGTGACGTCAGCTTTGACCTTTGAGAATTTGATTCCGTTCTTCAACAACTGAATAAAAAGTTCTCTTCCCCCAATGCTTGTACGTGCTGCTGTGTCTAAATATGCAATGCCTGACTCACCATAAACTCCGATTGGGTTGGTTGGCAAATCGGCCCCAAGTAATGTTCTTATGCAGTTAAAGGATACGGTAGATGGTCCTTTTGGAAGTTTCTTGCAGTTAGGTCTTGTGGAACGTACTACCCCAGGGAGTTTGCATGAATAGCAGAAAATCTTGGTTTTCACAGGTTACGTGGACGTATTCTTCGTGGCGTTGTATTTTTCTTTTTTTCTACATTTATCTGTTGTATGACCCGGATGCTTACAGAAATTACATCGGTTTTTTATTGAAACAGATTCGGTTCTATGGTTTGTTATTCCATTCTTCTCTTCTATGGATAACTCAACGGCTCTAGTTTTTGAAAAGAACTCATCAAACTTCGAAAAACTGTCTCGTGGAACACCGTCGCGGATGCGGATATGTAGCAGACCGTATATCATATCGAGCATCATTTTTACACATGGTTTTGGATCTACCAGTATTGCAAGAAGTACTCGTTTTTCACACAAGAAATCGTCCGTTTTCTCGTGAGCCCTTTGCTTCCTATCAAAGATCTCCATATACATATATTCTATACGCGGGTTTGCCTGGAGCGTATGCTATACGGAGTCAAGAGATCACATCAAACCAGGTTTTGGCTTCATCTTTTACTCCTTGCCACCAGTTGCTCGTACCTTCTTCCAAGAGTAAGCAATTCTCAATAATTCTCTTGAATAAACAAAATTGTTTTTTTTATTCTAGTTAAATTGTATTGCATTTCTATTACGATCTACACAATCATGGTCATCTTGTGTATGGTTAGGATGAATAGAAGAAGATATAGGTGACTGCATTGAGAAATATTAGAGGTGGCCAAAAAAGAGCTAGACGTTTAATCCCACCCTGAATTTCTGAATAACTTCCTTCTTTTTGTTTAAATACCCCAATGTTTATTTTTAGGATTTACTCGTACTTTTTACAAAAGGAATATTAAAATATCACATAAAAAAAACAATTGAACGGAAATTAAAATATGTGATCTTGTTTTATTTTTTTTCCAATGTCTTTCATTTATAATGTACATATGTACATAATTATAACGTCAAAAATTTTGTTCGGAATAGAGCAATATATGACTCCTGAAATTGCATTACAATTCATTTCCAAAGTTTTTATTTGTACTGCTTTCCGGAGTCATAAATGTTACGACTTAAGTATTTCCAGATCTTTTCAGTTACGCTAAATACAGGGCTTCAGCATGCTTGTTAAGAATCTTAAAATAAATTAGTAGTTAAATACCCTTACTGTGCAGATTTGTGTATTCTCTTGCTTTAATTTTCCATCTCTGTATGTATCTACTGTCTGGGCGTCTTCATTTCTCGTAGCCAGTTTAACCATGTTAAAGAAGTGTTTCATTAAGCAAAAACATCCTTTGGTTGCCTTGTTGTGGCAGGATGGCTTACGAGGGGCGTTCAATATATTCTCGGTATCGATATGAAGGAAAATGCGAATTCAATTTAAATTGTTTTTATTTCTCAATATAATATCCCCTAACATCAATGCATTTGTTACATCTTGAGATAAGCTTTTTTAAACCCTCAAAAACATAAATTTCCTCTTTCTCTGCAAAATACCCATTTATTGCCGACTTGAGTTCTTCATCATCCGAAAATCTTTTTCCACGAAGACAGTTTTTCAAATCCGGAAACAGGAAATAATCACTAGGGGCAAGGTCTAGACTATAGGGTGGGTGTTGGATTTCTTCAAAACCACAATCTCGCGCAGCAGCCTTGGAAACTCGCGCCATGTGAACAGGAGCGTTGTCATGAAGAAGCAGCACACCCGCTGCGAGTTTACCCCGTCTTTTCTTTTTGCTCCCGCAAATTATGCAAAGTGGAAGCGTAGGATGTGGCGTTGATGGTTTCTCATTTTTTTTTGTACTCAATGAGCAAGATTCCCTTTGAGTCCCAAAAAACTGTGGCCATGAGCTTCCCGGCAGACGGAGTGACTTTGAACTTCTTCGGGGGGTCTGTTTCTTTTTTATGCCACTGCATGGACTCTTGTTTGCTTTCAGGGTCATAGTGGTGAACCCATGTTTCGTCCCCAGTAACAATTCGATCCATAACACCGTCCGCGTTCTCACTGCACATCTCCAAAAGCTCTCTACAGCATGCGATTCTCACTTTTTTCTGAGGCGCTGTGAGCATTCGTGGCACCCACCTTGCACTGACCTTTGAAAGGTTAAGATGGTCATGAAGAATGGTGTGAATGGTACCAATTGAAAGCTTGGTGATCTCTGCCATCATTGTCACCTTTATTCGGGCATCCTCAAGAACAAGTTTTTCGACTTCTTTGATGCTTTCTCCCGTACAAGCAGTAGCCGGGGCGCCGGAGCGGGGGTCGTCTTCAATGTTCTCTCTGCCTCTCTTGAACTCACTTGATCACTTTTGCACAGGTGATAATGAAGGTGCGGAACCCTGGTAAACAGCCACCATCTCTTCATGAATAGTTTTTTGACTTTTTCCTTGCTTAGTGAGAAATTTAATTACAGCGCGATGCTCAATTTTCACCATCATTGTCTCAGTTGCCATTATGATTCTGTTTAACTAAAACGCGAATTAATAATCACATTTATAAGAAATTTTACATGCATAGTATTACTTGATAAATAAGTCAATTTTTATATACAACTACAGCTTCATCCCATGTGTCAAATTTCCTATATGTAAAGGAGCACCTACAGAATTATACTCCAGATGTTACTAGTAATACGATAACCTACCCGTGGTCTTCTCGAAAGGAAAGACCAATAATTTGTCTTTTTGTGCCAGAACACTCTCACAATCTAAGCTTGAGCAATTTTGCAACAAACGATGAATGCCACGAATTCGTAGGTACAGCTTATTTTTTCTGTGATTCGGTACCACCACCGACGAAGGCAGTAGCTGAACTCAATAAATACTGTAATTCAAGGAAAATGGGACTTGTCATATACAGCGTTGCTTATTATGCAATGTGAGAGGCAGTCACCTCCTGTACAAGTACTTCATACTATCGTCTGATCTAGTTCAACAATCTTGGCTCTCAGCCAATAGTTGTTGAGAAAGTAAGACAACAAGTAATCGACATATCTCCATCCAACAAGTACAATTAGAAAACTAGGTACTGACTGGAATGTGCTATCGGAGACAGACCCTATGTTTGATACATTGAATTCAGCATCGGATGTGAGGTCTTGGCATTGCTGACGTGGAAATTGGCTAAATTTGGCGAACCTTAGAAACATTATATGGGCCACTCTATTTTGAATCACCTCCTTAGTGTGGTCAAGGGTTTACTGATGTTTTTGCAGTTGAGTGATCCAATTATTTCTCTTTCGGCCTCTTCTTTGAAACCCGGTTGGAACTTTTTGGACCGGATTTTACGACAGACTTCGTTGAACAATTCTAAATTTTATCAGCTTATTTCTCCACTATAGGTTTTTTAATGTGAAACTTCTACGAAAGCGCGTACTTCTTATTAAATTACGTTTTGTTACATCCACTGAAATTCGTAATATTGCCATTTCCGTCGCTGTAATTTTTCCTTCATGCTTCTCGTACAGCGCCCAACATTGCGATGTGTTCATATACGCATAACATACATACCAGAAACAAGTATCTGTATGTGCAACATCCTCATCGCAATTTTCTCGGTGGTTAACGGCAATGCCTAGGTGCTTAGACTTTTCGTATTTTGGCACATTGACTGCTTCTAAATAGATGTCAGGAGTTGAGCTATCTGCTCAATTAAACAGCACTGCAAATACTCTGTTAACTGTTATCTTCTAAAGCTTTTATAAAATTATTAAGGCTTGCCTGAAGGGATTTGCGTTTATACAAAATATACTTATGTACATGCACATATATCAGTATGCGTCGTGTGTTTGAATGTGTACACATAAATATAGCGAAGAACTACTTTTTTTCATAAAAATGAAATAATAATTAAAAAAAAAAAATAACAATAAAAAGTGTGCTTTCGTATTAACTACTCAATTTGATTTTGCTCTTATTTAATAATTACTGATAACAGGCGCAATTCATGTTGGTCCCACTATAGTCCAAAACTAGTAATAGACAGACACTTTGCTAAAGAGCAAATCACTTCATTTGGAAATTTGAATGCACCTATTACTTGCATGACATTTTGACGTCAATCAATTTGAAGTCTTGCACGGTGAAATTTTCAACTCTTCGACATCTGTTACACTTTTTTCCCCGTTTAGAAGTAGTACCCGAAACGAAGTACGTCAAGTGTTCACAGGGTGAGTCTTAAGGAGAACTTTCGTAGAAGTGCTGACTGAAGAATGTTACCCCGTCTCTACTCAAAATATTCCTGCTGGCAGTTGTGCACACTTAGATTGGGGGCGAAAGTAAGGCATGTCTCGTAAAAACACTAGAAGAACTGTTGGCATATAGTCACGTCATGCCATGTGCACACATTTGAAGTGAATTATTTACAAAATAGTACTTACGTAAAGGAAAGAGGTTTCTATATGACAGATGCTTCTATGTGTATTTTTCAGGTCAAAATACTTTACACCAAGAGATAATTGTAAAGGCACGCAAATACATACAATCAGTATGAGCCAAACGATTTCGCAAAGATTGTCACCATTGCCGCTAAAAGTATGTATGTAATTCGGATCAAACGCCTGTATGATACAGCTGTATCCAATTAATTCTTTTGTGCGTATCGCTTATTTTATCCCTAATAAACATAATTGAGAACTCCTTTTTATGACCAATTTTTTTTTTAGCAGAAATTTTGTTTACGACTACTTTTTTTGCTACTGTTTGAAAAGCATAAACTGCAGCGACAACATTTTTTTCGCATTTCTTCCTCATCACACCGAAATTTTCAAAATTTTAGAATATCTGTTTTTTTATTTTAACGTTGTACTTTGCCAGTAAATCTTTTGAAGATAATGACTTATGTTGCTTACAGAAGACTTTGAATTTTCTGTACCATTTTAACTCTTTAAATGTTTTCCATGTACATACGAGTATGTATATACAAGCAGTGCTAGAAGCGTATTCGCGCTCGACTGAAATCAGTTACAATTCAAACCCAATTTTGTTAGTTTTTAATTTCTTGTTATTTTAAAATAAAGAATATAAAACTTATATCTTCATCGAAATTTGTTGAATTCCCATTTCTGGTAAAAAAAAAAACAGATATCCCTTTATTCGCCTCCTTTTAATCCCTTATATTCTGATTCAAATCAACTTTTTGCAAGGATTTATTATTCAGTCGAATTGTGAGTTACAAGATCTTCCCCTTCATTGCAATCTTCTATACTTTGATTATTAAAATACTGACAACTGTGCATTCTTAAAGGTTATATCACTGATTTAGCAACCATGTATTATGGTCTGACGACTTAACTCAGAATACTTTGAACGGACTACAGAAAGACCACTGCCTGAGAGAGAAGTGAAAAAAGGAAGAAAGCGTATAACAAATGTACCGCGAGTATAAGTTACTTCAACTGAAACTAATAAATCTTCTAAGTGCCTTTACCGCACAAGGTGCCTGACTGAAACTTATGCTCTCTTACTAAATGGCAATCGGTAGAAGCGGTGAAATTAATTGGCGA
The DNA here is from genome assembly GCA_949129095.1 of Volucella bombylans. NCBI lineage: Eukaryota > Metazoa > Arthropoda > Insecta > Diptera > Syrphidae > Volucella > Volucella bombylans. The sequence continues at coordinate 234,724 of OX422140.1, read as the reverse complement.
ACACCTAGCATGGCGAGTATGCGAAAGAAAGGATGAGTACGTTGAACACATTATTTGGTTGAGTGATCTTTTTCGAAGAAAAAGCAGAGAAATAAATCAGGTATATTAGTTTCTAATATACGAGTATATATATGAATATACAAAATAATGTATATAATATAATAATGTGCTCTATATAATGGTACAGGCCTTATGGAAGAGCTTTTTTCAAACAAGAGTGCGTGTCGCTCAGTTACTGACACTGAAGTACCACTGGTTTCAATAAAATAATTTTTGCAGTTGTTCTTACAAAAACACCACAACACAACGCCACGTACGCGATCAGACAACACTTAGTAGGAGGCAGAATAAAAAATGGTATGGATATGAGCCATTTACATCCGCTAGATTTTCTTTCCATTTCTTTCCAGTATGTAATTTGATGAAAGGGATATTGTATCTTCGCTCCTTTTTGCAGTAGTGCTTTTGTTTTTTTGTGCTTTTAGAATGCTGTTGACGCTGACAATCACGTTGTGGATCTGTTATAGGTTTTCCTAACTCTGTTATGGACGTTGAAGTGCATAGTATACAGATTTTGTGTCAGAACATTCGTTTGCGATTTATTGCAATAGTATGATAATTACAAATCTAAACTATATGGTGTTCAATGTTTAGCGAAAAATAAAAAAAATAACTGTGAGCATAAGGCGATTAACAAATTTTATTGAATTAAGAAGACACCGAATGTATCTTCACTCGACAAAAAGCAAACGATAAGTAATATTTAATTAAAACGCTTTGCTAAAGAAAACTATTAACGTTTATATGATCCGATGTGGTATGTTAAGATTCTGTACATTGTGCTGTTAAGTTAGTGTATATAATGTGAACACATACAGTGTGTCACGACTAATGAATTAACGGATGAATGAGTTAAAAAAAGTGCCAATTACAATTTAAACTAAGTTATAAAATTGGCAAATTATTTTTGCTTTATAAACTATCATAAAAAGCGACTATTTTTCTAAAAGAAATCAAAACCAAAGGCCACAATTCACCTCCAAAGAAAAGAACCAATTCTAGGCATATTGTTCATAGTTTTTTCTTTGATAACAATTGCCGACACTTGATAAAGTACTACACAAAGTGAGGCAAAATGAATATATGTATGCACATATATCCATATAAAGCAGGACATCTCGACCTATAATTCTGAAATAAAAACTTGGTTATTCGAAGGAAATGACATAGTAATTATTTGGAGGCGAGGATATTTACGGGACATAAAAAAATATGGAGAAGAAGGCAAAAAATATATTTCACCGATGAAACATTGCTAAACGAGGGGCACAAAAGGTATGGGCAAACAGCGATCGAAACACCACTACTAGTTTTTAATTCAGGATTATCAACTGGACTCCGATTACAATCTGGAAAAGGAAAGAGGATCGGACACACATTGGAAGTTCGACAAAATTCGTTCAGGAACTACTTTTAAAAGTACATATGTAGGTTGAGAAAATCATGACACATTTTGGAGCCAATTCCGTTACAGTAATGAAGGTACCCTCTATTTCTACCAGAAAAGAAGAAATCAAAACGCGTCTTAGTAAGAAAGTATATTAACATTCGAAGAAAATATGATAGAGACAGAATTACTGGATATTGTTGTGTACAAGGAAACACTTGTTGTCCTTGCTACACAACATGCTACAATTACCACCTTACCACTGCAATCGAAGTCCTAGAAAGCTGATATGGGCTCAAGTTAAAGGATTCGTCGCAAGCCAAAACATTACTTTTAAAATGTTAATGAAAGCACTTGAGAAAGTCGACGATGAAAACTGGCTTAATTATGTACACCACGTTTAATTAAATGTTGTGCCTAAAATGTGGGATCTGGATGTTTTGGCCACAAAGAGTATTATTTTATGAGGAAAACTTAAACAGCGAATTTTATTCATATTAGCTTGTTTATTTTATTCCGCATTATAAGGTTTTATTGCACACGGTTAAAAAAAAAACTGTATCACATGCAATCTATTTATATGTTTTAAAAACAAAATATCATCAAAACCCTACGGTAACTTCTTTCAGAGATGCACCGTTGCCAATACACATATATTTCATTATAATATGGAGTGGGAGGCAAACATACTATTTTTATTGTAGAAAGTGTATTAATATCACGATTATATTAATATTATGGGTATATTTTTTTCTAAAAAGCTAGCACTGATACTGTTTGGTAAAACAGAATGTAAAAGCAAAACCAATTTAAATTCCTACCAACCTCACAGGCTTACAAAAAAACATTTATTGGCAATTAGGAATTTTGTCGTTATGTAAACACAAATTCGCTGTACCCTTCCGCAGACGCAGTATAAACAAACTCTTTAAGCAATGCACACATCTCCAATGCCACCCTCTTCGAACTTCGTTATTCTTCTGAATTATTGAGATGTTATTGTTACGCTTTGTAGTGTTATTGTAACATAATGCATGTTGGACAGATGATTCACATTCGCACGTCACTCGCACCACAGTTTTATAAAGTACCAACTTCATGTACTCTCGCTTTATAACCAGAAGTGTGTCCCTGAAACCCTGCCAATTGTGGAAGAATGAATTACATATTTGAGGGAAACACCAGCGATTGAACAATATCCATCGGAAGCGGTTTTGTTCGGCGCTGATTAGGACTAAGAAGTTTCAATCCGGCTTCAGTTCTAACAAAACATTAGGGATGATGCCGCGTAAACTCCTGCAGTCGTCGTAGTTTTCTTTATTGATGATTAAATACATAGCAAATTGTTTATGCCGTGTACAATCGAACTGAAGTGTTGTGTTGAGTTTTAGCGCTGCAATTGAAATGAATTTGATTGACATCATACAAACAGTTAACTCGATAGCCCTTGAAACGTTCTCTTAGATTATGTATAAATGTCCAACCGCAACGTACTCTTCATGTGACCAAAAAAAATTTCAACAATCATCATAAAATATGAATGTACATATGTTATATGTATATATGTATGTATGATTATATATAATATATTATTATGTGTTCATCGTGCATACAAACATATGTACATATATCTCACTGTACATTTTGGACGTACGTAGGTTCAGACAGCAGTCAACCTATTACAAGTACAATTAAGTTCCACGTTTCGTTTATTGCATAAAACACAAAATATTTTAGAACTTTTTAAGCAGCCCTATTTCATATTAAACAAAGTCTAACTGCAAATAGACATTTCTCCTTTAGCTCTCAAAGTGTTTGACAAAATAATATATACGAGTACATATCATATATAGTTTTGTACTTCTCCTAACAGGGGCTCAGCTAGGTCTAACCCTAGTTCTGCAAGCGTGGATTCATAAAAATTGCGTGATTGGAATATTTTTTGGTTTTTTTATATACGAAACAACATGCCGTTCTTTACAAAATCAAATATGGTTTTTACCGTAACCTGTATTAATGGCTAAGAAACCGTGTTAATAAATATCTTCTTATTTCAATACCTGCAAGTATGACATGATGATAGTGGGGGTGAGAGGTAAAGTCCAATATTGCACTATTCCATTATCGTACCTTCCACTCCCTTTGGAATCAATCAGAGAAAAGGAAATCGATGGGTATGGTTTTCCTTAGATGAGTATTTAAAAACGAGAAACGAGCCTTCAACCACGTAAACTCTCATGTCATTAGAAACTGTCATTTTGAATTACTGAAAAATAGTCAGCACAAGCACAGCTTAAAACGGTGTTCTATCACAATATATTTGGCTACTTTTGGGAGATGAGGTTTTAAAGACACTAGAAAATAATAACTTCAATGCAACGGCTTTAGCCAACGATTATGTCATTTTGATTCCATTGAACATAAAATGAACAAAAAATACACCCTACTCTTTCAAATTCAGCACGCTACCTTGGAGTTATTCTAAATTTCAAATTAAATCGGAAGGAAACATTGCTAATCGCATCAAAAACACATTTATGGTATATCCATTTACACATGCAAGAACGGTCAATTCTCAAACCTCACCAAAATAACGAGAATCCTGTAGCGTGATCTTACTTCTACTAGGAATAGCACGAATAAGCGGCAACGGCGACATTGCTATTAGCCATCATGATCACCATCACCATGTCAATATGCCTCCATCCTATCCAAAGGAGTGTGGATAAAATCGCCGACGTTTCTATGGTCCCATAAAGATTGCAAACCTTTAACTGGTCCTTTAGTATGGTATTAGACATTTGCTAGATACATTACGACCTAGTCATAAGTGATACCGCGTTCAAGTGTTGATGCTTGCTTGTAGAGTGATGCGGAATATTTCCCCAACGGCGCAGTCATGTTTATAGCACCACATGGACCATGTCAACCATTGAACCATCATTGAACCAAATCAAAATATGCGCGTGTGCCAAACCTCGTTTTTGCCATTCAACAGAATACAGCCAGCAACGTGTTTTGCCAAATACAGAGGAATCAAGTTCATCAACGATTTTAACTTTTGTCTGAAACACGTGCAGTGATATCGTGCCGATCTATTGCAGTTTGAGCTGGCAATACCGCAATTTTAATTTCATACCATTTTGGATTACACGTAAATGTAATGAACAAATCTGGTCGTCCGTACGCGCGCACAAAAGTCATGGCGTCTTGAATATATTCTTGCATATGACGTGGGATACCAATATATGTTGATGGAAGAATATATGAAGTACCGATGTCGTTGATATTAGTTATTCCGGCACGAGTACGATAACTTTGGCGCCAAGAATTGATAACGGTATTTTGTAGAGGAGTTAAAAACTAGCATTTTTTACTATGGGAGGGGGGGGGGTCCATCTTGTTCCGTTTGGGAGTTATGGACAATTTAAAAACAAATGATTTAAGATGGGAAAAAAATTATTGAAAAACAACGGTAACACTTACAATAAAGTACTATACAGAATATGAAAGCCCGAAACTTGTTCTTTAATATAATTTACATCAAATTATTCGTGTGAATAGTTTTTGAATAATTCACATTCAAACACAAATTCCTGGTAAAAAATTAAAAAAAAAATGTTTAACAATATTTCTCAAAATTGTGAAATAATGTGCCAAATTGGGTTTTTGTATTCAATGCGCGTATTAATTCTGAAACGAACACAAACAACCGCATGGCCTTATGTCCTCCACTTTTTGAGCAAATTAAAATTGAAATTACTACTTTAGTTTTGTTTTTTAGCATTTATGTACGTAGTCTTCCTTTGAATAAGTTAATGAGTATTATTTAAACATCTCGCAGACGCCTATATCAATAGTTTTCTTAATTAAGAGTACACGGGTGACCCGTCTCGCGGGATCAAGGGATTTCAACTCTCTTTCTGCAGGCGGCAGGTCCCGCTCACGCAACTTCGTTGCTTCGCTCGGGGTATGTGCTTTTCGTCAGGCAGGCGCCTATGTCATCAATACTTTTCATCCGCAGTACTCATCACAAAATTACAAAGTTCCCATTAATAACAAAGTTCCACTAATTCGCATTATAGAAAATTCACATGTTCCAATGTTGAAGTAAATTATTTACTTTGCGAAATATCTATGTTTGTACGTATGTAATATGTAATGCACTTGATAATGATGCAAAAATATAACCGAACAAACGTTTGGCTTTTATACCGTTATTTCTTTTTGTGATAAGGCGTATAGTTATTGATATTCACAAAGATCACTCTGTGTTCAACCGTAGTGCGAATCAAGTGATATTTTTTGTGAATAAGCAATGACGGCTAAGCATCCTCTAATCCATCCTAAACTAAATAACTTTTGTCCGTTCGGAGATTTGGTGTCGACCAACGAAAGAAGCATTGAATTTTTAGAAGAATCTGGTTTCCCACTAAAACATCCATTCCCCCACTGTGTTGCAACTTACCTATGAAGGTAGAAATGTGTAGAAATGTAAAGTTCGGTTGGATGTGGCGATGCTCAAAGAAAAGCATCAATGTCGGCTAGAGATTCGCGAGGTGCTTGCAATAATTATCGCTTTTGTTATCAAAATGCCTGTGAACACGGTTTTTGAGGTAAATTAATTAAACCTTAAGCTTCAACTTAAGGATTTTTTAAAAATATTATTACATGTATGTTATTACTTTAAAATTAGCATATAATCGCTTGGCGCCATCACGACAATAAAAGTGAGCTTAGTAAATCTACTATAATAGATACTAGATACTATATAGATACTAGAGATAGATACTATATTGTCGTGAAATAGCCTAAATAATAGCATCTCACGTCGATGTTAGCATTGGCGGTTGGCGGCGAAGGAAAAACTGTACAAATCGACGAGACCTTTCTTAGGCGAGCAAAGGCGAATATGTTGACAAGACCGATGCAACCAATACTATAAATGATCTTGAGAATCAGAACAAGCTTCTGAAAAAATCAATTTTATGCCGCAATACAACACAACACCTTCACCAATATATGGCACTATTCTTTTACCGGAAATAGTGCCTTAAAAAAAATTATAAGGACTACATGGGCTCCCAAATCACGGAATTTTTAATTGACGTAACAAAAGTCTACCCAGGTTTTGTCAAAAATTTTTCATTTTTTCCCAAAAATTTAAGTTTGAATGCGAATTATTCAAAAACTATTCACACGAATAATTTAATGTAAATTTTATATTAAAGAGCAAATTTTAGGTTTTCAAATCCTGTATAGTATTTTGTTTTAAGTGTTGCCGTTGTTTTATAATAATTTCTTTCCCATTCTAAGTAATTTTTTTCTAAAATTGCCCCTAACTCCTAAACGGGGCGAGATAGACCCCCCCCTCCCATAGTAAAAAATGCTAGTTTTTAACCCCTCTACAAAATACCGTTATCAATTCTTGGCGCCAAAGTTATCGTACTCTCCCCGTTATTCCATCTACGTTACCAACAATAGCATCACGCAAATGAATGTATTCCTCAGCTCGAAGTTTCGCTTGATTATACCTGATGTAATCGCTCGCTTTAAATTTTCGCATACATATCAACGATATATTGATGAAACAGCTGACGGCATCGGAGAATATTTTTGTCTTCATTGGCACGAATCATCAACCGATATGCGTAGAAGTTCATCGTGCTCACTTTCTTGCTGGTTTCTGCACCTGCCAAGTAAAAATATAATTAAGACAAATAGAAATTAATCGTGGATAAAAATAAAATATTAGGCAATGACATGTGTAGATTGTACCTGTAGCTGGATTTCTTTGTTTGATATTTAAATGATATCCATCTTCTTCTTCCCAAATTATCAGTGGATATTGCAAAGCTTCGTAAGAGCGATGACTGTCTTCAATGGTATGCACTGTGTTATATCTGCGTTTGATTTGTATATCTCGACGTTCAAATGCGTCGCCGACCATAACAACCGCAACTTCATTAATGGTCGGTGCATTATATCGGCCCGCGTGCTGCCCAAATGGTACTTTGTCTGCTATGATGACGATCGTATAGTTGTCGTTTTGCAGTCTGTTTGGAACGTATTGAACAACTGGACCAACTGGACCAACTGGTTGTGATTCTGTAAAAACGATTCTAAAATACCCACAATTTCTCGCTCCTCCATCTGCTCGATATGGTTGTACTGGCAGCGTGCGTTTATTTGCTGCTCCTCATCACCCATGAAGTATTTAGATTTGCAGAAATTTTGAATCGGTATTAAAGAACCAATTTGATGATACACTTGATCCTGAATCTTAAACGTTGATTGAAAATTGCGACCATCCTCATTCTGAACGATTTTTGTTGCTCCAAATGAAGTCATTTTAAAGCACGGATTGAATTTTCGAATTTTACGCAAAAACAATTTAGATTGAGATGCTGATCCAGCCAATAGTGCTTTCAATGGTTCTGGCGGCGAATTCAATGGTGCCAATACAACTATTCCAGACGCGCAGCAGAAACTGGCCGATTCACCTCTGTATTTGAGTGCATGACAGTGTTGGCATTGTTTCACATGTTTTTTTTTGATTCGGCTTTAGAAGTGCAAAAAATTATAAGTATACTTGTACTCAATACTTTTTTCCAAGTGTTCGGTAGCCGAGGTGATAAAGACCCACCCGCACAACAAATTTCGAGGTTGTGGGTTCGATTTCGAGCCTCTGCAAAAAAAATTTTTTTTTTTATTAATAGACTTAGTGAAAACACAAAGTGATAACAAAATATAAAAACAGTTCCATGAGTGGAAGTAAGCGATCCGCTATCCCAATAGCGGGATCAGCAGATGGTATGATATCGTCTGATGATCAAACCGCTAAGCCAGTCCATTCAACATCAACAACAACAACAACAGCAATAACAGACATCGGCACAAAGAGGAGAAGGACGCTGAAGTCGACTTCGACTCCGAATCTCGATAAGAACGCCATTTCAGCATCGTTAGAAATGCTGCATGGCAGAGTGAAGGAGAGGGCTGCACTAATATCGGCAAGCGCAGCAATAAAGCGAATGAGGCAAGTGTCAGACAATAACGACTGTACGCATGTACCTGACGGAGGGGAAGGACAATACATGGGAGCAGACAACTGCTTTGCATCTCTAGCTGCATCGGAGTCAGATGACGAAGAGGAAGAGGTCGAAGTCCTGTACAGTAGCATGAAACAGCTACAAAAAAAGTGCTGGCCATAAGAGCTAAGCAAGTGGCAAGGAGGGAGATGGAGAAGCAGCAACAACTCCAGCAGCAAGAAACCATAAACTCGGAGATTCCACAAAAACAACAACAGAAACAACCGATGGAAAAGCAAAAACTACAGACACCTGTACAAGAACTAGAAAGAACAAGAGCACAAACTCAACAAAAACTTAAACAGCAACAACAAAGGCCACAACAGCAGCAAAACCCGCAACATCAAAAGCAACAACGGCAACAGCAACAACAACAACATCAGCAAAAGCAACAGCAGCAGAGACAACAACAACAGCAAGAGCAGAAATCCACCAAACAGAAAGTGCCATCAATCAACACGTACAAATTGGAATTAAAGGACGCAATCGAACTATGTAAGTCGGTCATAGGTTGTAATTTTTTTATTAAAAGATTAAGTGAAGATAGGCACGCGATCCACTGCAATTCAGTGGAGCGCTACTATAAAATCAAATCGTGGGAGTCAAGCCATTTGTCACGGCTAGAGCCAAAAGGGAGAAGCGGCAACTGCCGATTTTCCTGGTCCAGCTAAGTCCCACCAGCAATCTGGATGGTCTAAGGAGTATTAAAGTCCTAGACTACCAGGTTGTATATTGGGAGAAATTAAAGAGGAGCGAAAACATTTTACAATGTGTTCGCTGCCAAAGGTTCGGGCACACCGCGTCGAACTGCGAAATGCAGCCTCGATGCGAGAAGTGCGGAAAGAACCACAAGTCCGAGGAATGCGCTCTGGGTAAGGATGGAGCGTCTGAAAAAAGCCAACTCTCTTGTGCTTTATGTAGGAACACGGGACACACCGCAAATTATCAGGGTTGTCCCAAATTCCAGTACATCAAAAGAATAAATCTGGCCCGGCAGCAGAAAGTGGAAGTAAAACGTCCACCCGTGCATTTGCAAACACCAGCCGTTACTCCCCATGTTACCTACGCCCAAATGGCGGCAGGTAGGGGAAATACGGTACAGCAAGCGAAAGTTGCTTCTCAGGCCCCAGCGCCCAGAGCACTTGAACCAGTACCTGACATGCTAGCTATCTTGCTCTCTATCCAGGGGCAGATGGCTCAGCTACAACGTCATTTAACTGAACAGACCGCTCGGGTGGAGCAGGTATATGCACTGCTGCCTGGCCTAACGCACTTTTTGCCGTAATGGGTACGTACGTGGCGGAGCAAACCCTGAAGGTCCTTGCTGTGAATGTGAATTCACTGATTAGGCTCGAACGACGAGCCGCACTATTTAAGTTGCTTAAAGACCAAGCCCCTGATGTGCTTTTGGTTAGCGAAACTAAGCTTACCAAAAGACACAAAATGAGGCACACAAGATACAAAATAGTACGGAGAAACCGACCCAACTCCATTCAGGCAGGAGGCGTTGCGATTTTCGTACAAAAAGGTATACGTTTTAAAAGAGTATACAGTCGTGTAGTAAGTAGGTTCCAGGTGCTGGAAGCATAGTGGAAAGCCGTTGTACATGGTGTCTGTCTATGCACCTAAGGCTACTCAATCCACTTTATTCATCTCAGAGCTCGAGACGCTTTTTCGATTCCTGAGGCTGGAATGGAAGACAACTATTTTATTATCGGCAGAGATTTCAACGCCAAACATAGTGATTGGGGAAATAATACACCAAATACTAGAGGGAACCTACTATTCAGATGGTGAGTTCAGCACAGTGTGATGTATCGATCCGGGCTTAAGGCGACGGATAGTCGTTTCCCAGACACGGTTCTTATTTGGATCTTCTGCTGTTCGACTCACGAATACAACTGACATGCACTAACCAACAAACTACAAACTGTCTACGCACTTTCGTGTATGACAGTGACCATTGCGGTCTCAGCACCGAAATAACTGTTCCCAACGAAATTGTGGAATTGGATGAGTTTGTTCAAAGGCATTCCTACAATTATAGTAGGGTGCGTTGGACACACTTCACCAGAACACTGACTAGAGCACTCTCCTCGAATTCGCTCTACCCACCGTTCAACAGAAATCTGTCAAACGAGGAGATTGACAGGTATCAACTATTGACGCACTGCACCGACATAAAAGTAGACTGCTGTCAAGACTAAAAACCTTGTACAGACAGTTTACTGACAGACATAACCCGGAGATTATGACGCTAAAGTCGTCGATCAAAAACCTCCAAGTATTAATAAAAGAAAATTACAGAAATTCTATAAGTTTGTATTGGAACAACAAAATTCGAGCTGTAAACACCAGCAACCCGAATATGTTCCCGCAAATAAATAAAATATTTCGGAGAAAAGAACAAAACGCCCTTTCGTGTCTTCAAATCGCCCGAACGACGGACAACGAGAACATACTTATAGCAGCAGGCATAGATCCAAATGGGGCCGTTGATGATGACAACTTCTTTGTGATCGAGGATCCGCAGGAAAAGGTAGAGGCTATACGAGCGACTTTCCAGGAAGTGTACAAGGCGAACGACATTATTGGCCCGAATCACGACCTGGAGTGTCGAGTCCTTGTGCACAATTTCTGCCTTCGAAATGAAATAGTGAATTGGCGATTCGAGAGCTCGGGTTTCACACAGTTCAGTGACGAGAATATGGCAAATAATGTCATCAACAACGATAGGGTACTACCCCCGTTCATTTTGAAGGAAGAGCTCCAAACGATCTTCGAATCACTTAGAATTAAGAAATCAGTGGGAATCGATGAAATACCGAGCATTGTGCTTCGACATCTCCCACTAGAAGCGGTGAACATTTATACCACCCTGTTTAATAATGCAATGAATAATGCACATTATCCAGCGCATTGGAAAACTGCGGTGGTACATCCCATCCCCAAAAGAGATAAAGATACTTCCAATCCGGCGAATCTCCGCTCGATCTGTCTTCTTCCAAACATCAGTAAGGTTTTCGAGAAGGTGATCAATAGAGTCTTGACTAAGTGGGTTGAGGACAAACATATATTTAGTTCCGGATAAGCAATTTGGTTTTAAGGCGGGGCATGATACCATTCATGCTGTGTCTAAACTGGTTTCTGATATCCAATGCAACAAAGGCAAGAAACAGTGCACTGGTGCCTGCCTGATTGACTTGGAAAGGGCCTTCGATACCGTATGGTTAGAGGAACTCGTTTTCAGGCTGGACAGGTTGGGCATTAGTAAACCACTGCTGTATATTTTTTTTGATATGCTTTCCAGTAGACAGTTCATCGTGAAGAATGGCGATGTGACTTCTGCTGGAACATTTGACATTAAAAACGGTCTGCAACAAAGTGCGGTAAATTCGCCGATCCTATTCAACATTTACACGAGTGATCTGATGAGTTCACTTCACCATGCCATAGTGTACGCAGACGACTTAATCGTGTACATAACGGGTCCAAAGATTGAGGTCATTAATATGCTTTTGCAATGTGACTTCGACAAAATTAAACGATATTGCGATGACTGGAAGTTGAAAATCAACTTTCAGAAGTCGGAAACCATTCTGTTTAGGACGCCTTTGTCTGGGGCCTCTAGGGATACCAGAAAGAATTGGCGAAAGTTTTCTATCGTCGGACAACACGGACAGCTACTTGCCTGTCGGAATGTAGTCAGATACCTTGGGATCTGGCTAGATCAATTTCTGTATTTTAACAAACATATAGATGTTGCTCTGGCCAGAGCCAGAGGTGCTTTTGCCCTTACAAAGAGACTGTTTTATAACAGCCAACTCGATGCGAGGGTGAAGGTGATCTGCTACATGGCCCTTATCCGGCCTATGCTTGTATTTGGCTGTCCCGTGTTATTCAACGTGAGAGCAAGATTATTGGAAAAGATTCGGGTGTTTGAGAGGGCTTGTCTTAGAACTTGTCTTCGTTTATACAGAACACCAGAGTCTCAGTGCAAAAAAATCTATACCAATGAGGTCCTGTACAATAGGGCGAACCTAATAAGAGTGGACAATTTCGTCATTAAGTTGACTCGAAGGCACATTGCAAGAGCAATGACCTCATCGAACAACCTGATCTCCGGGTCTTTCTACCCCAATTATATGTATCACGAGAGAGTTCGCTTTGACGGCTCTATTCCTCCAGAAGCGTTCCTCTATCTAGATAGTAAAGGTCTAATCCAGGACAGATTGGCGGTGCCGCTAATCTTCCACGTCGCTCAAACAGCTGCGGACAGGCGACTCAACTACGACAGAGACATCGCACATGGCAGTGCGGAGCGTCTCCGGTTCAGTAGGGCGGTAGGGAGTCGCGAAATGAGGGATGTTGCTCAGCAGCACCAGCAATTTTGGTGGCTAGTTGAAGGGGAGGATGCTTCGTCGTCGAATGCCTCCAGTAATAGATAGCTTCATCTGAGGCCCTCAGCCTAATTTTTTTTAGCCATGGCCGGCTTACATAGTTTTAGGTAGGATTAAGTTAGTTTTAGGAAAAAAAATATATAGAAAACAAAAAATAAAAAAAAATAAAAAATGAAAAAAAACAAGATATATATACATATATACATATATTTATATATTAAGTATATATGTATTATATATATATATGTATGTGTGTGCGTACGTATTAGATGTAAGTAGGTTTAAGTAGACTAATATTTATTTTTAGGTAGTCTGTAGGCGTTTAGTTTTAAGTTTTATAAAAAATGTCCATTCACTAAGTTTTTTACTTATCATTTATTTTCTTAGTTCTAGTATTAAGTAATGTTAAAATAAAAATATAATGTAAGATTCGTCGAAGGACATAGTTTAAGTGTTAGGTTTAACTTAGAGTGCCCGCATGGGGCCAGTAAGTTAGAATAAGATTATTTGTAAGTAATTTAAACTAATTTTTAAGCGTTTTTTTGTTTAGCATATAAGAGTAATTTAAGTTAAAAAAATAAAAATGCAAAACTGAAAAAAAAAAATTGTTTGTTCATAGCACCGATCACGATGTGTGAATGTGACGAATAGTCGATGTCCGACTCATATTCGAACGCAAGGCGAAGAATTGATGCACGTGTCAATGCCCGATACACTTGCAAACGCTGTTGTTCACGTGTTCTGAATGTGTCGGTGACTCGTTGACGGGCCAGTCTTTGTCTCAATGCATTAGCTCGAATGCGTTCGTTGCATTGCTCTTTCTTTAGCACGTGTGATTGCAGCCTGGTTTTTTAAATTTTCATTGTCCGTCAATTGATCTTCTACCGATCTATTAAACCAACAGTTCTGGACTAATTGTGAATTCCGAGTCCGTCGACCAATATTTCCTCCTCGTCCACGAAGACGTGGCATTGTTTTATGTACGTAACTTACACTTAATATTCACTGAAATGCGACACCGTATATACCGTACAAAAAAATTAAAATGTCAAATTAACGAAACACACTTAATATACTTAATATACTTAATATACACTCAAATTAAAATGTCGAAAAATAAATATATCTGAATATAATACGCTCAATATTTACATAAATTCAATACACATAATATTAAAACACAGCGTACAAAAAAATTAAATGCATTGAACATACACAAAAATTGTATGCCCTCTGCAATGATTCTATCCAAATTGATATTATAGGTATTTCTTGTTGCGCCAATTACGCTAATAAAAGCGTGGTAAAAAGAAATGCGCTGTTTTATGAACGTAAAAATGTATGATATACAGGTACTTATCATTGATTTGCACTTAATTTTCAGAAATAATTACTTGACAAAAAATCTACATATACCACCCGACACTATTTGATATTTCTAATTTTGATATACATACAATATATTGCTGAATTGAAATTCGGAATCGAAAGGAGCGGACTCTAAGAAAATCGTGCAATAAGCCACCATACATGTTTATAATATATATATTATCGTAAATATGTTCAAGTATGCATGTACAGTGTTGGCCAAACTAAAGCACGAAATGATCTCGCTTAGGGAAAAGCTAAAGAAAATTCAAAAAACGTATTAGTTCAGGGAATAAAGACAAAAAAAAGGTCAAACTTCGGAATAATTCCCGGAAAGGTGGATATTTGTATGAACCTTCTTTTTGGGGTTCTTAGCAATATCTCAAAAGTCCCCATCGATATATGTATGTGCTGCTGAAAATGTTACTCGGGGTCAAATGTCGCGAAGTACGATTTTTTGAGAAAATCTCTTTAACAGTCACTTTTATCGGAAAAATAGTAGTTACAAAATTTGTAGCTTACGAAAAGACCTACAAAAAACATTATATAACTTTTTTTCGTAAAAATAAAGGCTTTCGAGAAAATTCAATTTAAAAGTTGGAACGTAACATATGTACTTCTTAACGGTATGTATGTCGTATATACGAGTATGTCGATTCTAAGTATACAAACGAACGAACGTTAGTATTAACTGATATTTTCTCGTGAACGGACGTGTTTATACTTACTGATTTATTCAATTATTATTGTATAAATTACGCAAATTATCAAAAAATGGCAGAAGTTTGTTTTATTTGTGATAAATTTTTGCTAGAAGGAACGGAGACTTGATACGTTAAGACAGTCAAGTATTGAAAGAAAGGACGGAAAAGAAACATACATACAAAATGCTAGTTCTGGGGTAATTCATGTACAGTGCCGTAAAGAGTATACGCGAAACTCTAGCATACTGGCATCAAAAAGACAGCGAGATGAAGTCAGCACATCGACATCTCTGAGTCCACCTCACAGCAGAATGCGTTCCAGTGAACCACGAATTTCATTTAAAAATCTTTGCATTTTTTGTGTTGAAGAATCAAATGAGGAAAAATAAAAGAAAAAGCCGACAAATATTCGCCGTAAAATTCATCATGTGTCGGCGCTTACTTTTAAAAACACCGTACTTGAGATAGCAGAAAACCGTCATAATGACGCTGCGAAGGCCAACGACGAATTATTTACGAACACGATCTGGTTGCCGCTGAGGCACGATATCATTCCGACTGTTTTAAACATTTTATGAAACCTACCATAGTCCGTAGTGTCAGTGTCAGTAGCAATGGACAAAATATACTCATTTATTGAGAATAATGATGAATCTCAGTTTACTTTAAATGAATTAAAAGATTTGTGCAAGGATTGTATTCCAAATGACAAAACTATTAAAAGTAAACTTGTCAATAAATATGGTAAAAAAATTATTATTACAACTCTTTAACTGTTATTTGTTTTATCGACACACAATACGATATTTTAAACAAAGCTTGGTATGACAACAGAAAACATAATGAAGCAGAAGAACGTCTTCGAATAGTAAAAACAGCTGCAGCAATTATTAGGGAAGATATTAGATCAGTAATAGTAAACACTATTTTTTGTAATTGTACGAAGGGATGTATCTTGAACTGCGGTTGCGGAAAAGTTGGGTTGTACTGTTCACCAGTTTGTGGTAATCGCCACGGTCAGGATTGTTCAAACGTATCACCTGATGCGCTTAATGACGCTACTAATGACGAGCCATCGTGTTTCTTGACGGAAACTATGGAAATATGCGAACCGGAGGAAGATGAAGACAATGAAGAGATTGTGATGATAAGCGAAATGGATTCTGAAGAAGAACCATAAGAATAATTGCATCTATGAATGCAAATTAATTTTTTTAATAATCTTATGCTATCATAGAGTTTGTTATTAATATAAAAATATTGTTTGAACAAAAATAATTTTGTAATAATAAATATAAAAAAGAAATAATTTGAAATAAATAAACAAATATAATTTAATACTTTTTTTTAAATAATTATTTTTACATAAAAAAAATGTATAACTTATTATTTAAGTAAATCAATATTTATCAATCATATTGTGCAACAGAAATACACATATATCATGAGTAATATGTACGCTATAATTTCCTCCAAAACCGTTAGTCTTATAAAAAAAATGAATAACATGTTTTTTGTAGGTAATTTTCTAAACTACAAATTGGATTACCACTATTTTTTCGATAAAAATGAGCAATAACAAAATTTTTCCGAAAACCCGTTTTTCTTGACCTTTGACCTTGCGCAACATTTTAAGCAGCGCCTGTATCAAAGGGGATCTTTGTAACATTATTTAGAACCCCAAAAGGACGGTCCATGCAAAAATCCAGCTTTCCCCTATTTATTCCGCAGTGCTATATCTTTATTCCTCGTACTAATGATAATTTTCTAATTTTTATTTTTTTCCAATCAGAATATATTAGTTTTCAATTCACAGCTAACAATGTTATTATTACTCTGCATTTTTGTTTTAAATTACAAATTAAAGTAACACTATGTTTAGTCACTCGCGTGTGTTTAGTCGATTTTACCCCAATCCGGCGAATCTCCGCTCGATTAGTCTTCTTCCTAACATCAGTAAGGTTTTCGAGAAGGTGATCAATAGAGTCCTGACTAAGTGGGTTGAGGACAAACATATAGTTCCGGATAATCAGTTCGGTTTCAAGGCGGGGCATGATATCATTCATGCTGCGTCGAAACTGGTTTCTGATATCCAATGGAACAAAGGCAAGAAACAGTGCACTGGTGCCTGCCTGATTGACTTGGAAAAGGCTTTCGATACCTTATGGTTAGAGGGATTATTTTTCAAGTTGAGCAGTTTGGGCATTAGTAAACCACTGCTGTATATTCTTTACAATATGTTAACAGATAGACAGTTCATCGTGAAAACTGGCGATGTGACTTCTACTGGAACATTTCACATTAAAAACGGTCTGCAACAAGGTGCGGTAAATTCGCCGATCCTATTCAACATTTACACGAGTGATCTGATAGGTTCACTTCACCATGCCATAGCGTACGCAGACGACATAATCGCGTACAGATCAGGTCCAAAGATTGAGGTCATTAATACACTTTTGCAGCGTGACTTCGACAAAATTAAGCGATATTGCGATGACTGGAAGTTGAAAATCAACTTTCAGAAGTCGGAAACCATTCTGTTTAGGACGCCTTTGTCTGGGGCCTCTAGGGATACCAGAAAGAATTGGCGAAAGTTTTCTATCCTCGGACAACACGGACAGCCACTCGCTTGTCGAAATGTAGTCAGATACCTTGGGATCTGGCTAGATTAATATCTGTATTTTAACAAACATATAGATGTTGCTCTGGCCAGAGCCAGAGGTGCTTTTGCCCTTACAAAGAGACTGTTCTATAACAGTCAACTCGATGCGAGGGTGAAGGTAATCTGCTACATGGCCCTTATCCGGCCCATGCTTGTATTTGGATGTCCCGTGTGGTTCAACGTGAGAGCAAGTTTATTGGAAAAGATTCGGGTGTTTGAGAGGGCTTGTCTTAGGACTTGTCTTCGCCTATACAGAACACCAGAGTCTCAGTACATAAAATTCTATCCTAATGAGGTCTTATATATTAGGGCGAACCTAATAAGAGTGGACAATTTCGTCATTAAGTTGACTCGAAGGCACGTTGCAAGAGCAATGACCTCATCGAACAACCTGATCTCCGGGGCTTACTACCCCAATTATATGTATCACGAGAGAGTTCGCTTTGACGGCTTTATTCCTCCAGAAGCGTTCCTCTATCTAGATAGCAAAGGTCTGATCCAGGACAGATTGGCGGTGCCGCTAATCTTCCACGTTGCTCGAACAGCTGCGGACAGGCGACTCAACTACGACAGAGACGTCGCACATGGCAGTGCGGAGCGTCTCCGGTTCAGTAGGGCGGTAGGGAGTCGCGACATGAGGGATGTTGCTCGGCAGCACCAAAACTTTTGGTGGCTTGTTGAAGGGGAGGATGCTTCGTCGTCACACTCCTTCAGTGATATGTAGCTTCATGTGAAGCCTAATTTTTTTCCTTTTTTAGCCATGGCCGGCTTACATAGTTTTAGGTAGGATTAAGTTAGTTTTAAGAAAAAAAATATATAAAATCCAAAAAAAAAAAAAATTCAAAATAAAATATATATATATATGCATGTATTTATATATTATGTATATACATATTATGTATATATATATATATTTATGTATGTCTGTGTTTGTGTTAGATGTAAGTAGGTTAAGATTTATTTTTAGGTAGTTTGTAGGCTTTAGTTTTAAATTTTATACAAAATTAAAAAATGTCCATATACTAAGTTTTTGATTAAAATTTATTTTCTTAGTTTTAATATTAATTAATGTTAAAATAGAAATAAAAGTAGACTGTAAGATTCGTCGAAAGACATAGTTTAAGTGTTAGGTTTAACTTAGAGTGCCCGCATGGGGCCATTAAGTTAGAATAAGATTATTTGTAAGTAATTTAAGCTAATTTTTAATCGTTTTTTGTTTAGCATATAAGAGTAACTTAAGTTAAAAAATAAAAATGCATAAAAACTGAAAAAAAAACTGAGTCAATTTTACCGTTTTCTTCCAATATGCAATAATTTCACCGTTTTGTTTTTTCTCAAGCAAGAGAATGAGAAAAACAAGTTGGAGATCGAACGTTATAATAAAAAGCAGAAAAAAGTGATAATATTTCGCAGAATAAATATTCCACGGACCTAAAAGAAGAAATAGTGTCTGATTTCAATAACTGCGAATCAATTACATTTATTGGCAATACATTTCGTATAAGCCATACAGTGATTTCCCGAATAATATATCGATTCTGCATTTGGAGAAATATCCAAACTATTGATACTGGCGGTAGACCCCGAAAGACAACCAGTCGCGAAGTTAAAAACATCGTCAGGTTGATCAAAAAGTATCCCTTTATATCGTCCAAAAGTATTGAAAATGAACTCAGCTTACAAATTTCAAGAGGACGATCCGGCGGCAATTGTTATTGGCTTGTCATCATACTGGGCAACAAAAATGCCAATTATTTCTCAAAGAAATCGATGTTGGAGACTGGAGCTTGAAAAGGCATATTTGAATTGGACTGTGGCAAAATGGAAAACGGTGCTTTTCTCCGATGAGTCCAAATTTAATTTAAATGGATCTGACGGATTTCGGACGTTATGGATGCCAAAGTGCGAACAATTAAATCCCCGTTTCACAAAGAACACAATAAGCATGGTGAAGGCAATATTATTGTCCAGGGAGTCCATTCAAGGAATCTGCCCAATCCACAAGATTAATGGAATAATTGATCGTTTCATGTACTAGGATACTCTTGAAAATGTCATGGTTCCTTATGCTGAGGAGAATATGCCATTGCGATGGATATTCCAACATGACAACAATCCTAAACATACCGCTAAACCTGTGAGGGATTGGCTTAACAAAAACAATATTGCTTTACGAAGTGGCCAGCACAATCGGGTGATCTCAACACGACAGAAAATCTATAGGAAATTGTAGATCAGAGAATTGATCACTCGAAATGCTACAATTTAGACTCCTTGCTTCAACAGTTTCAAATTGCCTAGAATAACATCCTTACGCACATAGTTTAGAACTTTCTTGACTCTATGCCTAAATGATTTGCCTCAGTAATTCGAAATAAAAGCTACACTACCAAATGTTAGTAACAAACGATTTTTTTTTAATTTTTAAATTCGAAAATGTGCTTTAGTTTTGCCCACCTATTTTTTAATGAGTTTAATGAGACAGAATTGTATTTTGTATTTCCACTCTGTCGATGGTTCCCCAATTAGTTATGCTGCTAATATCGTAATTGAACGTGCTTAACATACGCTGTCGTCGCCGTTCTACAGCCGAAGAACAGCGACGCGAGTCCGAGAACGAATATGAGAAGCAGAGAGTACTGTCGTCAGTGGCAGACAAGAGATCATTGATAAAATTTAAAAAAAAGTGTCGGAGACAGAACTGAGCCCTGCGGCACACCAGCATTTATTTTGTGAATATCGGACTTGAAACCATCCAGAACAACTTGAATTGAACGTTCCAAAGGTAATTTCTAATCCATTGAAGAGGAGAATTGTCGATCCCAAGGGCCTGATGATGATGAGAAGTTTTCGTGTTGCGAGATATTTCATAAGCTGACGGTTTATGAGCGTTTCCATGACCTTGGACAGAAAGGACGTAAGTTCAATGGGTCTGTAGGAGGAAAGAAAAGAAGATTCGCCTTTTTTAGGGACGGTCTGGACAAAAGCTGTTTTCCACCTGCTCGGAAAGAGGCCTAAAGAGTAGAATTAATGAAAAGGCTTACGCAATGTTTTGCCATCATGGAAGAACATCTCTTCAGAAGAGGGGGAGGTATACCATCTGGACCATCGGATTTATGTATGTAAAGATCTCTTGGACTCTTGCTACTACACGAGTGCGAATGTGGATTCATCCCATTGAAAAGTCGACGCACTCAAATGTAGGCGGGCACAAAGCACAATCTGGAGTGTTGAGCTGGCCGCAAAGTATGCAGAAAGCAGATTGACCTTGTCTAAAGAGTTGACAGCTGGAATGTCATTGTATGAGTATGAGGCAGCATTTTTAATGTTTTTGACGAATGTCTAAACAATTTTACTATTTAAAATTTTTGTAGTATTTTTTGCCTTTATTTTTGGGACATATTGAAATTTCACACGCTTGAGAACGACGTAATCATATCAGAAGCCACATCCACATATACGTCGTTATCGAGGAAACATAACGACCACTTAAAATTACTATAGAAAGTGTTAAGTCGGCTCCAATTGGCTTTCTCGTATTGCCATACAGTTCTTTTAGGAATTTTTGCTCTCACTGTGTGGTCAGTGGGCCCATTTACAAGCTGGGTCAACTTATTTTCCGCCGCAAAAATCTCAACATACCGTCCTTTGGGTGTTGCCTGTCCAGAATGTCGAAACCACACAGAATTGTGTATATTGACGTCACCCGTAATAACGATTTTAGTATGAGAATGCAGAGATACAATTCTTTGAATTCTTTAACGAACTCGTTAAAGGTGTAATTGCTGTAAAGTTTGGGGCTTCGACTACGATGAGAAGCCATTCTTATGGCTTATAAGTGAAGCCAATGATTCCTTAACAATGTATCAGAGTGTGATGGTAGTTCAATAAAATGTTTGTCTTTTATGTTGAACGTTACGTGAATATGGTATATTCGTACATGTATCTACAGTCGGGGTGGATGGTACTGGTGCTGGAATTTTAGATATACATATGTACATATGTTAATTATATATCCAGAGGAAAATTGTTAAGTAATTTTAATTCTCCTAACCATTATCGCAGGTAATATTTGCCTGTAAACGGAGAAATCGAATACTTCAAACCTTTAAAATATACTATGATAATAATATTGATAATAATACCTTATCTCTCAATTTTTATTTTGTATACAATATGCATCTTTGTTCACTTAAAATTAATTATTTTAGCCAAGTTTTTCTTATTTCACGTGGAATAAAGCATTAAGTGACATACAATATACAAAACAGTCGCCTTGGGGGGTCCCTCTATTTTAAAAGACAACTTACAATTCCATTCATCTTTCCGGCTCTAACAAGCCTAAGAAACTCGAAACAAGTCAAAGCAAACAATTGCTCAGGTGCAAGAAAATAAAAAATCAAATTCAAAACAGAAGATAAATGCTCAAGTTGAAGATATACCTGTGTGACCACGGACTGATACCGCACCATTTTATCCGGGTCTATACTGAAGTACCACTAACATCAGTTTTTGCATTTTAAATGGACACGTCATTTCGAAGCATTTTCTCTTATCGTTTGCTTTCACCGCCGCCGCATTCTGTAAATATTTTGTTTGAAAGACGATTATTACCTGAATCAATTTTCCCGCGTACTTAGAAATCCCAGATTTTCGTAGACATAAGTGCATGTTTTCGGGGTTAAGGGAAAAAAATAAATGTGCATGAATAATAATACGAACACTATTTGGGAATTTTTTGAAACGCTTTGCCGCCAAGAGGAATAGACATTTTATTTTATAAATATGATAACTATGTACGAGTATACTTAAACGTTTAAAACAAAATAAAATTAACTTGAATCTGAGAAACGTGATTGTTTATATACATACATATGAAGAAATTTAATTTATTTAAAGAAAAACATTTCATTTTATTTTGCTCTATATAGTTTTTTGTGACTTAGATAAGATAAATCCATACATATGTATGTATGTCAACACATTATATTGCAAATCAAATTTACATTGAAATGTAGATGGTATTACTAAAATTGTATTTTTGATCTTTTGGAAATCAAACCAAATAGAAGTAATGCCGACATGATCTTATAGGAGTGTATAGTTTTTAATGTGTATTGCGTACCTATTCATACTTTAGGGCTTTTAGCCATTAATTTTTTAGGGAATTCAAAATAATATTGAAGATTTAATACTAGCGTGATTTCAATATTGGCTTTATAAGATTTTTCTTCCTAACAAATTCAGGTAAATATTAAAAAAGAAATTGCACAGCAAATCAACTAGTAGACGCTATGATATGCATACATATGTATGTAGATTGTTGCCGCCTGATTTACTATTGATTAATGATTGACAATTAATTCTAAATAAATATATAATAATTAAAAAAAACCTAAATGAATTATGTTCCTCTTTTATTTATTTATTTTCTATTTTTATTTCAATATTTAAAAAAAAATATTTATTTATTTATTTTAGAAATAAATTCATAATGCATATCCCACCCTGACTTAGAGTTAAGCTAAGCCAAGATCAAAACTTTCTAAAACAACCTTTCAACCTCCCCACACATCATATGTTATTTCAACGGAAATAAGAAAAAAATCTAATCTTTGATTTACCTCACTCTCCGGTATGGCGAAACAACAAAGAACCGACTAATCTGCACATTGTTTTCGACAACTGACGATATTTTGAAAATTGATTAAAATTAAAGTTAAAATTAAAGTTATCTAACTAAATTTTCGAGTAGTCAGCATCGAAAAGATACATATATTTTCAAATATTGCGGGCCTTTGGTGAAGAAGAATTAGCATCAGATCCTTCGTAACTCTTGCTGCCTTATTAAATGAATATTAAATGTCACGACAACAACTATTGAAGAAGATGATAAAATAGATTTAAAGAATGTGACTGTTTTAGCAGCTGGATACATGGATTGCAACAGCGACTCATATCGATTCTCAAGCGTTATAATTTCTAAGAGATTAGTAAAATGTCTGCATGCGTTGGTGATAAGAAATTTTTAGGTAAACGAGAGAATGTTGGAAAATCTCTCACGCGTACACAAACTTGTTATTAAAAATATATATATGACCATACTCGTACATACATACATATAATTTCTTTAAAAAAAATCTAAATTATTTTTATTTGATATTCATTAATACGGTTCAGGCTAAATGCAGTTAGAATGAATGGTAATTATTTACTTTCGGGATCACCTGGTTTTTTGGTCATTAAAAATTATTATTGCAGTAGTTACGCTTATACTATATTAAATCTAAACAGTTGTTAATCTGTATTTTTAAGTTTCGATACTTTTCAGACTTTACTTTTTGTACATCTATTTCTTACATTATACAAACCTAGATATAATTTTATAGCATGTGCTGACACTGCCTATGTATGTATATTAAAAAATTATTATTACTACGAAATTAAAAAACCATATGCTTTAAATTAACCCAATTATTTTTAGCAATTTTTCACCGAAAAAAAAAGCATTTAAAATGTTTAAAAGATTTCCATTAAATAGAAAGATATTTCGCGCACTTCATCAGCTTAAAAATTATTCCATTATTTAATGATGACTAAACATTTTTTAATAGCTAAAAATAACAAAGGCCTTTCGATATATTCATGTTCATCAGTATTTATATGTACATATGAGTATGTATACATATGTTTCAATTATTAATTTTATCAACTTCTAATTTTTAAGATAAATATGACAACAATGTTTGAATATAAAATTATCTTCACAGAGATTGAACTTAAAAATTACAACTAGATAATTCAAAAGAAATGTACCTACATATCTAAATTATTCGCCCAATATAAATACATTAGCAAAGTCCAACACATCCCATTGTATTTTTACTTGCTACGCCGTCTACCTAACCAGGGAATGTTTCTTGAGGCGGTGATAATTAAAGATGAGACCATCTTCCATCGGCCATGCTTGTTTACTTTGCTCCGCCTTACTAGTTGCTTTGCTCTTTCTCTCACACAGTAAAGGCGCTTTCTGCCA
Organism: Volucella bombylans; assembly: GCA_949129095.1. Lineage (NCBI taxonomy): Eukaryota > Metazoa > Arthropoda > Insecta > Diptera > Syrphidae > Volucella > Volucella bombylans. Next base: position 210,016 of record OX422140.1, on the reverse strand, counting down.
TTTCAAAGGCATCACAATTATTTCACATATGTAAGCGAATCGTATTATTCAGTGCGACAAAGGGAAGAGACAAACTGACGTCAGAAATTCAACAAATTATAAATCTAGCAGAAAGCATTTAACAGCCAAAAAAAACTGTATATTTAATTCAATAACATGAGCGCGTTATAAGAGCATGATATTTCGTGAGTTAAATACAACAATTTTTATCGTCCTTGGACTAGCATGGCTTTTGAATGTTTCTCATCCTAATTACATTTTACTTAATAGATTTTAAGGTTCCTCGGAACTTTGTTTGTCTTCGAGTAAAGCAAACACAAGTCCCCAAGCTGCCTTGGTGCCATGCATCCTTGCAATCCAAACGCTTTCATCGGAAAAGAAGAAAGGAACTCAAACTGCAACGCACACACATTTCGCATCAGGATGTAAACACATTTAACGCTAGACGCGAAATCCTTTCTATATCCGTTTAGTGTGAACGACAGAGGAAGGAAGCAAATAGGTATCCTTTTCCCCCTTCTCTTATTATTTTATCAATGTGCACTATGCAAACTTAACATACAACATAAAGGATGTTTTCGGTGTGCGCACAGCGTAGGTACATTCTTATATAAAGGTGTAGGAGTATGAACCGACTCTTACTTGGCTTCGATGCAGTTGTGCTGCTTACAGATGCTCCGTTGTTCATAGTTCGCCCTAGAATTCGCCTAACGGTATAGCAATGGGTGAGCGATGTTGTCAACTTTTATACCCCTGTAATGACTGATAGACAACATTCTCTCTCTCACTTTGTCACATCCTGTTTCGTACGCCTGGCCCCGATATGCACGCCAACTCTCAAGTGTGTAGTTAGTTTTATAGCAAATATTTGCATCTGGAATATTTGCGCGCTCCATCATAACTCAAATAGATGCGATATTTGCAGAAGAGCAATCATTTCAACATGCGACTCACTTTGGAATAGAATTAAGTGCGGCAGTTAATGATAGAAAGGTAAGCTTGGATGAATTTGGGTGCGATGAATAAAGACATTTAGATACATTTCAAGTTAAATTTGTACATTAATTTTTTCGTTATTAATTTATCAAATGTATATGCATTTGTTAGCTTAAATACTAATTTAAATTTACAACATATGTATCAGCAAATCAGCTATTGGTACTTATCAAACATACAACCCAAACGGTTCAAAAGAATGTTTCCACTTTAAACACAATCGAAGTCAAATTAATGTTATTAAAAAATTTATGCAGGTCATCTTTATCCTAGGGACTCACTATTTTTTTCTCCTATACATGAATATTACATATGAAATTATTGTAAAATATGATTAAGAAATACTTTACATTTTTACTTCTCGTGATAAATCTGTATTTTTTTTTTTTCAACATATAAATCTTACCCAAAACTATGCAACGAATTTTTACTCTCACTGACAAAATATTTTATTTTTTTTCTGTTATTTCTAGCAATGAATAAAAAGAGAATACTTTAATTTGGATTCAAATCGGGTTGTTACCTCTACTAAATGTGTTATGTGTGTTATGAAGAAAAGTGAAATTTTTGTCAGGAGTAAAATTTACATTTTTTTTTATCCGTTACCAATCATCGTAACGGTTTTATGGATTTTTGGACTTAAAAGATAATAAAACGACTTTGTGTTCAATATGGTAAACTTTTCTTATTGTAGTTAGTTATTCCTTTTGACTGTACTTCTGCCATCTATGGTTTAGAATGAAAAGGATATTAAATTTTAATATGGTTTAAGAATAGGGTTAAATCTAATAAGCATAATAGTCAATGTAAGAACTGCAAGCACTGCAATTTGGGCAAACTATTCGGATATTCTTTTATCCGAATTAGTTCGTTCTTTATTATTTTTAAAGCTCTTCTTGTAAACAGCGCTCTATGTAAACGAAGAACAGAAGACTCATCCAATAGAAGATTAATGGAAGTTCTTTTGCAACTGATATCAAAGTTTCTGAAAATGTGGAAAGGAGTATGGGTAGCTGACTAATTCAGAAAGTTCTCGGAAAACGGAGTATACTCGTAAGTACCAGGGTCGAACACAGGTGAAATAAGTTTTAATTTAAAATTTGTAAAATGAATTAAGAGGAGTGATCTAGCGATTTAAGAAAAAGATTAGGAAAAGTAAAGTGATTAAAAAAAGTGATAAATATTTGGTTTGAATTGGATTGGATTATAAATTGTTGTTGAATTGTGATTTTGAATAAAGTGATTGTATTAAAAAGAAAAAAGTTCTATCTTCTGAACCCACATAAACATCTTACATTATTTACTGCTCACTAACTGTTTGTTCGCCATCCAGAAATATATTATAACGTTTTTAATGATTCATATGGGAAGTATTGTTGGATTTGCTTCCTTTAAAAGGGCTACTTGATGTAACACTAACTTGATGAACCTGTCAATCACTAATTACGCCATTGAAAACGTCACTACTTTGCACGTCAACATCTGGATTTTCCCCGCCTTTTTATATTCTTCTTTTTTACAATAATTGTAAAAGTAACTTAGTCTTTCATGAATAAACTGTTGAATTGTGAAATTGAATTTCTGTTCATAATCACAAGTAGCAACGAAGCAGTGGTAATGGACATGGCCACTCGGCAAGAAATTTTAAAGCAGCTTTAAAAAGTTAAAGTGCTTTCAGCTCCCTTTGGTGACATTTTTTTTTACTCAAATTGGGAGATTAATTTCTGGCAGCTCGTTGGAGTGCACAAATTCGTATATAAAACTTACTTTCGGTGCGGAATAAAATTAATAATTAAAGAATTCGTTGTTTTCTAATACACCTTAAGTTTAAATATCGAGAAAAAATATGTAAGTTCCGGTAACAAGCTGTCAGAAATTAATCTCCCAAATTGAATACAAACATTATCCGCCAGGATTCCCGTCCCTAGTCTCAATAATGCAGAACAATGCATGAAGTTTGGAGCGTGCACTTAAAAGCTGCAAATCCACGGTTTACCCCACGATCCCTCAATTTCGACCATTCGATGTGGAGAAGGAATCGTGAGATATTTACCTTTACCTTTGAGGATGACAAATAAGTTAACAAGTAAGCCCATTGATAATTTTAATCTGAGAAAATAGTGCCCTGGTTGTTTCCCACAGTACAGTCGAATCAATTGCAAGCATATTGAATCGGTTTGTGATACCTGTAGACGACATGGTTAAGAAGGAAAATGCAAGCTTGCACATATGTGGCAATTATAAAGTCACCATTATTCCCCATTTAGAAATAGACCTTCACCCAGCGCCGCGCATCCAGGAACTATTTCAGAAGTCACAAGGTGATAGCTATTCCACAAAAATCGACCAGTCGGATGCCTTTCTCGAAATACCATTAAATGAGTCATCAAAAAAGCTGTGCGTCGTCACCACGGAATTTGAGCCTTTCGGATATAAGCGATTGTCATTTGGTACCTCAAATTCCACTGGTATTTTCCAACGACACTTGGAACAAGTAGTACCCGTCAGTGATCTGGACGTACCAACGAAGAGCATTTGAGAAACCTAGAAGTCTTTCTCGAGCGGCTATAACGCCATGGATTACAATGTCGACTAGAAATATAAATTCGCTAAAACCGGAGTCGAATACTTGGGTCATATAATTGATCAGACTGGTATTCGACCATTAGAGTCGCGAATTAAGACAATACGTGACTAGAGAATTTCTCCCAATCAGCAGGTCGGATGAATAAAGCAGAGAGGTTTGCTTAGGAAAATTAACAACAGCGTCCTTTTGGTCTGTTTCATGAACGTCTCGTAATTGGTCCACTTTCAGGATGATCTTCCGGTCACACGGTCTACTGATGCAACATCACACGGCATAGGAGCAGTTATATCGCATGTCTATCCGAATGGGCTGGAAAAACCAATTGATTTTCTACTATTTTCATCCATTTTCATTGTCATCCCACTCCTCTTTGTTTGCTTCTGCCTTGATTTAAACAAAAAAACGAAAATTTTTTTTTAATTTTATGAATTTATACACATGAAGACCAATCACCAAATTAGTCCTTCTTCTTTTGCATAAAGACTTCTATAGACAAAAGTTCATTCTTCGCACAGAACACGCAGCTCTAAAATTACGACTTTGAATTGCAACACCTCAAGGAAAAACTCAACTCAAATGCTGATGCTCTCTCTCGTCGGAGCGAAATGTAAACACTGCAACTGAAAGAAAGCGAAAGAACAGATCTCTATCCGAATGATCAGGACTGAGTCAGTAGGGGGTTGGAGTACAGACGAAATTCGTTCCTTCCAACAGACAGATAATGACATAAAACTAATATTGGCGTGTACGTAACACGAGGAAAACCTCGCGGGACTGGGATCGTCACATACCTCTCTTCTTAATGGCCTACCGAAAGGCCAACCTACGGAACCCAAGGAGGTGAACGACTATGTGGATTACTTGCGCAGCAGGATTCTTAAATTGACATAAAGATACCAAAAAAAATATAAAGCTAGCGAGCAACCGCATGAAGACTAGGTACGACATCAAAGAGATCTGGTGTGGCTGTATAATCCTCTGCGTAAGAAAGGCAAATCATCAAAATTTCAACAGGATTGAGAAGGTCCATACAAGGTGGTAACCCGCAATAATGACGTTGTCTACCGGATCCAGCGTAAGGATTGAGGAAAAATGAATATGATCCATTTTGATAGAATGTGTCATTTCAACGGAACGGTGAATGACGAAGTTGTTCGGGATGAACAACTTTAGGGAGGGAGCCGTCTGATATCCGTTTGAATGTAAACAGTGTCATCTATATTTAAATAGCAGAGGGTTTCGGTATTTGAATAACAGGATAGACTCAACCATATTAGAATGGAAACTTCTATCAAATATTCCAGCAAAATGGGAAGATTTATGGAACGCTGGATAGCACAGAACGTTCTCGAAAGATATAAATCGATTGTATTGTGATAACCACTTAAATGTGAGCAGCGACATCTAGCAGAAAATGTCGAAGACCAGAAGGTTTCGATATTGGATTAACAAAGTCTGGAGACTGGAGAGTGGAATCGAATTTTCTAGCAAATTGGAAATTGTATGGGACGCTGGATGGCGAGGATTGTTCTCGAAGTATGTCATTCAAGTATAAATACCAGCATCCCAAAGGTATGCAAGTCAGTTCTAAAGTGTAATTTGAAGTGTTAATTAGGAGAAGTGATTAAGTGGTTTAAGTAAAAGATAAGAAAAGTATAAGTGGTTGAGAAATTGAATTGTACTGAGAGAAAGAATTAAATAGTGAATTGTAACTGTACTGAATAAAGGGATTTGTATTGAAAAGAATAAGTTCTATCATTTGTACCCACACAAACATTTTACATTGGTGTCAGAAGTGGGATAGGACTTATTGTGTGTAAAAAAAAAAAAAAAAAAGTGTTTTCTGACTATTTGAAAAAGCTAGAATGGGTCGAAAACTATTACAGTTGACCCTCGTCCAACTCAAATCCGAGTTGAACAAGAGAAGCCTCAGCGCCAGTGGAGGAAAAAGTGACCTGGTGCTCCGACTTCAGGAGGCTTTGAACAACGAGGGACATGATCCTGATGCATATTCCTTTGATATTGACGAGGATGGACAGACAAGTACCGGCAGTGACATGGCTGCGATGATGCAACTCCTCTTGTTAAAAATGGACGAACAAAAGAAAAAAATGGACGAACAGAAGAACAGTCTCGACCAACAAAAGAAAAATCTGGAAGAACAGAAGAACAGTCTGGAACAAAAAATGGACGAGCAGAAGAGCAGCATTGAACAAAAATTCAACGAACAAACCAACAATCTGCACGGTCTTCAACAGAAAATGGATGAACAAAAGAATAATCTGGAAGAACAAAAGAACATTCTCCAGCAAAATTTCGAAGAAATCGATGACAAATTTGAAAGAATAGAGAAGAACGTTGATGACAAATTTGATAGAATAGAGAAGACCGTTGATGACAAATTTGATACAATAGAGAAGAATGTTGGCGAAAAATTCGAGGAAATGGACAGCAAAGTTCAGCAACTGGCAAAAGAGCTCGACACAGTGCGAAAACAGAAACTGCGAGAATGTTCTTTAAGCGGTCCAAGGAGAAAAGATTTGAAGCCTCCCTCATTCGATGGCCAGACCTTATGGTCTACTTATAAGAAGCAGTTTGAAATGGCTGCCTGTGCAAACGACTGGGACAATGAGGAAAAGTGCTTTGCCCTAGCAATGGCCTTACGCGGTCCTGCGGCAGAATTGTTACAAACAATCGATATCGAAAAGAATAGAGACTATATGGCTTTAGTGCAGGCTATCGAGAAACGGTTTGGGGATAGCCACATGCGGGAAGTTTACAAGGTTCAATTGCAAGGCCGTATGCAGCAACGAGGAGAAACACTGCAACAGCTCCAAGCAGACGTGACGTAGACGTGCCAGTCTACGCACATTTGTCATATCCCACCGCAGGCCAAGAAATAATCGACGAAATGGCAAAGGACGCATTCATCAGGGGAATTGCAGATTTGAAGCTACAATCAGCAGTAAGGATGGCCGGGAAAAGAACCCTTGCTCAAGCACTTGCCTTCGCTCTGGCGATGGAAGCATCCAATCAGGCTTCCAAAGGAATGCATTTCGTCAGGGAAATAGTATCTGGTGAATGCTCCTGCTCACGACCAACTACTGTGCAACGAAATATCCCGCGGGAGAGACGAAGGATGCGCTGCTGGAACTGCGATAAAGTAGGACATCTGCAAGGGCATTGTAAAGAACCAGTACGACGAGAAGGCTGCATGCACTGTGGTTACAGGCAAATAGAAAGAAAAACCAGCAGAAACGGCTACCAAGAAACCGGTCAAATTTCCAGAAGCCATCAGTTAGGAAATACTTACTTCGCGGGACAGAAGTCTGTAGTAGGAGTCGATTCCAGGGTAATTATCCCAGTCTCACAGGTAAAACAATGCAACGAAAGCCTCCCAGCAGAAGTAGTCAGTGGTAAAGAAGCGAAAGAACAGGCAACTATCCAAATGATCAGGACTGAGCCAATAGAGGGTTGGAGTATAGACGAAATCCGTTCCTCCCAACAGGCAGACAATGACATCGAACCAATATTGGCCTGGAAGGAACACGAGGAAAGACCAAGCTGGCAGCAGATATCAGATCGGAGCCAAACTCTGAAGGCATACTGGGCACAGTGGGACTCGCTTTTTGTGCAAGATTGCTGAAGAGAAAATGGGAAAGTGCAGATGGGACAACATCTCGTATGCAGCTAATTGTGCCACGGTCCAGAGTCAACCAACTGCTCCATGAAATACATGACGGAATCTCAGGAGGCCATTTGGGAATAAACAAGACGTTGGAAAAGGTAAGGGAACGTTTCTATTGGCTAAGCGCTAAACAAGATGTCGAGAATTGGTGCAAAAAGTGCATAAGGTGTGCGGCTACCAAGGGTCCAAAAGTAAAGCCACATGGACAAATGCAACAATACAATGTCGGAGCACCTTTCGAACGAATATCCATCGACATCGCTGGGCCGTTTCCCGAAACCTTTAATGGAAACCGATATACTCTCGTAGTCATGGATTACTTCAGTAAGTGGCCGGAAGTGTTTGCCATCCCAAATCAAGAGGCTAAGACCGTAGCCGAACAGATAGTCAACAACTGGGTGAGCAGAGTTGGGGTACCAATGGAGCTGCACTCTGATCAAGGGCGAAACTTTGAATCAAAAGTCTTCCAGGAAATATGCCAATATTTGGGAATAAGAAAGACAAGGACAACGCCACTACACCCTCAATCTGATGGAATGGTCGAGCGATTCAATCGGACCTTGAATGAGCATCTATCTAAGGTTGTCAGCAACTGCCAGCGGGATTGGGATCGACACATACCCCTCTTCTTAATGGCCTACCGAAACGCGGTCCATAGCTCAACAGGACACACACCATCCGAGATCTTATTTGGTCAAACAATTCGGTTGCCAAGTGAAGCAAAATTCGGATCCCCACCGACGGAGCCCAAAGAGGTGAACGAGTACGTGAATGACTTACGCAGCAGGATTCGTAAATTGCATGAAGACACCAGAGAAAAGATGAAGCTAGCAAGCAGCCGCATGAAAACTAGGTACGATATCAAGGCGAAATCTTCCGGTTTCAACGAAGGAGATCTGGTTTGGCTGTATAATCCTCAGCGTAAGAAAGGCAAATCACCAAAATTGCAACAGGACTGGGAAGGTCCATACAAGGTGATAACCCGCATTAATGACGTTGTCTACCGGATCCAGCGTGGGAATCGAGGAAAATTGAAAGTGGTCCATTTGGATAGAATGTGTCATTTCAATGGGATGCTGAATGACGAAGTTGTTCGGGACGAAGTTGTTCGGGACGAACAACTGTAGGGAGGGAGCAATGTGATAACCACTTAAATGTGAGCAGCGACATCTAGCAGAAAATGTCGAAGACCAGAAGGTTTCGATATTGGAATAACAAAGTCTGGAGACTGGAGAGTGGAATCGAATTTTCTAGCAAATTGGAAATTGTATGGGACGCTGGATGGCGAGGATTGTTCTCGAAGTATGTCATTCGAGTATAAATACCAGCATCCCAAAGGTATGCAAGTCAGTTCTAAAGTGTAATTTGAAGTGTTAATTAGGAGAAGTGATTAAGTTGTTTAAGTAAAAGATAAGAAAAGTATAAGTGGTTGAGAAATTGAATTGTACTGAGAGAAAGAATTAAATAGTGAATTGTAACTGTACTGAATAAAGGGATTTGTATTGAAAAGAATAAGTTCTATCATTTGTACCCACACAAACATTTTACAGTATTGAAATGAATAAGTTCTATCATTTGTATCCACACAAACATTCTACAATATTTATCAAACCGTATTAGCCATTCTTCTCTGCATACTGAAACCTTTGCGAACAGTGAAAGTAGTCTTTATATCGAAAAGAGGACTACACGCTCGCCAAAAGCTATAGACATTCATGTTGAAGACCATAGAGAGAATAGTCGGAATCCATGTGCGTAAAACTGATTTGCGAATGCATCCTCTGTTTAAGATGCAACATGCTTACCAGCACACAAGATGCTGTGACAGTGTGGTCCAAAAGCTGGTAGGTAGAATTGAGGGAATACGTGCTGCGCATTTTCATTGACATTGAGGGTGCTCTCGGCAACACAACTTTTCAAGTAAGTAAAGACGACGCAAACGAACCATTAATTTTGTAAATAAAAACTTTACTGGTGAATAGAACACTGATTGCTGATGCCAACTCCGGGCAATATCTGAACACTAATAGAACACCAATACCCCAGCAGTGAAATATATTTTGAGAAAAGAACATTCATGCTTTCACCGAGAACTATATTTTGAAGTGGATTTTCGATACAATCAACCTCTACCAGTCTCGTACAACACGACTTTAGGCAGACCTTAATCCATATTACACATTGTATTTTATTAATGCTAAACAAACCGAATCATTTCCGAACATGTGAACGCAGATTTTTGTTTTGTTAGGCTGAATGCTACCTTTCTGCAAATTCAGTGCAAATGTCAAATAAGCACATGAATATTTATATAAAAATGTTAAGTCGCTCATTTAATTCACAAATAACACGGTATAGAAAAAGTTAATTTTCTTATAATAAACACAATCTGTCTTGTCAGTTTTGAAGTCCTTTTATTTATATTAAACTGTTAAAAATTACTGTCGAAAATGTAAAAAAAAACTAAAGAAAACAAAACATTTTCAGCATTATCAGTCGAGCAGCTGTGTTGCATTCATATCCCAGTAAACATTGTAATTGGGAATTTAGCTGGACACTGTGCCGACAACTGCACACGGGCAATGTCTTACATAAAAGACGGAAAACGGCAGAAGAAAAAGTAGGTTTCATAAAAGCAATACATTCGTTAAAGCCATTTCTTCCATAAGTATGCAAAACTGATATTTTTATTGATGAATCCGTTATTTAAATACCACACTTGCTTGTCGGCCTACCAACATATTCAAATGCTATTAAATATGTCCGGCCGAAATTATTTGTCACATTTATGAATATACAGTTTGGGGATAGTTTTATATTGTAAAAATAATAACTTTTTAAAAATCATAATGAGTTTAATAATAAATCTATAGTTCTAAACTTGCGAGATTTATCGTTAGTGTACTCGAAATGCAAAAGAGGAACATGGAAAAGATCATATTCCTTGGAAAAATTTTATATTATTTTATAATTATTATTTTTCAATTAGAAATCTCCAAAGATTATTGAGTATTCACCAAAGAAGCTTAAGAATAAAATAGTTACATTTGGTGTGGTGGATATTTGGAGACGCATGACAGTGAGTGAATTGGCAGACTCGCTATGTCGAAGCTTAGGTAATCTTTCATTAACCTATTTTCAATTCGAGTTCATATAAAATCTATTATCTTGCAGAAGATGTTCAGGAAGTAATGTTATATGTAGAAGGAGCTAATGATATAGAACCGCATGCCCGGTTGGAAGACTTGAAAATTATTCAAGAAATTGTTCGAAAGTGTGGTATGAAGTCACGTATTGTAGCGGCACCACAAAAAGAAGTCAGTACCTCGATAAAAGACAAAGATGTTATGCCGCAGCCTCCTGCCTGTCCTGAAAATTTAAAACCACGACCACCAGTTATAACTGTAATGGGCCACGTTGATCATGGGAAAACCACATTACTTGATTCTCTTCGAGGTGCCAGTGTAGCTGCTGGGGAAGCTGGCGGAATAACACAACATATCGGTGCTTTTACGATTACTCTAGAAACAGGTGAAAAAGTAACATTCCTTGATACTCCTGGTCATGCGGCATTTAGTGCAATGAGAGCCCGAGGTGCAAATATAACTGATATAATTGTCTTGGTAGTTGCGGCGGAAGATGGTGTAATGGCACAAACTCGAGAGGTTATTAAACTTGCTCAAGCTGCTAATGGTTTGTTATTTAATAAAAAAAGAATATATAATATATATATATAAATACTATAATCCAATGCAGCAATTCGCCTTGGACTATAGTTTTGTATGTTTTTTTTGTTTTTAAGAAATGAAATAAAATAAACACATTTTAATTTGAGATGCAAATTAAAAAAAATTGCGAGTTTCGAGACAACATTTTACGGTGTAAATTGCACCCGTGAATGTTTAAAAGATTTTTGAAATATACATTACACTTTTTTTCATGTTTGACTTGATTCCTTACCTGCATAGCAATATATATTTATGGGTAGGATATAAATACAATGCATATTTTTAGTTCCAGTTATAGTTGCTGTTAACAAAATTGACAAACCAGAAGCCAACATAGTAAGTTTTTTTATACCTTATTAAATGAATGGAATAATAAAAATTTTGTTTAAGTCACTAAAATAAGTTGATCGAACGTACTGATATATTATATGTATTTTTAAATATTCAAATTAAACCACGTCGTTTAACGTGCAGAACTTTTACCAGTACGTTTTTATAGATTTTTAAAATTTTACTTTAGTTATTGTGTTATTGAGTATAATATCTTAGATTAAATTATGACTAATGTAAAATTAATTTCAAAAATTTCTAACGGATATTTCAAATTTTACTTTAGTTATTGTGTTATTGAGTATAATATCTTAGATTAGTTTCTGACTAATGTAAAATTAATTTCAAAAATTTCTAACGCTAACGGCAGCTCAATCTAACTTATTTCCTCTTAAAAGTTATCAACCATTGATTTCATGTTGACGTACAAGTTAAACGACGAAATTTAAAACAAATTCGCTAAAATGTTAAATCCTCGTAGGTTTAAGAAAAATTGTATATGGAAAAATTTAAACATAAAAAAATTTTAGAAAAAATTTTGGAAATTTTAGGAAAAAACAAAACGCGATATTACACAAATGGGTCTAGCTTTGGAAGAAAATGGTGGAGAGGTTCAGGTAATTCCTGTATCAGCGTTAAAAGGAACAAATTTAGAACTTCTAGCAGAAGCAATAAGTACACAAGCAACACTAATGGGATTAAAAGCTGATAACACAGGCTTAGTAGAGGGAGTTGTAGTGGAGTCGAAAACAGATACTCGTAGAGGGTGCAAGATAAAATGAACAAAAATTGTGCACAGTTGTTTTATCTAAGTGTATTTTAGAAAGCTCTCGACAGCAATAATAACTAGAGGGACATTAAGAAAGGGTGCAATTTTGGTTAGCGGCTTAGCACATGCCAAAGTACGTGCACTGTTTGACGACAATGGAAAACCAGTGGAAGCCGTTTCACCTGGCGTTCCTGTTGAAATAATTGGTTGGCGTGAGTTGCCGGTATCCGGTGACCTTATTTTGGAAGTTGAAAATGAGGTAGTATTAACAACACTTTTCTTTTACGCATTATTTTTAATTAACTGATAATGGTATAGAAAAAAGCACATTCTGTATTACGTTTGCGTGAAGCAGAAGCACAAAATGAGAAGGCTTCGCAGGATTTGGTAGAAATTCGGAAAAAAGAAGAGGAACATTTAGAAAAGTATAGAAAAGAACGTGAGACAAGGCGATTGGCTGGACGCTTTAAACTTCGCCATGGTTTTCGGCCTAAAGAATCAGTACCAGACAGTGGTATACCACGTGTTAATATTGTTCTTAAAGGGGACGTACACGGATCTGTAGAAGCTATTTTAGATGTTATAGATTCTTATAACGATAATGATCGTGTTCGCTTAGATATTATTCACTATGGTGTTGGAAATATCACCGAGGGTGATGTCGAGTTAGCTAAAACTTTCAACGCGATTATTTATGCCTTTTCGGTTGATTCCATTTCAAAAAGATCGAAGGAAGTTGTTGTTCGAAAATATGATGTCATTTATCATTTGATAAATGATCTTAAGGAAGTAATTAGCTCAAAATTACCTCAAATTGAGGTAGAGGATATTATTGGCGAGGCAAATGTCTTGCAACAATTTTTTGTCACAGAGGGAAGAAAAGAAGTTCCTGTAGCTGGATGCCGATGCATAAAAGGAATGCTTAAAAAGACTAATAGATTTCGGCTCATTCGAGAAAATGAGACAATTTTTGATGGTAAAACAATTATGTTGAGTTAATTTTGATTGTTGATAAAATAAATGTATTATAGGTCAACTCGAGTCGATGCGTCATTTGAAAAATGAAGTGGATACAATAAAAAAGGATGTTGAATGTGGTGTCCGCCTAGCAGATAGTCAAATTATTCCTCAACCTGGTGACGTAATAGTTTGCTACACTACTCATCTAGAGCCTCAAAATACAGAATGGGACCCCGGGTTCTAATGAAACGAAATGTTATGAGAAATGAAGTTATTAATTGTAATAAAAGGTAATTTTTAATAAGCTTATTTGTTTTTTGTTAATCTGATCAAATAAAAATAATTGAGAGTAATTGAATCTAATTAAAAAAAAATACAGAAACAAAAAAAAAATATATTCAGTGTTTTATTTCAAAGTTAAAGGAGGTAAAAACTAAGTCCCACCAGCTCAGAAAGATAAGAGTATTAGAAGTTCAAATTACTTAAGATATTTTTAGAATAATAAAAAAAAATCACTACATGTGCTTAAACATTGCAAACTTCCTGCCCCTACTATTTTCTTATCATTTTTTTTATTTTCCACTTCCGATTAACAACATCTAATAACGGTCCTATGATTAGGTATTGTAAGCGTGCAGTTGCAAACGGCATAAAATATTGCTAATTTTATGTGCACATTAGCATCAAATATAATTCCAAAATTGAGTCCGTAAACTGACCACTGTGAATATTTTCTTTATTCACAAGGAATCTAAAAAGTAATTGTAATACGTATCTGAATGTTTTGAACAAAGATTATCCTCTACAAATTACTTAGAAGGTATAGCTTTTATTTTTCATAATACCAACGGATGTAAACTTATCACAGTTATGTACGTTATACACAGTATATGTGATACCATGTCCCACTTACCCCAACGCTCTTATCAAAATCTTGGGCTGGCAGCTTATTAAACATACATATAAAATGTTTATACAACTTTTTTGTTCCTATATATGTATATGTTTGCATGCACATATATACCTATATATCCAAGAATGAATTTTTAGGTGATCAATTAAAAGTTGTATAGTGAATAGTTACAGTATAATAATAAAAACAAAGTTACTTGAAGAATTTTTTCCCACTAAATGCTCCATTCAACCTCACAACATGTGCTGTTTAATTTGAGCGGGAAGTCTTACATCTGTGATATGAGGAATGCTTTTATCAGCATCCAGTTCCGCTTTCAATGGTTTTAATTCATTCTTTCTCAATAAAAGTACAATCTTTTTATATTGTAGGGATATACGATATGTAGTAGAGTGCTTTATATTATAGTTCTCACTTCTAATAAAATCAAAAGCAAACAAGTTATTTTTAGAATAAATAGTTATGTATTCGCTTAGGAGTTGTTAGTTATGGAGTCAGATAAATGAATATGTCCATATACTGGATTAAAATATTATTTTTGGATAAAGTTAATATTTGAATAATTTCAGAAGTATTTTAACATATTTTTTAGATCATAAGAAAGCTTTTGCGACATTAAATAGATCTATAGATATTTATCAGTGTCCTAGGCAATCTGTTTCAGGGAGTTTTAAGCATATATTACTCGATTCTCGAACAATCGTAAAAAACTAGAAACACATAAGTCAAGCAATTGATATAATTAAGTGAAACTGGAGTAACTGAATGCTATTTAACGCGGTGAGCATGGATAACCAAGCTTTGCTATTTAGATATGTTTAGTTGCTTAGTTCAGTATCAAATTCCTTGTTTCTGCAAATTATACAAATTTCCACTAACTTTATTTTTTGTTGTAAAATGAATATCCATTATGTGTGGTGCACAGATCCACGACCGTTAATAAATCTTGTACTTGTAAATAAAAACAATGCCTCGGGGGCGGACAATTGACAATTTGATAATCTTGGACCGTTTGCCATTGTTTTGGCAAGGAAAAGTTTTTGTATTTAGCTGCGAAATACGATTACTGTTAAATTGGCATTTTTGTATACTCTCAAAATTTAGACACTCATTTCCATATCAAGGAAGTGTTGTAGAGATCGGAATATGTGGTAATCCGATGGTACAATATCAGGAGAATATGGTGGCTTGTGTCAAATTTTAAACCCAGCTAATTTTTGGACGGTTTTATTTTCGGGTTGTTGTCTTGCGTAATGAAAAGGCACACCTTTTCTATTGACCAAAGATGGGCGTTTGTCTAAAAAATCCGGCGAATAAAGTTGTCTTCCTCAAATGTTATCGCAGAATTTAAAACGTTTCTCTGAGTCCCCGGGTTGTAGCTCCTGTACTGGAATATGATGAAATACGTGCATGTTTTCTGAATGTAGAATTCTCCAGATGTAAGTACTGCTTCGATTAAAATGTCTGCTTAGTTGCTTAAGACGGATATTTGGATGGTTTGTGACGTAATGTAAAACATCTTCATAGCTACGAATGTTCTGCTAAAGCAGGATGTGAGTCTGTCGACGATTTCCTTATTAATGTGTTCTTCAACCAGAAAAATGTCCAATACTGTTCGTTGACTGCTATCGTTATAGAACGCATAGACATAAATCATGTCCATCATCGAGGATATTAGGAATTAAACGATAGTATATCTCGGTTAAAAACTACAAACTGATAAACTGCAAATAATTTTGCGTTTTTTTTTAAATTATTATTTCATAGCTTAACTTTTTTTCTGAAAAAAGACCTGGGATTTTTTTTTTGCTGAAAAAATGGGAGTTACTTATCCAAGCTGATCTTTTTTCCCTTCTAGGAGTCATAAAATATCTTTTCTTACAAAAAAATTTCTTCTTGGATTTACATTACACAATAATAAACTTATTTTGCACAAAAAAAATTACAGAGCAGCTGTTGACTAGTTAATTGTATAGTGCTATTGTAAAAGAATACCCCATTTATGAGTTTTATAGTTTGAACAGGTTGGGTCGTATCTTGAAAACTACTGACCTGAGATGAAATGAATTGATTCTTTTTGTTTGTTTGTACACGTTTCAATGTTACAAAAAGTGAGGGTTAATTACATATTTTTCCGAAAAAATTATGGGAATGTACAAATTTTAAGTTAAATAAAACGAAATCACTTTTGATATTCAATAACTTTGACACATTAAAGGGGAGTTGGGGAGGGAAAAAGAGAGATACCGCTGCCCGTTGGTCTTAAATATTTGCAAGTTATAATGGCTAGGAAATAAAGAGCTTCCATAAACGATCTACTGTTAAAAGTTTGAGGGGGCGGAATAATGCTGTCACTTTCGGTGTAGCAGTGGTGGTGAACATAGCGATAGAACGGGGTGAGACAGGAGACATTACGTCGGTGTTCGTGGGTGTCAATTGACTGTGTAATATTAGTATTACCTACGAGTTTTATCGCATATCTAGCAAGTGCAAAGAGGTCTTGGGGGCATCTGACCAGATGTGAGCATTGTACTCCAATTTTGAGCGGATGAAAAGATTTTACATATGTGGAGGTCAGATAAATTTGGTGAAATATTTCCTGCATCGCTTGAGGAAACCTAGACGCAGCATTTTTGACGGTACCAGATATGTGCTCATTTCAACGTAGGTTGTCATTGACATACATACCGAGAAGTTTTTCGTTTTCAACAATGCAAATGCCATTCATGGATAATGGCTGGGTGTTTAAATTTCGCTTTAACGACAGCAAATAAGATTGAGTTTGAAAGCATTAGATTTCACTCTGTTGACGGTTCCCCAATTAGTTATGCTATTAATATCGGAATTTAATGAGCTTAACATACGCTGCCGTTCACGTTCTACAGCCGAATGGCAGGGACGTGAATCCGGGGGCAAATATGTAAAGCAGAGAGTACTTCCGTCAGCTAAGGAACATATTGAATTAAAAGTAGCAGACAATAGATCATTGATGAAAATTAAAAAGAGTGTAGGAGACAGAACGCATCCCTGGGACACAACAGCATTTATTTTGTGAATATGTATTAGACTCGACAAGACAACTTGAATTGAACGTCCCGAAAGATAATTTCTAAATCGTAAAGTTTCTAAACAAAACGTAAATGTAAGACACAATTTCTTTTCTTGATTTTCTAATACAATTTTATTAATAGCAATTAAATAACAAGTTTTATAAAAATTATTTAAACTATGTGTATATACATATATGTACATATAAGATATGTATTTAACTAATATACACTGCCAAAATATGTATTGTTTAATTTTGTGCGTTTGACTTGTGCTGGTAAGAACACCTCAACAAGATAGAGCCGATTTCAAAAAGAACGTGGAAGTTTTGGATTTAAGGTCTAATGAAAGTGAAATTAAAACAGCTAATATGATACATCCATGGGACTTGCAATAAAAATAAAATTTCAAGCTGAGCTTTGGTAATATTCACTGTAAAGATTTGCATGGTTTTAACATTCGTTATTTCAGCTTTGAATCGTCTGGTATGCCGAAGAGTTGGGAAAGCTTACAATCCCGAATGTGTAGTTTCTATGGTGTGGACAGTGTGATTATTGGTCTTATCATAAAAAAAAAATTTGTCTGTATAAGGGGAATTTATATACATATACCGGAGCTAGAACAGACACATCATAGTATGCCAACTATGTGTCAAAGAAAGTTCGAAATAGAATTCAAGAAGTCATAAAAAATAACTGCAAAGTATAAGTTTACCTATAAACTAACATCTCAAAAAAAAAACTAGATATACATATTTTAAACGGTTTTGAAAAAGAATGTGTTTACTAAAGTTTTCCATTGCTGTATATACAAACTCATACGCACTTATGGTTTTTGAGAAATGAGGAACCTTAAGTCTTAGATGCCATATTCTTGTATCTTTTGTGTACCAGTAGGATGGCGCTATGGCTCGCGAAGGCCATGCAGTTTGAGAGTCGTTACATCGTGAGTATGGAATTCGTTAATAGCGCAAAAGAGACCCATGCTGTGACTTTCAAGATCTCTGGATTAACCAGCTGCTAAATTACAATAGAAGGAGAGGACAATGTAAGAACGATCTCAGGTGTACGGTAAGATTCTAGTTAGTTTAAAGAAAATAAAATTAATTTGTGCTGCGAAATTAGTATTTGTTTTTAGAATCGTATTTTGAAAATTTCATTTTACTTCCTTTTTTTAACGAGAGTATGACTATGACTGCACTTTACATACCTAAGCAAAGAAACTTGGATAGACAAAGAAAGAAAGACGTTTGGGCTGTACCTCTGCGAGGGTGCATTTTCACCACCCTCTACATTCAACATTTTTCGTAATACGAGTACAACGCATTTTAAATCATCGACGATTAATATCGATGATTAATTCATTACTCTTATTATACAGGGTGGGCCATAAATAATAACCCTTAAAATCTAGCTTAGTTAACTAAGTCTTTATTTTAATTTACTGGTTTCATGTCGGAACTCTACGTTAATCACTAATATTAAAACTATGCCTTTCGATGTAACATAACTTAACTTATGTTCATATGCATATCTATGTTTACCTAATTAAATAAGTCATTAAATGAATAATGAATTTCGGTACATAGATATTTCTCTTTTATACAAAAGGAACGAGGATGTGGCATACTCGTATATAGATGGAAAAAAATTGGTAGTCTAATTAAGCCAAAAAACTCAGGCGGTTTTGCTAAATGAGTCAAAACTTTGCATTCTATTATACTGTGACTACTTTGTGAGCTAATTAATCAGAACTATCCCTGTTATCTATACACTTATCATACGCTCCCATATTAATTAAAACAATTGACACATGGATAGTGTTTCACATTTCGAATATAGTGCCAATTAGACTTGAACTCAATGAATACAAGCATTTGGTGGTAAGGTTCCAAACGGAAATATACACAATAATATACATATGGAGCAATGTATTTGTACATACAATGAATGAGAATGCATACTAAGAATAGAAGCATGTAAATGTATACACATATTATATTTTAAATAACTACCGAAATACCTTTACCAGCTGAAATATTTGATATTTATAATAAAATAAGATATTTAAAAATGTGTAATATTTTCTATAAAACTAATTCAGTGGCTTCCATCTACATGTAAAGAATTAAAATTTAAGGACTCTAATTACATGCATATGTGAACGCATTTATCGAAAGTTGTATTTAAACTACACAGAGTACCGCCCTTCAGATTTTGACAACCATCCAGAAATATTGTCAACACATGTGCATCGGTATGTTACTAAGAATAAAGGAATTCCCTGGAAACCGTCGATTTCTCAGGCACTAATGTGATCATCAGAACGCAGCTTGCTTCGCAGATACGCATTCAGTTATATTTTAATCTACAAAGGAGAAATGTACAGAGTATTAAGAAATGCTTCCACAGACTACAAATACATATACTCATTTGTATATACATACATATATGTAGATAGAATCTGATATCAAAGATCCTTTTTCTTTTTTAGTTTCTGCAGTATTCTATATATTAATGGCAAGAAACACTGACCAACACAAGTTTGACGCTTTGAAAACTTGCCCAATATAATGGTGGAGTGATACATTGCACTATATAGCCCTTGGAACCTTTTTCGTATGATCCAACGCGCTGCATCATTACATATTGTGGAGCACCCACTGTAATAGACAGTTTCATGTGCAACTATATTGTATTACGACTCGAGTAGAGACATCGGATGTTTGATGGTAGAAAGAACGAGCATAATCTAAAAGATGTACCAGAAGCGAATTGAAGTTGAAAGATCAGCGCAACAAATATCTAAATCAGTCTTCCAATTTGCTTTCAGCAGGATAGGTTAAACGAGTGCCTTAGTTCAAGTTGATTGTTTTGTGTAAATTATAATTTCGAAGGGCCATGTTGTATTTTATTATTTTTTATATTTTTAATGTTATTTATTTATTTTTAGTTCCTTGTAATTAAAAAATACCACGTACGAATATTTGTAAAATTTTAATAGGCATGAACGATGTTTATGTGAAAATATTTTTTTATGCCTTCCGTAGGCTTTTCTTAAGTATACCAAAAATTATTTAGTACAAAAATGTACTTTTGTGTAGATCCCTCCGTTACTAGTTACTACTTTCATTGTAAACGCAGTTGGTGTCCATATTAAACTGTTGTTGTTTATCCGAAAAACAAAACAAGTAAAGTGACTATAATGCGATAAGAATTTTTTTATAAGATATACAGCAGTATTTAAAACCGTTTCTATACTTATTTGTAATTTCATTCTTTTGGAGGAAGTACATTTAGAGTGATCGTACGGATATGTGGTCAGTTGCCCGCTAGCTCTCTTCACCAGAGGGTGGTAAAAATTTACAAGAAGAAATTTTTTGAAATTCTTCTATGCTTGTTTTTTTTCGCTTTCATTGTGTAAAAATGTGCATTTATGCCTCAAAACTTTTTGCATTACTTTCCAATATTAATTAATTTAAACTGTCCCGATTATTATTTTCTTTTTATCAGTTTACAAATTAAGTGAATACAGTAAGTGTGGTTAAAAAAAAGTGATTTTTTCTACAATTTCGAACAAGAAAATTTAACTAATGAGGACACATATAAAACTCACGACTTAAAAGGAATACTATCAAAAAGTTGTTAAATTCAAATCTAAAATGGATTTATCAAGGCAGTTAAGGTTAGTACCTCAAGATTTCCCTATGCGAATAACATAACTATGTGTAACCCTTCGAATATTACCAAACTCTAGCTACCGACATAAAAAATAATTAATTTTCCGATAAACGTTGCAATATTACAAATTAAATTGAATACTTTAATTTTAAACAAAAAAAATATTATAATATCAAAAATTAATTATTGTTCATACAAAAATTCTATAATGTACTCGTATTAAACCTATGTGTATGATTCAATCCTCTCTCAAATTATAATTCACCAATCTCATTACAAACTCTACAATATATTCTACTTTTTAACTACCAAGTTCATGTATTATATATGCATTCCGTACTTCACCCCCCCCCCCCCCCTCTTTTAAAGTAAAATGCGTCTTTGTTACCGTTTATTTTTTGAATATTATTTTTGGCGTTTTTTCCTTACTGAAATATGTTTTTATACATATTATTGGGATGATATTTAAATGAATAACGAATGTTGGCATCATTTTTATTTTTTGTATTATAAAACCTTTCGCCATATTTACTCAAAACTTTGTGGGGGTCCATCATTCCACCTCTGACTTAAGATTAATGTTGATTTTAAAGAATTGTATAAATATTTATTTCAAAATCTATTTTGGGGTTTATATTGTATAATAAAAAATCTACAAAACTAAATTTTTTACAACATTTTTGCACACTGCTGACTCACAATGGCTAAGGCACCCCAAATTCGGACACACCTCAGGATGCGAACAGATACTAAAAAAATTAAGTTTATAGTTGTGTATCGAAATTTTTCGTGAATAAGTTTCTTATAAACAAAAATCACACGAAACATAAAAATAACTATGTTTATTATTCGCCCTGTTGATAGCAAAACATTTGATTTTGATGTTGCAATTTTTTTCCAAAAACTGGAAAAAAGAGAAGACTATTTTAAAATGTTCTGCTTTTAATCTCATCTAGAAAAATAAATAAATTTCAACGTTGAATTGAGTTAAATTATTAGAATTATTATAATACCAACATTTGAAGAAGATACTTCCGAATTGGCCTATGTATTTTTTTAAGGTGTTAGAGAACTGGAAAGTGGATATATTTTTTCTCATTTAATTAATTGTCTGATGCTAAGTATTTATAATACATGCAAAATTATAGCCACAAATGTTAAAACACATACTCGTACAGTTCGTATCGAAAATTCTTAATCTGGCATACTCGTAAAAATCTGTGAATGCGGACAACATACACATGACATAATTATTGAACATGGGTTAATGATGATTCAATAATTCGAAGTGACGTTTTCTAAATCCAAAATTTGATATTTACTTCTGAAAAGATGGTTCATCGGATAAATTTTTGAAGTTTTTTTTTTTGCTTGATATGAAGATTGAATAATTAAGTGAGTAATGACAAATATTATGGGACTAGCGACATCTGATTGCGTAAGTAATTGAATGTGCCTTCTTTACCACCTAATTCTCCGATATCACATAAAACTTATTTGATGGACTGCTTCTTATGCAAACCTCAATACATTTCCTCTGAGTACATACATACATATGGAGCTTTAAAACCATCTTAACTGCAAACATTTTATGTTTACACATTTATTTTGACGTCGGCTCACTTTAATGTTACGACAATAAACTCTGCACACGTATTTTGTTTTAATTACGTTCGCAAGCTTATTTCACACTGTAGCTTAACTACAATACAATTAAAATATGAGAGTTCATGCTTTTGTTGATCATCTTATAAGATTTAAAAATTTGGGTGATTTACATATGTATGGTATATTATAAATATGTACCAAGTTTATAGCTTATATTGGCCTGTATCTATGAGTTTAATTTCTTAAACTATGGTCTTCGGATTTTTTTCTGAATTCGCCTTAAACCAGTATTGAATTTTTTTCTAGGTAGATAGGTAAAATATATATGAAATTAAAAAGTTACTTTGTCTTAACAAATTTGAAGAAAAAAAAAATAAAACGATTAAATATGTCTTATGCCTCTAAGTCTTAAATTAGGCACCGGGCATTTTAATGCAAGAGTATATCACCAGCTTACAACACAAGTTTGTCAAAATGTAAGAAAACATTTCTATTCAGCGGTATTTTTGATTTAGGACGTATAGTTTTCCTGTTATCTTCATTCACGACTTTGCGTACAAATTATGGTTGTGAGAGAAATAAAAAGAAGATGTTTAATGTCTTTCGAACCCGACAACGTTTTATTGATTCCCGGAATAGTTAAGAACATGAAATCGTATGTGTGTATTTTTGAGATACATGTTCTACAAAAATGGAGCGAAACTCGATTTTGTATAATGAAATGGATCTTCAGCAAAAGTCATTGTATAATTATTTACAAATGCTAGGTACTTAGACTTAGAGCTAGTAATTATATTATAAGAAAGTGCTTCCATGCTGTAATATTCCTATACTTATAATGTTACACAAAAATAAACCTAGATTATGAAAAATAAATATTGTACTTTACTATCACTGCACCCTTTTTTAAATCTATTATACCCTATACTAAAGGATACTAATCTCTTGGTAAAGTTAATTATAATGTCATAAAATAATTTCACTGATTTCTTCCAAGCAAATTTAAGTCATAAGTCATATATGTAAGTGCAATCTGATGAACCCAATATATCAGTAACCTAAGAGTTAAAAATGTGTACGTACATATACAAAAAACTTGTAATATGTTTGATTTTTGCGAACAAATTGAGACAAAAAATTTAAAAACACAAACGGTTTCAAATGAGTACTACACAGCGGGAAAACGGTTAAAACAAATAAAAAATTGCTACAAGGCAGATTTTTGGCAAAACAGGTTACTTTTTGATTCTTTGACTGAGTTAGCTGTCCTTTAATAAACCAGTTTCCAGTTTTTTATTACTTTATAAATTTTGTTCTCAATTTCTCAACTCGTTCAAGAGACGGACGTGCTTTGCTATTCAAAGGACTTTAACCTTTTTTCTATGGTGGTGATATCAAAAAACTAAGTAACATGTATTCTTTTTTTTTAAAGTCCATGTGTATATTTGTAAGAAATCGAATCATACATAAGTCATTAGATTAATATTTTTGATATTTACCGACATCAGTTCCTTCCCTTCTCTTTTATTATTTTCTTTTAATAGAAAACTATTTATGTATGCACATGCATGTACACATATATGTATATACTGCATACTCGAATATATATTTCGCTGAATAACGAGCATAGGATAAGTATAGTTAGACACTCATTTCTTTTAAAACTGCAATTGAGGGGATTGAATTTCTAAATTTAGTTTAAACCAACATATGCTCTATGTCTATTGACTCTCTGTTTCCACTTGAAATACTCTTGAATTAATCAATTAAGTGCATGCTTAGATAAAGGATCGACAAGGGACAGCTTGAAAAAGAATAGTAAGAAAACATTTTATTAAAAGTGAATATTTGTCACAGACGGCAATACGGAATACTGTTAATTGTATATTTAATAAATTAGAATTGGGTGTTATATGATATTTTATTATTAATTACAAAAAAGTTTTAAATTCGTTAGCTATCATTTACTAAAAATGTAAAGTACTAGTACGGCGATATTAGAAGATGATTTTTATTTCCTCTGGAAATTTTTTGAGATAAGAAGACTAATGTTTAATGCACGCATAATTTATTCTTTTATATATCAATATATTTAAAGTTATTTGTAAATATAAATATGTATCTATTTTTTGTAATGGCATTGATGGTGGGTATAGAATTTTCCTTATTATGTTTTTTGTAATATTATATAATGATTTTGGAACAAGACTAAAATATAAATAATAAAAAAACAATACTAAACAGTCAAGCTCCCGTGTGAAAACATGTAAACATACGTGTGTATCATTAACGTACATATATACATACTATACATATGTTCGCAGGTTGACATATAATTCAGAGTTTACGAGTAATGATGGAAAATCGTGAAGGTTCGAAGAATGTACATAGCGTCTTCATTGACTTGTAAAAAGCTACACGACAGATTTTCCAGAGATCTTATTTGGACAGCGCTAAAATCTCAAAACGTACCCGATACAAAATGATAAGCGCTATGTTCGATGAAGTTAATACGAAAGCTAAATGCACAGCAGGAATAGCCGGCGAATTCGAAGTTAAAGTTGGGATACAACAAGGCAGTGTGCGATGCCAAGGTAGTTGCGATTACGATGTCACACATAGAGTCAAGGCCAGGAAACCCCCTGTATTTTGTGACAAATAAATTACACTTAAACTTATGGGTTTATTATATACGACAGTCATTCATCCAGCTTAAATATACGCCTAACAATGTTGGACTATGTACGAAAAATATAAAGGAAAAATGACAGCGATGGAAATCAAAATGCTACGAATGTCGGTGTCTCCGCATTAAGAAATCGATAGTAGAGAAACTTCGGCTAAGCAAATTAGTTGATGTTGCCATGTTTAGCGAAGGTCTTCGGAGAATCCCGTTCAAAAAACAATGAAGGCTCAAATTCCAGCCGAGGTTCAAAGAAGAGGCTGAAAGAAAATAATAATTAAATCACTCAAATGCGAA
The DNA here is from genome assembly GCA_949129095.1 of Volucella bombylans. Taxonomy (NCBI): domain Eukaryota; kingdom Metazoa; phylum Arthropoda; class Insecta; order Diptera; family Syrphidae; genus Volucella; species Volucella bombylans. The sequence goes on along the minus strand of OX422140.1, from coordinate 184,729 downwards.
AACATCAACAAACTCTTGGCCTCACTAAAGAGGTGAAACAAAATAAAATCCAGACAAGCGACACAGTAATAATGCAGATATGTGGAAGAAATAATGTGGAAGAAAAAACTCCTAGATATTTATTTTAAATGAAACATCTAAATACGAGTACTTAGATTTTTTCTGGTGTTTTTATTTTTTATAAAATAACTTCATTGAAATGTCCGCCACGAGCACATCTATAGGTTTTCATACGAAAATCAAAATTTTCAAGGACTCGGTCAGACATTACCGCATTAAGTTCATCAATTTTGGTCCGAATGTTGTTTTTCAGTTGTGCAATTGTTGTTGGCTTATCCACATATATTTTACTTTTTAAAAAAACCCAGAAAGTAATCTAATCGTGTTAAATCGCATGATCTAGGTGGGCAGTTTAAGTCACCATTCAGTGAAATTAATCGACTTGGAAACTTATAACGCAATACCTCAATGTCGTAGCTCCACTCTATTGAAAATAAAGGTCGTCTGTATCTATTTCTATGTCAATTTGAGGTCATAAAATATATTCAATTATTTTTCTATAGTGCTCTCCATTGATAGTGTTATTTGCATCTTCGAAGAAAAATGTACCAAGGATTCCACCAGCCCAAAAACCAAACCAAACAGTACATTTTTGTGGATGTAATAATTTTTCTGAAATTATTCGAAGATTTTCTTCTGACCAGATGCGACAATTTTCTTTGTTGACGAATCCATCCAAAGTGAAATAAGCTTCCTGACTAGAGATGATTTTGCGTGAAAAACTAGCACCACCAGTTGACGAAGATTCTGTGTGTAATGCTTTCTTCTAGCGTGTAACTATTCATAATTAAAATTGTAAAGATGAAATAAAAAAAAAGGTAGCGTTCAAAATTATTCCCTACTAACATCCAGGCGCGACTCTAACAAAAGATGTAACTATACGCGTTATACAGGGTGTCCCCTAATTCGTCGACGATAATTTGGGAAATGATTCCTGGGCATATTCTAAGAAAAAAATCGTTTAGTAAGAGTTTATCTCCAATGTTGACATCATTTATCGAGGATTTAAGAAAAGGCTTACTTTGGTGTACCCTGACCCATGTTAACGGAAATTGCTCTGTTAGTACGAATGGTAAAAACTTTGTGTAGGACTTTTCTTTTAGAAGAAATACCAACCTTTATAACGGCGTTTAAATAAAGTTGATATTTTGTTTGAGTCTTTGGATATCCAATTTCTAAGCCTCTTCCATTTTCATTGTCCATGCTAATTTTTGACTTTGATATCACTTTTCTCCAGAAAATGTCTAATTACCATAACGTTTTAAAAATTTTTTTATTATGAAAGTAACAATAATAAAAAAAACCATCATCAAGTTTTAATAAAAACCCATAGATTTTATGATACTTGCAAAAACATGCAACAGGTAAAAAAAGGAATTTATGATTTTTTACCAACGTTTCTAACAACAATTGACAATACATACACGTAAGAGTGGTTTTCCACGAATTACTAATTTTCATCATCAGTTTAATTTTTTACGCTAAGGTTACAGTTGCTTGGAAACGTTATTTGAAATGTCTGCATTTATAAACCAAGAATACGCAGACATTATTTACGTTTATGGGCTGTGCAATGGAAGTTCAACTAGTAGGTGATAACGATACCATGAACTTTACTTTAACCGACGACGACTTCCTAGTAAAGGAGTATTTGAAAATACGTATCGAAGGCTTCGGGAAACGGGATCAGTTTCACCACCACGGGGTGGCCGTGGTGTAGTGGTACTAGCAATCGCTTCTCACCCGGAGAGTCAAGGTTCGAATCCTACCCATGACAAGTTTTTCATTTGTGTAATTGGTACTCAGTCAGAAAAATTCTGCATGTGAGGGCAATAACACTGACACGTAGATTTGGCTGTTGTAGAGTTTCAAGCACAAAAAACAAGTGTGAATTATAACCTTCGAATCACTCTGAGTGAAGAAAAAACTCACGGTCCTATTCGGACTCCCACCGCTGGAGAGCTAATATCGAAACCAAATACACCTGAGTTTCAAACCGCTACAAAACAATTTTCCTTTTTCCTCCTTCTACCTTTCCGCCCGCGCTATGGCAACAGTAAAAGGGTATTTAACTCCTTAGGCGCACGTAAATTATAAAAAAAAAACACGACCTAACACCGGAGTTCCATAAGTAAGAAACATTTCGGCTGATGAAAGAATACAGCTGTTACAACTGGTCCATCAATCAGCATCAGACGTTTAGCTTTGCAATTCAATGTTTATAGACACAAAATTTATAATGTACTACATAAAGAAAATCGTTATCCATACCGCCATACACCTGTACAAGAACTACTTCCCAATGATTTGGAAAAGAGACTTGAGTTTTCTAACTGGTTGCTGGTGCAGAGCTTGGAAAACAACCAGTTTATTAGCAGAATTCTTTGGATGGACGAATCTCAATTTACAAGAGATGGGATCACAAATTTGTATAATCTTCATACGTAGGCTGCGGACAATCCACATACAATGAGACATAAATCATTTTAATACAAATTTAGCGTCAATATGTGGGCAGGTGTACTTGGAAAAAAGTTAAAGGACCCCTTCAAACTACCACCTAGGCTGAATTCTGCAAACTATCTGAAGTTTTTGCGCAATGATTTACCAGAACTATTGGAGGACATTCCACTGATTCAACTAGCTTCATCATATTTTCAACAGGACGGTGCTCCAGCCCATTATGGTCGTGAGGTTAAGAATTGACTAGATGAAGAGTACGGTAACCGTTGGAGAGGAAGAAATGGACCAGTTCACTGGCCCGTAAGATCTCTTGAGCTTACAGTATTGGATTTTTTTTGTATGGGAAAGATTGAAAGAACTTGTTTATTCAACCGAAATAGCAGCTTTAAATCAAAAGTGAGGCAGCAGTTAGCATCAATAAAAATTTGCAGGGTAATCCAAAAACGGGCTTTAGCATGCATATAAAACCAAGAAGGACACTTTGAGCACCTGTTATAACTGTTTTAGTATACACATACAATAAAAACTACCTAAGACCACACAAAATCATTTTTTATTCATAGCCTTTGGAGCTTAAAGCAAAAAAACCCTTTTTTATAAATTTTAACTGCCGCAGGTTTTTCCAAGTATCATAAAATCTGTGGGTTTTTCTCCAAACTCATTGATGATTTTTTTTTATTATTGTTACTTTCATAAGAAAAAAATTGTAAAACGTTATGTTAATTAGGAATTTTCTGGAGAAAAGTGACCCCAAAGTCAAAAATTAGTAAGGGAAATGAAAATGGAACAGGCTTATAAATTGGATATCTAAAGACTCAAACAAGACATCTATTTTATTTAAATGCCGTTATAAAGGCTGGTATTTCTTCTAAAAATGAAGTCCTACACGAAGTTTTTACCATTAGTACTAACAGAACAATTTCCGTTAACATGGGTTAGGGTACTCCAAAGTAAGCCTTTTCTTAAATCATCGATAAATGACATCATCAACATTGGAGATAAACCCATACTGTAGAACGATTTTTTTCTTAGAATATGCCCAGGAATCATTTCCCAAATTATCGTCGAAGAATTAGGGGACACCCTGTTAATAAAAGAAAAAGAAGACATAGGTACAACATATGTTGATATGAAGTTAGCCAATAATATTTGTTCATCCTTTTCGCGAAAACAAGTTAAAGTTGAATGAAATTCCATCGTGCCAACCACAATAACAATCTTAAATTGTATAATAAAGTTTAAACTTGACTTACACAGACTTAAATAATTTGTTTTTTTTTTAAAGGCAAAAACCATATTATTGCGTGTTATGTTTGTTTTTACTTTCAACTCAATGCAAAATTATTAAAAAACAAATTCACTAAGAGCTCATCCGTATAGCATATAGTAAGCGTATAAGGAATGTGCATGTGCAGTACATGTCTGTATTATGATCACACATTCGCGTGCATTTCAATTTGTATATTTGTAAATATGTACAAAAATGTAAACAAAATAACATATATTGGGGTTGCAATTATGCCTTTTTTTCTACTTTTGAGCAAAATTACGTAAAGATGAAAAAATTAAAGTTAAAATGGAAGACGGTCTAAACTTACAACTATTTAAAGGACCACAACGATTATTTTTCATAGTTTATTAAATACTATAAGAACTTATTTTTTATTCAGTTAAAATTCATTCCATTTTTCACTTTCAAAATAAAAAACGCTTTTTCCAAGTTATTAAAAAAAAAAACTTAACTTTAAAGTAACTCTATGTGTCTACATACTCCTACTACAGATACGAAATACGAAATACGAGTACTATTACGTTAAGATGTGATTATAACATTTGAGTAGTAAACTCCAACCAAGAATATCATTCAATATCTTAAGTGCACTTTTGGAAATATGTCGAACACTGCAGAAACGGAAACGCAGCAAGCAAAGTTTCTGACTGTCTCCTGTAATTTGATCTTCCTTCGGCATATGTACTCGTATGTGCAATAGTTCTGCCTTGGATTCAACCAGGTAGCGGTTCTTGTCTAAGTTAGATAGATAGATATTTTTATTTCGTATATATAAATTTACAAAGGTACTTTGTAACCGCACTTTTTGCAATACAATAATTTGATAATGGTAATTATCTTTCTATTGAAATATGTTTTTTTTATATATTTTAATATGAAGTTAGGATATGAAATCGACTTTGAAGGAAAATACGAAAAAACCTTTAATTCAAAACAGAAAAAATAACAAATAAATATATAAATAAATAAATAAATCAATAAATAAATAAGTAAAGAAATAAATCAGTAAATAAATAAATAATCAAATAATGTGAAAATAAATAAATAAATTAACAATTAACATTTTAATAAGTTATTGCAAGGTATGATAAATAACAAATAGCATTCTTATAAGGTAAGAACATATAAAAACAGAATAACAATGGATTACTTTAGTCAGCAAAACTACATCTTGTTAGGAATGTGTATTTCAGTTTTTGTATCCTATGAGAAATCAATTCAACATTCGCCCTTTCATGCAAGTCTAAAGTTGAAGAATTATTTGGGATGAAAAGATTTTATGATCTGGTACTTCAGTTTTCGATTGGTGAATTTGGAGTTTTTTTTTTTTACAGAACCTAACACTCAGGTGGGTATGAATACACTTATAATGCCTCAGCATGTGTTAAGTTTTTTGAAAAACGAGATAGAGAGAGAAAGAAAGTTATTTGGGCTCAGTGATTATTTCGCTCCATGCGTGACATCCAACATTTAATGGGGATTCTTAGTGGCAGTTGGCTTGTTGTTGATTTCTAGTCAACTACTCATCTTACTTGATTTTGTTAACTGAAAAAATTAATGCCTTTCGGGCGCGAGCCGCGGCCACCCACATGTAATGTAATTATGCTTCGTCCCACTGTACCCGATCAGTTTGTATCCGCCTCCGAAGTTGATTTCGTTTCAATTGTACATTTATTGCGAAAATGCTTCCTCTTCGGATGTTGGTAGTGAGGTTGTGAAGTATGGTTTGGACGTCATACTTTGAACGCATTTCTGAATGTGCAGATACTGCAGGTTTTTATCTTTCCCACGTCAGGGCTTTTGCAGTATACTTCCTGGATAACTTTATTATATACATATATATATATAACAGTTCAGGAACGATGACGACGATGCCATTATTCAAAAAAAAAATTAAATTCATTTTCTGTCGATAAAAGTGTCATGTTAGGATATTTTTCATAGTATCTTTCCACTTTTACTTCCATAACACTGTTTATGCGATCTATTGCAATTTATTTACTGTTTTGAATTTATCTGTAATCACAAATAATTTTCAAATTCCGTGCCAAACAAATTTTCTCCAAAACTGTAATGCAAAAAAGCCGAGTCTTGTAAGCAAATGTAATATCTAATTGATGTGATTATAATATATAAAAATTATCACCATACTTACATTTTATCGACCAATATCTTTCAACATTTTGAAGCAACGTGCGAATAGAATAATACATATATACTCGTGTATGTACATATGTACAAACGAGAATATCGTGGCACAATACGGTAGATACAAGAAAGTTTCCAGCAGAATTTATTTCTGTCCAATCAAACATAGATGATTGTGTTTATATCTCAATGTAGGTCGTCGACCGCATTTGTAGCTGATAGAAGTCCTATAAAACTGTCTTTAATTATGTATGTGAAAAAAGGAATTTTCTAAAAATATTTTTTTTTACTTATGCAAGTCTTACTGATACTATGATCTCTATAAAGTAATTTACCCAGTTATATTTTGTTCAGAATCTATTGAACGCATCAGAGCGATGTCTTGCTTCTTTTTAGTTTTTTACTGTTTTCATTGGAATTAATATTCATTTTTTATTTTTAATAACTGTTATTATGTTTCCACAATTATTTATATAATTTATAATAATTAGTTTTTATAATTATTATTTTTCTTGATATTATTTGTATTATTAATATAACATTATTATTATTATTATTATTGATTTTACTATTATAATTATTATTATTATTATTAATATTATTATTATTATCATTATTTAATATTCTTATTATTCTTATGGCTGTGAAATCTTGGCGGATGTACTTCGCCAAGATAAGTGCAGAAAACAGATGACAGCTGTGCAGAGAAAAAGTACTTTTACGACCAAAGGGTTTCACGGTGCATAATGTATTATTTCCTCAAAAATATATATATATATATATATAAAAATATATATACATATATAAAATAATATATATAAAATATATAAATATATATGTATGTATATATTTATAAAAATATAAAAGTATTATTTCTTTTGAGTTTCCATATGTTTCTCAAACTCTGGAAATGGCCTACCCCGGGGTATTCAATTAGGGGGCACACCATGTTCTAGTCCGTTAGTCAGTCGTAGAAATCGTCATAGATTTTACCATAGTTTCGAATACGCTTTCGAGACTATGCTGCTTCAGGTGTTCGAGAAGAATTTTTGGAATCAATCCAGATATTTTCCCACCTTCGTGCTGTATAATGGCGATTCGAGAATTCAGGGTTCACTGAGTTCAATGACGAAAATATGGCAAATAATATCATCGCCATCGAGGGGAGCGACCCCTTTCATTTCGAGGGAAGAGCTCCATGCGATCTTCGAATCACTGAGAAGTAAGAAATCAGTGGGAACCGACGGAATTTCAAGCATTGTGCTTCGACACCTCCCAATAGAAGCGGTAGACATATACAACACCCTCTTTAATAATAGTTTGAATAATGCCCATTATCCAGTGCATTGGAAAACAGCGGTGGTGCATCCGATTCCCAAAAGGGACAAAGATACGTCCAATCCGGCGAACCTTCGGTCGATAAGTCTCTTCCCAATACCAGCAAGGTATTCGAAAAGGTGATCAATAGAGTCCTGATTAAGTGGGTCCAGGACAAAAATATAGTTCCGGATAATCAATTCGGTTTTAAGGCGGGACATAATATCTCACATGCCGCGTCCAAACTGGTATCTGATATCCAGTGGAACAAAAGAAAGAAACAATGAACGGTTGCCTGCCTGATTGACTTGGAGAAAGCGTTCGACACCGTATGGTTAGAGGGACTATTCTTCAAGTTGAACAGGCTGGGCATAAGCACACCGCTGCTTTACATTCTTTTTGATATGCTCACCAGTAGACAGTTCATCGTGAAGAATGGCGATGTGACTTCTGCTGGAGTATTTGATATTAAAAATGGTCTGCAACAAGATGCGGTTAATTCGCCGACTCTAAGTTGAAGATTAACATTCAGAAGTCGGAAACCATTCTTTTTAGGACGCCTTTGTCTGGGGCCTCTACGGATATCAGAAAGAATTGGCGAAAGTTTTCGATCGTGAAACGACACGGACAACCACTTGCTTGTCGAAATATAGTCAGGTACCTTGGATTCTGGCTAGATCAATATCTGTATTTTAATAAACATATAGATGTTGCTCTGGCCAGAGCAAAAGGTGCTTTTCCCTTACAAAGTGTCTGCTACATGGCCCTTATCCGGCCTATGCTTGTATTTGGATGTCCGTGTGGTTCAATGTGAGAGCAACAGAACATCAGAGTCCGAATGACGTCTTATGTAATAAAGCAAACCTAATTAGAGTGGATAATTTCGTCATTAAGTTGATTCGAAGGCATATTGCTAGATCAACCTCGAAGAACAATATGATCCCCGGGGCTTATTACTCCAATTATGTATATCACGAGAGCGAGCTCTTTAACGGCTTTATACCTCAGAGGCGTTTCTTTATTTTGATAAAAAAAGAGCTGTTCCAGAACAAATTAGCGGTGCCGCTAATCTTCCACGTCGCTCGAACAGCTGCAGATAGGCGATTCAGGGGCGACAGAGACGTCGCACACTGCAGTGCGTTTCCGGTTCATTAGGGCGGTAGGGATTCGCGATATGAGGGTTGTTGCTCAGTAGCAACAAAAATTTTGGGGGCTTAGTGAAGGAGGGGAGAATTCTTCCTCGTTTCCTTCAAGTTCTATGTAGCCCTTTGAGGTCGAGGTCGATTTACTTGATATTTAAGCCATGGCCGGCTTACATAATATAGGTAGAATTAGAATAGTTTTTAGGAGAAAATGAAAAAGTTTTGAGAAGAAAAATAAAAAAATAAAAATAAAAAAAAAAGTATAAAAGAACTAAGAAAGAGTAACAACTTTTAGTAGATACCTACACAAAAAAAATATTTTATATAGTAAACTAGTAGATTAAGGTTTGTTTTTAAGATAGTTTGTAGTTTTTAAAAGAAGGAAGTCCATTCACTAAGTTTGTTGTAACATATTTTCTTAGTTTGTATTTTTGAGTCATTACTTTAAATATGTTAATTATACTGTAAGAAATGTCGAAAGACATAGTATAAGTGTTCGATTTAGCTTAGAGCGCCCGCATGGGGCCCAGTAAGTTATTGTAAGATAGTATAAGTTGATTAAGCTAATGTTTAAGCATTTTTTTTTGTTTAGCTGTAAGTGTAAATGAATTGAATTTAAGAAAATTGCATATAAAATGAAAAAAAAAATTTGTTGTGTATCCTCTAACAATCCGATACAACCACAGTGCAGTTCGGTAAAATATGAACGTTCACTATTTCAGCTATTTCGTTCGCTCTTCTACGTCTTTATCGAAATTTCTTTGGTAGCTGACGTGCGAGCCTAAATATTTAAAATTTTTCACTTTGATAAGTACTTCTAAATAGAAACCAGGAGTTTTTGCAGATTAAGAGAAACAGTAATACAAATACTCTCTCTCTGTTCGACTGTTTCGCATATCGATCTTCTAGCGCCTTTATTCAAGCTATAAGAGTTGTCTGAAGGGCTGTTACTTACTCGTGCTGCTCCAAAAGCAAATCTTGCACGAAATTAAAACGGACTTTGAACATTGTCTTCGTGTACTTTGACTTTAACTTCGAATTCCGCATTTAAGTTTCGCTTTAACATCATAATTCCTATCAGGCATTTACATCGCAGGTATATCTTGTGATCTATCGAACGCTTTTTAGAAATCGATGATGCAGATTTTCCGATACGAGGCAAGGTTTCTTCACTATTATCCGTATGTCAACCTGCCCACAAAGCCGAATTGACTACCATAAGGTTTAAGAATATAGCGTTATCGACTCTCTCGTATATTTTGATGATTTGTGATTTCAGCTTCACCTATCGGTAGTTGTTAACAATTTTGTGTCGCTGTTGCCTTTATATATTGGAACAAGGAAGCTCATACTCCATACGGATGCCCCGATTGATTTTCATCATTTTATTAAACAAAACGGCGAGCCATTTCAATCGCAGATTTCCGATTATCGCCCATACTTTCGAGCGTATTTAATACGGTCTGGCTTTTTACTCCTTCACTTACTTCTAAAATGTTCAGGGTATTCTTCTTACGCCACAGCCAGAGAGTGTTACATCTAGGAAATTCAAATCGAGTCCCAAAACCGTTTTCTTTCAGTACAGTTTATCGGCTCATACCGGATTTCGTTGGTTTTTCTCTGGTTTCTTCAGCCGGTGCCGACTTGCTAGTGGTTCTTTCAAAATTACTTTAAAATCTTCTAGTCGCCGCCTCGCTTTATTCCAGCATAAATAGTAATCTATCAATACTTTTTGGGCTTCTTGCTTAATAAATAGCGCATTAAGCCTAGTTAGGCCTTGTTATTACCATGAGTCTTGTAGACGCTAAAAATATTCCAAGTTCTATTTTAAACTACCAGTCTTTTTGTCATTAGTAGGTCGCTTATATTTGATACGATTAAGATCTTACCTGGGAGTTCAGCTATCAGCTTTGTTTTGTACCGTAATAATAATATAAAGGATGTCCCATTAAAGCCGCCTATTATGAAATTTTAAAAAAAAACCCAGTGTTTAGATATGTTCTTTATGATGATAAATTTGGTTGTCCGGCAAAAAAAAAACTGCCGAAACGAGCGAAAACTACGAAAAAACTCGAAATATATCATAGGAACTACAAATATAATGAAGTTCTCCCTCAAGCGCAGTTTTCTATCGAATTGGTTTCTGATGGGCGACAATTACTCTTCCAACTAGCCGAAATAGATGCGGCCGATGAAACACTTCAAGAACTTCCTGCACTTCCTCCAATGGTTTTTGATATTTCATATCCTATTAGGATTTAGGAAACCTATCATCTGACCGATCAGATGTGAGACTCCCTGTATTAACGAAATCATAGTTAGTAGTGCTTGAACAGTATTACAAAGTTTCGGATAGGTCCTCCATTTTTAAGAAAAAATTAATTGCATTTTGTTTATGTTTTTTTTAATAACTTCAAAATTCATCGTTGGATTTTGGTCAAAATATGACTGCCATTGGGCAATAAATTCAAATTGATAGCACTATTCGCTAGCCAGTTATTATGGGCCGAAAAAATTGGCACATACGGACATATGTTCAATACATACTCACACACATTTTCTTAAAAACTATCTAAAAACATTGTAGACGCATATTAAAACGTAAAGATCCCCCCAAATTTTCGACGTGAACGCAAGAACTTCGCTATCAGGAAGTTAACTACTCGTAGATCGATCGATGGGTCACGCCATGAACATCTTGATAAAGACAATTTTTAGTTTTCAATAATGGAATTTGATATAACATTCATTCCATTAGAATTTTTGACAAATTAATCCGAAATTTACCAAAAGGTTCATCATCTCGTAGGTAATATCTACCGCTTTCTCAGTTCTAAAATGTTTACTATTTGTTGAATAACTCTGACGATTCTGGCACGCTTCAAATTTTCTTTAAATGTGTGCTATGGTAAGTGACTTGGATTAGAACTGCAAAAATTCTAAAAGAGTCCTTCGTTTTTGAAAAAAAATTAATTAATTGTTTGTAGGTTTTTTTAATAACTTAAAAAGTGATTGGCGGGTTTTGGTCATGATGGACACGATTTCGTAGCATTATTCGTTGGCGAGTGATCATGCGTCAAAAATTTGACACATTCAGGCATGCATAATCACACAGACACATACACAGACATTTTCTTAAATCTTATCTAAAGGTAGGTAGACACATTTAGTTCATTCCAATACGGGTATAGGCTGAAATCTTCTTCACAATATTCTGTACTTAATAAAGGGGAAAAGACCAAACTGATGCGATCAACGCCGAATAGCCAATTTCAGAGCTTCCGCAACATTTTCACTCACCGTGACTACAATTTCTTCTATACGCACTTTTCGTTGATCGTTATGTAGAGTGTACGAGTATGTTATACGAAACTTTTCCATGACACGATAAATAGCCAGCTCAGTTGCTCAATTATGAGGACCAAAAACATCACGTACGTTTTGCGAATTGATGGCCAATTTTCAAAATAAGCCTGAATGATACGGAACAGATTTGTTCCACAATTCTGATCATAAATGTCATAGAATATCTACCATTAACAAAAAAAAACACTCTTTTTTAACATTACTAAAATTCAGTTTATTTTTTTACTTTGCTCTAAATTAAATTAAAATAAAAAATAATTACTATACTCGTATAAAAATCCTATCCCAACGTAATAAACTCATCCCGTTACTCGACAACGTAGGTAAAAATGCCACCGCCGCCAGTACTATTGTAAATTGATTGAGAAATACTAAGCAAGTTTGAGATCAAAAAAAGATAAATAGAATTAATAACAGCGTTATTGTATGATAGCTACCCTAGTCCGTCTTTAATTAAATATATGTACGTAATTTATACAAATAATGCGCACTTTGGATAGTTTAAATAAAGCCTTTTTGGCGAGGATCGCTTGTTAAAGAATTTAAAATTAAAATAATAAAGTTTATCCCTCATTTTTCTTTGAGGTGTTAAGCAAATAACGGTGTCCCAGTTTAAACTTTGCAATTGAATACTCAACAGGTACTTCAGCTGGTTGATGTTACAATCAGGTTGAGCGCACACCAGTGTGCCCAAGATTGAATTTTGCATTTTGCGGTTTGTTGTGATCATTACGTACTTCTTAACCGAAACTTGATATCGACATTGACTTGAGGATCGCCAATACATTGAAGATCTAAAGCAAACGAATTCCTTAAAGAAATAACCATATCACCATGTAGATTTTACTCCATAAAGAATACATAAAATATGTATACATACACACATTTATATATCTACATAAATATGTATGTATGTACCGATATATATGTGTACATGTTTTTATAACAATAAATCAAGTTTCTTCTTTTGCGTATGAACAAATAAAATACACTTGGCCGTATTTCAGTATATTGCTATCAGCTTTCCTTTTGCTGTGAAATAAAGAAATTTGAATTAAAAAATAATAATACTGCCAGAAAACTCCGCAACTTTTATAATGTTATCACTTTTTAAAAATACGGTGTGATCATAAATGTACGATTATATCTGAACACATTAGTTTAGTTTACGACGGCACCGTAAATTCGGCAATAACGGGGCACTAAGGGTGCTGTGAATAATAATATAAAAAATTTTCTAAAATAGGTGACCATTCTCGTATACCGTAAACGTATAGAAAATTTAAAGGTAGTCAAGCAAAATGTTCGGCAGGCAGCGCAGGATCTCTTTAGACGCTGAAATTGTGCAATCAAACCAACAAAACAGAGCAACAAATATTTGTGTTGGGTACACATAGGGAGACGGTATACCCGTATGCTCCCGAATTATAGTCAACAGAAAAATGTCGGATCAGGAAAATATCCGGGCAGTATTTTATCGTATAAAAACAACAGTGGTTGTTTCACCAAACAACATGTTTCTTTGTAAAAGATTTTTGTTTTTAATTCTGATCAAATATTTTTGAAATTATCATTCAGATTTGGAACTCAATCGATTTAAATTTATTTTGTGATATGTACATCTTTGTGTGCAAGGAAACGAACAGAGCTATTAGATTTACTTTTTTTTAATTCCACTTTTATCGTTCGGCTAAATCATAATAATATAATATATGTATCAGGTTTGGTTACTGTCTGCCCTGAGGCAGGATTCGGTGCGCTCCTAAAAGCTGTAATGGCTGTCAATAAACAAGTTTAACAGTGAACCAAAGCCTAGTCTCCCTCCAAGCATCAATTTTTACGGAATAGAAATGCAACTAATGAATTGTTGTTTTGCAAATAATTGTGTAGTTTCCTATGCTCGAATATAAAAATAATTCAAATATTGTAGACTTTTACGAAAATAAGATTTAATTTTTTATCTAATTCTAAGGTATTAGAAAAAAAAAACACACATTTAATATTTAAAATTCTGACAGCGTTTTTACGTCAAGTCCACATTTAATGCGAGATTTGTGTAGAACAAAATATACTCAGTGCGGAGCTTTTAGTGGAACACCGGCTGACAATGATCGTAAAAGTTTATTATAATTGAGCACTCGATGCACTAGGGCTTAAATCAAACAAAGATATTTAATAAGCAATAATGTACCTTCATATATGTATATAATGCACATATAACCATAGATAAAATTATATATAATAAAGTATGTATGTGTTCATATTTTTTACAGACCAGCAGCCTTGATATTTTTCATTTTATTTGCCCTCACACACTCCTCATATACAAGATACGTAAGTCTTTATTTTATTTAATTAAAAAAAAACAACATTAAGTTTGTATTTTTTAAAGCATGGAAAAAGACATAAACGACAAAATGGTGCTCATATGTATTTACCAGAAAGTTTTATAGTTCCTAACGGAGAGGGCGAGCTAGACGAATGGAGTGAATGGAGCTCACCCTCAGAATGCTCAAGATCATGTGGGGGTGGCGTCTCATTTCAAACGCGCGAATGTTTACGTTATGGGTAAGTTTTACGATTTTATTTGTTTTGGACTAACGAACATATTTAATAACTCCACAAACAGATCAAATGGAGCACAACAATGTAGCGGTGGATCTCGAAAATATTTCTCTTGCAACACACAGGTTTGGAAATTGTTAGTCTAAATTAGTTATACCTTCTTTAATATCTTACATGTCATTTCTAAAGGATTGCCCAGAAGACGAACCAGAATTCCGCGCTCAACAGTGTTCTAGATTTGACAGTGTACCGTTTGACGGAGTACGGTATGAATGGGTTCCATATACAAATGCACCTAACCCATGCGAACTTAACTGCATGCCAAGAGGCGAGCGCTTTTATTACCGGCATAAGGCTAAGGTTATTGATGGTACTCGTTGCAATGACAAAACTCTCGACGTATGTGTAGATGGCGAATGTCAACCAGTTGGCTGTGATATGATGTTAGGCTCGAATGCTCGTGAAGATAAATGCAGAAAATGTGCGGGCGATGGCAGTTCCTGCAAAACAATTTCTGGTCTATTTGAAACAAATAATTTAGCCGCAGGTATACCATCAAATTTAGGCAAATCATTTTTGTATACATTCGAATAAAACCAACTCTTATAGGATACAACGACATTCTTTTGATACCCATTGGAGCCACGAATATTGTTCTTAAAGAAGTTGCACCATCAAATAATTACTTAGCATGCAGAAATCTTACTGGTCATTATTACTTGAATGGCAACTGGCGAATTGATTTTCCTAGACCAATGCATTTCGCTGGATCATGGTGGCATTATCAGCGAAAACCTACAGGCTTTGCTGCACCTGATCAGTTGACATGCAGTGGTCCAACAACAGAATCAATTTATGTAGTAATGCTGATTCAAGATCGTAACGTGGGTGTTCAATATGAGTACAGTATTCCGGAGACAGTTACCAAAAATCTTCCGGACACATACTCATGGACACATATGGAATATAGTCCATGTAGCGCATCCTGTGGAGGTGGTATTCAAATTCGAAATGTCACTTGCAATAATCGACTGACTTTGGAAATGGTGGATGAGAGTCTCTGTGAGGCCAATACAAAACCAAGCGAAAGCCAGGTCTGTGGAACTGTAGAATGCGATCCACACTGGGTAGAAGGAGCTTGGGGAAAATGTTCAAAGTCCTGTGGCAAGGATGGTTTTCAGAACAGAACAGTGTCTTGTGAAAGGATTTCTCAAAACGGGTATAACAATTTAAAAAGAAAATGAGCTAAATCATAATCCCGTTTTATCACTTTTTTCAGTGTGGCTAATGTTGTGGAAGACAGTGTATGCTTAAAGGCTATTGGAAACAAACCAGCTGTTAGCCAAGAATGCAACAGAGATGAGAAAAATTGTCCAAAATTTCATATTGGTCCTTGGTCACCAGTGAGTGTAAAAATATTTAACAAACGTAACGTAATCAAATTAAAAAAAAATTACAGTGTGATAAGCTTTGTGGCGAAGGCAAACGATCGAGGAGAGTTACTTGCTTCAAAGAAGAAAATGGTCGGAAAAAGGTTTTACCAGACGATGTGTGTTCAGAAGAAAAACCAATTACCGAAGAAATATGTGTTCTCGCTCCATGCGAGGGGGTGGACTGGATAATTTCCCAGTGGAGTACGGTGAGGCTTTTTAAATGGTATTTGCTTGCAGTTTTTATTATCTCGTTATATATATTTTAAGTGTGAAAAATGCGGCCAGACAAAAGAAACCAGAACCGCAATATGTGGTTCCAAATCCGGAAAGCTGTATGAAGAGAAATTTTGTTCTTCAGAAAAACCAGAACTAAGCAGACCTTGTAAGTCTGTCAAATGTAAAACCCAGTGGTTTACATCTCAATGGAGTGAATGTTCTGCCAGTTGTGGAAAAGGAATTCAGTCACGTATAGTTATATGCGGAGAATTTGACGGGACCACAATTACGCCTGCATCTGATGATTTAAAATGCAATGTAGCAGATAAACCTGTTGGTGAGCAAGAGTGTGAAGGAGAAAAAGCTGAATGCCCTGGCGAATGGTTTACAGGCCCATGGGGGGAATGCTCCAAAACATGTGGCGGCGGACAAAGAACACGTGAAGTTCTATGTTTGAGCAATGGTACCAAGGTTTCCACCTGTGAAGAATCAAAAATCGAATTTGGTTCAGAAAACTGTAATAGTCAATCGTGCACTGATGATGATATTATTCCAATTGATAGTACTAGTCGATCTGTTGAAAATGATGAAGATAGTGAAGAAGAATGTGAGGAGGATTATGATGAGCAGGATTTCGGTGTAGAGTTTGTATCTGAAAAACGTAACGAAGATCTTAAGCTTGCTGAAGGAATAGAATTAGATGTAGGAAGCACCACTTTATCTTCTTTAATTATGGATGATCTAATGCTAAGTGATTCGCCAAGTTCTGATTATGAATACATTACTCCCTTACTATCAACCGAACTTCCAGCAGCCTCTACTGAAGGTTCTGGTGAAGAAGAAAGCATTACCATTGTATCAACTATTGATGTATCAGAGGGTAGTGGTGACGAGGAATTGAAAGAAACAAGCTCTATTCCAGAATCTACAGATATAACTTCTACTCAGAATACTAACGAAATATCGGAATCATCTACAGATATAAGCACACAGTCTAGTCCCGAATCCAGTGCTTCGAGTGAATCTCCATCCGAACTTAGTTCTACAATCTTCACTGAAAGCCCAGAACCTACAACATTAGTAACAGAAAGCCAATCGAGTTTTGCCTCAGAGTCAAGTGAATCGTCAAGTAGTGGAGACATAACAATTGGCACAACCATAAGCAATACTGTAACTGGTGAGACATCCACTCAATCGGCAGATACGGGATCATCTTCTGACATCTCATCTACACTTTCAACAAAGGAGACAGATGTATTCGCAAGCACAACAGAAAGTTATTCTACACTAATTGTTGAGTCAACAACAATTGATGCAACTTCAGACAACAGCGTATCACCATTTTCAGAAACAACACTAGGTAGTAGTACTGACATAACATTAGGCAGCAGTACAGAATCAATTTCTGATAGCACTACAGAAACCAAATCTTATAGTAGTACAGAGATAACGTCTGGCAGCAGCGCAGAATCTTCGTCAGAAAGTAGCACAGAATCTCGGTCAGAAAGCAGCACAATATCTTCGTCAGAGAGCAGCACAGAATCTTCATCAGATAGTGGCACAGAATCTTCGTCAGAGAGCAGCACAGATTCTTCGGCAGATAGTAGCTCAGAATCTTCGTCAGAAAGCAGCACAGATGCAACATCAGACAGTACTACGGAACAAACATCACAGAGCAGCAATGACTCAACTTCAGAAAGTAGCACAGGAACAACAGCAAGCTTGAGCTCATCATCTTCGTCAGAGAGCAGCACAGAATCTTCATCAGAAAGCAGCACAGATTCTTCGTCAGAGAGCAGCACAGAGTCTTCGTCAGATAGTAGCACAGAATCTTCGTCAGAAAGCAGCACAGATGCAACATCAGACAGAACAACTGAACAAACATCACAAAGTAGCACTGAGTCAACTTCAGAAAGTAGCACAGAAATAACATCAAACCTTAGCTCATCATCTTCATCAGAGAGCAGTACAGTATCTACGCCAGATAGTAGCACAGAATCTTCAGAAAGTAGCACAGAAATAACATCAAACCTTAGCTCATCATCTTCATCAGAGAGCAGCACAGTATCTACGCCTGATAGTAGCACAGAATCTTCAGAAAGTAGCACAGAAATAACATCAAACCTTAGCTCATCATCTTCATCAGAGAGCAGCACAGAATCTACGCCAGATAGTAGCACAGAATCTTCGACAGAAAGCAGTACAGAAACAACATTAGAAAGCAGTACACAAACAAATTTGGTTACAGAAACCACTTCGATCAGCAGTTCAGAAACGACAGTAATTGAGAGTAGTGAAACAACATCGGATATAAGCTCGACAACAATATCTGAGAGAACCACTGAAATAACTTCAGAAGGCAGTACAAGTACAATAGGTAGTACAGACGAAACTACAGATAATACAGAAACAACATTCGATACAACTTCAAATTCAGTATTTAGTTCATCGGAGATAAGTACTGAAGAATCTCCAATCACAGACCTCTCAA
Source organism: Volucella bombylans (assembly GCA_949129095.1). Taxonomy (NCBI): domain Eukaryota; kingdom Metazoa; phylum Arthropoda; class Insecta; order Diptera; family Syrphidae; genus Volucella; species Volucella bombylans. The sequence continues at coordinate 166,237 of OX422140.1, read as the reverse complement.
CTAATGACATTTCTAGTACTGAAAAAACTTCTGATTTTACCTCTGATATAACTAGCGACAGTTCCACAGAGACAACAATTGGTTCATCTAGTACTCAATGGTCAACTTCTGCTACAGATGCCGAGACTTCTGAAAGCAATACAATTTCCACAGAAACAGGATTAACAGATAAAACCGAGAGCACAACAATTGAAAGCGACAGCACCATTACATCCTCGGATTCAATATTAATTAGTAGCACGGAGGGAAGTGCCTCAGATGTAACCACTGATCTCACAACTACAAGTAAAGATTTGTATTCTACTTCAGAGTTAAGTACTGTGGAGAACTTATCTACTACCTTTGATAGCACAATTTCAATTGATGAAAGAATTGGTTCCACCGAAACTACAACAGAAGCTATTGGTGAATCCCAAACTGCTTCGGCAATTGATGCTACAACCATTGATATATGGTCTTCAGAAGCCGCAGAGAACACAGAAGGGGATATTGAAAAATCAACACCCAATACTCTTGAGGCTGCACTAGGTAGGGAATCCAAACCAAGAAAATGCAAGCCTAAGAAACCTGAGAAGGAAAAGTGTGTCTCATCCAAATTTGGATGCTGTCCTGATAAAAGGACTCCAGCCAAGGGACCATTTGGCTTAAACTGTCCAGTTATAAAAACTTGCTCTGACTCAGAGTTTGGTTGTTGCCCAGATGGCCTCTCTCCTGCTCTGGGTGAAAACAAAGATGGATGTCCAAAGTCGCTGTGCGCAGAGACATTATTCGGATGCTGTCCGGATAACTTTACACCTGCAGAAGGAGAAGACGATGATGGCTGCCCGGAACAGACAACGGAACCACCAACAACAACAACCGATATGGTTGAAGAAGACACTGAAAAATCTACGATAGGAACTGATGTTACTGAATCTTCATCTGAAATAACAGAACGATCAGATTCCACTGATTCTACACATATTACAGATACAACTGACACGACTGAAAGCTCGACAATAAAAACCGTAAAATCTTGCTCTTTTGAACCATTCGCATGTTGCCCAGATGGTAAAACTGCTGCCAAGGGAGAAAACTTCAAAGGATGTGATATTGTAGATGAAAAAGATTGTTCTAAATCGTTATACGGCTGTTGTCGTGACAAAAAAACATCTGCTCGTGGACCAAATGAAGATGGATGCGCTTTATGTACCCGAGAGCTTTTTGGTTGTTGTCCGGATGGTGTTACCCCTGCTCATGGAGCATTAGGTGAGGGCTGTTGTCTCAATACACAGTTCGGTTGCTGTCCTGATAATATTAACGCTGCAAGAGGGCCAAACTTCCAAGATTGTGATTGTAAGTATACACCATATGGCTGTTGCCCTGATAATACTACAGCTGCACGTGGATATAATGATGAAGGCTGTAGTTGCGAATCAAGTCCATTTGGTTGTTGTCCAGATAAGATAACGCCATCGCAAGGAGCTAAATTCTCCGGTTGCCCATGTCACACCATGCAATTTGGATGTTGCCCCGATGGCGTTACTATTCCCCAGGGTCCACATCATTACGGATGCCACTGTTCTCAAACTCAATACAAATGCTGCTCAGATGAAAAGACCCCTGCCAGCGGACCAAACTTTGAAGGATGTACATGCGCTGAAAGTAAATATGGGTGCTGTCCTGATGGCACTACTGAAGCTCAAGGAAATAAATTTGAAGGATGTGAGATTCTGCAGGAATCTCCACAAAAAGCTTGTGGATTACCTAAAGAAACAGGAACATGTAGTAATTTTACTATCAAATACTTCTTTGATACATCATACGGGGCATGCGCACGTTTCTGGTATGGCGGCTGTGACGGAAATGGAAACAGATTCGAAACTGAAGCCCAATGTAGAGACACATGTCAAGAATATAAGGGTAAAGACACGTGCTTACTACCTAAAAGTGCCGGACCATGTCCTGGTTTTCAAAAGAAGTGGTACTTCAACTCTGAAACTAGTAGATGTGAGGACTTCAATTATGGCGGATGCTATGGTACTAGCAACCGTTTTGACAGCCTTGAAGAATGCAAAGCTCACTGTTCTGTAGAGGAAAGTTTACGTAAGTACATCTACGAGTATACTTAGAATTTTTTTTTTAATTTTATACGAATAACTCTTTTGGTTTGTTTTTTTTTTTTGATTACTTAGCACCTTGTGAGCAGCCTATGGATCAAGGACCTTGTCAAGGTAGTTTCGATAGATGGTATTTCGACAACGAAACCGATGTATGTCGTCAGTTCACTTATGGTGGCTGCAAAGGCAACAAGAACAACTACGCTACCGAACATGCTTGTAAATATCATTGCAAACAACCTGGTGTACACAAAGGTTAGTGGTCTTACATTTTTTGATTTACTCTAATACTGGTTGTGGTGCAAAAGAATGTTTAAACTTTTTTCTTCTTTTTTCTAACATTTCTATATATTTTATTTTCATATAATTTTTGTGGGTCAACACGTTTGTACGTTTTTTTTTGCTTGTGATTGATCGCATGCTATTAATTTTTCAATCAATGTATAATCAACACAATAGAATTATGTGCACTTTCTAAAGAAAGTGGAAATTGTGGGGGTAATCATGCACGTTGGTACTTTTCTGAAAATGATCAAAAATGCATGCCATTCTATTTTACTGGTTGCGGGGGGAATACGAATAATTTCCATACTTTGGAATCTTGCGAAGAGCATTGTCCTAAAAAAATAGGTAAGAATTGCTTTCGATGTTATGTGTTTTCGTTCATTGTTAGCAGGGAAAATGAAGGGACCGATTGTCATTAACGCTTCTGAACGTTTCCCTATCATAGCCAAGGACATTTGTGAAATACCTGCCGAAGTTGGAGAATGTCAGAACTACACCCCCCGTTGGTACTGGGATACTAAAGATGGACGATGTCGTCAGTTTTATTATGGTGGATGTGGTGGCAATGCAAATAATTTTGAAGAGGAGGATCAATGCTTACAAAGGTGTGAAAGAAAACCCGAACCTGCAAAGACTACACGTCAACCTTTACAACCATCTCCCATTCCTGTTTATCCTGAGCGGCCTCCAGCACCAGAAAATACAGCTGCGCCTGGAAAAATGGATAAATGCTTCCAATCGGCAGAGGCTGGAGACTGTGACGAATATCTACAGCGCTGGTTCTATAATATGGATGAAGGTGTTTGTGATCAGTTCATTTACAGAGGGTGTGGTGGCAACAGCAACAACTTCGCTTCAGAAGAAGAATGTGAAAACAGTTGTTTCAATTTCAATACCACTTGTTCGTTACCACCTATTTATGGCCGTTGTAATGAAAATAATACACGTTGGCATTATGATGAGCACAGCAAACGGTGTTTCGAATTCGAATTTAGTGGGTGCCGTGGTAATCGAAATAATTTCTTTAACGAAAAAGAGTGCATGGATTATTGCCAAAATACACATCCTGAAGAAGAAGTGCCGCATACTGAGGAATATAGCCCTACCGTAAGTGTTATATTGTTTAGTTTTATTCTGGACCACAATGTAAATATGTTATTTTCATGCCAACAAAATAAGCTATTATTCCATATGTATTATATAATCGATGATATTTAATGCTGCTTTGCGAAGTGTTTATACTTACTTATAGTGCTTATACGTAATACTGTGAGCTACAATTTTGCTATTCATTTATGATATTTACGGTTTATATATATATTCATTACATATATATCAATACAATTTAATTAAGTGCTATAATGTGTATTATTATGCTGTGAAGTATGAAATGAATACATGGGAACTGAATTGCAATCGGTTTTATTTTGTGCTTAAACTTATTATTTTTAATCAAAGTACGCGCCCATATTATCGCCACACTTTTGCCATCTCAGTGGTATCTCATTTATCCCTTTGCTGTAGAAACATGGATTACGAGATTCGATGAACTGCTGGAGGGCTCTTTCCACAGCTTCTTGGGAATTGAATTTTTTTCCTACCAGCAAATTATAAAAATTCCGAAAGAAGTGGAAATCGGTTGGTGCAAGATCGGATGAATATGGTGGGTGACGGAGAGTTTGAAACTCAAACTCCTGTAACCTTGTCACAGTCATTCGTGCAGTGTGTGGTTGCATGTTATCGTGTAAGAGGATTGGGGTCGATCGATTGACCAGTCTCGGATGTTTAATCGCAAGATTCCGCATCATTTCCTCCAGTTGACTACAGTAGACATACGACGTGGTCGGTTTGATGAAGCTGTGATGGATCACACCGGCGCCAGACCACCAAACAGTCACCATCAGCTTCTTCTGGTGGATGTCTCGTTTCGGGCAGTGTTTCGAACCTTCATCTTGATCCAACCACTGTGACGAACGCTTGCGATTGTCGTAAAGGATCCATTTCTCATCGCACGTCACAATTCGATTCAAAAATGGTTCATTATTGTTGCGAGCAAGGAGCGAAAGCCTTTTTGGTCATCGTTCAATTCATGCACACTTGTCCAGCTTTTTCACCTTGCCGATTTGAGCCAAATGCGTCAATATTGTTTTCTTCGACACATCAAACATTAGCGATAAATCGAGTGAACTTTGGGCTAGATTTGATTCGACTGTGGCATTCAGAAAGTCGTTATCCACCTTCGTTTCCGGTCGTGTCCACGTGGCTCATTGGTCAGTTCGAAGTCACCAGAACGGAACTTTGCAAACTAACGGGATACTGTCGGCTGTGAAGTGACTTCAAGACGAAACGCAGCGTTAATATTGTGAGCTGTTTCTGCCGCTTTAGTTCCTCGGAGGAACTCGTGTTTCATCAACACACGAATTTCAGTTTTTTGCATGGTTGCTCTGAAATGGAAATAAAATGAAAAATATACAGTTTTCTGAACACAATAAAAACGATTAATGAAAAAGATAACTGTACCTTCAAAACAAAACAAAAACGGCGTAAAAATGTTGCGTCGCAGCGAAGTTATGTGACATTGAATTTCGGATTCTCACAGTCTATTTACTCCATACTTCACAATCCAATATATACAATATACATAGAATTTATATTTGTTCCTTCTTTTATATGCACGCATATAAAAAGATCAATTTTTTCCCAACGTATCTGCACAACTTTTAAGGCACTAGTACACTTAAGAAGACCCAAAAAACGCAAATTTTAACGAATTTTTTCTAAGCGCCTTTATTAGATATTATTATAAAACTTTTTTTAGAACATTATTTTATTATTTGAGAAAAAAAATTGTAGAGGGCTTGTTTCACTGCCAAGAGTTAATCTGAGGATTGGCAAGTCTGAAACAAAAAAATCAAAAAGCATCTTAAAGACGAAGGTTTCTTACGTGGTAATTTACCAATGTTCATAAAAAATCTATTGAAAAATGGCGGATGTTTGAAAAAAAGTGTGAACAAATCTATTCTTTCTTCGGGTTATTTTTCTTGCCAAATTTTTTTTATTGATTTTTTGCCCAAATTGTGGTATATTGCCACTCAGGACACTTTAATAAACGAAACGCACCAAGATTTACTAAAATCGGTTCAGCGGATCCGGAGAATAGCTGTCGGCCGTTTGGAATAACATCGTTTCGAGAAAGCCGTTTTTAAAATGCATTTGAGCATTTACTGCTTTTTCTATAAGGACCCATTTTATCGGCACATAAATGATTTATAAACTATCGAATTAATGCTCAGAACGTATTAGAAAGCCAATCGTATTATTTGTATACAAGAAACGAAATTTTGGAGAAAGGACCGATCGTTGTGAGAACCTGCGAGGACCGAAAAAGACACGCGAACTTATACTGTTGTAAATTATTTTTTTGAATTGCTCAACAAAATTCTAGGGGTGATTTCTGAAGTTACAAGGAATTGAAAAACAAAATTCTTAAGTGTCCTAGTCCCTTAAGGTTGACAAAATTTGCGAATCTTAAGAATCTCTATTTGAGATCACCTTACTAGTTAGGTTGAGAATTTGCTGTTGTTTTCACATATAAGTGATATTGTTATCATTGTTTTTGACACTTTTTCGAACATTGGCTGTCATACATTTTGAAAGTACATACATCGTCACATCATCGTTAAAAAATATCTGTAGTTGGGTTAACGGGTCAGGAAATATAGTTGTGCGAATATTCGGTCTTTAGGGTGTGTAAACCCTTATCCTAGAAGGGCTTTATCCACTTATAAAGATTTACCTGAAATACTGTCCCGTTGTCATCCATGACAGTGCTATTATCGGCGAAAAGAAGATAAGGCCTCTATGGTTCAGCAAAGTGCTGCTTTAATAGAAAATCATGCATGACACGACAAGCAAATGACTTCTAACATAGCCTTTGTAATTTCCGACCTAAACTAAGAATTTTCTAGATATTCTCGATTGCACTTACCACGATTGTCAAATAGGAACTACGAGTAACAAATGACAATCAAAACAAAATAACAGACAAACAAATCGGCCTCGGGAATGGTACACGATTATGCCTTGCGCAGATATCCCTACCACTTATTTCCCTACCATTCATGACGCTTTAGAGGTTTGCGAATTCGATAAAATCCAAATTTATATACGAGTACATAGACACTCCATAGAAAAAGTAAAATTAATGTGAATTTTAATCAATTAAAGATCTAAATCCTAACATTTATGCATTGTATGGAAATTTAAATATTTCTTGTTCCGAATATACAATAATTAACATTACAAAGTCAAAACCTGGAAAAATTATGCTCTACATGGTGCTTAGAAAAAGTACCAAAAAAAATAGGTTACAGTTTTTCGTTTGTGGTTTTTCATTGTAGCATTTATATTTACTCTTAATTGTTAAGTCTTTCGGTTTTATGTCACAACGTATTGATGAATTGAAGATAGAATTTCAGAAATAAGTTGAAATGAAGAATAAGACAAGGATTAACAATTTGCTGTTTGCAATATAAAAATAAGGGTATTAATGTACATAAGTATTTTGTTGAGAACATTTAAAAACACATTAAATTATTGCATATTCGTGACAAAAAAACATTTCATTCATAATAAACCTTAGAAAATATATTACTAATTTCAAAATTTCCATATTTTCCATATAAACTACTGTACTGTCGAATTCACAAGTCTCTGGATATGAATTGCACGTAGATATAAGCGTAATATTGTATTCTTTCATTTACAATACATATGAATTCGGGATAACTAATCTCTCTCAGTCCCTGTTTACTTCGAGAAGATACCGAATCCGATTTTTATTTATTATTTATTTGTTTTTAATAAGCAAAACTACTTCACGTCCTCCGAAATGGTGGTGAAGTTAAAAATTAGATGTGTTTTTCTTACTTCTTACTTCTTAAAATATAATTCATTTCAAAGGTTTGGAATACCATTTTCTGTTACACCAACACTTGCACTAAATAATAAATTTAGATAATCTTGTCTATTTTCGTTTAAAGTATTGTTAATAACTATGTCGGTTGAGCTGCCAGTGTTACTCGTAGCTTTGAAGTTATTTATATTCGTTAAGTTAAATGGATATAAAGTTATTGAAACATATACTTTATAATTAACTTTTTTATCCTATTTTAGACGTAAATATAAAAGTTAATTTCCACAATTAATTTTATTTTATACAGTAAATTACTCTATGTTTTCTTTCTTTTTAAATCTGTTTTTGAGTGCTTCGCTGATTTCCTATAGTTTTATGAACTACAATTAGACAGAATTTTATTATATATTAAATTCAATTGCAAATGACCAGCTATTCTATGATTAAACATACATTTTGTTACTAGTTTGCCAGTTTTTGGATGAATAGCATTTCTATAATGAAGGAGACAGATTTTTTAGACAGTCAATCAAAAACACTCCGTGACCATTTGTTACTATGTGATCTACAGGATGTAAGGATTTAATAAATATTGAACCATTATTTGTCAAATTATTTGAAACTCTTTGGATACTCTGATATGATGACCATTGATATACCAAATTGTTTAATGGTTCAAAAAATATAAACGCGAATGGTTGGTTGAAAAAAAAAACAATTTTGGGGTTTTCTTAAACCTTTGTTAGTGTACGGCAAAAGATACCGTTTGGATGAGTTGTTGACTAAAATTAAACTTTTATTAAATCCATGCAGTAAATTACAAGCAAATTATTTTTCCCATTTTGTTGGTGGATAATGGCCTCTATTATAAAAATAAAACAATCACTATATAAATTGTAACTTTGTGTCACCCTAATAATTATTATTATTACTTTTTATAGATTGATGAGCAATGTGATCTTCCCTTGGAGGCTGGAGATTGTAGAGACAATATTTTCTCTTGGTATTATAACAAGGAAGCTAAACAGTGTGAAGGATTTTACTACACTGGGTGCAATGGTAATGCCAATCGCTTTGAAAGTAGGGAACAATGCGACCGTCAATGTGGGAATTTTAGAGACGTTGGTGAGTAAAATTTAGAGATTTTTATCTACTAAAACTAATCATAAATAGATGTGTGCAATGAACCACTTGTGGTGGGTTCTTGTAACCAGTGGGAGACTAGGTTTTACTTTGACATAGTATCACAAACCTGCGAGCCATTTACGTATGGTGGCTGCGGAGGAAGTGGCAATCGGTTTGTAGATAAAGCCGAGTGTCAGTCGGTTTGTATTGTTGGAAAAGAGCCCACAACTAATCGAGGTAATAGTGAAATACACCTGTGATCCAATTAAACCACCTCTTCTAAGAGAATTGTTTATTTTTTCTATTGTAAGTAGCTATCTGTCTATTGGCGCCAAATGTTGGAAATTGCACAAAGGTGACAGCTTCAGAGAGGCGTTGGTATTACGATGACGACCGTGGAACATGTGTTCCATTTATATATTCCGGTTGTTCAGGAAATCAAAACAATTTCCGTTCCCCAAATTCATGTTTAAATTTCTGCGCAAGTAAGCAAATATCAGCACGATGGGTTTTCTCTTCTTTTAGTTTACATTTTTGTTTTGTTTTATGCACAAATATACTGCTTAATGCACATATGCACAAGTTTTGAAAGTTACGCACTCCACATCTATTTTTGAGAGCCTGAAATTTATATAGTTTGAAATGCTGTTTGTAAATATTAATGAACAATATATTAGATCTAGATATGTAAATCGAATATCTATTTTTGCGACTAAAAGTTCGCAGATAATATAATAGTCTCATAATTATAAAATCATTGATTTTCAAAATTCGAAAAATAAGAAATGAAAAAATTTGAATTCTTGCGAATTTTCTATTCTCAATATTAAATGGTCCTTAACTATCTTAAGAAAAAAGGAGAAAAATAACCAATTATGTGTATTTACTTTTTCGCACAGATCAAACTGATAACTCACCTGAAATTGAAAACCGAATCGGCGAGAAGAAATCACATATTCACGAATGCGAACTGCTTGATGATCAATGCCGTTCGATGCAATGTCCATTTGGTAAGAAGTCTGAAGAGGGACCTGATGGATGTCGTCGTTGTGAGTGTATAGACCCGTGTGCACAGTATTCTTGCCCAAGTGAAGAAAAATGTGCAGTTGATGTATCCAGTAACCCTTCACTAGAAGCTAGATTTATACCTATTTGCAGAGCAATTAACAAAGAAGGAGTTTGTCCAAAATTGGCAAATAGTTCAGTGTGTCATCGTGAATGTTACGATGATGCGGATTGCAGAGATGATAACAAATGTTGTTCCGAAGGTTGCAGTCATGTCTGTGTACGCCCATATCAGCATACTGAACACTCGACTACATTATCGCCCATTTCTCCTAGAACAGAAGTAATTTATCCTGGAGAATCGCCTGCTGTTTTAGTGACTAAGAAACCTGAAGAAGTTACGGTTACAAGTTCAGCTGGCAGTGTTGCTGTCCTTCGATGCTTTGCTACTGGAAATCCACCCCCTACCGTAACGTGGAGACGAGGGGCAGTTTTAGTAATACTTATATTTTGTATAATATTTTTTTCTTTATTATTAATTGAAACAATTTTGTTTGTTCAGATTGATACTAACAAAGGTCGCTATATACTTACGTCTTCAGGCGACTTAACTATAGTTCAAGTACATCAATCTGACAGTGGATCGTACATATGTGTTGCCTCAAATGGTCTTGGTGCACCAGTATCTCGTGAAATCAATCTTGAAGTATCAGGTAAGGCTTTTTGAAGTGTAACTCTTAATTTAATGTTATTTAGTTTATATGTACAATAACATAGTATTGGTTTTGGTACTAACTTTCTTTAACAAATGTTTATTGCATGTTTTTGGTGTGTGTTAATATGATTTAAAAGACAAAACGGCGAACCTACCAGCTTACATTTATGGCCCTAAAAATATTACACAAATTGTGACGATAAAACAACCGGCAGTGATTCGATGCCCTGCAGGTGGTTTTCCTGAACCACATGTCAATTGGTGGCGAGGAAAACATAGAATGGCTTTGACAACTGCACGATATGATACCAAGCGTGATTACTCACTAGTTTTCCGTAGCATAGAACTTTCAGACTTAGGGCCATATGAATGCTCTGCGTACACTGGGCGTGGAAAACCAGCTTCAATGGTGGTAACTCTGAAAGCGATAGGTCCAGTGCGTGTAACTAATAGAAACGATGAACAATTCTTAAAATATATTCTTGAACCGGCTCCATTGCCAACTACTTCAAAGCCTGCCTACCCTTTCCATCCATCTAGACCACAAGTAAGACCACCCCCTCCACAGGTAGTCGAATTGGATTCTAGATTTGGTGGTGATGAAACAACATCTCCCCCATACAGAAAATCAGGTAAGTACATGTAAAAGCAAAAAATAACTTTGAATTAAAAAACTCGGAATGGGATGGCTTTAATAAAATATTTTTTCTCTTAAGAATATATTCAGTTACTTTAAAAATATTTTAATTTAATATTTTTAACAGCAAGAGCGACTGCCCTTATACGGCGTGATTTAAGTAATAACTACACTGTCGGTTCTGATGTCGTTTTGATTTGTGAAGTTGGGGGATATCCTGCACCTAATGTAACCTGGTCCAAGGATAGTAAACAAGTTTTTTCGTCTAACCGTATTCAAATAACTGGTAAAGACAACAAATTTGTTACCCAAAGAATTAATTTAATAATACATTCTATATATTATTATACAAAAATAGAAAACCCTTATAGACTGGTGATTTATGGAGTTAGTATCGAAGATTCCGGTTACTACGGTTGCTCAGCGAGAAACACATTCAGCTTTGATACAAACGAAGAAAAAATTTTAATAGAATGTGAGTTTAATAAAGCGAGTATCCAATATTTTTTTAAAATTACATTTTACATATTTACAGCTGGTGTATATGTCCGACCTGATTGCACTGACAATAAGTTTTTCGCAAACTGCGCCCTTATCGTTAAAGGCAGGTACTGCTCGAACGAATATTATGCGAAATTCTGCTGCAGATCGTGTACTTTAGCAGGACAGCTTCCTGGTGGACATCCTAATTCCTTATAATGATTGGTAACTAAAATAATGTCTCCGGTTTGTTTTTTGTCGAAAAACACGTTCAACACTTTAATTTGAATATTTTTCTTAAACCCTCAGGCCAGTTAATTATAATTATTTTAAAAACTCCTCAAACTAAACCAAATATCGATGTATTAAAAACGACTCTTCAAAGAGAAAACTGCTATGGGCTACAATTATTTATAATTCCATTATAGCAAATAGAATTAAACTTGTTCCTATTTATTTACTTTATGGGCTTATGCAGTATTTTAATCGAACTTTTTAAGCATAATGGGTCATAAAATTCCATTTTATTTATAGTATCTAAGTCAAGTAATAAAAAGAGAGTTGAATTAAATTAAATACAAAATGCAAAAGCACTTGCAACATAAAGTCAATCCACTCTGTTAGGAGCAAAAATGATTTTTGTATTTGTAAATACATTTAATAAATCCATATGTATAAACAAATAACAGGTGGCTTTAATATTATTTTAAGTTATTTTCACGAATAGTTTGAAATATATAAACATATATATACCTATACAGGTATGTGCACAAATACCAATGGAGAAGTGGAAAAAAAATAATTGAAAGATAAGGTACAAAAATGCAATGTTTGTATTTTTCGTAACCAAACTCAGTGGAAAAAAAATCTTGCTATACGAATAATGGCAGGTTCAAAAATTTATAATATTAATTTTATAAGAACAAATCAGTTTGCTAAAAATGGTTTTAGCTCTTTAACGTGGCCATTATGATACGAAGTTATTCTTATTCTATCGACTGTTAAACTACTCGCATGCTGTACATATAAATACATGTAACTCAAATGGGCATAAATTAACTAAACTTTTCTAGAAATACTTTTGCAAGAAAAAGGTTCTTCACGAAGACCACCTTAACTTGTAACGTATTACACGATCTAAAAGACATCTAAGCAAATGTTAATTTTTAAAGAGAATTTATATGAGGTTTAAGTGGCTACAACTGTGTCGTCCTATATGCATGTTCGAAATTCTCAGAACAATCCTCAATTTCCTTCGAGAAATACTGGACAAATATTGTTTTTTTTTAAATAAAAGATATTTCTATATACAAATATAATGCAAGGATTAAATTGAATGGATTTCGGGTGGATGCATACGAGTAATAATTGTTTCAAGAGCTGCTTTATTTGGTTGCGTCCCTTACGAAACAAAATAAAATAAGGCTATGGGTGGTTTTCCTCCGCAATATTTCTTTTTCAGATTGTTCAATCTATTTCGGTAGTTACCTATATTTTATATAGCTTTATACCTCTTTACATATGTAGGAGCTATATATTTAATCCTAGGCCTCCTAAGTCTCCTATTCAAAACACGTTGTCAACCACATATCATCGCCAAACTTTTTTGGCATCTGTTTTAAACAATCATATGCAGAAAACTCCTTCGTATCTTATCCTTCACACATCAACTACCTACTTAAGTTCTCTTTTTCTATCACACCTTTAAGCCTACTCGTATCGATAAAACTGTAAAAAGTTTGTGATAAATTCATACAGGCCCAGATGGTCTATTCCGCTGTGTTCCTCAAAAATATTTCCCCAACATTGGTCTTCACAAAACACGAAAAATAATTAAAAAATAAAGAAACCAATTTTAATTTCAAATTTTCTCATGCACACAAACTCTTCGAAAGAACTTTATACGAAGCCCTTAGATTTTGGTGCAAGTCCTATCCCTATCCAATATGGTTTCCAATATGGCTTCTTTCAATGGAGATCAACGCTTTGAATTCATCAATCTCACTTCCAGACTTTGAAAATGGAAACATAATTGACGTTATTGTAACTGATTTCATTAGAGCATTTTATAATATATTTCCTCGACTAATTCTTTTTCAATTGTCTGCCCTGAGCTTTCACCTTTAGGCGAGCTCTCTCAGCTCCATTTTTGGTCATCTCTTCTTATTTTAGGTTCTCCTCAGCCAATTTTACAATGTTAAATCTACACCTCTGCTCCAATCTTTTCACGACGTTGGCTTTTTATATGAAGTGAAGCTAATATAAGATTCCGTTACCATGTTGATAAAATAATCGTTTAAGTTAACCTATCTTTAGCCTTTATCACACGCTCGTCTAAAACATTTTCCAACCCTTATGTGACCAGATCCCTCTACACAACTTTCGTTCGCAGCTATCTTGAGGACGCCATTAAATAATGGCCCCCTTTTCAGTGAATTCATGTGTGCAGAATACAGAACATTCACCGTCGTTGCCTTCGATTTGTTGTTGCTCTTGACGTCGCTTCGCACTGTTGAAGAACGCAGCGTCGTATTAAACATAGTAATCATTCATCCAGTTCTTAGCCGGATAAAGAATAAAAATCAGATTGGTTAGAGTTCCAAAAATCTTTGTGGACATTACTTAATGTCGTTAAAAAAAAAATTAATGATATGAAGACGCTTTATTAGGAGTTTAATCACCAAATCTATCTCCCAACAATAGCAACATAAATGTCAGAAACGAAACGCTTTGTGCCTGTTCACATTGACGTGGGCATGAAAGTCCTGCCCATAAACGCCGTGTTCACGTTTTCATGGGTATGAAAGACTTAATGACAAGCGGAACAGTTGAATCGAACCATCTTTAATTTTTAAATTTGAGCAGTTGACCTCAAACATACCTTTTTTTCCTCTATTTTGCACTTCCTTGCTCATCAACGATCAAAACTAAAATGAAAAACATGGCAGAAATGGAACGATATAGGAAAAAACGTCGTGCCTCACCCGAAAATCCACTTTAGTGCCTGTCTACGCTTGCCTACCCATGAAGATAGTGGCTGCACACAAAATAAACTCTTCATTGTGCCTGTTCTCATTCACGCGGGCAGGAAGATTGCCCGAAAGAGTGGGAACGTTTTTATTGAAGTGGGACGAAGAAGGGTTACTTCCACTGAGAATCCATTTCTAAAGTGGATTCTCGGGTGCAACGCATCGTTTTTTTCAATATCGTTCCATTTCTGACATATTTTTTCATTTTAGCTTTGATCGTTGATGAGAAATTAAGTGTGAAGAATAGGAAAAAAGGTATGTTTCAGGCCAACTGCTCAAATTTAAAAATTAAAAATGCTCCGATTCAAATGTTCCACTTGTCAAAAAGTCTTTCAACCCCATGACAATGTGAACACGACGTTCATGGTGAGGACTTTCATCCCGTCGCCAATGTAAATAGGCACATTGGAATAAAAACAATATTGGCAAATGGGGAACGCTGAAATCTGAAACATAAAATATCGTTGAAGTACTCGTAGTACTCGTATATTGACACCAATTCTACCTCGCATTCTGCTTTTCGACTTCCGCACACTGTTTATCACCCGACGCGACGATCAGCAAAAAATTAACAAAATCTATGGAGGGAAACGCTTTAAAAGTAGAACACTCATGCCTCCACACAGAATTATATTTTTGGTACCTATGATCTACCCGTCACACTCATCACTACTTTCATTCCCATGATAATGTAGACAGGCACATAAATAATACTTATATTTTTGGTACCTATGATCTACCCGTCACTCTCATCACTACTTTCATTCCCATGATAATGTAGACAGGCACATAAATAATAATATAAATATATGTATATCAAATAAAAATCTGTTGCGAATCCAGAGGCAAATACGGTTAAACTAAACGGGTTTTCAGATGTGCAATTGATTATAATTGAAGACCACCAAACATTTTGGAAAAATAATGTAATAAGCATTCATTCCATCCAAAAATGGAACTCTTCGCTGGTTCATTACTAGTTCAAATGGACAAAAAATTACTTCCCAATTATAGACAGACTCTAAAATAGTTATTCACTGGATTTTTGTCTGCCCGTCCTCTTGGGAGCTATTCACCGCTAGTATAATTTCAAAAATCCAATCCATCCTTATCAATCATAGTTCGAGATATAGATATACAAAAGCTCATCCCGCTGACCTGTATCTCGTTTTGATCTCAGGTAATTTTTTTTAATCTTAACCCCATTCCAAAACCAGCAGTTTAAAATAATCTACTGATGACTTGACAGATGACAAAAGCTAAGCCAAATCAAGAAACACTTTTGGGTAAGATTATCGTTTTAGCTGCAAATGACAATCTGTGTAGGTACGAGAACCTCCCCAACAGCGACAGTTATTGTACGAGTAGGTTGCATAAAACGAGTTATTTCTGGAATCGATTCAAAAATACGAGTTGCAGATGTCCAAGCTAAATGAACGATATTTAGAAGACGAATTCGTTATTTGGCGCCACCAGCAATTCATTGAAGAGATCGTTTATTCTGCAGGATATTTAGGCATACTGAAAACTAATACATG
Organism: Volucella bombylans; assembly: GCA_949129095.1. NCBI lineage: Eukaryota > Metazoa > Arthropoda > Insecta > Diptera > Syrphidae > Volucella > Volucella bombylans. The sequence continues at coordinate 150,409 of OX422140.1, read as the reverse complement.
TATTTTAAACTAAAATGTACTCAAAAACTTAAAATTAAAACAAATGTTATTGTGAGTTAATTAATATAATAACTTTTTGCTATGTAAATTAATACTTCGCTTGAAATATCTATTCCGGTTGATTGAACACAAATCTAAAACATGGAAGTTGATTGTTTGTCCTATTTTGTTTTGTTCAATAAAATTGTTTAAAGTGCTTATCTGTACAAGTTTACTAAAAATAGTTTTAATGACATTCACTGCTTTCAATTTCTCTCTTCAAAGGAATTGCATTTGAGCAGAGCACAAGGTTCGAATCCTACCCATTGACAAGTTTCACACCTGTGTAATTGGAACTCAGACAGAAAAATTCTGCGTGTGAAGGCATAACACTGACAAAAAATAGTGTGAATTATAACCTTCGAATCACTCTGAGTGAAGAAAAAACTCTCTGTCCTATTCGGACTCCCACCCCTTGGAGAACGACTACCGAAACCAAATACACATGAGTTTCAAACCACTACAAAAAAACAACTTTCCTTTCTCCTCCTTCTACCTTTCCGCCCGCGCCCGGGCAACAGTAAAGGGTATCTAACCCCTTAGGCGCGCGTAAAATATAAAAAAAAAAAAATGTAAATTTTAACTTTCTTTATGATGGTAGTATGTCGTAACGTAGGGGTAAATTTGCGAAGCATTACTCAATAGAGTTTGAGTTGTAAACTCAGCCAATTTTTGGCGAGAACAGCAATTCACCAAACATGGTATCTTATGTTTACGAAAAAGTTTTCTACTCTTTCGCTATTCGGTTAGAGCGGGACTAGGTCCATCACTTAACATTTATACTTTTATACATTACTTAAGCAAGCATGTTTTATATATTTTGTATCCAAATGTTTATATAAATTTGACTTCTACTTCTAAAAATGATGTATTTATATGTACATACTCGTACATGTACATATATTTTCTATAGTTTATTATTACAGTCGACTCTCGATAATTTGAAATTTTTTCCCGGTTCCATGCAAAATACTCGATAAATTGAATAAAATCAATATTAATTGGTCCCCTCCGTAATTTGATGTTGAAGAAATATACATTGAAGGAATACAATTTAGTATCTTACTCGCCGCCATTCAACAATTTGAAGTCAGTTTTCCTACTCTCTATAATTTGAAGCGTTTTTCATGAACCGACCTGTCATTTGTTTACATACATGTTCAGACCTGTCGATTGTTTACACGAATGAGATATGCATACCTTCAAATGAGCTGCCTTAATCTGGCCTACATACAATAATGGACTAATTTTAATGTGGTTTTCATACCAGGAGAAAGCAGAACATCTTATCCCAATGGCTAAAGACACATCAGTTCCCTTCTAAATAGCCCTGGAAAAACTGATTGACCCCTTCCTTTATGGGTTACGTACATACTTCACTACAAATAAAAATCAATAGAAACCGCCTTGCATTCACTAGTATTCCCATTAGAATACCTCAAGAAATTATATTTACTTCAACATTAAGGAAACCCTGTCAAAGCAGATAAGATAATAACCGCACTGTCAGAAGCAGTGCACCCACTCGTGGTGTGAATAACGGAATATCAATCACACATAAGAAGGATTTTCCAGCAGAGGCTCAGAAGATTATCAGCTTGAAAACATGTCAGACGAAGCCAATAAAACTCAGTAGCCAAGACGATGGCTGTAAGATATTCACCAAATACTAAAGGAAACATAGTTCAAAGAGCCCTTTATAGACTCTTAAATTGGCTTGGATGTCGACCCATATATGAAAAAATTAAGACTACACGCCATTTCATAACTGTAAACTTCTGTTGTTAGACGTATTCATATGCATTCTGTAGCATAAATAGAAAAAATAGTATACTCATCATCAGTCCATCAGTCGTGCTTTACAATCTACCTCCACTTTCATTTCACTTGTAACTTGTGGACGCCTACGGTGAGTGAACCCTATCATATACTGTCATCCAACTGAAACTCACCTCAAAGGGGATAGTCTCCAAACAGGTCACTCACATATCCTTAAAACCGAAATGAAAACAATCATAAAAATGATTGAGCAGTAGGAATGGGTATAAATAAAACGAACAGTTAAAAAACTGTTTTTCATCTCGTAACGACGCAACCGTTCTTTTTTTCATAAACAAACATTTTATATAGTAACTACATTTATCTATTTGAGTATTTAAAATTCATTCAAAAAACAACCAAAAGAAAACGAGGCCAGCAGACAAAAAAATAACAAAGCAAAGAATACACAAAATTGAACTTAGGCATGCGAACGGATCATTCTGTTCCGCAAACATGAAAAACGCATGAAGGAGAAAAACGAATAACATGATTCCACCGCTGATACATACACTAAGGCCCTGTGCACTCATGCGTTATTTTAACGCGCGGTGTCGCAGCGGTGACGCTTTTGCGTCTTACAGTACTCACAAATAAATTGAGTGGTACACACACACGTGCGATGACGCTGCGGCATCACGCGTCATACTTGCGGGCAAAAAGACTCGCAGGTTTCCATCGCAGACGCGGTTACGTCTCTCAGCACATTGCTTTTTATTGAGCAGTACATACATGCGTGATTTTGCCGCTAATTAAATTCGAAAAAAAGATGTCAAACATGGAAGAATTTGATATAGAAATATTTATCAATGAGATAAAAAGGTTTCCAGAAATATGGAGTGTTGCTTCCGAGGCAACCATCAGAATTTTCTATTATATTTCTAAATGATGTATAAAATATTCCTTTTGTTAGCCGATGATCAACAAAAGGATGTATCCAATAACGTCGTTTCTTTTTAAGAACATAGTTTTTATGCACTAGGTACGCGAAAATTACTCGTTTCTTTTTATGAAATATGGAGTGTTGCTTCCGAGGCAACCATCAGAATTTTCTCTTATATTTCTAAATGATGTATTTATAAAATATTCCTTTTGTTAGCCGATGATCAACAAAAGGATGTATCCAATACCGTCGTTTCTTTTTAAGAACATAGTTTTTATGCACTCGGTACGCGAAAATTACTCGTTTCTTTTTATAAACCTCCATTGCTGCAAGCCAGACGCGAAATGCAGATTGAGTCCTGCGAGAAAATCAGCTTACAGCCTTTTCCAGTGCCTGTGTCTGTACACTGTACGCAACTTCAACATCATAGTAACGCAGTTGCAGTGTTCCCTTGGTGTCGGGACTAAGAAATGTATTCAGGAAAGAAAAAACTGTCAGGTAGTGAGTGTAGGAGCAAACGGAAGGCGATTGGCTGACAATACAGAACAGGCGCTGCAGTTCAGGAAATACATTGCTGTGTCCTTCGACATCGGTAAGTCTAAGTTGCAATAATTTATTACCTACAGAAAATATTGCAGAGCCAGTTCAGGCAGAATCAGCCTTACATGTGTTAGATGATGTTGAAGAAAGTAGTGCAATTAATGTTTTACCAGCATTTGAAGATCCTAAATTATGGCCAAATTTAAGTGATAAAGTTGTTCAATTATTAGTCGATCAGGGTTCTGTTCAAGTAGAAAATTTTGATTTCCCTGTAACTAAAAGCAGGAAGTTTAGTACCCGTTTTTACCAAAGAAATTTAAAAAATGGTGAGAAAACATCAAGGGCATGGTTAGTTTACTCGAAATCTTTGGAATCTGTCTTTTGGTTCTTCTGTCTCTTATTTTTGAGACAAGTCCTTTACATATGACAGCTTTTCGGGCTTGGAGGGATTTAGATTTAGGTTTGCAAAAAGGCAAAACAAGGCAAATGGAAAGCAAAAGCAGATGGCCAAGGAAACTGAACAATGCAGAAATGTCCTGAAACGGCTTATAATTCTAGTGCAATTCCTTGCTACACAGTTTTATTCGAGCAAGACAACGTGCAAACTATAAGCTTTGTTCGTCCCATGCTCCTCGCATTCGCTGAATCTAGCCATCCTTGATGCTGTTTAATGTTCTTTTGACGCAGTGGCATTTTTTGACACCGTTGAGTGTTTATATGTTTTTTTCTCTAGCTCTGTATACAAATGGTCGGTTCTGAAAAAAACATCTTATAAGTTTGACACTAAGACCCCTATGTATGACCAGATGGGAGAGCAGAATAGATGCGTTCAACCCATTATACCTATACTTAGGAGAAGTGTATGAAGCCCTTTTTGAACTATCCCAAACTGACAACCTTAAATCCAAAAATATGGATCAGTCCCTTGGCGGCAAGGTGACTGTTTTAGATTTATTTACTGCGCTGTAATTTGGCACACAATTTCAGATAGGATTAATATTGCTAGCAAGTTCCTTCAACAACGGAATGTGTGCCTCAAGCTGGCCGTTGAGATTTTGTGTTCAACAAAACAATTTCTCATAGAATTGACAAATGATGAAAAATTCTCCTTGTTTTTAGAAGAAGCTAGGGTCATTTCTGTTGATCTAGAAGTTCCTTGCACTTTTCCAGTTATTGCAGTCTTGCGGTCCCGAAAAATGGCAACTCGGTTCTCCTACGAAGGAAGAGATGAGCCCATTATAGAACCGCAAGAAAGATTTAAGGAAAAATTTTACTTTAAAGTTTTAGATCAAGCCATTTCATCAATTTCTGAAAGATTTGAGCAGATAAAAGTGCACAATGAATTATACATATAATGTGTATACACTGGCGATCACTAGGATGAGGCTATACATTTTGCAATTGATTTTCACTCTTTATACCTGTTTGAAATTTTGTATCCGCAAACTTTTACTAACTGTGAACAGGTACATATTTTCTCAACAGGAAGTCATAAAATTAACGGGTTAATAAGAAACGACCGTTGGAATTTCCCGAGATCAAACAACGAACTACTTGAAAAATTTATAAAAAGATGCGCCACTAGGATGAGGCCACACGCAAAATCTTCGAAAGAAAGGAAAAAATTACTAAAATGTTTAGATTTTGTGGTTTTAAAACATTTATTCATTACGTTTTTCTACAATTAATAATGAGTATGCCTGCCATTTTTCAATGTAACCTCTATAAAACGGTTTGGAATAGAATCTTCTTAAATAATGAAGAGAAATTTTGGGCCCAGGCATCACGAATAGCTTCGATTAAAGTGTCCTTGTCTTCAAATTGTCTCCCGCCTTCATGCACTTTACGAGATAACCATGCCCAAACATTTTCGATTATGTTTAAGTCCGGTGAATAGGGCGGCCATGGCAAAATTTCCACATGTCCTGATTCAAACCGACTTCTAACAACCCTGGAAGTGTGGATGGGGGCATTGTCTTGTTGGAATATCCAAGGCAGGGGTCCGAAAATGGTTTTCACTTTTGGAAATTACCGTTGCAGCAAACATTTGTAGTTGTTTCCGTTCATTGTTGTAGACAAAAACTCCAACTCGATGGTGCCATAGTAGGTAATAGCTCCCCACACAATTACACCTTATGTACGGCAGTGATGTCTTGCCAAAATAAGCTCCTCCTTTCTTAGATCATAGAAATAAGAGTTGTAACGATTGGGGCCGTCAAGGTTAAACTTTTTTCATCCGAAAAGACAAAGCGTTTCCATTCACTGCTCCAAGCGACAATCCATTCGATGCTCCTTGTGTACTTGCCTCAAAACTGGTTTCTTTTTAAGTTTTCTTCTCTGTATGGTACTACTTTTTCGTATTATACTTCGGACCGTTACTATGCTGACTGATACTACGCTGTTGGCCCTTATTTTAGTCGCTAGTAGAGTAGAATTTGGGGCACGCTGTAGAATTAACCGTTTTTCTCACAATGTTGTTGCTTCTGCCGTGTGTCATTTTCGATTTTTCCCATAGTGTTGTGGATCCACAAGATAACTGTTTACAACGGTCTCACTTCTAATAAGCCTCCTTGCAATTTCTCGGCCTGAGAGTCCTAATTCATTGAAAGCATCTATTTTTCCTTTCTCTGTCGCTGTCAAAGTCTTTCCGGAACCCATTTTATTTTTAAACTAAATAAAAACAGTTCTTTTCAACGCTTTTTTAAATATTCTTAACAAAGCTTTGAAAAAAAATCGCTGATGTGAACTCCTGTAGCAAAATATTCGCAGTGGCATCATCCTAGTATACGGTTTTCATGTATTTCGTTCTTTAATCTCAGGAAATTCCAACGGTTATGTTTTTTCGTGACTTCTTTAAAGAAACCTTATTCTTGAAATGTACGTAATTTAATTTTAGCTTTAAACTTTTTCATCTTTTTTCTTTTACTGGACAAAAACTTTTTACCAAAAAAAACATGCAAGTGCAATAATATGGGTGTATGGTTTATTATTTATTCCATAGTTGCGTGAACTTATTTAATTTATATTTATTAGTTCCTAAAAAATTTTTTCGTTGTTGATTTTTTTGATTATTTTTAATGCATGAAATGTCTAACAAGTAAACCTTATCTAAATTTTTTTCATTTGTATTTATAATGTATAGAGGAATAGGCCTACTGGGGAAAACACAAAAAAAAACGCAAAAAATACCATTTTTATTTATTTTAATTAAATAAATTTAAAACTGTAACTATAAATCAAAATAGAATTTTCTAATGCAGTAATGTAACAAAATTCAATTCATGCCATCTTTAACAATTTCTTTATTCGCAAAACAACTCTAAAATAGAAATAACATCCTTTACTTCATCCTTTACTGAAGAATAGGAAAATAGGTATGTTTCAGGCCAACTGCTCAAATTTAAAAATTAAAAATTCTCCGATTCAAGTGCTCCACTTGTCAAAAAGTTTTTCAACCCCATGACAACGTAAGCACGACGTTCATGGTGAGGACTTTCATCCCGTCGCCAATGTAAACAAGAAAAGATAAAACAAGAAATGTTTGCCTCCTTCTAAAACGCACCCTTAATTCTGAACAAATTTCTTTAACCTGATGAAACACAACCATTATCGAAATGACAATTCGATAAATGCTGTCAGAACAAATTAAAAATTTCAAGATAGAAATATGTTTAAGAAATAGAAATATTTTTAAACGGGGTAACAGGAGATGTTTTTCAAATATTAAAATTTAAAAAATTAAAATTGGAGAATGAAAAATTTAAAGCAAAGACGACGGAGTATAAAAATTAGTAAAATTTTATCTAAAAAAGAACGATTTTCATTAAAAAGGAAAATGTAACAGTGTAGTTGAGTATGTAAGTAAAAGATTATTTAATACTTAATGTTAGTTTTTGTGAATCAAGGAAGAAAAAGGACGTACGCTGAATTGCTTATGTGTTTTGCATTTATTTTGATTTTGGAGGACCCATTTATTGAGCTGTATTCATACATATATATATATATATATATACGAATGTGTAAATATTATTGCAAGAATGTTGTGCTTTATACCTACATATCTTTATTTCTGATATTCTAGGGGTCACAGAATGAAAAACAAACTTATTTTGCGGGAGAAAAATTACAAAAAGCTATTAACCAGTTAGTTTTTTAGGGCTGTTGTAAAATTATGCCACACATTTTTTAATTTAATGGTTTCAAAAAGTTGGGTCGTGGCTTGGTAACAACTACTGACTTGAGATGAAATGATCGGTTTTTTTTTATTTGTAAATACTAGGTACACGTTTCAAAATTACAAAAAGTGCAAAATTACACAAAGGTGTGTTTTTTGTCATCGGTATTAGCTCTTATTTCCAATCTAAGTGTAATTTACACTAACAACTTAACCTATACGCGTTACTTTAATGCAAGATACAATATTTATCGGAATTAATACCGATAGCAATAATCATTTCAGACCTGCATACATATGTGTCTATGATAGCGATAACTTGTATGGGAACGATCATGTGAAATTACAGATCTTACAATTTTTGTTGAACTGTTGCGTCTGAACTTGCAAATTCGAATAAAAATGTAATCCTTTCATTTCGGAAAGATATGTAAGTGCCTGTTTACATTGGCGACGAGATGAAAGTCCTCACCATGGAAATATTTCAACGATACACCAACCCCGCGGATACTTCGTCTCCGCCAGCTTCAGCTCCTCCGACAACAAGAACCCGTTCTTCAACAACGTCTCCTATTCCAGCAAAAACATCAGCATCAACACCTGCAAATAAGTCCCACCTACGTGACAGAAGATCATCTACAAGATCAAGAACCTTAATCGATATCGAAATAACTGAAACCAAAAAGTAGAAACAAAGACTTACACAGATAATAAATCTATACAGATTTCTCATTCATATGGGAAGTTGTGTCCTATGAAAATGAAATCGAGGTAAAAAAAGAGCTTTTTAAAAAACTGCAAGTTCTTACAAAGAGCAGAAAAATCATTTTATTTCTTTTCGCTTTTTGCTCTTGCACTTGTCACTAACGCATACAAAGTTTATCTTTCTATCGCACTCCTATGCAAAAACAATACGTGAACGAAAGAAATAAATAAAAAAAAAACATACGTTGACGTTACCCAGCATAACCGGTTTGGTTATGTACGTGTGCTTGTTATTTTGTCTGTAACTTGTTATGCAATGTAAATTAAATGGGGGTAGGAATATAATTTTGAAGATCATGAGATCGATGGTCCGTGACGGTGGACATGCTGAAGGGGGTGGGTATGACGTTGCACCACACTATAAAAGTGGTTGATATTTGAAGCACGAGGTGTTAAGGGCTAATACATGTTATGGGGTTGAAGATATTTTAGAAGAATTTTTGTCAAATTTTGTGCTCAGGACATTAAGTACTTACAAAATTTTATAAATTTCCAAGCATTGAGCAACATCGAACTTATTCGGAAAATGTATATTTACGAATACATATTTGCTCCCTTTTCTTTCAAGTTATGTAAAAAGGAGTTTTTAAAACTGTACGCAAAATATTTGTATGTAAAGATCGAAAATCTTCAATTCCGAGACTCGGAACAACGCAGTAATGTACGGCTGAATATATGGTAGTTCGAACAAGTGGAATAGGATCTCAACCAACTTGGAGTGCAGCACCGCTGGAAACAGCTGGCGAAAGATCGCGCCAGGCGGAAAGGCTTGTTGGTTGAGGTCATGGTCCATCCCGGACTGTAGCGCCACCAAAGTAATTAAGGAAGATATTGGAAATATTTTTCCGACAGCCATGAATGAGCCATATTTTAACTAGCAAAATCAATACTATATAGAGTATGATTTTTTTCCTTGGAGTAGGGACTTTGGATCCAATTTTTTAAACCAGACTGAAGTAGCACCGGTTGCCTAGGCTTATTCTGTTGGTAATCTTCGACAAGGTGTCATTTGTTCAGTTTGCATTAACCCAGAGGAAGAGGAACTCCCCTAAGTAATGAGTGCTTACAGTGACAAATTGTACGATTTGGTAGACGGCGGGGTTATCTTTGCTCGACAAAATTTACTTTGCAATGGCGGCAGATTTTGGCCATCCTGAAGTGTCTATATCAATGACGTGTCCCAACAGTCCGGATCTGGCCCCGTGCGACTTTTTTTATTCCCCAAACTCAAAACGTACCTTAAGAGTAAGGGTTCGGCACGGTAGAAAATGTAAAAAAAGCTACGACCAAGGCTTTGAAGGCGATGTTAGAATTTGCTTTCCAGCATTGCGACGAAGAGTGCCAGCACCGTTAGGATCGCTGTGTACGCTCTCAAGGGACCTACTTTGAAGGTGACAATTCATTTTATGTTTGATACATGTATTTTAAAAAAATCATTCTCATTACTTTTGGTACACAACACGTATATATTTCAATATATGTACATAGTATTATCTATATATATACCTGTATAATAATTGATCACTGCTCTTGGCCTACTTAAGTAAAGGCGGCTTAAGTACAAAATTGGAAAACTAATTCTAAGAAATCACATGTTTTAACAAATTATAGTTAAATCACCCTTAACTAAGTAGTTTTCAGGGGAAACGAGCGAGGACGTGGCAGGACATCGACCACCACCCTCCCAACCCTCCAATAACTTTGCTTACGTTGCTTACTTACATTTTTAAGCGTTCATTACATTTTGCAATTTTGCAGATCTGCTTAGAACCTGTGCAGCCAGCTTTTGAAATTCAGTAGTGTCAATATGTGCCGCTGTCAGTCCTGGGCATATTTTGGTAGTATTATTTTTTTCTGTATTATAAAGGTATTCAATTACCTTCCAACTAACAATTCCATCAAAAGTGGTCAAATTGTATTTTATTAAGTTGTTTCGAATACTTTTCAAAAGATGCGGGGTATCATACATTCCATATATGGATTTGTTTTTGTAAATAAAGCTTAAGGTTTTTTCATTTATACTAAGCTTACTATATAAACTACGATTAGTGTGTCCTTGATCACAGCAAATAGCTCTTACATTTAATTTCAGCTAATCAATTTCTATATCAAGGCAGTTATATACCTCAGCTTCGAGTTTTTTGGTGGGTATATTGCTCGGACAAACGACGTGATATAAAACTTGCTTAAAATTTACACATATGCGCCGACTCATAAAGACGAATGCAGAATTAGCGTATGAATTATATCTTTGATTTCTTCCGTAATCAACAAAACCTTCAATTTCCGCTTTTTAATTTATTGTAGGTTAGATCCGTCTGAAGGCTCATCTCGTCAAATATAACCACAACTTCTCTTTCTTTTGGTGGTAATTTCGAGGTTATTTCCTTAATTTCCTGCATAACATTTCTATTTAAGCCAGGTGACAGACTTTTAATTTTAATCCACCTGTGCAATGAAAATGGATGCGGCAAGTGTATCTCAAGTTGATCCTGCAAAAAGTTGTATCTGGCAGCTAAACGAAAAAAGATGCACTGCGAAATCCATTTCTCTTCGGTGTATTCATTTTTACCCTGTGATAAGATGAGCTTCGAAAATGTCATAGCATTTTGATGAATACCAAGCAATGAATCGATTTTCTCTTGAATGTTTTGCTTTTCACGCGCTTGTAGCCTTTTCTTGTCCTCTTTTAAACGACGAATTTTCTTTAATATATTTGGCTTCGGCTTTCGATTTTCTTTAATAGTGATTCTCAAGATATTGTTCTATTTCTAGAGCTTTTCAATTCTCCTAATGTAAAAAGATTGCCTTTTTACATGAGCCTCACAATTGGCGCAAGCAAATTTAATGTGATCATTGGATTTTGTCCTTGATAAATTTGTAAAAGCCAAGTTTAGTTCTCCTATTGTAGCTTCATTCGAACTCAGTTTTAAATGTTTGTAATTTTCATACGTAATCTTAGATTTGACTGGATCCAAGCAAACAGAACCGTCTTCAGAGTTCGGAACACTCTCGCTTCATTTTAAAAAGAGAGAGGGATAAGCGTTTGTTTTTAAATATTTTTTTCCCAAAAAGTAATTTTATATGTTCACGAGACTCCTCCGTCAAAGCTAACGATTCATAATATTTAACAATGCCTTTTTTTAGGGAAACGAAATAATTTCATATCCGAAAACTCATTTTCGGTTGCACAGCAATGTGCTATTGCGCACTTTGTTCTCCTCCAGGACATTTTTATTTGTAGAATGTTGTTCAAATATAGATGCGTTTACCTACTTTTCAACTTTTAGAAATATGTAGATACGTAGGTAGTTTATAATTAATCTTAAAATCTTATTGGTTATAATAGGAGCAAAACAGCTCAAATTGTATTACGAAAATCAATATACATATACCTACATAATATGTATACATATATACATATTAATAAATATATGGAATGTAATACCTGCACCTAAACTAGTTGTTTATATAAAAATTTAGTAGATATAAGTTACGTACGGACACGTAGGGGAAGGTAAAAAAAACAAAAAGTTTTTATTTTAGGGGACAATCGTCCCGTTTATTAGGATCGGTAAATACAAACTGAAGCTACTTAAATCTAATACAATTATTTATACCTTCGATTGCACGGGTGAAATTGCTGACGGGTTGGCTTGGTGGCTTTCGGGTTGACTTCTTGGAATTATGTCTGGCGTGTGCAGGTGCACTCATATTTCGTGGGAATAGGTGCATGTGAACAATTCATGCTATGTAGGTGCATGTGAACAGTTCATGCTATGGGTCATCTCGTTGGAGTGTGTTCTGAAGTATTATGTAGAATAAGCATTTTCGGTGTTAACACCTCCCTCCTTAAATTCGAGTGTCCTCACTCGACACCATGTAAAGGATTGGTACTTCATTACTTTTGGCGGGTTCGGTTTTTCCTATAATCTGGGGGTGGTGTGCGTTTAACTCTTGTGGTGTTGTTTCAGGGATTGTTATTGTGTTCCGGATTTTTATCTTCTTCTTTTGCATAAAAGCTTGCTTGGTTATGATAATTGCAACGGCTAACATTAAGATGGTTATAAGGCTATAGTTAGTAATAGCGTGTAACTGTGCTTCTTCTTCTAATTCGGCTAGCTGTGCCGTATTGTTGACGTGTAGTTCTTTAACCATTTCGATGGTAAGAAGTTCCTCATATGTTTTTATTGAAGAATTTGGCTGGAGGATTGCTGGTAGTGGTTTCGAATAAGGTATTTCCGTAGAACTATAGCTTCGCCCGTTTATGGAAAGGGATGTGTTATGGTACTGTAGGATGAAGGTTCCGGTGAGGTTTACTATGTTGTTGTCGATAATGACGGATCCGTTGAACTGGTTTAGGAAAATGGTTCCTTGATGAATCTCTTCGATTGTTGGGATGTGTTGATTGTTGGCCTCGTCGCAATTCGAAGGTCTGCTTTTTAGCAAATTTGGAATACAAGTATCGTCATGTAAATTTATTATTTGGTTTCTGTTACAAATCGTTAAATCATTAAAAGATTGACATTCTTGCTTAATACCATAAAAATCGTTATTACAATACAAAGTGTTATCAAAATTTAATTTTATAATCTTTTTATTATATTTAACTGGTTTTATGAGAAGTTTTTTACATAGAAAGGTTTCTGTTGTAGGTATGCTTATTATATAAAGGAGAGTTTCTAGGCTTGAGGCTATTTTAATGTTTGCAAATTCAATTGCCTCTTCTAAATTAATGAATGGAATGTTACTGTCTTCGAATTTTTTTCTTACAATTTTCAGTTCGGTATTTGATAAAATAAATGAGTTTATAATTTTATTTCTTGCCCATAACATGGCATATTCTAAATTTATTACTTCCTCCTTAATTATATCTAGTTTGTTTTTTGTGTTCAAAAAAAAATTATTTTCTACGTTACTTTCTGTTTTAACAATATTAAGTACTTGGTTTGTTATATTCGTAAGTCTATTTATTCTTTCAGTATGCAATTCGTTTATTATAACTTGCTTGTTATTGTTTTTTAGTAAATTGTGGACATGTGATTTTATGATTTGAAAGTCTTCGTGATCGGGGCTTCCGGCAAGCCACTTCCAGGCGCTCCCGATGAAGTTAAGAGACCTTGGTACTCTTGTTTTCGGCTTTAGCGTAGTTAATTGCTTTCGGATTTGGGAAATTTGGAAGGATAGGATAGAAAGCTGGGGATTGTTTTTATTGGGGTGATTTTCTATTTGGTTTTCTATAACCTTAATCGTTTCTTCGTAGGCGTTTAGATCTATTACATGTATTAATTTAAATGTACCCGTATGGATTTTCGCTGTTCCAATATCTAATGAAATTATTTTAGAGTTCGAGTAGTCCAGGATTTGGACTTCTGCGAAACTTGTGGCAAGGAGAAATCTGAAATGGATAATTAGTTCCTAATATTATTTTTATGAATAACTTTGCCTGATTCTGTTAAAATGGAGGTTGATCTATCTTCCTTAACTATTTCTTTTTTAAATCTAGCTGAGAGTTTCGTGCCTAGTCGCTTATTAGTTTTGACGTATATCACTTCACCTGGGGTATAGTTTTTAATCGGATGTCTATTCTTGTTATGTTGTTGTCTATCTTTTGCCTGTTTTTCCTGAAGTTTTTCGACATTTTCCTGCCTAGCTTTTTCATACTGGTCTGGGTTTGTGCTTACATTTCTACCGAAAAAGGTTTCTATAGGTCTTTGCTTAGTAACAGAATGTATGGAGAAATTGTATTCGTAGACTGCGCGGTCTAGCAGTTCTACGAATGATCTATGGTATTTCTTGGCTTTAAGACACCTCATGATTTCTGACAAAGTGGAGTGGAAGCGTTCTATTTGGCCGTTGACTGAGCTGCTATATGGGGGAGTTTTATAGATTTCTATTCCGAGTTGGTCTTTTAGCATGAAACAAATGGTATTTGAGTTAAGTGATTTTTCATTGTCGAAAACGACAAGCTTAGGAACACCGAATGCAAAGATCAATTGTCTTAGCGGTTCTCGAAAATCTTCGATGGCTTTTGATTTTATGATTCTTGTTTGTGCAAATTTAGAAAATTTGTCTATTGCTGTTAGGACCAGATTTTTGTCGGTTGAGTAGATATCGAAGTGCACAATTTGTCCGGGGTACTGAGGGATAGGGGTTTCTTGGATTTCTGGTTTGTTTGGATGGCGTTCGTATTTCTGTTCTTTACAAATTTGGCATTGTTTGATTATATCTTGTATTCGGGATTTCATTTTAGGGAAGTAAAATTTCTGCAGAAGTTGAGCTGTATTTTCTTTGGAATTCCTGTGTGCACGGTTATGTTCTTTGATGATCTCCTCTTCTTGTTCAGTAGTATTTTCCAAGTCTTTGACCTGTATTCGTGTAAAGCGTATCTTGTAAGAAGAAAAATGATGTGGGTAAATTTCCTGGATCCTTCCCATTATCATTTCATTTGTGTATATTCCGTTTAGGACACTTGGATTTAGAAAACGTTTAAGAATTGAGAGTAATTGTTCGTCAGAATAATCGGGTTGGATGTGCGTATGTCTGTGGTAAGTGGGAAAGGGAATTTTGAAACTGTAATGTGGTTCGGTTCCTATAAGAAGCATGATTTGATTTTTGTAGACATTTATGGGTTTTTCGACGGTGAGAATGAGACCGTGTGCTGAAGTTTGGGCACTATGTTGTGAGGCGGTCATTGAGTTAACCTCTGAGCTTTGTGGAGCTCGGGAAAGAGCATCCGCGACTATGTTACTTTTTCCTGGTTTATAGTGGATTTCGTGATTGTACTCTTCGAGAATCGCTTTCCAGCGTTTCATCTTAGAGTTGTTGTTTTTATTGCTGAGCGCATATGTCAGCGGTTGGTGGTCAGTGTAAATTTTGACAAAGGCAGTGCCATAGAGATAGTTTCTGAATGTGTTTAGGGACCAGATGATGGCTAACATTTCTTTTTCGTTAGCCGCGTAGTGCTCTTCTGACTTGCTTAATGACCTGGAGATGAACATGATAGGTTTATCATGTTGGGAAAGGACGGCTCCGATTGCGAAGTTGGATGCATCGGTTTTTAATTCGAATGGTTTGCTAAAGTCAGGGTAGCAAATTAGAGAATTTTTTAATTTATTGAAAGCTTCGAGGGCATCTTCCGAAAGTAAAATTGGGATTTTGCTTGAACGATTTTTGGATATACGTCCTTCTTCTCCTCTTAAAAGGGAAGTAAGTGGCTTTGCCAGTTTTGCGTAGTCCTTCACAAAACGACGATAATATCCAGAGAGGCCTAAAAATGAACGAAGTTGTTTAAGAGTTTCAGGGACAGGGAAATTTACAATTGCCTCTACCTTTTTAGGACTTGTAGTTATTCCTTTTGAGGATACGATGAACCCGAGAAATTCAACTTTTTCTTTAAAAAAGTTGCATTTGTCCAGTTGTATTTTCATGTTAGCTCTGTAAAGAGTTTGAAATATTTGCTCTACGTGCTTTGTATGATCGTTCTCATCTGCACTGAAGACAATAATGTCGTCGATGTAGACGTAGCAGAATTTCCCTATATAGGCACGGAGAATGTCGCCTAAAGCGCGTTGGAAGATGGACGGCGCATTTTTTAATCCAAATGGGAGTCGTGTAAACTCATATTTTGCATTATTGATTGAGAAAGCTGTTTTTTCCATATCCGCTTCCTTGAGAGGAATTTGGTGGAAACCGCTTTTCAAATCTAGCACTGTGAAATATTTGCTCTTTCCGAGTTGGGAGAGCACCTCATTTATTTCGGGGATAGGATAACGGTCTGAAATTGTGACCGTATTTAATTTCCTATAGTCTATTACCAGTCTAAATTGTTCTTTTCCGGTTGAATCTGCCTTTTTTGGTACAATCCACACTGGTGAATTGTACGGCGATCGAGACTGTCTTATAATGTTATCATGTAGAAGCTTTTGTATTTGGCTTTCTACTTCGTCTTTTAATGAGGTTGGAAGGGGGTAGTGTTTCGAGTATACGGCTGAGTCCGAATTCGTTCGTATCTCGGCTACGACATTTGTCGTGAATGTAAGCTTTTCGTTGGGTTCAGCGAAAAGAGAAGGATACTTGTGGACGAGTGCATTAATTGCGTCTTTTTGCGAATTCGACATATGGGTAAATTTATCCTCTAAGAAATTAACAGATTGCGTTTTTTGCTGTTTTATTCTGACCTTGACCTTATTAAGGATAGTCATATAGTTATCCTTTGTGTGGATTATAGCGGACAATTGCTTGAGACTATCATTCCCAAGTATTCCATTGAATGATTTTAGGGTGGGAAGTAGAAAGAATTTAAGTTGTATGTCATTTAAATTAAAAAGATTGAGAAAGGTATGGTGGGTTACTCTCACATCACCTGCTATTGATTTTGCTAAAAAGTGTTGTTCATTTTGTAAGGGTTTCTGTGCCAAATGTGGTTGAAGGTAATTTTTGCTAGACCCGGTATCGAGTAAAAATTTTAAGGTTTCACCACTCTTCGTCCTACATTCGAAGTAGGGTAACGAAGAGTCGCTTAGCCTAAAAAATGTATATCGCTATACTCTAAAATTTGTTCGGGTTGGTTCTGTTCTTCCTGGTATTCGGCTTGTTGAAGCGTGCAGTTGTTGAGAATTGGATCCTGTTTCGCTCCTTCCACATCTGTTTGTTGGTAAAAGGTGTGCATATCGTTCGGGGAAATATCTCCGCCTTGATTAAACTCGGAATTCTGTGAATAATTGGTAGCATCTATATGAAAGTTCTGTTGATATGGCGCATGCATATCTTCTGCTAGCACGTATCCTGCTTGGTTTGGCTGGAATTCTGGAGGCAAATAAGCGGCGTCTATGTGGTAGTATCTTTGCAGTTTATTGGGAATATTGGCTTGAGATGATGGATTTGGGACTCGTTTTCCGGCGTACTTATAGAGTTGTGGCCTATTCTGGTAGTTGACGGCAGATGTGTTAACAGTTGATGTCTCCATGGGCTCTGGCTTTGGCTGCGGCTTGGCGGCAGTTGGGCGAGGTGGGGCGACTTGTTGGTAATTTTGCGGTTGCGTGTTCCTTGGCTGTTGATATGGGTAGTATAGATTCTGAGGGGCATGTACTGTTTGGGGTAGATATGCTATTTGCGGGTAAAATTGTGGTTTTTGTGCTAAAAATTGTTGGGGGTAAACATTTCTTTGCGGTGGAGGTAAGGGTATGGGATTATGTGCTGGGATAAGATTCTGTCTATTGCTTGCATAGTTCGTCCTGAATCTTTGGTTTTCTAATTTGAGACAAAGATTCAGTGCCGTTGGTAAATCAGCAGGTTCTCGTATGCCTAGGAGTCTTGGCAGGTCGCCGTTAAGGCCGCGGATGAAGGTGTCTAATGCCTTCGTCCGGTACGTGTGAGTCAAAAGGGAGAGGGACTCGTGACTGATTTCCATGCAGGCAATCTTATTGAGAATATGGGAGAGATGCGTGTAAACAGTTTGGTAAAACTGGTGCACCGAAAGTTTGCCTTGGACAAGAGTGGTCATTTGGTACTCTAAGGTACCGAGATCTCTCTGGTCCGCGTAATGCAGCGTTAGGCATTTGGAAATTGATTTCCAGTTTAGAGGCGTGTTGTACGATTCCAGGATGGAATCAGCATTACCCGTGATTTTGCTTCTTATCACGGTAAGAATTCCATAGTACTTAGCAGATCCTTTTTGGGATTCATATATTTGGATAACTCTATCTACGCTCTTCCTCCACGACCTGAATTCTCCGGGTTTCCCTGAGAATTCTCGTAGACATCTTACAATATCAGGAATTTTTTCTAGGTCCGCGAGATCACCTAGCTCGGGATTAATAGTTTGATCTTGCCCGATGGAAAGATCAGAATTAGGATTCATAAGAGTTTTGACTATATTTGTAATAGTATTTACGAGGTCGGCAGAAGGAATGGTTTGTCGGGATCCGCTTTGAAGCGGTTGTTGCTGAGGCTGTGGAGGTTGTTGTTGGGGTTGGGGTTGTTCGGGTAAAGCAAGTACAGGGGGGCGGATGAGATTGTTATGATTCGCCATTTTTATGTAATGTACGCGTATTTGATTTTACGAAGGAAAGAAAACCGAGAAGAAAAAAAAATAAATAGACTTATTTTTTATGAACTTGATATAGGGGGGTCTTTTCTTTCGTATTACAAATTTTAGATAAAGGAGGTAAAAGTTGACACTTGAATATTTATTTTTACTTAAATGTATTTTTTTCTTAAATGCTAGTTGGTTTATTATATTTGTTTAATTTATTTTATATTTTCTATGTCTTTTGTTAGAAACTATGTTTCTCTTTTACTGTTTTTATTCTCAAAAAAAAATAATAATAAAGAAATAGATAAAACGACGTTTGTATTTTTCTTAACTAAATCTACTCGTGGGCATTTAGAAACTATGTTTCCTTTTTACTTAAAAACTTAAAATTACATACGTTATTAGATATTTCATTTCCGGAGCGGCTGGCAGCGTTTGCTGTCTCCTTTTTGCTGCTGGGCAGTTACTGGGGGGCCTCGTTTCTTCGGAAAGTTTGTTGTTTTTTGAGTTGGTTTACACCATCACACTTCACCACTACGGTACGCGGGTTTTTTTTTTTTTTTTCTCGGGTAGGGGATTTTACTACTTTCACTGTTTTAAGGTGATTTTAGCAGCGTTCTCACTGTCAATGGTGATTTTAATTTTCTTTCCGCGCACTTGCTCACTACTTATGGTGATAACTTTAAGTCACGGTACTAGATGTGGTGTTCTTTTTGCTAGTTCACGCACTTGCCACTTTAAGTCGGATTTACTCACTACTTATGGTGATTATATTATTTTTTTCTTTGGTCGCGGTATTCACTACGTATGGTGATTTATTTACTACACGCGATTTATTTATTTGCTCGGGCGCCAGTTACGTACGGACACGTAGGGGAAGGTAAAAAAAACAAAAAGTTTTTATTTTAGGGGACAATCGTCCGGTTTATTAGGATCGGTAAACACAAACTGAAGCTACTTAAATCTAATACAATTATTTATACCTTCGATTGCACGGGTGAAATTGCTGACGGGTTGGCTTGGTGGCTTTCGGGTTGACTTCTTGGAATTATGTCTGGCGTGTGCAGGTGCACTCATATTTCGTGGGAATAGGTGCATGTGAACAATTCATGCTATGTAGGTGCATGTGAACAGTTCATGCTATGGGTCATCTCGTTGGAGTGTGTTCTGAAGTATTATGTAGAATAAGCATTTTCGGTGTTAACATATATGTACATATATATGTCAAATAATAGATATATGGATAAAATATATTTAAATAAAAATAGATATTTTATAGATTAACCTGTGCACTTTAATTATCATTTCAATTACTTTTTAATTACTTATTATTATTTATATGCACTGCATATTAATAACACGAATAATATTTTGCTTGTCAAACTTCAATTACAAAATGTAAAGAAATATTCCACTTTTCCTGCCTTTGAATTGTTCTTTCTTACATACATACCCATACGCTCAAACAAAATACTAATTCATGAAAAATTATATAATTTCCTATTGCAGTCGAATGAAAACAAACAGCCAAGCCTTCATATCCCTTCCCGCAAGCCCCTTGCACATGTTTTTTTTTGTGCCACTGCCATCAACTTGTGGTGAGAGAAAAAAAAAATCTCTCAGTAAACAAAGCAAGAAAGAGCGAAAATAAAAAAGCTTTATATTATTCCGAAAGCTCGTGTCGGCTAGCCGACCATAAATGAACCATTTTTTCTACAGGGATGAGACATCTGTATAGATTTATTATCTGTGCTATTACAGTACACAATGTGCAAACTGCTTGTCTTAAAGTAGATAAAGGCTGCTTTCCAAAATGCAGTACTGCCTGCTTTTCGCATCAGCAACCATTCCGAAATGTAAACCCAAACTGGTGACAGAACACAGTACGTTCCGAAATACATTGTGAATGTATATACCGCACAAGGAAAAACAACCAGCGCATCATGAACTAGCACGATGCAAATGACAGTTGTTTGATTGGTTTATGCAATCTGAAGTATAATGATGAATTCCGAGAAGTAAGTTTTCTTTTAAATAAATAAAAGCATTCAATTATAATATTATAATTATTTATATGCAGAAATCAATGGACAAAAAGCGAGATTTTACATTTATTTATAACGAGGCTTGAAAAGGAATTCAGCTCTAGCTGAATTTTAGCTTTAAAATATATTTTGTGAATATTCGGTTGTCACAAGCACCACAATTATTTAGCAAATAATTAATTATATGAATTCCAATCAGTTTGTTACACATTGTTTTACGTTGTGAAAAAATAAACACTGCACATCGCGTAACATTCCAAAACATTCGTAACGCAACGGGGTACGCATTGCATCATAAAAGCATCGCATGCTTGCATGTCAGATGCGAGGTGCAGTCACAATGTGCATTTAGTTTGAATTTTGAAAAGCAGCCAATGTGTCGAGGCGTCTGAAATCGCTATACAAATAGAGGAGGACTTCATTTCGACGGTTTCCTCGACGGTACGTTCCTCTTCCAATATCTAGAAACTCTGCAAATGGAATTCGGAAAGAAATAATAAAAAATAAGACGAAATGCCTGCCGATCTATTAGGGGCTGAGCTACTACTGACGGCTGAGAATGGTGGCAGACGATAAGAATGAATCAGGCTTAGAAGGGGATACAAAGCCTGAGCCACGGATGATTCCAGTACATACCACCGGTAGTACAAATAAACAATGTTGTCGTGAATATGGAACCACAAATCAATACAAACTTCGGCGATGACGTTCTGCAGATTGTATTGAAAATACCTAGCGGAGAATATGAAGAACCAGGTGTAGATCTGAAATCAGTTGTGACAGCAAATACTACAATATAACTCATCCTCCGCCCGGAATGTTCCAACCTATCCCGGTTGGGGAAGATCCGGCCATGCACATGGGACTCAATACAATAACAGAAACACAGAGGTGAGTTTTAATATGCAAACAAAAAAATATTTATATACTTTTAATTTACAGAGGGGGTCGTAATCGTTCACCAATGTAAAAACAGCGCTTGTTTGTTGATAACAATATATCTCAACCTCCAACACAACCAGGTGAGAAAGCCGACGCAAATATGTGTCTAAAGTTTACCTTTGGCGTGAATGAATGGAGCCAATGGGTAATGACCAAGAATGCAGATATTGAAAAAAGCTCGATACGTCGGCGAATTTTCAAAACGGAGCTACTGCAGATATTGAAAAAAAGCTCAATACGTCGGCGACTTTTCAAAACGGAGCTATTGCAGATTACAGCCGATGAACTTAACTATTCCCTGTGTTTGTTTGTTAAAGAGGTCCGTAAACCGAATGGTACAGAGTATGCACCGGACCCGATCTATTATTTAGTTTTAGGTATAGGTTTGTTGTTTTTTTTGCCAAAGATATTGAGGCCTATCTTTTGCCCATTTTTTTAGGAATTCAGCAATATCTTTATGAGCATGGACGAATAGACAATATATTTACAGACCCGTATTATGAGCGGTTTACTGATTGTTTAGATGAAGTGGCTCGTAAATTTTCAGTGTTGTACAATGACTCACGTATGTCTTACAGCGGCTAAAAATTAAAAAAAAAAACTAAAATATTAATAATTATTGTATTGCTTTCCCCCAATAGAATATATTGTAACCCCCGTTGAAGAAGAACATCTTTGGGAATGTAAACAGTTGGGTGCACATTCTCCACACGTCTTATTAAGTACCCTTATGTTTTTTAACACAAAACACTTTAATTTAACAGTAAGTTAAAGATACTAATTATATTAATGAACAAAGTTGTATGGTTTGTTCTTTCTCTCTAACTTCGTAGACGGTAGAAGAGCACATGCAATTATCATTTTCACATATAATGAAACACTGGAAGCGCTCGGCGCAGAATGCCAAATCACCTGGCACAAGAAACGTTTTGCTGCGGTTTTATCCTCCACAAGCTGGTCTTGGTAAGTATTACAATTTAAATGAAAACAGAACACTGGACATTTTTTTGTTTGCAGATGCAAATCCCAGGAAAAAGAAGGTATATGAGCAACAAGAAAACGAGGAGAATCCGCTTAGGTGTCCTGTCAGATTATATGAGTTTTACTTTTCCAAATGGTAATTAAGAAAAATAGAACTATGCTTGTGCGAAGTTGTGTTGGCTCTTGTATTTTTAATTGAAAATATGTTTTTTATAATTTCTTAATTGGCTTAACAATTTTATGTTTGAGAATACAAAAAAACATGTACTGCCTAATTATCAAATCACAAATAAATATTAAATTTTTTCATCTTATTTTAGCCCAGAGAGCGTAAAAACCCGAAATGATGTTTGCTACTTACAACCAGAACAGTCTTGCGTGCCTGACTCACCTGTCTGGTATTCAACACAAGCCCTTAGTCAAGAAGCTCTACAAAAAATGTTACATCGTGTAAAAATGGTTAAAGAGATTAACATAGCACTACTAACTAGTTAATTTACGTATCAACAAATTTAATTGTATGAACGAACATTCATTGTGTAATTGCAGGGCACATGTAAATTGTGTATGCAAGTGATAAGTTGTAAAGTAGGTATTCATCCTCACTTCACTGTTGTTATATATAAAGACGATTCTATTCGATAAAACATTTATTCTTTTTCTGTAATGTGGATGTGAATATGTGAATACATAAAAAATAAAAATGGAAATAACGAACATTTAAAAATTTAGCTTAATGTCATTGAATAATTAATCGCAGAATTACTACTGTGTTTTCCTTCTGAAATAGGGTGCTTGGCACAAGTAAATGTATGTATATCCGTAGGAATAAATTCAAATATATTTGAGTTATTAAAAAGGTAACATACTGACAAGATCAACTAACTAGTGTATACATAATTCATATTTTTACTGATTTAAAACATGAAATAAATGTTAATGTAAATGAAAAAAAAAGTTTGGCGATCACTTGTTGTAAACGAATTTCTAATGAAGTCGCCGAAAGTGATGAATGGATTAACATAAGGAATCATCAAATCTATAAATAAACTTATATAAAGAAGTAATATAAAACAAATTGTAGAGGAATATATGAAGTTTGTATGTTTTTGTTTTATAACATAAAAGTAAGATTTACGAATACGACAAGATGTAAGCTGTCCCAATAAACTCTTGCAACAGATTTTAAACTTACAGTTTTCACTTCCACGTTTTCATCAACTTAATTTTAATTATAGTTCTAAATACGAGTAAGGTTCAATACTTCGATAAATGCAACATAATTTTCCTATGAATTATTTCTCAAGTTCTGAATTTATCCAGAATAATTAAAGCGGCATTAGCTTTTTTAATAAATTAAATATTATTCAAGTAGTTGAATTCTCATATTATTTTTTTGGTTTTTTCTACTGATTCGAAACCATAACACGGCGATACCATGTATTAAGTTGCATTCTGGTGCCATTTAACTCGGGCTAAACATATTAATGAAAATCGACATATTATATACATTCATAATATCTTATGTACACTTTGGTTTCTCCCTGGTATAATCCAATCAATCAAATCTAATTTAGCATGTATGATTCGTAAAACCTAATACGATTCTCGTGAAATGTAGATCAAAATGGAATTGAATTAAATAATTTGCAATATCCCAAAGCATAGTTCGCAAAAACTTGTGAATTTATCTCATGATACTCATACTTAAGGGTATGGATGTGTACCAAAAAAAATCAAGATAATAATTTCAATCGTTCATACCGTATATACTTTTACACAGAATATGCCTTTCGCATTCCTTTAAAATTCACGATATCTTCTTATTTCTCACCCGTTAAAAGGACATATTGTACACATTTGTTTAGCAAAATAGCATTTTCTACTTGTGGATATCAAAATAGCCAAGTCGGACAATCCTATAGCCACTTCCATCACATATGAAGTTTTAGATAAACAATCGCTTGTCCATTTCTTTAGGAATCTAAATAGTTATAGACATAATTATAATATATTACCTGTAGCAAATTATAAATTGTATTCTAAACTACAAAACTAAAGCTGTAAACAATTTTAGTATGATTATAAAATAATAATAAACTTATAAGCTACAGTTTTATAACACCCTATGCATATTTTAGCACTACATACACTTGTATGTATAAACTTCTTTACTACATACATATGTATATGTATAGTAATTATTTAGATGGGGGTTGGTGCTTGATGGGCGGGTGATAATGGGTTCAATAAGGGGTGTGGAAAGTTATAGATGTCTGGAAAGCGGTCGGTGGACCCGATGGGTGATAGTTTAATTGGAGGTGCGTAATGTGATATATGTTTAGAAAGCGGTCAATTGACTGGGATGGTGAATAGTCGGTTGGTGGGAGTGTATTAGATTGCTGAGTCGGTGGTGGGCGAGAGTTGTTTGTTTAGTGGATGGGTACGTGGAAAGTGAGTTGCTGGGTAGTAGTTTTTTCTATCAGTGTTAATGCATAAAATGAGGATCTTTCATTCAAATTCAATAGGAACAAATGAAACTACACCAATACAACTAAATCTTCCCATCATAAACTCATTCATTAATCCAAAAATCATTCCATTTCGCAAACAATCTAGGTATCATCATTTGTGTTTACATACATAGGTATTTAGTGTAATGTAACGCATACACACAAAAATCTACTACCAACGCTACCTTAAATAAGATTGCTATAAATAGGACCCAAACAAAGCACGTGGTAATTAATGTAAGAGTGTAAACAAATAAGAGAGGTCAACGTTTATATACACTGCCATGCGTAAACTGCAAACCTCATATAAACTATTAAAACCGCTTTGCACTCTTCCACCTTACGAACTTACATCATTTGCACTACATACAGTAAATAAGCTCATAAAAATAGCATCATATTCATTGTCTGAATTCAATCCTACCACCTTTGCCACGACGAGAAAACTATACATATAGGTATACCTAACTCTACATAAAGAATGAAGACATTGAACAAATAAACCATCGTCATGCAAACAATTATTACAGCACTCGCGCCTCTCTTCATGAACTACATATACACTTCTTTCGGCAAACTACTATGTACATGCAGTTGTAAATCAACTTAAAAAGTATGGAAAAAATTCCCAACATAAGAGCAATCGCATTAGTTCAGGGTGCGTAAACATGGCGACTTGAATATAAGAAATAATGCAAACAAATAAGAGTTCATTCCCTTGTTTATACACAACCATGCGTAAACTGACAACTTCTTAACCGAATACAACTACAAATGCATGTTCACAAACTTATGCGCAGAACAACATCGCATATCCATTTGAAATCGCATTCGCATGCAAATACTTATTCAATTTCTACATCCCACTACATACATACAATTGCTCATCTCCTAAAAACATCCATTCCCATACAAAACTGCATTTGCTCTCTTCTAAATCACATGCGTTGTACTTCATCTACGTACACGATCATCTACATACAGTTGCGAATTTACTAAAAGATACCCCTGTTATTCCCACCATAAATGACATGTTCCAACTATACGTATGCACACATATCACATAGCTCTACATAGAAATTCATGCAAATACTTATTACATTTCTACATTCCACTCCATGCAATTGCGAATCTCGTAAAAGTATGAATACCCATACAGAACTGCATTGCATTCTTCTAAATCACCAACTTCGCACTCTTTCTACTTCTCTGCCATCGACATACAGATGCGAATTTACTGAAAAATCCCTCTTTAATTCCCTCCACAATTGACACGATTCGACTGTAACTATACATACATACATACATAGTACATAGCTCTACTTATAAATGCGGCTGTTCAATAAACAAACAATACGCCATTTAGAAAAAGAAAAAACAAAATGCATAATTGCATACTTCCAGAGTGAGTAAATATGTCATCTGCACACATTTGAGAATTTACAAAATGATTTTCTATTCATTCCCACCACAATCAAAACGATCCGACTATACCTATACATACATAGTACATAGCTTTACTTCAAAATGCATCTGTTCAAAAAAAAAATGCCATCCAGAAAATGACAAAACAAAATGCATATTTTCAGAGTGCGTAAACATACCATCTGCATACAGTTGCGAATTTACTGGAAAAATTCACATTCATTCCCTCCGCATACATAGCACATATGTAGCTCTATATAAAAATAAATGCAAATATTTATTACAGTTCTACATCCCAGTCCACTCAATGGCAAATCTCCTAAAATTATCCATCCCCGTACAAAACTACATTTACACTCTTACTGCTTTTACTGCCATCTGTATACAATTGCGAATTTATTAAAAGATTTACAATGGAAAGGAATTTGCACCCTACTTATCGTTACCTGAACTATTTGGTTGTAACCCTTGCTGACTTGGCACCACCTTTTTATAATTACTTTCGAAGATCGAATTTCTATCTCCACCATCTTGTTGCCGCATTTGACATTAGACAAACAATTTAAATTTTTGAAATGGGAAAATGTTTTGGTACGTATTTGGTATTTTTTTTTTATTGTATGTATCTTTACTTGCAGGGGGGTTTAATAACATTGGAAATAAACGTTTATACTATGGATGTAAGTAATTCTTTAATAAAATAGCAAGCCAATCAAATAAATTAATATCCAATATGTTTAGGCTGTAGAAAAATATGGAGTTACTAAATTTACGGAAATGACTTGATTCTCTGAACCCTGCAAATGAGCTTTGACATCGACGCACTGGCACAACTTACCTTGCGAGAAAGTGTATATCTTATGGAACAATTGCATATGTACATAATACGAGTCGGGTGCAAGGTGAGGAACGAAAAACGAAGCTGAACAAAGATTAATTAGCCTAATGGGAATAATTAAATCAATCCGTGGACACAAGAAATGTACTAAATCTTCTAAATCACCAACTTCGCACTCTTTCTACTTCTCTGCCATCGACATACAGATGCGAATTTACTGAAAAATCCCTCTTTAATTCCCTCCACAATTGACACGATTCGACTGTAACTATACATACATACATACATAGTACATAGCTCTACTTATAAATGCGGCTGTTCAATAAACAAACAATACGCCATTTAGAAAAAGAAAAAACAAAATGCATAATTGCATACTTCCAGAGTGAGTAAATATGTCATCTGCACACATTTGAGAATTTACAAAATGATTTTCTATTCATTCCCACCACAATCAAAACGATCCGACTATACCTATACATACATAGTACATAGCTTTACTTCAAAATGCATCTGTTCAAAAAAAAAATGCCATCCAGAAAATGACAAAACAAAATGCATATTTTCAGAGTGCGTAAACATACCATCTGCATACAGTTGCGAATTTACTGGAAAAATTCACATTCATTCCCTCCGCATACATAGCACATATGTAGCTCTATATAAAAATAAATGCAAATATTTATTACAGTTCTACATCCCAGTCCACTCAATTGCAAATCTCCTAAAATTATCCATCCCCGTACAAAACTACATTTACACTCTTACTGCTTTTACTGCCATCTGTATACAATTGCGAATTTATTAAAAGATTTACAATGGAAAGGAATTTGCACCCTACTTATCGTTACCTGAACTATTTGGTTGTAACCCTTGCTGACTTGGCACCACCTTTTTATAATTACTTTCGAAGATCGAATTTCTATCTCCACCATCTTGTTGCCGCATTTGACATTAGACAAACAATTTAAATTTTTGAAATGGGAAAATGTTTTGGTACGTATTTGGTATTTTTTTTTTATTGTATGTATCTTTACTTGCAGGGGGGTTTAATAACATTGGAAATAAACGTTTATACTATGGATGTAAGTAATTCTTTAATAAAATAGCAAGCCAATCAAATAAATTAATATCCAATATGTTTAGGCTGTAGAAAAATATGGAGTTACTAAATTTACGGAAATGACTTGATTCTCTGAACCCTGCAAATGAGCTTTGACATCGACGCACTGGCACAACTTACCTTGCGAGAAAGTGTATATCTTATGGAACAATTGCATATGTACATAATACGAGTCGGGTGCAAGGTGAGGAACGAAAAACGAAGCTGAACAAAGATTAATTAGCCTAATGGGAATAATTAAATCAATCCGTGGACACAAGAAATGTACTAAATCTTCTAAATCACCAACTTCGCACTCTTTCTACTTCTCTGCCATCGACATACAGATGCGAATTTACTGAAAAATCCCTCTTTAATTCCCTCCACAATTGACACGATTCGACTGTAACTATACATACATACATACATAGTACATAGCTCTACTTATAAATGCGGCTGTTCAATAAACAAACAATACGCCATTTAGAAAAAGAAAAAACAAAATGCATAATTGCATACTTCCAGAGTGAGTAAATATGTCATCTGCACACATTTGAGAATTTACAAAATGATTTTCTATTCATTCCCACCACAATCAAAACGATCCGACTATACCTATACATACATAGTACATAGCTTTACTTCAAAATGCATCTGTTCAAAAAAAAAATGCCATCCAGAAAATGACAAAACAAAATGCATATTTTCAGAGTGCGTAAACATACCATCTGCATACAGTTGCGAATTTACTGGAAAAATTCACATTCATTCCCTCCGCATACATAGCACATATGTAGCTCTATATAAAAATAAATGCAAATATTTATTACAGTTCTACATCCCAGTCCACTCAATTGCAAATCTCCTAAAATTATCCATCCCCGTACAAAACTACATTTACACTCTTACTGCTTTTACTGCCATCTGTATACAATTGCGAATTTATTAAAAGATTTACAATGGAAAGGAATTTGCACCCTACTTATCGTTACCTGAACTATTTGGTTGTAACCCTTGCTGACTTGGCACCACCTTTTTATAATTACTTTCGAAGATCGAATTTCTATCTCCACCATCTTGTTGCCGCATTTGACATTAGACAAACAATTTAAATTTTTGAAATGGGAAAATGTTTTGGTACGTATTTGGTATTTTTTTTTTATTGTATGTATCTTTACTTGCAGGGGGGTTTAATAACATTGGAAATAAACGTTTATACTATGGATGTAAGTAATTCTTTAATAAAATAGCAAGCCAATCAAATAAATTAATATCCAATATGTTTAGGCTGTAGAAAAATATGGAGTTACTAAATTTACGGAAATGACTTGATTCTCTGAACCCTGCAAATGAGCTTTGACATCGACGCACTGGCACAACTTACCTTGCGAGAAAGTGTATATCTTATGGAACAATTGCATATGTACATAATACGAGTCGGGTGCAAGGTGAGGAACGAAAAACGAAGCTGAACAAAGATTAATTAGCCTAATGGGAATAATTAAATCAATCCGTGGACACAAGAAATGTACTAGTTCTGTGTAAATATCAAAACAAAATAAAACAAAGATATATTCATCGATAGTGTTGTTGTTGTTATTGCTTATTGTTGCTATCGATTATAGGTTCCCAAATTTGAGTCGCAAGAACGGTACAGACCTTAGACCCTGTTTATATGGCGACTCATGAGTCTGCTATGTCGATAGTATTTAGGTGAGAAGAGTGAGGACTAAAGAAAAAGAAGGACAGTAACGAACAAAATATAAAAATCGAGGAAAGTCGATTTCCACAAGGAACCGTGTACGTAATATAAAAGAAAACGGAATAATGTCAAAGAACGCGATTTGTTGAGAATAAAAGCACGGAGAAAGTAGTGATAAAAACACACTGCATTTGGGATTATCAGACATTGTCAGTACATTGATTTGACTTAAGGCCTGAGCTAACCCGGACGGATTTATTGTAACATATTACACGCACAAAGCACACTTAAATACTAGGCTTAAGACTAACAAATTCGACCTAAAGGTACATATACTTAATACTAAAGGCTTGGGAGATTGGAGCTAGAGGCAAAGGTAGACCAAAGGGAGTTCTTTATCGAAATTTAGTTGAAGTGGATATCAAAAAGGGTTTGGATTCGAAAGAGTGGTACAGATTTAAGATTACGTGGGTTGGTGCTAGAGAGATACATACATAAGTCGAAGTAAAGAGATGCTGTCGATGTTATCAGTTAATATCTGATGGAAAAAGAGAATGTGGTTACTCTCAGGCGTACAGAAAGGGGATGTAAGACTGTAAGCATTAGCCGATATTTGTGCCGTGGTAGATTTAAATGATCAGTTCAGGGGTGTCACCGTATAACGAATCGAAGGAACCTGCGTTGTATGTCATCAATCCGGAGAATGTAGGTAGGATATATATACAATAGAAGTAAGGTAGCTAGGGGCAGTGACAGTGAATTTTGCTTAGGTGGATGTCGGAAATAGTGTTTGGTAGCGGGTGGATGACTGATAGGGGTGGGTACTAGTGGGTAGAACATACTAGGTGTTTAGTGGGCTGTGACAGTGGGTTTAGCATGGGAGGATATCGGTAGGGGTGTTTCGTCGAGGGTAAATGAGTTGTAGGGGTGTTAGGGTGGGTACTAGTGAGTAGATGGTAGAGGGTGTATGGGTGGTAGGGGTAAATAATAGTGGGTGGATTATGATGCTTGGTAGTTGGGTCCTAGGGATGAGTGCTAGTATGTAGATGGATGTAGGGTCGGTGGATGGGTGGCTGATAGCGGGTGGATAATGATATCGGGTAGTTGGGTGCTAAGGATAGATACTAGTGGGCCGATGGTGGTAGGAGTGTGTGATAGCGGGAGGATGAGCAGTAGGGGTATGTAATAGAGGGTAGATGGGTGGCAAGAGTGGATTATAGTGGGTGGATGTTGATACTGGGTAGTTGGGTGCTAGTATGTGAATGGTGGTAGGGGTCGGTGGATGGGTGTTAGTGGCTGGTAGGGGTGGATGGTAGCGGGTGGATAGTGATAATGGGTAGTTGGGTGCTAGTATGTGGATGGAGGTAGGGGTGGGTAGTTGGTTGCTAGTATGTGGATGGTGGTAGGGGTGGGTAGTTGGGTGCTAGTATGTGGATGGGTAGTAAGGGTGGATGATATCGGGTGGAGTGGGATAGTGGGTGCTAGGGATGGGTGCTAATACGTGGATGGGAGGTAGGGGTGGGATGATGGGTGGTAGAGGTGGGTGGACGGGTGTTAGGTGTGGGTGGTTGCAGCTGGGTGATAGAGGTAGGTGTATGGTGATAGGGGTGGGTAGTATAGGTGGCTGATAGTGGATGTTAGAGGTGGATGGGGGGCGGTAAGGGAGGTTGGTACGGGTTCGTGGCGGGGTGGTAGAGGTGGGTAGAGGTGGGTAGAGGGGTGGTAGGGGAGGTTGGTAGGGGAGGTTGGTAGGGGTGGAGTGGGATAGTGGGTGCTAGGGATGGGAGGTAGCAGTGGGATGATGGGTGGTTGAGGTGGCTGGGCGGGTGTTAGGTGTGGGTGGTAGCAGCTTGGTAGGGGGGCTTGGGTGATAGAGGTAGGTGTATGGTGGTAGGGGTGGGTGGTATAGGTGGCTGATAGTGGATGTTAGAGGTGGATTGAGGGGCGGTAAGGGAAGTTGGTAGGGGTTTGTTGAGGTGTGGTAGAAGAGTAGAGTGGTGGTAAGGGAGGTTGTTAGGGGTGGTATGGGAGGTTGGTAGGGGTGGGTGGAGGGTAAAAGAGAAGGGTGGAGGGGTGGTAGGAAAATGGCTAGGGGTTGGTGGAGGTGTTGTAGGTTATGGGGTAGGGTGGTGGTAGGGGACTGCGGATGGGTTGATGGGTCGTATAGGTGGGTGATTGTGGGGTATGAGTGGTAGATGTTGGTGATAGGGGGTAGATGAGTGACAGTGGTTGAATGGGTGGTAGTGGGTGGGCGGGTGTTATTATTTAGACTGGTGGAAGGGTGAGCGGATGTGTGGTAGTAGATGGATGAGTAAAAGAGATTGGACGATAGTGGGTGGGCTTAAGAGACTTTAAAAGAAGAAGTGTAAAGAAATAGAGGTTTGGATGACGGGTCTCTAACACTTAAATTCACTGGAAGGGGGATAACATTTCAGTAGTATGTATAACCAAGACCATACACAACTAATTCGTCACATCATTAACATGTTTGCAAATACAAAACTCTCTATTTTCCAAGCAGACTATTATTAAATTGTATGCAAACATATACAAATGTACATATGTAATTGAATGTAAATACATAAATCAACTACACACAAAAATTGCTGTGAATAAAAACCAAACGAAACACGTGCTAATTAATCTAAACAAATAAAAGAGTTCATTCCCTTGTTTACACAACCATGCGTAAACTGACAACTTCTTAACCGAATACAACTACAAATGCATGTTCACAAACTTATGCGCAGAACAACATCGCATATCCATTTGAAATCGCATTCGCATGCAAATACTTATTCAATTTCTACATCCCACTACATACATACAATTGCTCATCTCCTAAAAACATCCATTCCCATACAAAACTGCATTTGCTCTCCTCTAAATCACATGCGTTGTACTTCATCTACCTACACGATCATCTACATACAGTTGCGAATTTACTAAAATATACCCCTGTTATTCCCACCATAAATGACATGTTCCAACTATACGTATGCACACATATCACATAGCTCTACATAGAAATTCATGCAAATACTTATTACATTTATACATTCTACTCCATGCAATTGCGAATCTCGTAAAAGTATGAATACCCATACAGAACTGCATTGCATTCTTCTAAATCACAAACTTCGCACTCTTTCTCCTTCTCTGCTATCTGCATACAGATGCAAATTTACTGAAAAATTCCTCTTTAATTCCCTCCACAATTGACACGAATCGACTATAACTATACATACATACATACATAGTACATAGCTCTACTAATAAATGCGGCTGTTCAATAAACAAACAATACGCCATTTAGAAAAAGAAAAAAACAAAATGCATAATTGCATACTTCCAGAGTGAGTAAATATGTCATCTGCACACATTTGAGAATTTACAAAATGATTTTCTATTCATTCCCACCACAATCGAAACGATCCGACTATACCTATACATACATAGTACATAGCTTTACTTAAAATGCATCTGTTCAAAAAAAAAAATGCCATACAGAAAATGACAAAACAAAATGCATATTTTCAGAGTGCGTAAACATGCCATCTGCATACAGTTGCGAATTTACTGGAAAAATTCACATTCATTCCCTCCGCATACATAGCACATATGTAGCTCTATATAAAAATAAATGCAAATATTTATTACAGTTCTACATCCCAGTCCACTCAATTGCAAATCTCCTAAAATTATCCATCCCCGTACAAAACTACATTTACACTCTTACTGCTTTTACTGCCATCTGTATACAATTGCGAATTTATTAAAAGATTTACAATGGAAAGGAATTTGCACCCTACTTATCGTTACCTGAACTATTTGGTTGTAACCCTTGCTGACTTGGCACCACCTTTTTATAATTACTTTCGAAGATCGAATTTCTATCTCCACCATCTTGTTGCCGCATTTGACATTAGACAAACAATTTAAATTTTTGAAATGGAAAAATGTTTTGGTACGTATTTGGTAGTTTTTTTATTTTTATTGTATGTATCTTTACTTGCAGGGAGGTTTAACAACATTGGAAATAAACATTTATGCTATGGATGTAAGTAATTCTTTAATAAAATAGCAAGCCAATCAAATAAATTAATATCCAATATGTTTAGGCTGTAGAAAAATATGGAGTTACTAAATTTACGGAAATGACTTGATTCTCTGAACCCTGCAAATGAGCTTTGACATCGATGCACTGGCACAACTTACCTTGCGAGAAAGTGTATATCTTATGGAACAATTGCATACATAATACGAGTCGGGTGCAAGGTGAGGAACGAAAAACGAAGCTGAACAAAGATTATTTAGCGTAATGGGAATAATTAAATCAATCCGTGAACACAAGAAATGTACTAGTTCTGTGTTAATATCAAAACAAAATAAAACAAAGATATATTGATCGATAGTGTTGTTGTTGTTATTGCTTATTGTTGCTATCGATTATAGGTTTCCAAATTTGAGTCGAAAGAATGGTACAGACCTTAGACCCTGATTAAATCGCGACTCATGAGTCTGCTATGTCGATAGTATTTAGGTGAGAAGAGTGAGGACTAAAGAAAAAGAAGGACAGTAACGAACAAAATATAAAAATCGAGGAAAGTCGCTTTCCACAAGGAACCGTGTACGTAATATAAAAGAAAACGGAATAATGTCAAAGAACGCGATTTGTTGAGAATAAAAGCACGGAGAGAGTAGTGATAAAAACACACTGCATTTGGGATTATCAGACATTGTCAGTACATTGATTTGACTTAAGGCCTGAGCTAACCCGGACGGATTTATTGTAACATATTACACGCACAAAGCACACTTAAATACTAGGCTTAAGACTAACAAATTCGACCTAAAGGTACATATACTTAATACTAAAGGCTTGGGAGATTGGAGCTAGAGGCAAAGGTAGACCAAAGGGAGTTCTTTATCGAAATTTAGTTGAAGTGGATATCAAAAAGGGTTTGGATTCGAAAGAGTGGTACAGATTTAAGATTACGTGGGTTGGTGCTAGAGAGATACATACATAAGTCGAAGTAAAGAGATGCTGTCGATGTTATCAGTTAATATCTGATGGAAAAAGAGAATGTGGTTACTCTCAGGCGTACAGAAAGGGGATGTAAGACTGTAAGCATTAGCCGATATTTGTGCCGTGGTAGATTTAAATGATCAGTTCAGGGGTGTCACCGTATAACGAATCGAAGGAACCTGCGTTGTATGTCATCAATCCGGAGAATGTAGGTAGGATATATATACAATAGAAGTAAGGTAGCTAGGGGCAGTGACAGTGAATTTTGCTTAGGTGGATGTCGGAAATAGTGTTTGGTAGCGGGTGGATGACTGATAGGGGTGGGTACTAGTGGGTAGAACATACTAGGTGTTTAGTGGGCTGTGACAGTGGGTTTAGCATGGGAGGATATCGGTAGGGGTGTTTCGTCGAGGGTAAATGAGTTGTAGGGGTGTTAGGGTGGGTACTAGTGAGTAGATGGTAGAGGGTGTATGGGTGGTAGGGGTAAATAATAGTGGGTGGATTATGATGCTTGGTAGTTGGGTCCTAGGGATGAGTGCTAGTATGTAGATGGATGTAGGGTCGGTGGATGGGTGGCTGATAGCGGGTGGATAATGATATCGGGTAGTTGGGTGCTAAGGATAGATACTAGTGGGCCGATGGTGGTAGGAGTGTGTGATAGCGGGAGGATGAGCAGTAGGGGTATGTAATAGAGGGTAGATGGGTGGCAAGAGTGGATTATAGTGGGTGGATGTTGATACTGGGTAGTTGGGTGCTAGTATGTGAATGGTGGTAGGGGTCGGTGGATGGGTGTTAGTGGCTGGTAGGGGTGGATGGTAGCGGGTGGATAGTGATAATGGGTAGTTGGGTGCTAGTATGTGGATGGAGGTAGGGGTGGGTAGTTGGTTGCTAGTATGTGGATGGTGGTAGGGGTGGGTAGTTGGGTGCTAGTATGTGGATGGGTAGTAAGGGTGGATGATATCGGGTGGAGTGGGATAGTGGGTGCTAGGGATGGGTGCTAATACGTGGATGGGAGGTAGGGGTGGGATGATGGGTGGTAGAGGTGGGTGGACGGGTGTTAGGTGTGGGTGGTTGCAGCTGGGTGATAGAGGTAGGTGTATGGTGATAGGGGTGGGTAGTATAGGTGGCTGATAGTGGATGTTAGAGGTGGATGGGGGGCGGTAAGGGAGGTTGGTACGGGTTCGTGGCGGGGTGGTAGAGGTGGGTAGAGGTGGGTAGAGGGGTGGTAGGGGAGGTTGGTAGGGGAGGTTGGTAGGGGTGGAGTGGGATAGTGGGTGCTAGGGATGGGAGGTAGCAGTGGGATGATGGGTGGTTGAGGTGGCTGGGCGGGTGTTAGGTGTGGGTGGTAGCAGCTTGGTAGGGGGGCTTGGGTGATAGAGGTAGGTGTATGGTGGTAGGGGTGGGTGGTATAGGTGGCTGATAGTGGATGTTAGAGGTGGATTGAGGGGCGGTAAGGGAAGTTGGTAGGGGTTTGTTGAGGTGTGGTAGAAGAGTAGAGTGGTGGTAAGGGAGGTTGTTAGGGGTGGTATGGGAGGTTGGTAGGGGTGGGTGGAGGGTAAAAGAGAAGGGTGGAGGGGTGGTAGGAAAATGGCTAGGGGTTGGTGGAGGTGTTGTAGGTTATGGGGTAGGGTGGTGGTAGGGGACTGCGGATGGGTTGATGGGTCGTATAGGTGGGTGATTGTGGGGTATGAGTGGTAGATGTTGGTGATAGGGGGTAGATGAGTGACAGTGGTTGAATGGGTGGTAGTGGGTGGGCGGGTGTTATTATTTAGACTGGTGGAAGGGTGAGCGGATGTGTGGTAGTAGATGGATGAGTAAAAGAGATTGGACGATAGTGGGTGGGCTTAAGAGACTTTAAAAGAAGAAGTGTAAAGAAATAGAGGTTTGGATGACGGGTCTCTAACACTTAAATTCACTGGAAGGGGGATAACATTTCAGTAGTATGTATAACCAAGACCATACACAACTAATTCGTCACATCATTAACATGTTTGCAAATACAAAACTCTCTATTTTCCAAGCAGACTATTATTAAATTGTATGCAAACATATACAAATGTACATATGTAATTGAATGTAAATACATAAATCAACTACACACAAAAATTGCTGTGAATAAAAACCAAACGAAACACGTGCTAATTAATCTAAACAAATAAAAGAGTTCATTCCCTTGTTTACACAACCATGCGTAAACTGACAACTTCTTAACCGAATACAACTACAAATGCATGTTCACAAACTTATGCGCAGAACAACATCGCATATCCATTTGAAATCGCATTCGCATGCAAATACTTATTCAATTTCTACATCCCACTACATACATACAATTGCTCATCTCCTAAAAACATCCATTCCCATACAAAACTGCATTTGCTCTCCTCTAAATCACATGCGTTGTACTTCATCTACCTACATGATCATCTACATACAGTTGCGAATTTACTAAAATATACCCCTGTTATTCCCACCATAAATGACATGTTCCAACTATACGTATGCACACATATCACATAGCTCTACATAGAAATTCATGCAAATACTTATTACATTTATACATTCTACTCCATGCAATTGCGAATCTCGTAAAAGTATGAATACCCATACAGAACTGCATTGCATTCTTCTAAATCACAAACTTCGCACTCTTTCTCCTTCTCTGCTATCTGCATACAGATGCAAATTTACTGAAAAATTCCTCTTTAATTCCCTCCACAATTGACACGAATCGACTATAACTATACATACATACATACATAGTACATAGCTCTACTAATAAATGCGGCTGTTCAATAAACAAACAATACGCCATTTAGAAAAAGAAAAAAACAAAATGCATAATTGCATACTTCCAGAGTGAGTAAATATGTCATCTGCACACATTTGAGAATTTACAAAATGATTTTCTATTCATTCCCACCACAATCGAAACGATCCGACTATACCTATACATACATAGTACATAGCTTTACTTAAAATGCATCTGTTCAAAAAAAAATGCCATACAGAAAATGACAAAACAAAATGCATATTTTCAGAGTGCGTAAACATGCCATCTGCATACAGTTGCGAATTTACTGGAAAAATTCACATTCATTCCCTCCGCATACATAGCACATATGTAGCTCTATATAAAAATAAATGCAAATATTTATTACAGTTCTACATCCCAGTCCACTCAATTGCAAATCTCCTAAAATTATCCATCCCCGTACAAAACTACATTTACACTCTTACTGCTTTTACTGCCATCTGTATACAATTGCGAATTTATTAAAAGATTTACAATGGAAAGGAATTTGCACCCTACTTATCGTTACCTGAACTATTTGGTTGTAACCCTTGCTGACTTGGCACCACCTTTTTATAATTACTTTCGAAGATCGAATTTCTATCTCCACCATCTTGTTGCCGCATTTGACATTAGACAAACAATTTAAATTTTTGAAATGGAAAAATGTTTTGGTACGTATTTGGTAGTTTTTTTATTTTTATTGTATGTATCTTTACTTGCAGGGAGGTTTAACAACATTGGAAATAAACATTTATGCTATGGATGTAAGTAATTCTTTAATAAAATAGCAAGCCAATCAAATAAATTAATATCCAATATGTTTAGGCTGTAGAAAAATATGGAGTTACTAAATTTACGGAAATGACTTGATTCTCTGAACCCTGCAAATGAGCTTTGACATCGATGCACTGGCACAACTTACCTTGCGAGAAAGTGTATATCTTATGGAACAATTGCATACATAATACGAGTCGGGTGCAAGGTGAGGAACGAAAAACGAAGCTGAACAAAGATTATTTAGCGTAATGGGAATAATTAAATCAATCCGTGAACACAAGAAATGTACTAGTTCTGTGTTAATATCAAAACAAAATAAAACAAAGATATATTGATCGATAGTGTTGTTGTTGTTATTGCTTATTGTTGCTATCGATTATAGGTTTCCAAATTTGAGTCGAAAGAATGGTACAGACCTTAGACCCTGATTAAATCGCGACTCATGAGTCTGCTATGTCGATAGTATTTAGGTGAGAAGAGTGAGGACTAAAGAAAAAGAAGGACAGTAACGAACAAAATATAAAAATCGAGGAAAGTCGCTTTCCACAAGGAACCGTGTACGTAATATAAAAGAAAACGGAATAATGTCAAAGAACGCGATTTGTTGAGAATAAAAGCACGGAGAGAGTAGTGATAAAAACACACTGCATTTGGGATTATCAGACATTGTCAGTACATTGATTTGACTTAAGGCCTGAGCTAACCCGGACGGATTTATTGTAACATATTACACGCACAAAGCACACTTAAATACTAGGCTTAAGACTAACAAATTCGACCTAAAGGTACATATACTTAATACTAAAGGCTTGGGAGATTGGAGCTAGAGGCAAAGGTAGACCAAAGGGAGTTCTTTATCGAAATTTAGTTGAAGTGGATATCAAAAAGGGTTTGGATTCGAAAGAGTGGTACAGATTTAAGATTACGTGGGTTGGTGCTAGAGAGATACATACATAAGTCGAAGTAAAGAGATGCTGTCGATGTTATCAGTTAATATCTGATGGAAAAAGAGAATGTGGTTACTCTCAGGCGTACAGAAAGGGGATGTAAGACTGTAAGCATTAGCCGATATTTGTGCCGTGGTAGATTTAAATGATCAGTTCAGGGGTGTCACCGTATAACGAATCGAAGGAACCTGCGTTGTATGTCATCAATCCGGAGAATGTAGGTAGGATATATATACAATAGAAGTAAGGTAGCTAGGGGCAGTGACAGTGAATTTTGCTTAGGTGGATGTCGGAAATAGTGTTTGGTAGCGGGTGGATGACTGATAGGGGTGGGTACTAGTGGGTAGAACATACTAGGTGTTTAGTGGGCTGTGACAGTGGGTTTAGCATGGGAGGATATCGGTAGGGGTGTTTCGTCGAGGGTAAATGAGTTGTAGGGGTGTTAGGGTGGGTACTAGTGAGTAGATGGTAGAGGGTGTATGGGTGGTAGGGGTAAATAATAGTGGGTGGATTATGATGCTTGGTAGTTGGGTCCTAGGGATGAGTGCTAGTATGTAGATGGATGTAGGGTCGGTGGATGGGTGGCTGATAGCGGGTGGATAATGATATCGGGTAGTTGGGTGCTAAGGATAGATACTAGTGGGCCGATGGTGGTAGGAGTGTGTGATAGCGGGAGGATGAGCAGTAGGGGTATGTAATAGAGGGTAGATGGGTGGCAAGAGTGGATTATAGTGGGTGGATGTTGATACTGGGTAGTTGGGTGCTAGTATGTGAATGGTGGTAGGGGTCGGTGGATGGGTGTTAGTGGCTGGTAGGGGTGGATGGTAGCGGGTGGATAGTGATAATGGGTAGTTGGGTGCTAGTATGTGGATGGAGGTAGGGGTGGGTAGTTGGTTGCTAGTATGTGGATGGTGGTAGGGGTGGGTAGTTGGGTGCTAGTATGTGGATGGGTAGTAAGGGTGGATGATATCGGGTGGAGTGGGATAGTGGGTGCTAGGGATGGGTGCTAATACGTGGATGGGAGGTAGGGGTGGGATGATGGGTGGTAGAGGTGGGTGGACGGGTGTTAGGTGTGGGTGGTTGCAGCTGGGTGATAGAGGTAGGTGTATGGTGATAGGGGTGGGTAGTATAGGTGGCTGATAGTGGATGTTAGAGGTGGATGGGGGGCGGTAAGGGAGGTTGGTACGGGTTCGTGGCGGGGTGGTAGAGGTGGGTAGAGGGGTGGTAGGGGAGGTTGGTAGGGGAGGTTGGTAGGGGTGGAGTGGGATAGTGGGTGCTAGGGATGGGAGGTAGCAGTGGGATGATGGGTGGTTGAGGTGGCTGGGCGGGTGTTAGGTGTGGGTGGTAGCAGCTTGGTAGGGGGGCTTGGGTGATAGAGGTAGGTGTATGGTGGTAGGGGTGGGTGGTATAGGTGGCTGATAGTGGATGTTAGAGGTGGATTGAGGGGCGGTAAGGGAAGTTGGTAGGGGTTTGTTGAGGTGTGGTAGAAGAGTAGAGTGGTGGTAAGGGAGGTTGTTAGGGGTGGTATGGGAGGTTGGTAGGGGTGGGTGGAGGGTAAAAGAGAAGGGTGGAGGGGTGGTAGG
The DNA here is from genome assembly GCA_949129095.1 of Volucella bombylans. Lineage (NCBI taxonomy): Eukaryota > Metazoa > Arthropoda > Insecta > Diptera > Syrphidae > Volucella > Volucella bombylans. The sequence goes on along the minus strand of OX422140.1, from coordinate 109,473 downwards.
AAAATGGCTAGGGGTTGGTGGAGGTGTTGTAGGTTATGGGGTAGGGTGGTGGTAGGGGACTGCGGATGGGTTGATGGGTCGTATAGGTGGGTGATTGTGGGGTATGAGTGGTAGATGTTGGTGATAGGGGGTAGATGAGTGACAGTGGTTGAATGGGTGGTAGTGGGTGGGCGGGTGTTATTATTTAGACTGGTGGAAGGGTGAGCGGATGTGTGGTAGTAGATGGATGAGTAAAAGAGATTGGACGATAGTGGGTGGGCTTAAGAGACTTTAAAAGAAGAAGTGTAAAGAAATAGAGGTTTGGATGACGGGTCTCTAACACTTAAATTCACTGGAAGGGGGATAACATTTCAGTAGTATGTATAACCAAGACCATACACAACTAATTCGTCACATCATTAACATGTTTGCAAATACAAAACTCTCTATTTTCCAAGCAGACTATTATTAAATTGTATGCAAACATATACAAATGTACATATGTAATTGAATGTAAATACATAAATCAACTACACACAAAAATTGCTGTGAATAAAAACCAAACGAAACACGTGCTAATTAATCTAAACAAATAAAAGAGTTCATTCCCTTGTTTACACAACCATGCGTAAACTGACAACTTCTTAACCGAATACAACTACAAATGCATGTTCACAAACTTATGCGCAGAACAACATCGCATATCCATTTGAAATCGCATTCGCATGCAAATACTTATTCAATTTCTACATCCCACTACATACATACAATTGCTCATCTCCTAAAAACATCCATTCCCATACAAAACTGCATTTGCTCTCCTCTAAATCACATGCGTTGTACTTCATCTACCTACACGATCATCTACATACAGTTGCGAATTTACTAAAATATACCCCTGTTATTCCCACCATAAATGACATGTTCCAACTATACGTATGCACACATATCACATAGCTCTACATAGAAATTCATGCAAATACTTATTACATTTATACATTCTACTCCATGCAATTGCGAATCTCGTAAAAGTATGAATACCCATACAGAACTGCATTGCATTCTTCTAAATCACAAACTTCGCACTCTTTCTCCTTCTCTGCTATCTGCATACAGATGCAAATTTACTGAAAAATTCCTCTTTAATTCCCTCCACAATTGACACGAATCGACTATAACTATACATACATACATACATAGTACATAGCTCTACTAATAAATGCGGCTGTTCAATAAACAAACAATACGCCATTTAGAAAAAGAAAAAACAAAATGCATAATTGCATACTTCCAGAGTGAGTAAATATGTCATCTGCACACATTTGAGAATTTACAAAATGATTTTCTATTCATTCCCACCACAATCAAAACGATCCGACTATACCTATACATACATAGTACATAGCTTTACTTCAAAATGCATCTGTTCAAAAAAAAATGCCATCCAGAAAATGACAAAACAAAATGCATATTTTCAGAGTGCGTAAACATACCATCTGCATACAGTTGCGAATTTACTGGAAAAATTCACATTCATTCCCTCCGCATACATAGCACATATGTAGCTCTATATAAAAATAAATGCAAATATTTATTACAGTTCTACATCCCAGTCCACTCAATTGCAAATCTCCTAAAATTATCCATCCCCGTACAAAACTACATTTACACTCTTACTGCTTTTACTGCCATCTGTATACAATTGCGAATTTATTAAAAGATTTACAATGGAAAGGAATTTGCACCCTACTTATCGTTACCTGAACTATTTGGTTGTAACCCTTGCTGACTTGGCACCACCTTTTTATAATTACTTTCGAAGATCGAATTTCTATCTCCACCATCTTGTTGCCGCATTTGACATTAGACAAACAATTTAAATTTTTGAAATGGAAAAATGTTTTGGTACGTATTTGGTAGTTTTTTTATTTTTATTGTATGTATCTTTACTTGCAGGGAGGTTTAACAACATTGGAAATAAACATTTATGCTATGGATGTAAGTAATTCTTTAATAAAATAGCAAGCCAATCAAATAAATTAATATCCAATATGTTTAGGCTGTAGAAAAATATGGAGTTACTAAATTTACGGAAATGACTTGATTCTCTGAACCCTGCAAATGAGCTTTGACATCGATGCACTGGCACAACTTACCTTGCGAGAAAGTGTATATCTTATGGAACAATTGCATACATAATACGAGTCGGGTGCAAGGTGAGGAACGAAAAACGAAGCTGAACAAAGATTATTTAGCGTAATGGGAATAATTAAATCAATCCGTGAACACAAGAAATGTACTAGTTCTGTGTTAATATCAAAACAAAATAAAACAAAGATATATTGATCGATAGTGTTGTTGTTGTTATTGCTTATTGTTGCTATCGATTATAGGTTTCCAAATTTGAGTCGAAAGAATGGTACAGACCTTAGACCCTGATTAAATCGCGACTCATGAGTCTGCTATGTCGATAGTATTTAGGTGAGAAGAGTGAGGACTAAAGAAAAAGAAGGACAGTAACGAACAAAATATAAAAATCGAGGAAAGTCGCTTTCCACAAGGAACCGTGTACGTAATATAAAAGAAAACGGAATAATGTCAAAGAACGCGATTTGTTGAGAATAAAAGCACGGAGAGAGTAGTGATAAAAACACACTGCATTTGGGATTATCAGACATTGTCAGTACATTGATTTGACTTAAGGCCTGAGCTAACCCGGACGGATTTATTGTAACATATTACACGCACAAAGCACACTTAAATACTAGGCTTAAGACTAACAAATTCGACCTAAAGGTACATATACTTAATACTAAAGGCTTGGGAGATTGGAGCTAGAGGCAAAGCTAGACCAAAGGGAGTTCTTTATCGAAATTTAGTTGAAGTGGATATCAAAAAGGGTTTGGATTCGAAAGAGTGGTACAGATTTAAGATTACGTGGGTTGGTGCTAGAGAGATACATACATAAGTCGAAGTAAAGAGATGCTGTCGATGTTATCAGTTAATATCTGATGGAAAAAGAGAATGTGGTTACTCTCAGGCGTACAGAAAGGGGATGTAAGACTGTAAGCATTAGCCGATATTTGTGCCGTGGTAGATTTAAATGATCAGTTCAGGGGTGTCACCGTATAACGAATCGAAGGAACCTGCGTTGTATGTCATCAATCCGGAGAATGTAGGTAGGATATATATACAATAGAAGTAAGGTAGCTAGGGGCAGTGACAGTGAATTTTGCTTAGGTGGATGTCGGAAATAGTGTTTGGTAGCGGGTGGATGACTGATAGGGGTGGGTACTAGTGGGTAGAACATACTAGGTGTTTAGTGGGCTGTGACAGTGGGTTTAGCATGGGAGGATATCGGTAGGGGTGTTTCGTCGAGGGTAAATGAGTTGTAGGGGTGTTAGGGTGGGTACTAGTGAGTAGATGGTAGAGGGTGTATGGGTGGTAGGGGTAAATAATAGTGGGTGGATTATGATGCTTGGTAGTTGGGTCCTAGGGATGAGTGCTAGTATGTAGATGGATGTAGGGTCGGTGGATGGGTGGCTGATAGCGGGTGGATAATGATATCGGGTAGTTGGGTGCTAAGGATAGATACTAGTGGGCCGATGGTGGTAGGAGTGTGTGATAGCGGGAGGATGAGCAGTAGGGGTATGTAATAGAGGGTAGATGGGTGGCAAGAGTGGATTATAGTGGGTGGATGTTGATACTGGGTAGTTGGGTGCTAGTATGTGAATGGTGGTAGGGGTCGGTGGATGGGTGTTAGTGGCTGGTAGGGGTGGATGGTAGCGGGTGGATAGTGATAATGGGTAGTTGGGTGCTAGTATGTGGATGGAGGTAGGGGTGGGTAGTTGGTTGCTAGTATGTGGATGGTGGTAGGGGTGGGTAGTTGGGTGCTAGTATGTGGATGGGTAGTAAGGGTGGATGATATCGGGTGGAGTGGGATAGTGGGTGCTAGGGATGGGTGCTAATACGTGGATGGGAGGTAGGGGTGGGATGATGGGTGGTAGAGGTGGGTGGACGGGTGTTAGGTGTGGGTGGTTGCAGCTGGGTGATAGAGGTAGGTGTATGGTGATAGGGGTGGGTAGTATAGGTGGCTGATAGTGGATGTTAGAGGTGGATGGGGGGCGGTAAGGGAGGTTGGTACGGGTTCGTGGCGGGGTGGTAGAGGTGGGTAGAGGGGTGGTAGGGGAGGTTGGTAGGGGAGGTTGGTAGGGGTGGAGTGGGATAGTGGGTGCTAGGGATGGGAGGTAGCAGTGGGATGATGGGTGGTTGAGGTGGCTGGACGGGTGTTAGGTGTGGGTGGTAGCAGCTTGGTAGGGGGGCTTGGGTGATAGAGGTAGGTGTATGGTGGTAGGGGTGGGTGGTATAGGTGGCTGATAGTGGATGTTAGAGGTGGATTGAGGGGCGGTAAGGGAAGTTGGTAGGGGTTTGTTGAGGTGTGGTAGAAGAGTAGAGTGGTGGTAAGGGAGGTTGTTAGGGGTGGTATGGGAGGTTGGTAGGGGTGGGTGGAGGGTAAAAGAGAAGGGTGGAGGGGTGGTAGGAAAATGGCTAGGGGTTGGTGGAGGTGTTGTAGGTTATGGGGTAGGGTGGTGGTAGGGGACTGCGGATGGGTTGATGGGTCGTATAGGTGGGTGATTGTGGGGTATGAGTGGTAGATGTTGGTGATAGGGGGTAGATGAGTGACAGTGGTTGAATGGGTGGTAGTGGGTGGGCGGGTGTTATTATTTAGACTGGTGGAAGGGTGAGCGGATGTGTGGTAGTAGATGGATGAGTAAAAGAGATTGGACGATAGTGGGTGGGCTTAAGAGACTTTAAAAGAAGAAGTGTAAAGAAATAGAGGTTTGGATGACGGGTCTCTAACACTTAAATTCACTGGAAGGGGGATAACATTTCAGTAGTATGTATAACCAAGACCATACACAACTAATTCGTCACATCATTAACATGTTTGCAAATACAAAACTCTCTATTTTCCAAGCAGACTATTATTAAATTGTATGCAAACATATACAAATGTACATATGTAATTGAATGTAAATACATAAATCAACTACACACAAAAATTGCTGTGAATAAAAACCAAACGAAACACGTGCTAATTAATCTAAACAAATAAAAGAGTTCATTCCCTTGTTTACACAACCATGCGTAAACTGACAACTTCTTAACCGAATACAACTACAAATGCATGTTCACAAACTTATGCGCAGAACAACATCGCATATCCATTTGAAATCGCATTCGCATGCAAATACTTATTCAATTTCTACATCCCACTACATACATACAATTGCTCATCTCCTAAAAACATCCATTCCCATACAAAACTGCATTTGCTCTCCTCTAAATCACATGCGTTGTACTTCATCTACCTACACGATCATCTACATACAGTTGCGAATTTACTAAAATATACCCCTGTTATTCCCACCATAAATGACATGTTCCAACTATACGTATGCACACATATCACATAGCTCTACATAGAAATTCATGCAAATACTTATTACATTTATACATTCTACTCCATGCAATTGCGAATCTCGTAAAAGTATGAATACCCATACAGAACTGCATTGCATTCTTCTAAATCACAAACTTCGCACTCTTTCTCCTTCTCTGCTATCTGCATACAGATGCAAATTTACTGAAAAATTCCTCTTTAATTCCCTCCACAATTGACACGAATCGACTATAACTATACATACATACATACATAGTACATAGCTCTACTAATAAATGCGGCTGTTCAATAAACAAACAATACGCCATTTAGAAAAAGAAAAAAACAAAATGCATAATTGCATACTTCCAGAGTGAGTAAATATGTCATCTGCACACATTTGAGAATTTACAAAATGATTTTCTATTCATTCCCACCACAATCGAAACGATCCGACTATACCTATACATACATAGTACATAGCTTTACTTAAAATGCATCTGTTCAAAAAAAAAATGCCATACAGAAAATGACAAAACAAAATGCATATTTTCAGAGTGCGTAAACATGCCATCTGCATACAGTTGCGAATTTACTGGAAAAATTCACATTCATTCCCTCCGCATACATAGCACATATGTAGCTCTATATAAAAATAAATGCAAATATTTATTACAGTTCTACATCCCAGTCCACTCAATTGCAAATCTCCTAAAATTATCCATCCCCGTACAAAACTACATTTACACTCTTACTGCTTTTACTGCCATCTGTATACAATTGCGAATTTATTAAAAGATTTACAATGGAAAGGAATTTGCACCCTACTTATCGTTACCTGAACTATTTGGTTGTAACCCTTGCTGACTTGGCACCACCTTTTTATAATTACTTTCGAAGATCGAATTTCTATCTCCACCATCTTGTTGCCGCATTTGACATTAGACAAACAATTTAAATTTTTGAAATGGAAAAATGTTTTGGTACGTATTTGGTAGTTTTTTTATTTTTATTGTATGTATCTTTACTTGCAGGGAGGATTAACAACATTGGAAATAAACATTTATGCTATGGATGTAAGTAATTCTTTAATAAAATAGCAAGCCAATCAAATAAATTAATATCCAATATGTTTAGGCTGTAGAAAAATATGGAGTTACTAAATTTACGGAAATGACTTGATTCTCTGAACCCTGCAAATGAGCTTTGACATCGATGCACTGGCACAACTTACCTTGCGAGAAAGTGTATATCTTATGGAACAATTGCATACATAATACGAGTCGGGTGCAAGGTGAGGAACGAAAAACGAAGCTGAACAAAGATTATTTAGCGTAATGGGAATAATTAAATCAATCCGTGAACACAAGAAATGTACTAGTTCTGTGTTAATATCAAAACAAAATAAAACAAAGATATATTGATCGATAGTGTTGTTGTTGTTATTGCTTATTGTTGCTATCGATTATAGGTTTCCAAATTTGAGTCGAAAGAATGGTACAGACCTTAGACCCTGATTAAATCGCGACTCATGAGTCTGCTATGTCGATAGTATTTAGGTGAGAAGAGTGAGGACTAAAGAAAAAGAAGGACAGTAACGAACAAAATATAAAAATCGAGGAAAGTCGCTTTCCACAAGGAACCGTGTACGTAATATAAAAGAAAACGGAATAATGTCAAAGAACGCGATTTGTTGAGAATAAAAGCACGGAGAGAGTAGTGATAAAAACACACTGCATTTGGGATTATCAGACATTGTCAGTACATTGATTTGACTTAAGGCCTGAGCTAACCCGGACGGATTTATTGTAACATATTACACGCACAAAGCACACTTAAATACTAGGCTTAAGACTAACAAATTCGACCTAAAGGTACATATACTTAATACTAAAGGCTTGGGAGATTGGAGCTAGAGGCAAAGGTAGACCAAAGGGAGTTCTTTATCGAAATTTAGTTGAAGTGGATATCAAAAAGGGTTTGGATTCGAAAGAGTGGTACAGATTTAAGATTACGTGGGTTGGTGCTAGAGAGATACATACATAAGTCGAAGTAAAGAGATGCTGTCGATGTTATCAGTTAATATCTGATGGAAAAAGAGAATGTGGTTACTCTCAGGCGTACAGAAAGGGGATGTAAGACTGTAAGCATTAGCCGATATTTGTGCCGTGGTAGATTTAAATGATCAGTTCAGGGGTGTCACCGTATAACGAATCGAAGGAACCTGCGTTGTATGTCATCAATCCGGAGAATGTAGGTAGGATATATATACAATAGAAGTAAGGTAGCTAGGGGCAGTGACAGTGAATTTTGCTTAGGTGGATGTCGGAAATAGTGTTTGGTAGCGGGTGGATGACTGATAGGGGTGGGTACTAGTGGGTAGAACATACTAGGTGTTTAGTGGGCTGTGACAGTGGGTTTAGCATGGGAGGATATCGGTAGGGGTGTTTCGTCGAGGGTAAATGAGTTGTAGGGGTGTTAGGGTGGGTACTAGTGAGTAGATGGTAGAGGGTGTATGGGTGGTAGGGGTAAATAATAGTGGGTGGATTATGATGCTTGGTAGTTGGGTCCTAGGGATGAGTGCTAGTATGTAGATGGATGTAGGGTCGGTGGATGGGTGGCTGATAGCGGGTGGATAATGATATCGGGTAGTTGGGTGCTAAGGATAGATACTAGTGGGCCGATGGTGGTAGGAGTGTGTGATAGCGGGAGGATGAGCAGTAGGGGTATGTAATAGAGGGTAGATGGGTGGCAAGAGTGGATTATAGTGGGTGGATGTTGATACTGGGTAGTTGGGTGCTAGTATGTGAATGGTGGTAGGGGTCGGTGGATGGGTGTTAGTGGCTGGTAGGGGTGGATGGTAGCGGGTGGATAGTGATAATGGGTAGTTGGGTGCTAGTATGTGGATGGAGGTAGGGGTGGGTAGTTGGTTGCTAGTATGTGGATGGTGGTAGGGGTGGGTAGTTGGGTGCTAGTATGTGGATGGGTAGTAAGGGTGGATGATATCGGGTGGAGTGGGATAGTGGGTGCTAGGGATGGGTGCTAATACGTGGATGGGAGGTAGGGGTGGGATGATGGGTGGTAGAGGTGGGTGGACGGGTGTTAGGTGTGGGTGGTTGCAGCTGGGTGATAGAGGTAGGTGTATGGTGATAGGGGTGGGTAGTATAGGTGGCTGATAGTGGATGTTAGAGGTGGATGGGGGGCGGTAAGGGAGGTTGGTACGGGTTCGTGGCGGGGTGGTAGAGGTGGGTAGAAGGGTGGTAGGGGAGGTTGGTAGGGGAGGTTGGTAGGGGTGGAGTGGGATAGTGGGTGCTAGGGATGGGAGGTAGCAGTGGGATGATGGGTGGTTGAGGTGGCTGGACGGGTGTTAGGTGTGGGTGGTAGCAGCTTGGTAGGGGGGCTTGGGTGATAGAGGTAGGTGTATGGTGGTAGGGGTGGGTGGTATAGGTGGCTGATAGTGGATGTTAGAGGTGGATTGAGGGGCGGTAAGGGAAGTTGGTAGGGGTTTGTTGAGGTGTGGTAGAAGAGTAGAGTGGTGGTAAGGGAGGTTGTTAGGGGTGGTATGGGAGGTTGGTAGGGGTGGGTGGAGGGTAAAAGAGAAGGGTGGAGGGGTGGTAGGAAAATGGCTAGGGGTTGGTGGAGGTGTTGTAGGTTATGGGGTAGGGTGGTGGTAGGGGACTGCGGATGGGTTGATGGGTCGTATAGGTGGGTGATTGTGGGGTATGAGTGGTAGATGTTGGTGATAGGGGGTAGATGAGTGACAGTGGTTGAATGGGTGGTAGTGGGTGGGCGGGTGTTATTATTTAGACTGGTGGAAGGGTGAGCGGATGTGTGGTAGTAGATGGATGAGTAAAAGAGATTGGACGATAGTGGGTGGGCTTAAGAGACTTTAAAAGAAGAAGTGTAAAGAAATAGAGGTTTGGATGACGGGTCTCTAACACTTAAATTCACTGGAAGGGGGATAACATTTCAGTAGTATGTATAACCAAGACCATACACAACTAATTCGTCACATCATTAACATGTTTGCAAATACAAAACTCTCTATTTTCCAAGCAGACTATTATTAAATTGTATGCAAACATATACAAATGTACATATGTAATTGAATGTAAATACATAAATCAACTACACACAAAAATTGCTGTGAATAAAAACCAAACGAAACACGTGCTAATTAATCTAAACAAATAAAAGAGTTCATTCCCTTGTTTACACAACCATGCGTAAACTGACAACTTCTTAACCGAATACAACTACAAATGCATGTTCACAAACTTATGCGCAGAACAACATCGCATATCCATTTGAAATCGCATTCGCATGCAAATACTTATTCAATTTCTACATCCCACTACATACATACAATTGCTCATCTCCTAAAAACATCCATTCCCATACAAAACTGCATTTGCTCTCCTCTAAATCACATGCGTTGTACTTCATCTACCTACACGATCATCTACATACAGTTGCGAATTTACTAAAATATACCCCTGTTATTCCCACCATAAATGACATGTTCCAACTATACGTATGCACACATATCACATAGCTCTACATAGAAATTCATGCAAATACTTATTACATTTATACATTCTACTCCATGCAATTGCGAATCTCGTAAAAGTATGAATACCCATACAGAACTGCATTGCATTCTTCTAAATCACAAACTTCGCACTCTTTCTCCTTCTCTGCTATCTGCATACAGATGCAAATTTACTGAAAAATTCCTCTTTAATTCCCTCCACAATTGACACGAATCGACTATAACTATACATACATACATACATAGTACATAGCTCTACTAATAAATGCGGCTGTTCAATAAACAAACAATACGCCATTTAGAAAAAGAAAAAAACAAAATGCATAATTGCATACTTCCAGAGTGAGTAAATATGTCATCTGCACACATTTGAGAATTTACAAAATGATTTTCTATTCATTCCCACCACAATCGAAACGATCCGACTATACCTATACATACATAGTACATAGCTTTACTTAAAATGCATCTGTTCAAAAAAAAAATGCCATACAGAAAATGACAAAACAAAATGCATATTTTCAGAGTGCGTAAACATGCCATCTGCATACAGTTGCGAATTTACTGGAAAAATTCACATTCATTCCCTCCGCATACATAGCACATATGTAGCTCTATATAAAAATAAATGCAAATATTTATTACAGTTCTACATCCCAGTCCACTCAATTGCAAATCTCCTAAAATTATCCATCCCCGTACAAAACTACATTTACACTCTTACTGCTTTTACTGCCATCTGTATACAATTGCGAATTTATTAAAAGATTTACAATGGAAAGGAATTTGCACCCTACTTATCGTTACCTGAACTATTTGGTTGTAACCCTTGCTGACTTGGCACCACCTTTTTATAATTACTTTCGAAGATCGAATTTCTATCTCCACCATCTTGTTGCCGCATTTGACATTAGACAAACAATTTAAATTTTTGAAATGGAAAAATGTTTTGGTACGTATTTGGTAGTTTTTTTATTTTTATTGTATGTATCTTTACTTGCAGGGAGGTTTAACAACATTGGAAATAAACATTTATGCTATGGATGTAAGTAATTCTTTAATAAAATAGCAAGCCAATCAAATAAATTAATATCCAATATGTTTAGGCTGTAGAAAAATATGGAGTTACTAAATTTACGGAAATGACTTGATTCTCTGAACCCTGCAAATGAGCTTTGACATCGATGCACTGGCACAACTTACCTTGCGAGAAAGTGTATATCTTATGGAACAATTGCATACATAATACGAGTCGGGTGCAAGGTGAGGAACGAAAAACGAAGCTGAACAAAGATTATTTAGCGTAATGGGAATAATTAAATCAATCCGTGAACACAAGAAATGTACTAGTTCTGTGTTAATATCAAAACAAAATAAAACAAAGATATATTGATCGATAGTGTTGTTGTTGTTATTGCTTATTGTTGCTATCGATTATAGGTTTCCAAATTTGAGTCGAAAGAATGGTACAGACCTTAGACCCTGATTAAATCGCGACTCATGAGTCTGCTATGTCGATAGTATTTAGGTGAGAAGAGTGAGGACTAAAGAAAAAGAAGGACAGTAACGAACAAAATATAAAAATCGAGGAAAGTCGCTTTCCACAAGGAACCGTGTACGTAATATAAAAGAAAACGGAATAATGTCAAAGAACGCGATTTGTTGAGAATAAAAGCACGGAGAGAGTAGTGATAAAAACACACTGCATTTGGGATTATCAGACATTGTCAGTACATTGATTTGACTTAAGGCCTGAGCTAACCCGGACGGATTTATTGTAACATATTACACGCACAAAGCACACTTAAATACTAGGCTTAAGACTAACAAATTCGACCTAAAGGTACATATACTTAATACTAAAGGCTTGGGAGATTGGAGCTAGAGGCAAAGGTAGACCAAAGGGAGTTCTTTATCGAAATTTAGTTGAAGTGGATATCAAAAAGGGTTTGGATTCGAAAGAGTGGTACAGATTTAAGATTACGTGGGTTGGTGCTAGAGAGATACATACATAAGTCGAAGTAAAGAGATGCTGTCGATGTTATCAGTTAATATCTGATGGAAAAAGAGAATGTGGTTACTCTCAGGCGTACAGAAAGGGGATGTAAGACTGTAAGCATTAGCCGATATTTGTGCCGTGGTAGATTTAAATGATCAGTTCAGGGGTGTCACCGTATAACGAATCGAAGGAACCTGCGTTGTATGTCATCAATCCGGAGAATGTAGGTAGGATATATATACAATAGAAGTAAGGTAGCTAGGGGCAGTGACAGTGAATTTTGCTTAGGTGGATGTCGGAAATAGTGTTTGGTAGCGGGTGGATGACTGATAGGGGTGGGTACTAGTGGGTAGAACATACTAGGTGTTTAGTGGGCTGTGACAGTGGGTTTAGCATGGGAGGATATCGGTAGGGGTGTTTCGTCGAGGGTAAATGAGTTGTAGGGGTGTTAGGGTGGGTACTAGTGAGTAGATGGTAGAGGGTGTATGGGTGGTAGGGGTAAATAATAGTGGGTGGATTATGATGCTTGGTAGTTGGGTCCTAGGGATGAGTGCTAGTATGTAGATGGATGTAGGGTCGGTGGATGGGTGGCTGATAGCGGGTGGATAATGATATCGGGTAGTTGGGTGCTAAGGATAGATACTAGTGGGCCGATGGTGGTAGGAGTGTGTGATAGCGGGAGGATGAGCAGTAGGGGTATGTAATAGAGGGTAGATGGGTGGCAAGAGTGGATTATAGTGGGTGGATGTTGATACTGGGTAGTTGGGTGCTAGTATGTGAATGGTGGTAGGGGTCGGTGGATGGGTGTTAGTGGCTGGTAGGGGTGGATGGTAGCGGGTGGATAGTGATAATGGGTAGTTGGGTGCTAGTATGTGGATGGAGGTAGGGGTGGGTAGTTGGTTGCTAGTATGTGGATGGTGGTAGGGGTGGGTAGTTGGGTGCTAGTATGTGGATGGGTAGTAAGGGTGGATGATATCGGGTGGAGTGGGATAGTGGGTGCTAGGGATGGGTGCTAATACGTGGATGGGAGGTAGGGGTGGGATGATGGGTGGTAGAGGTGGGTGGACGGGTGTTAGGTGTGGGTGGTTGCAGCTGGGTGATAGAGGTAGGTGTATGGTGATAGGGGTGGGTAGTATAGGTGGCTGATAGTGGATGTTAGAGGTGGATGGGGGGCGGTAAGGGAGGTTGGTACGGGTTCGTGGCGGGGTGGTAGAGGTGGGTAGAAGGGTGGTAGGGGAGGTTGGTAGGGGAGGTTGGTAGGGGTGGAGTGGGATAGTGGGTGCTAGGGATGGGAGGTAGCAGTGGGATGATGGGTGGTTGAGGTGGCTGGACGGGTGTTAGGTGTGGGTGGTAGCAGCTTGGTAGGGGGGCTTGGGTGATAGAGGTAGGTGTATGGTGGTAGGGGTGGGTGGTATAGGTGGCTGATAGTGGATGTTAGAGGTGGATTGAGGGGCGGTAAGGGAAGTTGGTAGGGGTTTGTTGAGGTGTGGTAGAAGAGTAGAGTGGTGGTAAGGGAGGTTGTTAGGGGTGGTATGGGAGGTTGGTAGGGGTGGGTGGAGGGTAAAAGAGAAGGGTGGAGGGGTGGTAGGAAAATGGCTAGGGGTTGGTGGAGGTGTTGTAGGTTATGGGGTAGGGTGGTGGTAGGGGACTGCGGATGGGTTGATGGGTCGTATAGGTGGGTGATTGTGGGGTATGAGTGGTAGATGTTGGTGATAGGGGGTAGATGAGTGACAGTGGTTGAATGGGTGGTAGTGGGTGGGCGGGTGTTATTATTTAGACTGGTGGAAGGGTGAGCGGATGTGTGGTAGTAGATGGATGAGTAAAAGAGATTGGACGATAGTGGGTGGGCTTAAGAGACTTTAAAAGAAGAAGTGTAAAGAAATAGAGGTTTGGATGACGGGTCTCTAACACTTAAATTCACTGGAAGGGGGATAACATTTCAGTAGTATGTATAACCAAGACCATACACAACTAATTCGTCACATCATTAACATGTTTGCAAATACAAAACTCTCTATTTTCCAAGCAGACTATTATTAAATTGTATGCAAACATATACAAATGTACATATGTAATTGAATGTAAATACATAAATCAACTACACACAAAAATTGCTGTGAATAAAAACCAAACGAAACACGTGCTAATTAATCTAAACAAATAAAAGAGTTCATTCCCTTGTTTACACAACCATGCGTAAACTGACAACTTCTTAACCGAATACAACTACAAATGCATGTTCACAAACTTATGCGCAGAACAACATCGCATATCCATTTGAAATCGCATTCGCATGCAAATACTTATTCAATTTCTACATCCCACTACATACATACAATTGCTCATCTCCTAAAAACATCCATTCCCATACAAAACTGCATTTGCTCTCCTCTAAATCACATGCGTTGTACTTCATCTACCTACACGATCATCTACATACAGTTGCGAATTTACTAAAATATACCCCTGTTATTCCCACCATAAATGACATGTTCCAACTATACGTATGCACACATATCACATAGCTCTACATAGAAATTCATGCAAATACTTATTACATTTATACATTCTACTCCATGCAATTGCGAATCTCGTAAAAGTATGAATACCCATACAGAACTGCATTGCATTCTTCTAAATCACAAACTTCGCACTCTTTCTCCTTCTCTGCTATCTGCATACAGATGCAAATTTACTGAAAAATTCCTCTTTAATTCCCTCCACAATTGACACGAATCGACTATAACTATACATACATACATACATAGTACATAGCTCTACTAATAAATGCGGCTGTTCAATAAACAAACAATACGCCATTTAGAAAAAGAAAAAAACAAAATGCATAATTGCATACTTCCAGAGTGAGTAAATATGTCATCTGCACACATTTGAGAATTTACAAAATGATTTTCTATTCATTCCCACCACAATCGAAACGATCCGACTATACCTATACATACATAGTACATAGCTTTACTTAAAATGCATCTGTTCAAAAAAAAAAATGCCATACAGAAAATGACAAAACAAAATGCATATTTTCAGAGTGCGTAAACATGCCATCTGCATACAGTTGCGAATTTACTGGAAAAATTCACATTCATTCCCTCCGCATACATAGCACATATGTAGCTCTATATAAAAATAAATGCAAATATTTATTACAGTTCTACATCCCAGTCCACTCAATTGCAAATCTCCTAAAATTATCCATCCCCGTACAAAACTACATTTACACTCTTACTGCTTTTACTGCCATCTGTATACAATTGCGAATTTATTAAAAGATTTACAATGGAAAGGAATTTGCACCCTACTTATCGTTACCTGAACTATTTGGTTGTAACCCTTGCTGACTTGGCACCACCTTTTTATAATTACTTTCGAAGATCGAATTTCTATCTCCACCATCTTGTTGCCGCATTTGACATTAGACAAACAATTTAAATTTTTGAAATGGAAAAATGTTTTGGTACGTATTTGGTAGTTTTTTTATTTTTATTGTATGTATCTTTACTTGCAGGGAGGTTTAACAACATTGGAAATAAACATTTATGCTATGGATGTAAGTAATTCTTTAATAAAATAGCAAGCCAATCAAATAAATTAATATCCAATATGTTTAGGCTGTAGAAAAATATGGAGTTACTAAATTTACGGAAATGACTTGATTCTCTGAACCCTGCAAATGAGCTTTGACATCGATGCACTGGCACAACTTACCTTGCGAGAAAGTGTATATCTTATGGAACAATTGCATACATAATACGAGTCGGGTGCAAGGTGAGGAACGAAAAACGAAGCTGAACAAAGATTATTTAGCGTAATGGGAATAATTAAATCAATCCGTGAACACAAGAAATGTACTAGTTCTGTGTTAATATCAAAACAAAATAAAACAAAGATATATTGATCGATAGTGTTGTTGTTGTTATTGCTTATTGTTGCTATCGATTATAGGTTTCCAAATTTGAGTCGAAAGAATGGTACAGACCTTAGACCCTGATTAAATCGCGACTCATGAGTCTGCTATGTCGATAGTATTTAGGTGAGAAGAGTGAGGACTAAAGAAAAAGAAGGACAGTAACGAACAAAATATAAAAATCGAGGAAAGTCGCTTTCCACAAGGAACCGTGTACGTAATATAAAAGAAAACGGAATAATGTCAAAGAACGCGATTTGTTGAGAATAAAAGCACGGAGAGAGTAGTGATAAAAACACACTGCATTTGGGATTATCAGACATTGTCAGTACATTGATTTGACTTAAGGCCTGAGCTAACCCGGACGGATTTATTGTAACATATTACACGCACAAAGCACACTTAAATACTAGGCTTAAGACTAACAAATTCGACCTAAAGGTACATATACTTAATACTAAAGGCTTGGGAGATTGGAGCTAGAGGCAAAGGTAGACCAAAGGGAGTTCTTTATCGAAATTTAGTTGAAGTGGATATCAAAAAGGGTTTGGATTCGAAAGAGTGGTACAGATTTAAGATTACGTGGGTTGGTGCTAGAGAGATACATACATAAGTCGAAGTAAAGAGATGCTGTCGATGTTATCAGTTAATATCTGATGGAAAAAGAGAATGTGGTTACTCTCAGGCGTACAGAAAGGGGATGTAAGACTGTAAGCATTAGCCGATATTTGTGCCGTGGTAGATTTAAATGATCAGTTCAGGGGTGTCACCGTATAACGAATCGAAGGAACCTGCGTTGTATGTCATCAATCCGGAGAATGTAGGTAGGATATATATACAATAGAAGTAAGGTAGCTAGGGGCAGTGACAGTGAATTTTGCTTAGGTGGATGTCGGAAATAGTGTTTGGTAGCGGGTGGATGACTGATAGGGGTGGGTACTAGTGGGTAGAACATACTAGGTGTTTAGTGGGCTGTGACAGTGGGTTTAGCATGGGAGGATATCGGTAGGGGTGTTTCGTCGAGGGTAAATGAGTTGTAGGGGTGTTAGGGTGGGTACTAGTGAGTAGATGGTAGAGGGTGTATGGGTGGTAGGGGTAAATAATAGTGGGTGGATTATGATGCTTGGTAGTTGGGTCCTAGGGATGAGTGCTAGTATGTAGATGGATGTAGGGTCGGTGGATGGGTGGCTGATAGCGGGTGGATAATGATATCGGGTAGTTGGGTGCTAAGGATAGATACTAGTGGGCCGATGGTGGTAGGAGTGTGTGATAGCGGGAGGATGAGCAGTAGGGGTATGTAATAGAGGGTAGATGGGTGGCAAGAGTGGATTATAGTGGGTGGATGTTGATACTGGGTAGTTGGGTGCTAGTATGTGAATGGTGGTAGGGGTCGGTGGATGGGTGTTAGTGGCTGGTAGGGGTGGATGGTAGCGGGTGGATAGTGATAATGGGTAGTTGGGTGCTAGTATGTGGATGGAGGTAGGGGTGGGTAGTTGGTTGCTAGTATGTGGATGGTGGTAGGGGTGGGTAGTTGGGTGCTAGTATGTGGATGGGTAGTAAGGGTGGATGATATCGGGTGGAGTGGGATAGTGGGTGCTAGGGATGGGTGCTAATACGTGGATGGGAGGTAGGGGTGGGATGATGGGTGGTAGAGGTGGGTGGACGGGTGTTAGGTGTGGGTGGTTGCAGCTGGGTGATAGAGGTAGGTGTATGGTGATAGGGGTGGGTAGTATAGGTGGCTGATAGTGGATGTTAGAGGTGGATGGGGGGCGGTAAGGGAGGTTGGTACGGGTTCGTGGCGGGGTGGTAGAGGTGGGTAGAGGGGTGGTAGGGGAGGTTGGTAGGGGAGGTTGGTAGGGGTGGAGTGGGATAGTGGGTGCTAGGGATGGGAGGTAGCAGTGGGATGATGGGTGGTTGAGGTGGCTGGGCGGGTGTTAGGTGTGGGTGGTAGCAGCTTGGTAGGGGGGCTTGGGTGATAGAGGTAGGTGTATGGTGGTAGGGGTGGGTGGTATAGGTGGCTGATAGTGGATGTTAGAGGTGGATTGAGGGGCGGTAAGGGAAGTTGGTAGGGGTTTGTTGAGGTGTGGTAGAAGAGTAGAGTGGTGGTAAGGGAGGTTGTTAGGGGTGGTATGGGAGGTTGGTAGGGGTGGGTGGAGGGTAAAAGAGAAGGGTGGAGGGGTGGTAGGAAAATGGCTAGGGGTTGGTGGAGGTGTTGTAGGTTATGGGGTAGGGTGGTGGTAGGGGACTGCGGATGGGTTGATGGGTCGTATAGGTGGGTTATTGTGGGGTATGAGTGGTAGATGTTGGTGATAGGGGGTAGATGAGTGACAGTGGTTGAATGGGTGGTAGTGGGTGGGCGGGTGTTATTATTTAGACTGGTGGAAGGGTGAGCGGATGTGTGGTAGTAGATGGATGAGTAAAAGAGATTGGACGATAGTGGGTGGGCTTAAGAGACTTTAAAAGAAGAAGTGTAAAGAAATAGAGGTTTGGATGACGGGTCTCTAACACTTAAATTCACTGGAAGGGGGATAACATTTCAGTAGTATGTATAACCAAGACCATACACAACTAATTCGTCACATCATTAACATGTTTGCAAATACAAAACTCTCTATTTTCCAAGCAGACTATTATTAAATTGTATGCAAACATATACAAATGTACATATGTAATTGAATGTAAATACATAAATCAACTACACACAAAAATTGCTGTGAATAAAAACCAAACGAAACACGTGCTAATTAATCTAAACAAATAAAAGAGTTCATTCCCTTGTTTACACAACCATGCGTAAACTGACAACTTCTTAACCGAATACAACTACAAATGCATGTTCACAAACTTATGCGCAGAACAACATCGCATATCCATTTGAAATCGCATTCGCATGCAAATACTTATTCAATTTCTACATCCCACTACATACATACAATTGCTCATCTCCTAAAAACATCCATTCCCATACAAAACTGCATTTGCTCTCCTCTAAATCACATGCGTTGTACTTCATCTACCTACACGATCATCTACATACAGTTGCGAATTTACTAAAATATACCCCTGTTATTCCCACCATAAATGACATGTTCCAACTATACGTATGCACACATATCACATAGCTCTACATAGAAATTCATGCAAATACTTATTACATTTATACATTCTACTCCATGCAATTGCGAATCTCGTAAAAGTATGAATACCCATACAGAACTGCATTGCATTCTTCTAAATCACAAACTTCGCACTCTTTCTCCTTCTCTGCTATCTGCATACAGATGCAAATTTACTGAAAAATTCCTCTTTAATTCCCTCCACAATTGACACGAATCGACTATAACTATACATACATACATACATAGTACATAGCTCTACTAATAAATGCGGCTGTTCAATAAACAAACAATACGCCATTTAGAAAAAGAAAAAAACAAAATGCATAATTGCATACTTCCAGAGTGAGTAAATATGTCATCTGCACACATTTGAGAATTTACAAAATGATTTTCTATTCATTCCCACCACAATCGAAACGATCCGACTATACCTATACATACATAGTACATAGCTTTACTTAAAATGCATCTGTTCAAAAAAAAAAATGCCATACAGAAAATGACAAAACAAAATGCATATTTTCAGAGTGCGTAAACATGCCATCTGCATACAGTTGCGAATTTACTGGAAAAATTCACATTCATTCCCTCCGCATACATAGCACATATGTAGCTCTATATAAAAATAAATGCAAATATTTATTACAGTTCTACATCCCAGTCCACTCAATTGCAAATCTCCTAAAATTATCCATCCCCGTACAAAACTACATTTACACTCTTACTGCTTTTACTGCCATCTGTATACAATTGCGAATTTATTAAAAGATTTACAATGGAAAGGAATTTGCACCCTACTTATCGTTACCTGAACTATTTGGTTGTAACCCTTGCTGACTTGGCACCACCTTTTTATAATTACTTTCGAAGATCGAATTTCTATCTCCACCATCTTGTTGCCGCATTTGACATTAGACAAACAATTTAAATTTTTGAAATGGAAAAATGTTTTGGTACGTATTTGGTAGTTTTTTTATTTTTATTGTATGTATCTTTACTTGCAGGGAGGTTTAACAACATTGGAAATAAACATTTATGCTATGGATGTAAGTAATTCTTTAATAAAATAGCAAGCCAATCAAATAAATTAATATCCAATATGTTTAGGCTGTAGAAAAATATGGAGTTACTAAATTTACGGAAATGACTTGATTCTCTGAACCCTGCAAATGAGCTTTGACATCGATGCACTGGCACAACTTACCTTGCGAGAAAGTGTATATCTTATGGAACAATTGCATACATAATACGAGTCGGGTGCAAGGTGAGGAACGAAAAACGAAGCTGAACAAAGATTATTTAGCGTAATGGGAATAATTAAATCAATCCGTGAACACAAGAAATGTACTAGTTCTGTGTTAATATCAAAACAAAATAAAACAAAGATATATTGATCGATAGTGTTGTTGTTGTTATTGCTTATTGTTGCTATCGATTATAGGTTTCCAAATTTGAGTCGAAAGAATGGTACAGACCTTAGACCCTGATTAAATCGCGACTCATGAGTCTGCTATGTCGATAGTATTTAGGTGAGAAGAGTGAGGACTAAAGAAAAAGAAGGACAGTAACGAACAAAATATAAAAATCGAGGAAAGTCGCTTTCCACAAGGAACCGTGTACGTAATATAAAAGAAAACGGAATAATGTCAAAGAACGCGATTTGTTGAGAATAAAAGCACGGAGAGAGTAGTGATAAAAACACACTGCATTTGGGATTATCAGACATTGTCAGTACATTGATTTGACTTAAGGCCTGAGCTAACCCGGACGGATTTATTGTAACATATTACACGCACAAAGCACACTTAAATACTAGGCTTAAGACTAACAAATTCGACCTAAAGGTACATATACTTAATACTAAAGGCTTGGGAGATTGGAGCTAGAGGCAAAGGTAGACCAAAGGGAGTTCTTTATCGAAATTTAGTTGAAGTGGATATCAAAAAGGGTTTGGATTCGAAAGAGTGGTACAGATTTAAGATTACGTGGGTTGGTGCTAGAGAGATACATACATAAGTCGAAGTAAAGAGATGCTGTCGATGTTATCAGTTAATATCTGATGGAAAAAGAGAATGTGGTTACTCTCAGGCGTACAGAAAGGGGATGTAAGACTGTAAGCATTAGCCGATATTTGTGCCGTGGTAGATTTAAATGATCAGTTCAGGGGTGTCACCGTATAACGAATCGAAGGAACCTGCGTTGTATGTCATCAATCCGGAGAATGTAGGTAGGATATATATACAATAGAAGTAAGGTAGCTAGGGGCAGTGACAGTGAATTTTGCTTAGGTGGATGTCGGAAATAGTGTTTGGTAGCGGGTGGATGACTGATAGGGGTGGGTACTAGTGGGTAGAACATACTAGGTGTTTAGTGGGCTGTGACAGTGGGTTTAGCATGGGAGGATATCGGTAGGGGTGTTTCGTCGAGGGTAAATGAGTTGTAGGGGTGTTAGGGTGGGTACTAGTGAGTAGATGGTAGAGGGTGTATGGGTGGTAGGGGTAAATAATAGTGGGTGGATTATGATGCTTGGTAGTTGGGTCCTAGGGATGAGTGCTAGTATGTAGATGGATGTAGGGTCGGTGGATGGGTGGCTGATAGCGGGTGGATAATGATATCGGGTAGTTGGGTGCTAAGGATAGATACTAGTGGGCCGATGGTGGTAGGAGTGTGTGATAGCGGGAGGATGAGCAGTAGGGGTATGTAATAGAGGGTAGATGGGTGGCAAGAGTGGATTATAGTGGGTGGATGTTGATACTGGGTAGTTGGGTGCTAGTATGTGAATGGTGGTAGGGGTCGGTGGATGGGTGTTAGTGGCTGGTAGGGGTGGATGGTAGCGGGTGGATAGTGATAATGGGTAGTTGGGTGCTAGTATGTGGATGGAGGTAGGGGTGGGTAGTTGGTTGCTAGTATGTGGATGGTGGTAGGGGTGGGTAGTTGGGTGCTAGTATGTGGATGGGTAGTAAGGGTGGATGATATCGGGTGGAGTGGGATAGTGGGTGCTAGGGATGGGTGCTAATACGTGGATGGGAGGTAGGGGTGGGATGATGGGTGGTAGAGGTGGGTGGACGGGTGTTAGGTGTGGGTGGTTGCAGCTGGGTGATAGAGGTAGGTGTATGGTGATAGGGGTGGGTAGTATAGGTGGCTGATAGTGGATGTTAGAGGTGGATGGGGGGCGGTAAGGGAGGTTGGTACGGGTTCGTGGCGGGGTGGTAGAGGTGGGTAGAGGGGTGGTAGGGGAGGTTGGTAGGGGAGGTTGGTAGGGGTGGAGTGGGATAGTGGGTGCTAGGGATGGGAGGTAGCAGTGGGATGATGGGTGGTTGAGGTGGCTGGACGGGTGTTAGGTGTGGGTGGTAGCAGCTTGGTAGGGGGGCTTGGGTGATAGAGGTAGGTGTATGGTGGTAGGGGTGGGTGGTATAGGTGGCTGATAGTGGATGTTAGAGGTGGATTGAGGGGCGGTAAGGGAAGTTGGTAGGGGTTTGTTGAGGTGTGGTAGAAGAGTAGAGTGGTGGTAAGGGAGGTTGTTAGGGGTGGTATGGGAGGTTGGTAGGGGTGGGTGGAGGGTAAAAGAGAAGGGTGGAGGGGTGGTAGGAAAATGGCTAGGGGTTGGTGGAGGTGTTGTAGGTTATGGGGTAGGGTGGTGGTAGGGGACTGCGGATGGGTTGATGGGTCGTATAGGTGGGTGATTGTGGGGTATGAGTGGTAGATGTTGGTGATAGGGGGTAGATGAGTGACAGTGGTTGAATGGGTGGTAGTGGGTGGGCGGGTGTTATTATTTAGACTGGTGGAAGGGTGAGCGGATGTGTGGTAGTAGATGGATGAGTAAAAGAGATTGGACGATAGTGGGTGGGCTTAAGAGACTTTAAAAGAAGAAGTGTAAAGAAATAGAGGTTTGGATGACGGGTCTCTAACACTTAAATTCACTGGAAGGGGGATAACATTTCAGTAGTATGTATAACCAAGACCATACACAACTAATTCGTCACATCATTAACATGTTTGCAAATACAAAACTCTCTATTTTCCAAGCAGACTATTATTAAATTGTATGCAAACATATACAAATGTACATATGTAATTGAATGTAAATACATAAATCAACTACACACAAAAATTGCTGTGAATAAAAACCAAACGAAACACGTGCTAATTAATCTAAACAAATAAAAGAGTTCATTCCCTTGTTTACACAACCATGCGTAAACTGACAACTTCTTAACCGAATACAACTACAAATGCATGTTCACAAACTTATGCGCAGAACAACATCGCATATCCATTTGAAATCGCATTCGCATGCAAATACTTATTCAATTTCTACATCCCACTACATACATACAATTGCTCATCTCCTAAAAACATCCATTCCCATACAAAACTGCATTTGCTCTCCTCTAAATCACATGCGTTGTACTTCATCTACCTACACGATCATCTACATACAGTTGCGAATTTACTAAAATATACCCCTGTTATTCCCACCATAAATGACATGTTCCAACTATACGTATGCACACATATCACATAGCTCTACATAGAAATTCATGCAAATACTTATTACATTTATACATTCTACTCCATGCAATTGCGAATCTCGTAAAAGTATGAATACCCATACAGAACTGCATTGCATTCTTCTAAATCACAAACTTCGCACTCTTTCTCCTTCTCTGCTATCTGCATACAGATGCAAATTTACTGAAAAATTCCTCTTTAATTCCCTCCACAATTGACACGAATCGACTATAACTATACATACATACATACATAGTACATAGCTCTACTAATAAATGCGGCTGTTCAATAAACAAACAATACGCCATTTAGAAAAAGAAAAAAACAAAATGCATAATTGCATACTTCCAGAGTGAGTAAATATGTCATCTGCACACATTTGAGAATTTACAAAATGATTTTCTATTCATTCCCACCACAATCGAAACGATCCGACTATACCTATACATACATAGTACATAGCTTTACTTAAAATGCATCTGTTCAAAAAAAAATGCCATACAGAAAATGACAAAACAAAATGCATATTTTCAGAGTGCGTAAACATGCCATCTGCATACAGTTGCGAATTTACTGGAAAAATTCACATTCATTCCCTCCGCATACATAGCACATATGTAGCTCTATATAAAAATAAATGCAAATATTTATTACAGTTCTACATCCCAGTCCACTCAATTGCAAATCTCCTAAAATTATCCATCCCCGTACAAAACTACATTTACACTCTTACTGCTTTTACTGCCATCTGTATACAATTGCGAATTTATTAAAAGATTTACAATGGAAAGGAATTTGCACCCTACTTATCGTTACCTGAACTATTTGGTTGTAACCCTTGCTGACTTGGCACCACCTTTTTATAATTACTTTCGAAGATCGAATTTCTATCTCCACCATCTTGTTGCCGCATTTGACATTAGACAAACAATTTAAATTTTTGAAATGGAAAAATGTTTTGGTACGTATTTGGTAGTTTTTTTATTTTTATTGTATGTATCTTTACTTGCAGGGAGGTTTAACAACATTGGAAATAAACATTTATGCTATGGATGTAAGTAATTCTTTAATAAAATAGCAAGCCAATCAAATAAATTAATATCCAATATGTTTAGGCTGTAGAAAAATATGGAGTTACTAAATTTACGGAAATGACTTGATTCTCTGAACCCTGCAAATGAGCTTTGACATCGATGCACTGGCACAACTTACCTTGCGAGAAAGTGTATATCTTATGGAACAATTGCATACATAATACGAGTCGGGTGCAAGGTGAGGAACGAAAAACGAAGCTGAACAAAGATTAATTAGCCTAATGGGAATAATTAAATCAATCCGTGGACACAAGAAATGTACTAGTTCTGTGTAAATATCAAAACAAAATAAAACAAAGATATATTCATCGATAGTGTTGTTGTTGTTATTGCTTATTGTTGCTATCGATTATAGGTTCCCAAATTTGAGTCGCAAGAACGGTACAGACCTTAGACCCTGTTTATATGGCGACTCATGAGTCTGCTATGTCGATAGTATTTAGGTGAGAAGAGTGAGGACTAAAGAAAAAGAAGGACAGTAACGAACAAAATATAAAAATCGAGGAAAGTCGATTTCCACAAGGAACCGTGTACGTAATATAAAAGAAAACGGAATAATGTCAAAGAACGCGATTTGTTGAGAATAAAAGCACGGAGAGAGTAGTGATAAAAACACACTGCATTTGGGATTATCAGACATTATCAGTACATTGATTTGATTTGATTTGATTTAAGGCCTGAGTTATCCCGGACGGATTTATTGTAGCTTATGACATGCACAAAGCACACTTAAATACTAGGCTTAAGACTAACAAATTTGACTTAAAGGTACATATACTTAATACTAAAGGCTTGGGAGATTGGAGCTAGGGGCAAAGGTAGACCAAAGGGAGTTCCTTATGGAAATTTAGTTAAGGTGGATACCAAAAAGGGTGTGGATACGAAAGACTGGTACAGACTTAAGATTACGTGGGTTAGTACTAGAGAGATACATACATAAGTCGAAGTAAAGAGATGCTGTCGATGTTATCAGCTAATATCTGTTGGATAAAGAGAATGTCGTCGGTTACTTTCAGGCGTACAGGAATGGACTGTAAGTCTATAAGCTTCAGCTGATCGATGATTGTGTTAAATGTAAGATATCAGTAAAGGGGAGTCGACGTAGAACGAATCGGAGTAAGATGCAGTAGCTAGGGTCTGTGAAAGTGAGTTTTGCTTGGGTGGATATCGGTAGGGGAGTTTGGTAGCGGGTGAATGAATGATAGGGGTGGGTACTAATAGGTAGAATATATTACGTGTTTAGTAAGATGGGTGAGCTGTGACAGTCAGTTTTTATGGGTTGATATCGGTAGGGGGTAAATAAGTAGTAGGGCGGTGGGTGGGTACTAGTCAGTAGATGGTAAAGGGTGGATGGGTGGTAGGGGTAGATAATAGTAGGTGGATGATGATAATTGGTAGTTGGGTCCTAGGGATGGGTGCTAGTATGTGGATGGATGTAGGGTCGGTGGATGGGCGACTGATAGCGGGTGGATAATGATATCGGGTAGTTGGGTACTAGTGGGCGGATGGTGGTAGGAATGTGTGATAGCGGGAGGATGAGCGGAAGGGGTGTGTAATAGAGGGTGGATGGGTGGCAGGAGTGGATAATAGTGTGTGGATGGTGATACTGGGATGGATGCTAGTGGATGGATGGTGGTAGTGATGGGTGCTAGTATGTGGATGGTGGTAGGGGTCGGTGGATGAGTGGTAGGGGTGGATGACGATAATGGGTAGTTGGGTGCTAGAATGGGTACTAACGGGTGGATGATGGTAGGGGTGTGTGATAGCGGGTGGATGAGTAGTAGGAGTGGGTAAAAATTGGCGGAGGGGTGGTAGGGGTCGACAATAGCGGTTGGATAGTGATAGTGGGTGCTAGGGATGGGTGCTAGTACGTAGAAGGGTAGGATGGGTGGGATGATCGGTGGATAGGCAGTAGAGGTGGGTAGTAGCAGCCGGGTAGGGGGCATGGGTGGTAGAGGTTGTTGATAGTGGTTGGTAGAGGTGGTTGGACTGGTGTTAGGTGTGGGTGGTAGAGGTGGCTGATAGTGGATGGAGGGATGGTAAGGGAGGTTTGTAGGGGTTGATGGAGGGGTGGTAGAGGTGGGTAGAGGGGTGTTTAGCTAGGTTGGTAGGAGTGGGTGGAGGTTGGAAAGGAAGGGTGGGGGTGTGTAAAGGAAGGGTGGAGAGGTGGTAGGAGAGTGGCTAGAGGTTGGTGGAGGCGAGGTAGGTTAGGAGGTAGGGATGGTATGGGACTGTGAATGGGTGGATTGGTGCATGGTAGTGGTAGGTTTCCAAGGTTGGTAAGGTGGAGGGGAGCAGAATGGGTGGTAACAATGGGTGGTAGGGGTTGGTGTTAGGGGGTAGATGGGTGTTATTGAGTGGGTGCTTATATGTATGGGTGGTAGAGGGTGGACAGGTGTTATTGCTTAGACGGGTGGTTTAAAGATGAACGGATGTGTGGTTGTAGGTTGATGAGTAAAAGTGATTGTACAATAGTGGGTGGGTTTAAAAGTTCGCTGCCACAGTGGAAAGTAATTTTGGACTCCCCATACGCCACGGTGATTTTCAGTGTAAGGGCGTGTGATGAAAAGAACTGTCACTGGATCGAGTGCAAGGTTATCACCTAAAACCATGAAGAATATTTGTTATTTGTTGTATTGGGAAGCCACCAGCAAGATTTTCATGTTTCACCACAAAGCCATCACGACAAAGAACCAATACAAAAACCATGTGTCCGTCCGGCGTCCTCATGACACCTGGGGGTATCACATATTGCGACCGCCGGCATCCTCATGGCAGCGAATGTGTTAAGTGACTTTAAAAGGAAAAGCGTAAAGCAATAGATGTTTGCTTGACGGGTCTCTAACACTTAAAATCATTGGACGAAGTATAACATTTCAGTAGTATGTATTACCAAGACCAAACACAACTAATTCGTCACATCATTAACATGTTTCCAAATACAAAACTCTCCACTTTCCAAGCAGACTATCATTAAATTGTATGCAAACATATACAAATGTACATATGTAATTGAATGTAAATACATAAATCAACTACACACAAAAATTGCTGTGAATAAAAACCAAACGAAACACGTGCTAATTAATCTAAACAAATAAAAGAGTTCATTCCCTTGTTTATACACAACCATACGTTAAGTGACAACTTCTTAACCGAATACAACTACAAATGCATGTTTACAAACTTAGCGCAGAACAACATCGCATACCCAATTGAAATCCCATTCGCATGCAAATACTTATTCCATTTCTACATCCCACTACATACATACAATTGTTCATCTCCTGAAAACATCCATTCCCATACAAAAGTGCATTAGCTCTCTTCTAAATCACATGCGTCGTACTTCATCTACCTACACGATCATCTACATACAGTTGCGAATTTACTAAAAGATACCCCTGTTATTCCCACCACAAATGACATGATCCGACTATACGTATGCACACATATCACATAGCTCTACATAGAAATTCATGCAAATACTTTCATTCCATTTCCGCATTCTACTCCATTCAATTGCAAATATCCTAAAATTATACATCCCCGTACAAAACTGCATTTACACTCTTACTGCTTTTACTGCCATCTGCATACAATTGCGAATTTATTAAAAGATTTACAATGGAAAGGAATTTGCACCCTACCTTATCATTACCTGAACTATTTGGTTGTAACCCTTGCTGACTTGGCATCACCTTTTTATATTTCTTCGAAGATCGAATTTCTATCTCCACCATCTTGTTGCCGCATTTGACATTGGATAAACAATTTTAATTTTTGAAATGGGAAAATGTTTTGGTACGTATTTGGTATTTTTTTTATTTTTATTGTATGTATCTTTACTTGCAGGGAGGTTTAATAACATTGTAAATAAACGTTTATGCTATGGATGTAAGTAATTCTTTAATAAAATAGCAAGCCAATCAAATAAATTAATATCCAATATGTTTAGGCTGTATAAAAATATGGAGTTACTACATTTACGGAAATGACTTGATTCTCTGAACCCTGCAAATGAGCTTTGACATCGACGCACTGGCACAGCTTACCTTGCGAGAAAGTGTATATCTTATGGAACAATTGCATATGTACATAATACGAGTCGGGTGCAAGGTGAGGAACGAAAAACGAAGCTGAACAAAGATTATTTAGCGTAATGGGAATAATTACATCAATCCGTGGACACAAGAAATGTACTAGTTCCGTGTAAATATCAAAACAAAATAAAACAAAGATATATTGATCGATAGTGTTGTTGTTGTTATTGCTTATTGTTGCTATCGATTATAGGTTCCCAAATTTGAGTCGAAAGAATGGTACAGACCTTATACCCTGTTTAAATGGCGACTCATGAGTCTGCTATGTCGATAGTATTTAAGTGAGAAGAGTGAGGACTAAAGAAAAACGAGGACAGTCACGAACAAAATATAAAAATCGAGGAAAGTCGCTTTCCACAAAGAACCGTGTACGTAATATAAAAGAAAACGGAATAATGTCAAAGAACGCGATTTGTTGAGAATAAAAGCACGGAGAGAGTAGTGATAAAAACACACTGCATTTGGGATTATCAGACATTATCAGTACATTGATTTGATTTGATTTGATTTAAGGCCTGAGTTATCCCGGACGGATTTATTGTAGCTTATGACATGCACAAAGCACACTTAAATACTAGGCTTAAGACTAACAAATTTGACTTAAAGGTACATATACTTAATACTAAAGGCTTGGGAGATTGGAGCTAGGGGCAAAGGTAGACCAAAGGGAGTTCCTTATGGAAATTTAGTTAAGGTGGATACCAAAAAGGGTGTGGATACGAAAGACTGGTACAGACTTAAGATTACGTGGGTTAGTACTAGAGAGATACATACATAAGTCGAAGTAAAGAGATGCTGTCGATGTTATCAGCTAATATCTGTTGGATAAAGAGAATGTCGTCGGTTACTTTCAGGCGTACAGGAATGGACTGTAAGTCTATAAGCTTCAGCTGATCGATGATTGTGTTAAATGTAAGATATCAGTAAAGGGGAGTCGACGTAGAACGAATCGGAGTAAGATGCAGTAGCTAGGGTCTGTGAAAGTGAGTTTTGCTTGGGTGGATATCGGTAGGGGAGTTTGGTAGCGGGTGAATGAATGATAGGGGTGGGTACTAATAGGTAGAATATATTACGTGTTTAGTAAGATGGGTGAGCTGTGACAGTCAGTTTTTATGGGTTGATATCGGTAGGGGGTAAATAAGTAGTAGGGCGGTGGGTGGGTACTAGTCAGTAGATGGTAAAGGGTGGATGGGTGGTAGGGGTAGATAATAGTAGGTGGATGATGATAATTGGTAGTTGGGTCCTAGGGATGGGTGCTAGTATGTGGATGGATGTAGGGTCGGTGGATGGGCGACTGATAGCGGGTGGATAATGATATCGGGTAGTTGGGTACTAGTGGGCGGATGGTGGTAGGAATGTGTGATAGCGGGAGGATGAGCGGAAGGGGTGTGTAATAGAGGGTGGATGGGTGGCAGGAGTGGATAATAGTGTGTGGATGGTGATACTGGGATGGATGCTAGTGGATGGATGGTGGTAGTGATGGGTGCTAGTATGTGGATGGTGGTAGGGGTCGGTGGATGAGTGGTAGGGGTGGATGACGATAATGGGTAGTTGGGTGCTAGAATGGGTACTAACGGGTGGATGATGGTAGGGGTGTGTGATAGCGGGTGGATGAGTAGTAGGAGTGGGTAAAAATTGGCGGAGGGGTGGTAGGGGTCGACAATAGCGGTTGGATAGTGATAGTGGGTGCTAGGGATGGGTGCTAGTACGTAGAAGGGTAGGATGGGTGGGATGATCGGTGGATAGGCAGTAGAGGTGGGTAGTAGCAGCCGGGTAGGGGGCATGGGTGGTAGAGGTTGTTGATAGTGGTTGGTAGAGGTGGTTGGACTGGTGTTAGGTGTGGGTGGTAGAGGTGGCTGATAGTGGATGGAGGGATGGTAAGGGAGGTTTGTAGGGGTTGATGGAGGGGTGGTAGAGGTGGGTAGAGGGGTGTTTAGCTAGGTTGGTAGGAGTGGGTGGAGGTTGGAAAGGAAGGGTGGGGGTGTGTAAAGGAAGGGTGGAGAGGTGGTAGGAGAGTGGCTAGAGGTTGGTGGAGGCGAGGTAGGTTAGGAGGTAGGGATGGTATGGGACTGTGAATGGGTGGATTGGTGCATGGTAGTGGTAGGTTTCCAAGGTTGGTAAGGTGGAGGGGAGCAGAATGGGTGGTAACAATGGGTGGTAGGGGTTGGTGTTAGGGGGTAGATGGGTGTTATTGAGTGGGTGCTTATATGTATGGGTGGTAGAGGGTGGACAGGTGTTATTGCTTAGACGGGTGGTTTAAAGATGAACGGATGTGTGGTTGTAGGTTGATGAGTAAAAGTGATTGTACAATAGTGGGTGGGTTTAAAAGTTCGCTGCCACAGTGGAAAGTAATTTTGGACTCCCCATACGCCACGGTGATTTTCAGTGTAAGGGCGTGTGATGAAAAGAACTGTCACTGGATCGAGTGCAAGGTTATCACCTAAAACCATGAAGAATATTTGTTATTTGTTGTATTGGGAAGCCACCAGCAAGATTTTCATGTTTCACCACAAAGCCATCACGACAAAGAACCAATACAAAAACCATGTGTCCGTCCGGCGTCCTCATGACACCTGGGGGTATCACATATTGCGACCGCCGGCATCCTCATGGCAGCGAATGTGTTAAGTGACTTTAAAAGGAAAAGCGTAAAGCAATAGATGTTTGCTTGACGGGTCTCTAACACTTAAAATCATTGGACGAAGTATAACATTTCAGTAGTATGTATTACCAAGACCAAACACAACTAATTCGTCACATCATTAACATGTTTCCAAATACAAAACTCTCCACTTTCCAAGCAGACTATCATTAAATTGTATGCAAACATATACAAATGTACATATGTAATTGAATGTAAATACATAAATCAACTACACACAAAAATTGCTGTGAATAAAAACCAAACGAAACACGTGCTAATTAATCTAAACAAATAAAAGAGTTCATTCCCTTGTTTATACACAACCATACGTTAAGTGACAACTTCTTAACCGAATACAACTACAAATGCATGTTTACAAACTTAGCGCAGAACAACATCGCATACCCAATTGAAATCCCATTCGCATGCAAATACTTATTCCATTTCTACATCCCACTACATACATACAATTGTTCATCTCCTGAAAACATCCATTCCCATACAAAAGTGCATTAGCTCTCTTCTAAATCACATGCGTCGTACTTCATCTACCTACACGATCATCTACATACAGTTGCGAATTTACTAAAAGATACCCCTGTTATTCCCACCACAAATGACATGATCCGACTATACGTATGCACACATATCACATAGCTCTACATAGAAATTCATGCAAATACTTTCATTCCATTTCCGCATTCTACTCCATTCAATTGCAAATATCCTAAAATTATACATCCCCGTACAAAACTGCATTTACACTCTTACTGCTTTTACTGCCATCTGCATACAATTGCGAATTTATTAAAAGATTTACAATGGAAAGGAATTTGCACCCTACCTTATCATTACCTGAACTATTTGGTTGTAACCCTTGCTGACTTGGCATCACCTTTTTATATTTCTTCGAAGATCGAATTTCTATCTCCACCATCTTGTTGCCGCATTTGACATTGGATAAACAATTTTAATTTTTGAAATGGGAAAATGTTTTGGTACGTATTTGGTATTTTTTTTATTTTTATTGTATGTATCTTTACTTGCAGGGAGGTTTAATAACATTGTAAATAAACGTTTATGCTATGGATGTAAGTAATTCTTTAATAAAATAGCAAGCCAATCAAATAAATTAATATCCAATATGTTTAGGCTATATAAAAATATGGAGTTACTACATTTACGGAAATGACTTGATTCTCTGAACCCTGCAAATGAGCTTTGACATCGACGCACTGGCACAGCTTACCTTGCGAGAAAGTGTATATCTTATGGAACAATTGCATATGTACATAATACGAGTCGGGTGCAAGGTGAGGAACGAAAAACGAAGCTGAACAAAGATTATTTAGCGTAATGGGAATAATTACATCAATCCGTGGACACAAGAAATGTACTAGTTCCGTGTAAATATCAAAACAAAATAAAACAAAGATATATTGATCGATAGTGTTGTTGTTGTTATTGCTTATTGTTGCTATCGATTATAGGTTCCCAAATTTGAGTCGAAAGAATGGTACAGACCTTATACCCTGTTTAAATGGCGACTCATGAGTCTGCTATGTCGATAGTATTTAAGTGAGAAGAGTGAGGACTAAAGAAAAACGAGGACAGTCACGAACAAAATATAAAAATCGAGGAAAGTCGCTTTCCACAAAGAACCGTGTACGTAATATAAAAGAAAACGGAATAATGTCAAAGAACGCGATTTGTTGAGAATAAAAGCACGGAGAGAGTAGTGATAAAAACACACTGCATTTGGGATTATCAGACATTATCAGTACATTGATTTGATTTGATTTGATTTAAGGCCTGAGTTATCCCGGACGGATTTATTGTAGCTTATGACATGCACAAAGCACACTTAAATACTAGGCTTAAGACTAACAAATTTGACTTAAAGGTACATATACTTAATACTAAAGGCTTGGGAGATTGGAGCTAGGGGCAAAGGTAGACCAAAGGGAGTTCCTTATGGAAATTTAGTTAAGGTGGATACCAAAAAGGGTGTGGATACGAAAGACTGGTACAGACTTAAGATTACGTGGGTTAGTACTAGAGAGATACATACATAAGTCGAAGTAAAGAGATGCTGTCGATGTTATCAGCTAATATCTGTTGGATAAAGAGAATGTCGTCGGTTACTTTCAGGCGTACAGGAATGGACTGTAAGTCTATAAGCTTCAGCTGATCGATGATTGTGTTAAATGTAAGATATCAGTAAAGGGGAGTCGACGTAGAACGAATCGGAGTAAGATGCAGTAGCTAGGGTCTGTGAAAGTGAGTTTTGCTTGGGTGGATATCGGTAGGGGAGTTTGGTAGCGGGTGAATGAATGATAGGGGTGGGTACTAATAGGTAGAATATATTACGTGTTTAGTAAGATGGGTGAGCTGTGACAGTCAGTTTTTATGGGTTGATATCGGTAGGGGGTAAATAAGTAGTAGGGCGGTGGGTGGGTACTAGTCAGTAGATGGTAAAGGGTGGATGGGTGGTAGGGGTAGATAATAGTAGGTGGATGATGATAATTGGTAGTTGGGTCCTAGGGATGGGTGCTAGTATGTGGATGGATGTAGGGTCGGTGGATGGGCGACTGATAGCGGGTGGATAATGATATCGGGTAGTTGGGTACTAGTGGGCGGATGGTGGTAGGAATGTGTGATAGCGGGAGGATGAGCGGAAGGGGTGTGTAATAGAGGGTGGATGGGTGGCAGGAGTGGATAATAGTGTGTGGATGGTGATACTGGGATGGATGCTAGTGGATGGATGGTGGTAGTGATGGGTGCTAGTATGTGGATGGTGGTAGGGGTCGGTGGATGAGTGGTAGGGGTGGATGACGATAATGGGTAGTTGGGTGCTAGAATGGGTACTAACGGGTGGATGATGGTAGGGGTGTGTGATAGCGGGTGGATGAGTAGTAGGAGTGGGTAAAAATTGGCGGAGGGGTGGTAGGGGTCGACAATAGCGGTTGGATAGTGATAGTGGGTGCTAGGGATGGGTGCTAGTACGTAGAAGGGTAGGATGGGTGGGATGATCGGTGGATAGGCAGTAGAGGTGGGTAGTACCAGCCGGGTAGGGGGCATGGGTGGTAGAGGTTGTTGATAGTGGTTGGTAGAGGTGGTTGGACTGGTGTTAGGTGTGGGTGGTAGAGGTGGCTGATAGTGGATGGAGGGATGGTAAGGGAGGTTTGTAGGGGTTGATGGAGGGGTGGTAGAGGTGGGTAGAGGGGTGTTTAGCTAGGTTGGTAGGAGTGGGTGGAGGTTGGAAAGGAAGGGTGGGGTGTGTAAAGGAAGGGTGGAGAGGTGGTAGGAGAGTGGCTAGAGGTTGGTGGAGGCGAGGTAGGTTAGGAGGTAGGGATGGTATGGGACTGTGAATGGGTGGATTGGTGCATGGTAGTGGTAGGTTTCCAAGGTTGGTAAGGTGGAGGGGAGCAGAATGGGTGGTAACAATGGGTGGTAGGGGTTGGTGTTAGGGGGTAGATGGGTGTTATTGAGTGGGTGCTTATATGTATGGGTGGTAGAGGGTGGACAGGTGTTATTGCTTAGACGGGTGGTTTAAAGATGAACGGATGTGTGGTTGTAGGTTGATGAGTAAAAGTGATTGTACAATAGTGGGTGGGTTTAAAAGTTCGCTGCCACAGTGGAAAGTAATTTTGGACTCCCCATACGCCACGGTGATTTTCAGTGTAAGGGCGTGTGATGAAAAGAACTGTCACTGGATCGAGTGCAAGGTTATCACCTAAAACCATGAAGAATATTTGTTATTTGTTGTATTGGGAAGCCACCAGCAAGATTTTCATGTTTCACCACAAAGCCATCACGACAAAGAACCAATACAAAAACCATGTGTCCGTCCGGCGTCCTCATGACACCTGGGGGTATCACATATTGCGACCGCCGGCATCCTCATGGCAGCGAATGTGTTAAGTGACTTTAAAAGGAAAAGCGTAAAGCAATAGATGTTTGCTTGACGGGTCTCTAACACTTAAAATCATTGGACGAAGTATAACATTTCAGTAGTATGTATTACCAAGACCAAACACAACTAATTCGTCACATCATTAACATGTTTCCAAATACAAAACTCTCCACTTTCCAAGCAGACTATCATTAAATTGTATGCAAACATATACAAATGTACATATGTAATTGAATGTAAATACATAAATCAACTACACACAAAAATTGCTGTGAATAAAAACCAAACGAAACACGTGCTAATTAATCTAAACAAATAAAAGAGTTCATTCCCTTGTTTATACACAACCATACGTTAAGTGACAACTTCTTAACCGAATACAACTACAAATGCATGTTTACAAACTTAGCGCAGAACAACATCGCATACCCAATTGAAATCCCATTCGCATGCAAATACTTATTCCATTTCTACATCCCACTACATACATACAATTGTTCATCTCCTGAAAACATCCATTCCCATACAAAAGTGCATTAGCTCTCTTCTAAATCACATGCGTCGTACTTCATCTACCTACACGATCATCTACATACAGTTGCGAATTTACTAAAAGATACCCCTGTTATTCCCACCACAAATGACATGATCCGACTATACGTATGCACACATATCACATAGCTCTACATAGAAATTCATGCAAATACTTTCATTCCATTTCCGCATTCTACTCCATTCAATTGCAAATATCCTAAAATTATACATCCCCGTACAAAACTGCATTTACACTCTTACTGCTTTTACTGCCATCTGCATACAATTGCGAATTTATTAAAAGATTTACAATGGAAAGGAATTTGCACCCTACCTTATCATTACCTGAACTATTTGGTTGTAACCCTTGCTGACTTGGCATCACCTTTTTATATTTCTTCGAAGATCGAATTTCTATCTCCACCATCTTGTTGCCGCATTTGACATTGGATAAACAATTTTAATTTTTGAAATGGGAAAATGTTTTGGTACGTATTTGGTATTTTTTTTATTTTTATTGTATGTATCTTTACTTGCAGGGAGGTTTAATAACATTGTAAATAAACGTTTATGCTATGGATGTAAGTAATTCTTTAATAAAATAGCAAGCCAATCAAATAAATTAATATCCAATATGTTTAGGCTGTATAAAAATATGGAGTTACTACATTTACGGAAATGACTTGATTCTCTGAACCCTGCAAATGAGCTTTGACATCGACGCACTGGCACAGCTTACCTTGCGAGAAAGTGTATATCTTATGGAACAATTGCATATGTACATAATACGAGTCGGGTGCAAGGTGAGGAACGAAAAACGAAGCTGAACAAAGATTATTTAGCGTAATGGGAATAATTACATCAATCCGTGGACACAAGAAATGTACTAGTTCCGTGTAAATATCAAAACAAAATAAAACAAAGATATATTGATCGATAGTGTTGTTGTTGTTATTGCTTATTGTTGCTATCGATTATAGGTTCCCAAATTTGAGTCGAAAGAATGGTACAGACCTTATACCCTGTTTAAATGGCGACTCATGAGTCTGCTATGTCGATAGTATTTAAGTGAGAAGAGTGAGGACTAAAGAAAAACGAGGACAGTCACGAACAAAATATAAAAATCGAGGAAAGTCGCTTTCCACAAAGAACCGTGTACGTAATATAAAAGAAAACGGAATAATGTCAAAGAACGCGATTTGTTGAGAATAAAAGCACGGAGAGAGTAGTGATAAAAACACACTGCATTTGGGATTATCAGACATTATCAGTACATTGATTTGATTTGATTTGATTTAAGGCCTGAGTTATCCCGGACGGATTTATTGTAGCTTATGACATGCACAAAGCACACTTAAATACTAGGCTTAAGACTAACAAATTTGACTTAAAGGTACATATACTTAATACTAAAGGCTTGGGAGATTGGAGCTAGGGGCAAAGGTAGACCAAAGGGAGTTCCTTATGGAAATTTAGTTAAGGTGGATACCAAAAAGGGTGTGGATACGAAAGACTGGTACAGACTTAAGATTACGTGGGTTAGTACTAGAGAGATACATACATAAGTCGAAGTAAAGAGATGCTGTCGATGTTATCAGCTAATATCTGTTGGATAAAGAGAATGTCGTCGGTTACTTTCAGGCGTACAGGAATGGACTGTAAGTCTATAAGCTTCAGCTGATCGATGATTGTGTTAAATGTAAGATATCAGTAAAGGGGAGTCGACGTAGAACGAATCGGAGTAAGATGCAGTAGCTAGGGTCTGTGAAAGTGAGTTTTGCTTGGGTGGATATCGGTAGGGGAGTTTGGTAGCGGGTGAATGAATGATAGGGGTGGGTACTAATAGGTAGAATATATTACGTGTTTAGTAAGATGGGTGAGCTGTGACAGTCAGTTTTTATGGGTTGATATCGGTAGGGGGTAAATAAGTAGTAGGGCGGTGGGTGGGTACTAGTCAGTAGATGGTAAAGGGTGGATGGGTGGTAGGGGTAGATAATAGTAGGTGGATGATGATAATTGGTAGTTGGGTCCTAGGGATGGGTGCTAGTATGTGGATGGATGTAGGGTCGGTGGATGGGCGACTGATAGCGGGTGGATAATGATATCGGGTAGTTGGGTACTAGTGGGCGGATGGTGGTAGGAATGTGTGATAGCGGGAGGATGAGCGGAAGGGGTGTGTAATAGAGGGTGGATGGGTGGCAGGAGTGGATAATAGTGTGTGGATGGTGATACTGGGATGGATGCTAGTGGATGGATGGTGGTAGTGATGGGTGCTAGTATGTGGATGGTGGTAGGGGTCGGTGGATGAGTGGTAGGGGTGGATGACGATAATGGGTAGTTGGGTGCTAGAATGGGTACTAACGGGTGGATGATGGTAGGGGTGTGTGATAGCGGGTGGATGAGTAGTAGGAGTGGGTAAAAATTGGCGGAGGGGTGGTAGGGGTCGACAATAGCGGTTGGATAGTGATAGTGGGTGCTAGGGATGGGTGCTAGTACGTAGAAGGGTAGGATGGGTGGGATGATCGGTGGATAGGCAGTAGAGGTGGGTAGTAGCAGCCGGGTAGGGGGCATGGGTGGTAGAGGTTGTTGATAGTGGTTGGTAGAGGTGGTTGGACTGGTGTTAGGTGTGGGTGGTAGAGGTGGCTGATAGTGGATGGAGGGATGGTAAGGGAGGTTTGTAGGGGTTGATGGAGGGGTGGTAGAGGTGGGTAGAGGGGTGTTTAGCTAGGTTGGTAGGAGTGGGTGGAGGTTGGAAAGGAAGGGTGGGGGTGTGTAAAGGAAGGGTGGAGAGGTGGTAGGAGAGTGGCTAGAGGTTGGTGGAGGCGAGGTAGGTTAGGAGGTAGGGATGGTATGGGACTGTGAATGGGTGGATTGGTGCATGGTAGTGGTAGGTTTCCAAGGTTGGTAAGGTGGAGGGGAGCAGAATGGGTGGTAACAATGGGTGGTAGGGGTTGGTGTTAGGGGGTAGATGGGTGTTATTGAGTGGGTGCTTATATGTATGGGTGGTAGAGGGTGGACAGGTGTTATTGCTTAGACGGGTGGTTTAAAGATGAACGGATGTGTGGTTGTAGGTTGATGAGTAAAAGTAATTGTACAATAGTGGGTGGGTTTAAAAGTTCGCTGCCACAGTGGAAAGTAATTTTGGACTCCCCATACGCCACGGTGATTTTCAGTGTAAGGGCGTGTGATGAAAAGAACTGTCACTGGATCGAGTGCAAGGTTATCACCTAAAACCATGAAGAATATTTGTTATTTGTTGTATTGGGAAGCCACCAGCAAGATTTTCATGTTTCACCACAAAGCCATCACGACAAAGAACCAATACAAAAACCATGTGTCCGTCCGGCGTCCTCATGACACCTGGGGGTATCACATATTGCGACCGCCGGCATCCTCATGGCAGCGAATGTGTTAAGTGACTTTAAAAGGAAAAGCGTAAAGCAATAGATGTTTGCTTGACGGGTCTCTAACACTTAAAATCATTGGACGAAGTATAACATTTCAGTAGTATGTATTACCAAGACCAAACACAACTAATTCGTCACATCATTAACATGTTTCCAAATACAAAACTCTCCACTTTCCAAGCAGACTATCATTAAATTGTATGCAAACATATACAAATGTACATATGTAATTGAATGTAAATACATAAATCAACTACACACAAAAATTGCTGTGAATAAAAACCAAACGAAACACGTGCTAATTAATCTAAACAAATAAAAGAGTTCATTCCCTTGTTTATACACAACCATACGTTAAGTGACAACTTCTTAACCGAATACAACTACAAATGCATGTTTACAAACTTAGCGCAGAACAACATCGCATACCCAATTGAAATCCCATTCGCATGCAAATACTTATTCCATTTCTACATCCCACTACATACATACAATTGTTCATCTCCTGAAAACATCCATTCCCATACAAAAGTGCATTAGCTCTCTTCTAAATCACATGCGTCGTACTTCATCTACCTACACGATCATCTACATACAGTTGCGAATTTACTAAAAGATACCCCTGTTATTCCCACCACAAATGACATGATCCGACTATACGTATGCACACATATCACATAGCTCTACATAGAAATTCATGCAAATACTTTCATTCCATTTCCGCATTCTACTCCATTCAATTGCAAATATCCTAAAATTATACATCCCCGTACAAAACTGCATTTACACTCTTACTGCTTTTACTGCCATCTGCATACAATTGCGAATTTATTAAAAGATTTACAATGGAAAGGAATTTGCACCCTACCTTATCATTACCTGAACTATTTGGTTGTAACCCTTGCTGACTTGGCATCACCTTTTTATATTTCTTCGAAGATCGAATTTCTATCTCCACCATCTTGTTGCCGCATTTGACATTGGATAAACAATTTTAATTTTTGAAATGGGAAAATGTTTTGGTACGTATTTGGTATTTTTTTTATTTTTATTGTATGTATCTTTACTTGCAGGGAGGTTTAATAACATTGTAAATAAACGTTTATGCTATGGATGTAAGTAATTCTTTAATAAAATAGCAAGCCAATCAAATAAATTAATATCCAATATGTTTAGGCTGTATAAAAATATGGAGTTACTACATTTACGGAAATGACTTGATTCTCTGAACCCTGCAAATGAGCTTTGACATCGACGCACTGGCACAGCTTACCTTGCGAGAAAGTGTATATCTTATGGAACAATTGCATATGTACATAATACGAGTCGGGTGCAAGGTGAGGAACGAAAAACGAAGCTGAACAAAGATTATTTAGCGTAATGGGAATAATTACATCAATCCGTGGACACAAGAAATGTACTAGTTCCGTGTAAATATCAAAACAAAATAAAACAAAGATATATTGATCGATAGTGTTGTTGTTGTTATTGCTTATTGTTGCTATCGATTATAGGTTCCCAAATTTGAGTCGAAAGAATGGTACAGACCTTATACCCTGTTTAAATGGCGACTCATGAGTCTGCTATGTCGATAGTATTTAAGTGAGAAGAGTGAGGACTAAAGAAAAACGAGGACAGTCACGAACAAAATATAAAAATCGAGGAAAGTCGCTTTCCACAAAGAACCGTGTACGTAATATAAAAGAAAACGGAATAATGTCAAAGAACGCGATTTGTTGAGAATAAAAGCACGGAGAGAGTAGTGATAAAAACACACTGCATTTGGGATTATCAGACATTATCAGTACATTGATTTGATTTGATTTGATTTAAGGCCTGAGTTATCCCGGACGGATTTATTGTAGCTTATGACATGCACAAAGCACACTTAAATACTAGGCTTAAGACTAACAAATTTGACTTAAAGGTACATATACTTAATACTAAAGGCTTGGGAGATTGGAGCTAGGGGCAAAGGTAGACCAAAGGGAGTTCCTTATGGAAATTTAGTTAAGGTGGATACCAAAAAGGGTGTGGATACGAAAGACTGGTACAGACTTAAGATTACGTGGGTTAGTACTAGAGAGATACATACATAAGTCGAAGTAAAGAGATGCTGTCGATGTTATCAGCTAATATCTGTTGGATAAAGAGAATGTCGTCGGTTACTTTCAGGCGTACAGGAATGGACTGTAAGTCTATAAGCTTCAGCTGATCGATGATTGTGTTAAATGTAAGATATCAGTAAAGGGGAGTCGACGTAGAACGAATCGGAGTAAGATGCAGTAGCTAGGGTCTGTGAAAGTGAGTTTTGCTTGGGTGGATATCGGTAGGGGAGTTTGGTAGCGGGTGAATGAATGATAGGGGTGGGTACTAATAGGTAGAATATATTACGTGTTTAGTAAGATGGGTGAGCTGTGACAGTCAGTTTTTATGGGTTGATATCGGTAGGGGGTAAATAAGTAGTAGGGCGGTGGGTGGGTACTAGTCAGTAGATGGTAAAGGGTGGATGGGTGGTAGGGGTAGATAATAGTAGGTGGATGATGATAATTGGTAGTTGGGTCCTAGGGATGGGTGCTAGTATGTGGATGGATGTAGGGTCGGTGGATGGGCGACTGATAGCGGGTGGATAATGATATCGGGTAGTTGGGTACTAGTGGGCGGATGGTGGTAGGAATGTGTGATAGCGGGAGGATGAGCGGAAGGGGTGTGTAATAGAGGGTGGATGGGTGGCAGGAGTGGATAATAGTGTGTGGATGGTGATACTGGGATGGATGCTAGTGGATGGATGGTGGTAGTGATGGGTGCTAGTATGTGGATGGTGGTAGGGGTCGGTGGATGAGTGGTAGGGGTGGATGACGATAATGGGTAGTTGGGTGCTAGAATGGGTACTAACGGGTGGATGATGGTAGGGGTGTGTGATAGCGGGTGGATGAGTAGTAGGAGTGGGTAAAAATTGGCGGAGGGGTGGTAGGGGTCGACAATAGCGGTTGGATAGTGATAGTGGGTGCTAGGGATGGGTGCTAGTACGTAGAAGGGTAGGATGGGTGGGATGATCGGTGGATAGGCAGTAGAGGTGGGTAGTACCAGCCGGGTAGGGGGCATGGGTGGTAGAGGTTGTTGATAGTGGTTGGTAGAGGTGGTTGGACTGGTGTTAGGTGTGGGTGGTAGAGGTGGCTGATAGTGGATGGAGGGATGGTAAGGGAGGTTTGTAGGGGTTGATGGAGGGGTGGTAGAGGTGGGTAGAGGGGTGTTTAGCTAGGTTGGTAGGAGTGGGTGGAGGTTGGAAAGGAAGGGTGGGGTGTGTAAAGGAAGGGTGGAGAGGTGGTAGGAGAGTGGCTAGAGGTTGGTGGAGGCGAGGTAGGTTAGGAGGTAGGGATGGTATGGGACTGTGAATGGGTGGATTGGTGCATGGTAGTGGTAGGTTTCCAAGGTTGGTAAGGTGGAGGGGAGCAGAATGGGTGGTAACAATGGGTGGTAGGGGTTGGTGTTAGGGGGTAGATGGGTGTTATTGAGTGGGTGCTTATATGTATGGGTGGTAGAGGGTGGACAGGTGTTATTGCTTAGACGGGTGGTTTAAAGATGAACGGATGTGTGGTTGTAGGTTGATGAGTAAAAGTGATTGTACAATAGTGGGTGGGTTTAAAAGTTCGCTGCCACAGTGGAAAGTAATT
The DNA here is from genome assembly GCA_949129095.1 of Volucella bombylans. Lineage (NCBI taxonomy): Eukaryota > Metazoa > Arthropoda > Insecta > Diptera > Syrphidae > Volucella > Volucella bombylans. The sequence continues at coordinate 66,572 of OX422140.1, read as the reverse complement.
TTGGACTCCCCATACGCCACGGTGATTTTCAGTGTAAGGGCGTGTGATGAAAAGAACTGTCACTGGATCGAGTGCAAGGTTATCACCTAAAACCATGAAGAATATTTGTTATTTGTTGTATTGGGAAGCCACCAGCAAGATTTTCATGTTTCACCACAAAGCCATCACGACAAAGAACCAATACAAAAACCATGTGTCCGTCCGGCGTCCTCATGACACCTGGGGGTATCACATATTGCGACCGCCGGCATCCTCATGGCAGCGAATGTGTTAAGTGACTTTAAAAGGAAAAGCGTAAAGCAATAGATGTTTGCTTGACGGGTCTCTAACACTTAAAATCATTGGACGAAGTATAACATTTCAGTAGTATGTATTACCAAGACCAAACACAACTAATTCGTCACATCATTAACATGTTTCCAAATACAAAACTCTCCACTTTCCAAGCAGACTATCATTAAATTGTATGCAAACATATACAAATGTACATATGTAATTGAATGTAAATACATAAATCAACTACACACAAAAATTGCTGTGAATAAAAACCAAACGAAACACGTGCTAATTAATCTAAACAAATAAAAGAGTTCATTCCCTTGTTTATACACAACCATACGTTAAGTGACAACTTCTTAACCGAATACAACTACAAATGCATGTTTACAAACTTAGCGCAGAACAACATCGCATACCCAATTGAAATCCCATTCGCATGCAAATACTTATTCCATTTCTACATCCCACTACATACATACAATTGTTCATCTCCTGAAAACATCCATTCCCATACAAAAGTGCATTAGCTCTCTTCTAAATCACATGCGTCGTACTTCATCTACCTACACGATCATCTACATACAGTTGCGAATTTACTAAAAGATACCCCTGTTATTCCCACCACAAATGACATGATCCGACTATACGTATGCACACATATCACATAGCTCTACATAGAAATTCATGCAAATACTTTCATTCCATTTCCGCATTCTACTCCATTCAATTGCAAATATCCTAAAATTATACATCCCCGTACAAAACTGCATTTACACTCTTACTGCTTTTACTGCCATCTGCATACAATTGCGAATTTATTAAAAGATTTACAATGGAAAGGAATTTGCACCCTACCTTATCATTACCTGAACTATTTGGTTGTAACCCTTGCTGACTTGGCATCACCTTTTTATATTTCTTCGAAGATCGAATTTCTATCTCCACCATCTTGTTGCCGCATTTGACATTGGATAAACAATTTTAATTTTTGAAATGGGAAAATGTTTTGGTACGTATTTGGTATTTTTTTTATTTTTATTGTATGTATCTTTACTTGCAGGGAGGTTTAATAACATTGTAAATAAACGTTTATGCTATGGATGTAAGTAATTCTTTAATAAAATAGCAAGCCAATCAAATAAATTAATATCCAATATGTTTAGGCTGTATAAAAATATGGAGTTACTACATTTACGGAAATGACTTGATTCTCTGAACCCTGCAAATGAGCTTTGACATCGACGCACTGGCACAGCTTACCTTGCGAGAAAGTGTATATCTTATGGAACAATTGCATATGTACATAATACGAGTCGGGTGCAAGGTGAGGAACGAAAAACGAAGCTGAACAAAGATTATTTAGCGTAATGGGAATAATTACATCAATCCGTGGACACAAGAAATGTACTAGTTCCGTGTAAATATCAAAACAAAATAAAACAAAGATATATTGATCGATAGTGTTGTTGTTGTTATTGCTTATTGTTGCTATCGATTATAGGTTCCCAAATTTGAGTCGAAAGAATGGTACAGACCTTATACCCTGTTTAAATGGCGACTCATGAGTCTGCTATGTCGATAGTATTTAAGTGAGAAGAGTGAGGACTAAAGAAAAACGAGGACAGTCACGAACAAAATATAAAAATCGAGGAAAGTCGCTTTCCACAAAGAACCGTGTACGTAATATAAAAGAAAACGGAATAATGTCAAAGAACGCGATTTGTTGAGAATAAAAGCACGGAGAGAGTAGTGATAAAAACACACTGCATTTGGGATTATCAGACATTATCAGTACATTGATTTGATTTGATTTGATTTAAGGCCTGAGTTATCCCGGACGGATTTATTGTAGCTTATGACATGCACAAAGCACACTTAAATACTAGGCTTAAGACTAACAAATTTGACTTAAAGGTACATATACTTAATACTAAAGGCTTGGGAGATTGGAGCTAGGGGCAAAGGTAGACCAAAGGGAGTTCCTTATGGAAATTTAGTTAAGGTGGATACCAAAAAGGGTGTGGATACGAAAGACTGGTACAGACTTAAGATTACGTGGGTTAGTACTAGAGAGATACATACATAAGTCGAAGTAAAGAGATGCTGTCGATGTTATCAGCTAATATCTGTTGGATAAAGAGAATGTCGTCGGTTACTTTCAGGCGTACAGGAATGGACTGTAAGTCTATAAGCTTCAGCTGATCGATGATTGTGTTAAATGTAAGATATCAGTAAAGGGGAGTCGACGTAGAACGAATCGGAGTAAGATGCAGTAGCTAGGGTCTGTGAAAGTGAGTTTTGCTTGGGTGGATATCGGTAGGGGAGTTTGGTAGCGGGTGAATGAATGATAGGGGTGGGTACTAATAGGTAGAATATATTACGTGTTTAGTAAGATGGGTGAGCTGTGACAGTCAGTTTTTATGGGTTGATATCGGTAGGGGGTAAATAAGTAGTAGGGCGGTGGGTGGGTACTAGTCAGTAGATGGTAAAGGGTGGATGGGTGGTAGGGGTAGATAATAGTAGGTGGATGATGATAATTGGTAGTTGGGTCCTAGGGATGGGTGCTAGTATGTGGATGGATGTAGGGTCGGTGGATGGGCGACTGATAGCGGGTGGATAATGATATCGGGTAGTTGGGTACTAGTGGGCGGATGGTGGTAGGAATGTGTGATAGCGGGAGGATGAGCGGAAGGGGTGTGTAATAGAGGGTGGATGGGTGGCAGGAGTGGATAATAGTGTGTGGATGGTGATACTGGGATGGATGCTAGTGGATGGATGGTGGTAGTGATGGGTGCTAGTATGTGGATGGTGGTAGGGGTCGGTGGATGAGTGGTAGGGGTGGATGACGATAATGGGTAGTTGGGTGCTAGAATGGGTACTAACGGGTGGATGATGGTAGGGGTGTGTGATAGCGGGTGGATGAGTAGTAGGAGTGGGTAAAAATTGGCGGAGGGGTGGTAGGGGTCGACAATAGCGGTTGGATAGTGATAGTGGGTGCTAGGGATGGGTGCTAGTACGTAGAAGGGTAGGATGGGTGGGATGATCGGTGGATAGGCAGTAGAGGTGGGTAGTAGCAGCCGGGTAGGGGGCATGGGTGGTAGAGGTTGTTGATAGTGGTTGGTAGAGGTGGTTGGACTGGTGTTAGGTGTGGGTGGTAGAGGTGGCTGATAGTGGATGGAGGGATGGTAAGGGAGGTTTGTAGGGGTTGATGGAGGGGTGGTAGAGGTGGGTAGAGGGGTGTTTAGCTAGGTTGGTAGGAGTGGGTGGAGGTTGGAAAGGAAGGGTGGGGGTGTGTAAAGGAAGGGTGGAGAGGTGGTAGGAGAGTGGCTAGAGGTTGGTGGAGGCGAGGTAGGTTAGGAGGTAGGGATGGTATGGGACTGTGAATGGGTGGATTGGTGCATGGTAGTGGTAGGTTTCCAAGGTTGGTAAGGTGGAGGGGAGCAGAATGGGTGGTAACAATGGGTGGTAGGGGTTGGTGTTAGGGGGTAGATGGGTGTTATTGAGTGGGTGCTTATATGTATGGGTGGTAGAGGGTGGACAGGTGTTATTGCTTAGACGGGTGGTTTAAAGATGAACGGATGTGTGGTTGTAGGTTGATGAGTAAAAGTGATTGTACAATAGTGGGTGGGTTTAAAAGTTCGCTGCCACAGTGGAAAGTAATTTTGGACTCCCCATACGCCACGGTGATTTTCAGTGTAAGGGCGTGTGATGAAAAGAACTGTCACTGGATCGAGTGCAAGGTTATCACCTAAAACCATGAAGAATATTTGTTATTTGTTGTATTGGGAAGCCACCAGCAAGATTTTCATGTTTCACCACAAAGCCATCACGACAAAGAACCAATACAAAAACCATGTGTCCGTCCGGCGTCCTCATGACACCTGGGGGTATCACATATTGCGACCGCCGGCATCCTCATGGCAGCGAATGTGTTAAGTGACTTTAAAAGGAAAAGCGTAAAGCAATAGATGTTTGCTTGACGGGTCTCTAACACTTAAAATCATTGGACGAAGTATAACATTTCAGTAGTATGTATTACCAAGACCAAACACAACTAATTCGTCACATCATTAACATGTTTCCAAATACAAAACTCTCCACTTTCCAAGCAGACTATCATTAAATTGTATGCAAACATATACAAATGTACATATGTAATTGAATGTAAATACATAAATCAACTACACACAAAAATTGCTGTGAATAAAAACCAAACGAAACACGTGCTAATTAATCTAAACAAATAAAAGAGTTCATTCCCTTGTTTACACAACCATGCGTAAACTGACAACTTCTTAACCGAATACAACTACAAATGCATGTTCACAAACTTATGCGCAGCACAACATTGCATATCCAATTGAAATCACATTCGCATGCAAATACTTATTCAATTTCTACATCCCACTACATACATACAATTGTTGATCTTCTAAAAACATCCTTTTCCATACAAAACTGAATTTGCTCTCTTCTATATCACATGCGTCGTACTTCATCTACATACACGATCATCTACATACAGTTGCGAATTTACTAAAAGATACCCCTGTTATTCCCACCATAAATGACATGTTCCAACTATACGTATGCACACATATCACATAGCTCTACATAGAAATTCATGCAAATACTTATTACATTTCTACATTCTACTCCATGCAATTGCGAATCTCGTAAAAGTATGAATACCCATACAGAACTGCATTGCATTCTTCTAAATCACAAACTTCGCACTCTTTCTCCTTCTCTGCTATCAGCATACAGATGCAAATTTACTGAAAAATTCCTCTTTAATTCCCTCCACAATTGACACGAATCGACTATAACTATACATACATACATACATAGTACATACCTCTACTTATAAATGCGGCTGTTCAATAAACAAACAATACGCCATTTAGAAAAAGAAAAAAACAAAATGCATAATTGCATACTTCCAGAGTGAGTAAATATGTCATCTGCACACATTTGAGAATTTACAAAATGATTTTCTATTCATTCCCACCACAATCGAAACGATCCGACTATACCTATACATACATAGTACATAGCTTTACTTAAAAATGCATCTGTTCAAAAAAAAAATGCCATCCAGAAAATGACAAAACAAAATGCATATTTTCAGAGTGCGTAAACATGCCATCTGCATACAGTTGCGAATTTACTGGAAAAATTCACATTCATTCCCTCCGCATACATAGTACATATGTAGCTCTATATAAAAATAAATACAAATATTTATTACAGTTCTACATCCCAGTCCACTCAATTGCAAATCTCCTAAAATTATCCATCCCCGTACAAAACTACATTTACACTCTTACTGCTTTTACTGCCATCTGTATACAATTGCGAATTTATTAAAAGATTTACAATGGAAAGGAATTTGCACCCTACTTATCGTTACCTGAACTATTTGGTTGTAACCCTTGCTGACTTGGCACCACCTTTTTATAATTACTTTCGAAGATCGAATTTCTATCTCCACCATCTTGTTGCCGCATTTGACATTAGACAAACAATTTAAATTTTTGAAATGGAAAAATGTTTTGGTACGTATTTGGTAGTTTTTTTATTTTTATTGTATGTATCTTTACTTGCAGGGAGGTTTAACAACATTGGAAATAAACATTTATGCTATGGATGTAAGTAATTCTTTAATAAAATAGCAAGCCAATCAAATAAATTAATATCCAATATGTTTAGGCTGTAGAAAAATATGGAGTTACTAAATTTACGGAAATGACTTGATTCTCTGAACCCTGCAAATGAGCTTTGACATCGATGCACTGGCACAACTTACCTTGCGAGAAAGTGTATATCTTATGGAACAATTGCATACATAATACGAGTCGGGTGCAAGGTGAGGAACGAAAAACGAAGCTGAACAAAGATTAATTAGCCTAATGGGAATAATTAAATCAATCCGTGGACACAAGAAATGTACTAGTTCTGTGTAAATATCAAAACAAAATAAAACAAAGATATATTCATCGATAGTGTTGTTGTTGTTATTGCTTATTGTTGCTATCGATTATAGGTTCCCAAATTTGAGTCGCAAGAACGGTACAGACCTTAGACCCTGTTTATATGGCGACTCATGAGTCTGCTATGTCGATAGTATTTAGGTGAGAAGAGTGAGGACTAAAGAAAAAGAAGGACAGTAACGAACAAAATATAAAAATCGAGGAAAGTCGATTTCCACAAGGAACCGTGTACGTAATATAAAAGAAAACGGAATAATGTCAAAGAACGCGATTTGTTGAGAATAAAAGCACGGAGAGAGTAGTGATAAAAACACACTGCATTTGGGATTATCAGACATTATCAGTACATTGATTTGATTTGATTTGATTTAAGGCCTGAGTTATCCCGGACGGATTTATTGTAGCTTATGACATGCACAAAGCACACTTAAATACTAGGCTTAAGACTAACAAATTTGACTTAAAGGTACATATACTTAATACTAAAGGCTTGGGAGATTGGAGCTAGGGGCAAAGGTAGACCAAAGGGAGTTCCTTATGGAAATTTAGTTAAGGTGGATACCAAAAAGGGTGTGGATACGAAAGACTGGTACAGACTTAAGATTACGTGGGTTAGTACTAGAGAGATACATACATAAGTCGAAGTAAAGAGATGCTGTCGATGTTATCAGCTAATATCTGTTGGATAAAGAGAATGTCGTCGGTTACTTTCAGGCGTACAGGAATGGACTGTAAGTCTATAAGCTTCAGCTGATCGATGATTGTGTTAAATGTAAGATATCAGTAAAGGGGAGTCGACGTAGAACGAATCGGAGTAAGATGCAGTAGCTAGGGTCTGTGAAAGTGAGTTTTGCTTGGGTGGATATCGGTAGGGGAGTTTGGTAGCGGGTGAATGAATGATAGGGGTGGGTACTAATAGGTAGAATATATTACGTGTTTAGTAAGATGGGTGAGCTGTGACAGTCAGTTTTTATGGGTTGATATCGGTAGGGGGTAAATAAGTAGTAGGGCGGTGGGTGGGTACTAGTCAGTAGATGGTAAAGGGTGGATGGGTGGTAGGGGTAGATAATAGTAGGTGGATGATGATAATTGGTAGTTGGGTCCTAGGGATGGGTGCTAGTATGTGGATGGATGTAGGGTCGGTGGATGGGCGACTGATAGCGGGTGGATAATGATATCGGGTAGTTGGGTACTAGTGGGCGGATGGTGGTAGGAATGTGTGATAGCGGGAGGATGAGCGGAAGGGGTGTGTAATAGAGGGTGGATGGGTGGCAGGAGTGGATAATAGTGTGTGGATGGTGATACTGGGATGGATGCTAGTGGATGGATGGTGGTAGTGATGGGTGCTAGTATGTGGATGGTGGTAGGGGTCGGTGGATGAGTGGTAGGGGTGGATGACGATAATGGGTAGTTGGGTGCTAGAATGGGTACTAACGGGTGGATGATGGTAGGGGTGTGTGATAGCGGGTGGATGAGTAGTAGGAGTGGGTAAAAATTGGCGGAGGGGTGGTAGGGGTCGACAATAGCGGTTGGATAGTGATAGTGGGTGCTAGGGATGGGTGCTAGTACGTAGAAGGGTAGGATGGGTGGGATGATCGGTGGATAGGCAGTAGAGGTGGGTAGTACCAGCCGGGTAGGGGGCATGGGTGGTAGAGGTTGTTGATAGTGGTTGGTAGAGGTGGTTGGACTGGTGTTAGGTGTGGGTGGTAGAGGTGGCTGATAGTGGATGGAGGGATGGTAAGGGAGGTTTGTAGGGGTTGATGGAGGGGTGGTAGAGGTGGGTAGAGGGGTGTTTAGCTAGGTTGGTAGGAGTGGGTGGAGGTTGGAAAGGAAGGGTGGGGGTGTGTAAAGGAAGGGTGGAGAGGTGGTAGGAGAGTGGCTAGAGGTTGGTGGAGGCGAGGTAGGTTAGGAGGTAGGGATGGTATGGGACTGTGAATGGGTGGATTGGTGCATGGTAGTGGTAGGTTTCCAAGGTTGGTAAGGTGGAGGGGAGCAGAATGGGTGGTAACAATGGGTGGTAGGGGTTGGTGTTAGGGGGTAGATGGGTGTTATTGAGTGGGTGCTTATATGTATGGGTGGTAGAGGGTGGACAGGTGTTATTGCTTAGACGGGTGGTTTAAAGATGAACGGATGTGTGGTTGTAGGTTGATGAGTAAAAGTAATTGTACAATAGTGGGTGGGTTTAAAAGTTCGCTGCCACAGTGGAAAGTAATTTTGGACTCCCCATACGCCACGGTGATTTTCAGTGTAAGGGCGTGTGATGAAAAGAACTGTCACTGGATCGAGTGCAAGGTTATCACCTAAAACCATGAAGAATATTTGTTATTTGTTGTATTGGGAAGCCACCAGCAAGATTTTCATGTTTCACCACAAAGCCATCACGACAAAGAACCAATACAAAAACCATGTGTCCGTCCGGCGTCCTCATGACACCTGGGGGTATCACATATTGCGACCGCCGGCATCCTCATGGCAGCGAATGTGTTAAGTGACTTTAAAAGGAAAAGCGTAAAGCAATAGATGTTTGCTTGACGGGTCTCTAACACTTAAAATCATTGGACGAAGTATAACATTTCAGTAGTATGTATTACCAAGACCAAACACAACTAATTCGTCACATCATTAACATGTTTCCAAATACAAAACTCTCCACTTTCCAAGCAGACTATCATTAAATTGTATGCAAACATATACAAATGTACATATGTAATTGAATGTAAATACATAAATCAACTACACACAAAAATTGCTGTGAATAAAAACCAAACGAAACACGTGCTAATTAATCTAAACAAATAAAAGAGTTCATTCCCTTGTTTACACAACCATGCGTAAACTGACAACTTCTTAACCGAATACAACTACAAATGCATGTTCACAAACTTATGCGCAGAACAACATCGCATATCCATTTGAAATCGCATTCGCATGCAAATACTTATTCAATTTCTACATCCCACTACATACATACAATTGCTCATCTCCTAAAAACATCCATTCCCATACAAAACTGCATTTGCTCTCCTCTAAATCACATGCGTCGTACTTCATCTACCTACACGATCATCTACATACAGTTGCGAATTTCCTAAAAGATACCCCTGTTATTCCCACCATAAATGACATGTTCCAACTATACGTATGCACACATATCACATAGCTCTACATAGAAATTCATGCAAATACTTATTACATTTCTACATTCTACTCCATGCAATTGCGAATCTCGTAAAAGTATGAATACCCATACAGAACTGCATTGCATTCTTCTAAATCACAAACTTCGCACTCTTTCTCCTTCTCTGCTATCAGCATACAGATGCAAATTTACTGAAAAATTCCTCTTTAATTCCCTCCACAATTGACACGAATCGACTATAACTATACATACATACATACATAGTACATACCTCTACTTATAAATGCGGCTGTTCAATAAACAAACAATACGCCATTTAGAAAAAGAAAAAAACAAAATGCATAATTGCATACTTCCAGAGTGAGTAAATATGTCATCTGCACACATTTGAGAATTTACAAAATGATTTTCTATTCATTCCCACCACAATCGAAACGATCCGACTATACCTATACATACATAGTACATAGCTTTACTTAAAAATGCATCTGTTCAAAAAAAAAATGCCATCCAGAAAATGACAAAACAAAATGCATATTTTCAGAGTGCGTAAACATGCCATCTGCATACAGTTGCGAATTTACTGGAAAAATTCACATTCATTCCCTCCGCATACATAGTACATATGTAGCTCTATATAAAAATAAATACAAATATTTATTACAGTTCTACATCCCAGTCCACTCAATTGCAAATCTCCTAAAATTATCCATCCCCGTACAAAACTACATTTACACTCTTACTGCTTTTACTGCCATCTGTATACAATTGCGAATTTATTAAAAGATTTACAATGGAAAGGAATTTGCACCCTACTTATCGTTACCTGAACTATTTGGTTGTAACCCTTGCTGACTTGGCACCACCTTTTTATAATTACTTTCGAAGATCGAATTTCTATCTCCACCATCTTGTTGCCGCATTTGACATTAGACAAACAATTTAAATTTTTGAAATGGAAAAATGTTTTGGTACGTATTTGGTAGTTTTTTTATTTTTATTGTATGTATCTTTACTTGCAGGGAGGTTTAACAACATTGGAAATAAACATTTATGCTATGGATGTAAGTAATTCTTTAATAAAATAGCAAGCCAATCAAATAAATTAATATCCAATATGTTTAGGCTGTAGAAAAATATGGAGTTACTAAATTTACGGAAATGACTTGATTCTCTGAACCCTGCAAATGAGCTTTGACATCGATGCACTGGCACAACTTACCTTGCGAGAAAGTGTATATCTTATGGAACAATTGCATACATAATACGAGTCGGGTGCAAGGTGAGGAACGAAAAACGAAGCTGAACAAAGATTATTTAGCGTAATGGGAATAATTAAATCAATCCGTGAACACAAGAAATGTACTAGTTCTGTGTTAATATCAAAACAAAATAAAACAAAGATATATTGATCGATAGTGTTGTTGTTGTTATTGCTTATTGTTGCTATCGATTATAGGTTTCCAAATTTGAGTCGAAAGAATGGTACAGACCTTAGACCCTGATTAAATCGCGACTCATGAGTCTGCTATGTCGATAGTATTTAGGTGAGAAGAGTGAGGACTAAAGAAAAAGAAGGACAGTAACGAACAAAATATAAAAATCGAGGAAAGTCGCTTTCCACAAGGAACCGTGTACGTAATATAAAAGAAAACGGAATAATGTCAAAGAACGCGATTTGTTGAGAATAAAAGCACGGAGAGAGTAGTGATAAAAACACACTGCATTTGGGATTATCAGACATTGTCAGTACATTGATTTGACTTAAGGCCTGAGCTAACCCGGACGGATTTATTGTAACATATTACACGCACAAAGCACACTTAAATACTAGGCTTAAGACTAACAAATTCGACCTAAAGGTACATATACTTAATACTAAAGGCTTGGGAGATTGGAGCTAGAGGCAAAGGTAGACCAAAGGGAGTTCTTTATCGAAATTTAGTTGAAGTGGATATCAAAAAGGGTTTGGATTCGAAAGAGTGGTACAGATTTAAGATTACGTGGGTTGGTGCTAGAGAGATACATACATAAGTCGAAGTAAAGAGATGCTGTCGATGTTATCAGTTAATATCTGATGGAAAAAGAGAATGTGGTTACTCTCAGGCGTACAGAAAGGGGATGTAAGACTGTAAGCATTAGCCGATATTTGTGCCGTGGTAGATTTAAATGATCAGTTCAGGGGTGTCACCGTATAACGAATCGAAGGAACCTGCGTTGTATGTCATCAATCCGGAGAATGTAGGTAGGATATATATACAATAGAAGTAAGGTAGCTAGGGGCAGTGACAGTGAATTTTGCTTAGGTGGATGTCGGAAATAGTGTTTGGTAGCGGGTGGATGACTGATAGGGGTGGGTACTAGTGGGTAGAACATACTAGGTGTTTAGTGGGCTGTGACAGTGGGTTTAGCATGGGAGGATATCGGTAGGGGTGTTTCGTCGAGGGTAAATGAGTTGTAGGGGTGTTAGGGTGGGTACTAGTGAGTAGATGGTAGAGGGTGTATGGGTGGTAGGGGTAAATAATAGTGGGTGGATTATGATGCTTGGTAGTTGGGTCCTAGGGATGAGTGCTAGTATGTAGATGGATGTAGGGTCGGTGGATGGGTGGCTGATAGCGGGTGGATAATGATATCGGGTAGTTGGGTGCTAAGGATAGATACTAGTGGGCCGATGGTGGTAGGAGTGTGTGATAGCGGGAGGATGAGCAGTAGGGGTATGTAATAGAGGGTAGATGGGTGGCAAGAGTGGATTATAGTGGGTGGATGTTGATACTGGGTAGTTGGGTGCTAGTATGTGAATGGTGGTAGGGGTCGGTGGATGGGTGTTAGTGGCTGGTAGGGGTGGATGGTAGCGGGTGGATAGTGATAATGGGTAGTTGGGTGCTAGTATGTGGATGGAGGTAGGGGTGGGTAGTTGGTTGCTAGTATGTGGATGGTGGTAGGGGTGGGTAGTTGGGTGCTAGTATGTGGATGGGTAGTAAGGGTGGATGATATCGGGTGGAGTGGGATAGTGGGTGCTAGGGATGGGTGCTAATACGTGGATGGGAGGTAGGGGTGGGATGATGGGTGGTAGAGGTGGGTGGACGGGTGTTAGGTGTGGGTGGTTGCAGCTGGGTGATAGAGGTAGGTGTATGGTGATAGGGGTGGGTAGTATAGGTGGCTGATAGTGGATGTTAGAGGTGGATGGGGGGCGGTAAGGGAGGTTGGTACGGGTTCGTGGCGGGGTGGTAGAGGTGGGTAGAGGTGGGTAGAGGGGTGGTAGGGGAGGTTGGTAGGGGAGGTTGGTAGGGGTGGAGTGGGATAGTGGGTGCTAGGGATGGGAGGTAGCAGTGGGATGATGGGTGGTTGAGGTGGCTGGGCGGGTGTTAGGTGTGGGTGGTAGCAGCTTGGTAGGGGGGCTTGGGTGATAGAGGTAGGTGTATGGTGGTAGGGGTGGGTGGTATAGGTGGCTGATAGTGGATGTTAGAGGTGGATTGAGGGGCGGTAAGGGAAGTTGGTAGGGGTTTGTTGAGGTGTGGTAGAAGAGTAGAGTGGTGGTAAGGGAGGTTGTTAGGGGTGGTATGGGAGGTTGGTAGGGGTGGGTGGAGGGTAAAAGAGAAGGGTGGAGGGGTGGTAGGAAAATGGCTAGGGGTTGGTGGAGGTGTTGTAGGTTATGGGGTAGGGTGGTGGTAGGGGACTGCGGATGGGTTGATGGGTCGTATAGGTGGGTTATTGTGGGGTATGAGTGGTAGATGTTGGTGATAGGGGGTAGATGAGTGACAGTGGTTGAATGGGTGGTAGTGGGTGGGCGGGTGTTATTATTTAGACTGGTGGAAGGGTGAGCGGATGTGTGGTAGTAGATGGATGAGTAAAAGAGATTGGACGATAGTGGGTGGGCTTAAGAGACTTTAAAAGAAGAAGTGTAAAGAAATAGAGGTTTGGATGACGGGTCTCTAACACTTAAATTCACTGGAAGGGGGATAACATTTCAGTAGTATGTATAACCAAGACCATACACAACTAATTCGTCACATCATTAACATGTTTGCAAATACAAAACTCTCTATTTTCCAAGCAGACTATTATTAAATTGTATGCAAACATATACAAATGTACATATGTAATTGAATGTAAATACATAAATCAACTACACACAAAAATTGCTGTGAATAAAAACCAAACGAAACACGTGCTAATTAATCTAAACAAATAAAAGAGTTCATTCCCTTGTTTACACAACCATGCGTAAACTGACAACTTCTTAACCGAATACAACTACAAATGCATGTTCACAAACTTATGCGCAGAACAACATCGCATATCCATTTGAAATCGCATTCGCATGCAAATACTTATTCAATTTCTACATCCCACTACATACATACAATTGCTCATCTCCTAAAAACATCCATTCCCATACAAAACTGCATTTGCTCTCCTCTAAATCACATGCGTTGTACTTCATCTACCTACACGATCATCTACATACAGTTGCGAATTTACTAAAATATACCCCTGTTATTCCCACCATAAATGACATGTTCCAACTATACGTATGCACACATATCACATAGCTCTACATAGAAATTCATGCAAATACTTATTACATTTATACATTCTACTCCATGCAATTGCGAATCTCGTAAAAGTATGAATACCCATACAGAACTGCATTGCATTCTTCTAAATCACAAACTTCGCACTCTTTCTCCTTCTCTGCTATCTGCATACAGATGCAAATTTACTGAAAAATTCCTCTTTAATTCCCTCCACAATTGACACGAATCGACTATAACTATACATACATACATACATAGTACATAGCTCTACTAATAAATGCGGCTGTTCAATAAACAAACAATACGCCATTTAGAAAAAGAAAAAAACAAAATGCATAATTGCATACTTCCAGAGTGAGTAAATATGTCATCTGCACACATTTGAGAATTTACAAAATGATTTTCTATTCATTCCCACCACAATCGAAACGATCCGACTATACCTATACATACATAGTACATAGCTTTACTTAAAATGCATCTGTTCAAAAAAAAAATGCCATACAGAAAATGACAAAACAAAATGCATATTTTCAGAGTGCGTAAACATGCCATCTGCATACAGTTGCGAATTTACTGGAAAAATTCACATTCATTCCCTCCGCATACATAGCACATATGTAGCTCTATATAAAAATAAATGCAAATATTTATTACAGTTCTACATCCCAGTCCACTCAATTGCAAATCTCCTAAAATTATCCATCCCCGTACAAAACTACATTTACACTCTTACTGCTTTTACTGCCATCTGTATACAATTGCGAATTTATTAAAAGATTTACAATGGAAAGGAATTTGCACCCTACTTATCGTTACCTGAACTATTTGGTTGTAACCCTTGCTGACTTGGCACCACCTTTTTATAATTACTTTCGAAGATCGAATTTCTATCTCCACCATCTTGTTGCCGCATTTGACATTAGACAAACAATTTAAATTTTTGAAATGGGAAAATGTTTTGGTACGTATTTGGTATTTTTTTTTTATTGTATGTATCTTTACTTGCAGGGGGGTTTAATAACATTGGAAATAAACGTTTATACTATGGATGTAAGTAATTCTTTAATAAAATAGCAAGCCAATCAAATAAATTAATATCCAATATGTTTAGGCTGTAGAAAAATATGGAGTTACTAAATTTACGGAAATGACTTGATTCTCTGAACCCTGCAAATGAGCTTTGACATCGACGCACTGGCACAACTTACCTTGCGAGAAAGTGTATATCTTATGGAACAATTGCATATGTACATAATACGAGTCGGGTGCAAGGTGAGGAACGAAAAACGAAGCTGAACAAAGATTAATTAGCCTAATGGGAATAATTAAATCAATCCGTGGACACAAGAAATGTACTAAATCTTCTAAATCACCAACTTCGCACTCTTTCTACTTCTCTGCCATCGACATACAGATGCGAATTTACTGAAAAATCCCTCTTTAATTCCCTCCACAATTGACACGATTCGACTGTAACTATACATACATACATACATAGTACATAGCTCTACTTATAAATGCGGCTGTTCAATAAACAAACAATACGCCATTTAGAAAAAGAAAAAACAAAATGCATAATTGCATACTTCCAGAGTGAGTAAATATGTCATCTGCACACATTTGAGAATTTACAAAATGATTTTCTATTCATTCCCACCACAATCAAAACGATCCGACTATACCTATACATACATAGTACATAGCTTTACTTCAAAATGCATCTGTTCAAAAAAAAAATGCCATCCAGAAAATGACAAAACAAAATGCATATTTTCAGAGTGCGTAAACATACCATCTGCATACAGTTGCGAATTTACTGGAAAAATTCACATTCATTCCCTCCGCATACATAGCACATATGTAGCTCTATATAAAAATAAATGCAAATATTTATTACAGTTCTACATCCCAGTCCACTCAATTGCAAATCTCCTAAAATTATCCATCCCCGTACAAAACTACATTTACACTCTTACTGCTTTTACTGCCATCTGTATACAATTGCGAATTTATTAAAAGATTTACAATGGAAAGGAATTTGCACCCTACTTATCGTTACCTGAACTATTTGGTTGTAACCCTTGCTGACTTGGCACCACCTTTTTATAATTACTTTCGAAGATCGAATTTCTATCTCCACCATCTTGTTGCCGCATTTGACATTAGACAAACAATTTAAATTTTTGAAATGGAAAAATGTTTTGGTACGTATTTGGTAGTTTTTTTATTTTTATTGTATGTATCTTTACTTGCAGGGAGGTTTAACAACATTGGAAATAAACATTTATGCTATGGATGTAAGTAATTCTTTAATAAAATAGCAAGCCAATCAAATAAATTAATATCCAATATGTTTAGGCTGTAGAAAAATATGGAGTTACTAAATTTACGGAAATGACTTGATTCTCTGAACCCTGCAAATGAGCTTTGACATCGATGCACTGGCACAACTTACCTTGCGAGAAAGTGTATATCTTATGGAACAATTGCATACATAATACGAGTCGGGTGCAAGGTGAGGAACGAAAAACGAAGCTGAACAAAGATTATTTAGCGTAATGGGAATAATTAAATCAATCCGTGAACACAAGAAATGTACTAGTTCTGTGTTAATATCAAAACAAAATAAAACAAAGATATATTGATCGATAGTGTTGTTGTTGTTATTGCTTATTGTTGCTATCGATTATAGGTTCCCAAATTTGAGTCGAAAGAATGGTACAGACCTTATACCCTGTTTAAATGGCGACTCATGAGTCTGCTATGTCGATAGTATTTAGGTGAGAAGAGTGAGGACTAAAGAAAAAGAAGGACAGTAACGAACAAAATATAAAAATCGAGGAAAGTCGATTTCCACAAGGAACCGTGTACGTAATATAAAAGAAAACGGAATAATGTCAAAGAACGCGATTTGTTGAGAATAAAAGCACGGAGAAAGTAGTGATAAAAACACACTGCATTTGGGATTATCAGACATTGTCAGTACATTGATTTGACTTAAGGCCTGAGCTAACCCGGACGGATTTATTGTAACATATTACACGCACAAAGCACACTTAAATACTAGGCTTAAGACTAACAAATTCGACCTAAAGGTACATATACTTAATACTAAAGGCTTGGGAGATTGGAGCTAGAGGCAAAGGTAGACCAAAGGGAGTTCTTTATCGAAATTTAGTTGAAGTGGATATCAAAAAGGGTTTGGATTCGAAAGAGTGGTACAGATTTAAGATTACGTGGGTTGGTGCTAGAGAGATACATACATAAGTCGAAGTAAAGAGATGCTGTCGATGTTATCAGTTAATATCTGATGGAAAAAGAGAATGTCGTCGGTTACTTTCAGGCGTACAGGAATGGACTGTAAGTCTATAAGCTTCAGCTGATCGATGATTGTGTTAAATGTAAGATATCAGTAAAGGGGAGTCGACGTAGAACGAATCGGAGTAAGATGCAGTAGCTAGGGTCTGTGAAAGTGAGTTTTGCTTGGGTGGATATCGGTAGGGGAGTTTGGTAGCGGGTGAATGAATGATAGGGGTGGGTACTAATAGGTAGAATATATTACGTGTTTAGTAAGATGGGTGAGCTGTGACAGTCAGTTTTTATGGGTTGATATCGGTAGGGGGTAAATAAGTAGTAGGGCGGTGGGTGGGTACTAGTCAGTAGATGGTAAAGGGTGGATGGGTGGTAGGGGTAGATAATAGTAGGTGGATGATGATAATTGGTAGTTGGGTCCTAGGGATGGGTGCTAGTATGTGGATGGATGTAGGGTCGGTGGATGGGCGACTGATAGCGGGTGGATAATGATATCGGGTAGTTGGGTACTAGTGGGCGGATGGTGGTAGGAATGTGTGATAGCGGGAGGATGAGCGGAAGGGGTGTGTAATAGAGGGTGGATGGGTGGCAGGAGTGGATAATAGTGTGTGGATGGTGATACTGGGATGGATGCTAGTGGATGGATGGTGGTAGTGATGGGTGCTAGTATGTGGATGGTGGTAGGGGTCGGTGGATGAGTGGTAGGGGTGGATGACGATAATGGGTAGTTGGGTGCTAGAATGGGTACTAACGGGTGGATGATGGTAGGGGTGTGTGATAGCGGGTGGATGAGTAGTAGGAGTGGGTAAAAATTGGCGGAGGGGTGGTAGGGGTCGACAATAGCGGTTGGATAGTGATAGTGGGTGCTAGGGATGGGTGCTAGTACGTAGAAGGGTAGGATGGGTGGGATGATCGGTGGATAGGCAGTAGAGGTGGGTAGTAGCAGCCGGGTAGGGGGCATGGGTGGTAGAGGTTGTTGATAGTGGTTGGTAGAGGTGGTTGGACTGGTGTTAGGTGTGGGTGGTAGAGGTGGCTGATAGTGGATGGAGGGATGGTAAGGGAGGTTTGTAGGGGTTGATGGAGGGGTGGTAGAGGTGGGTAGAGGGGTGTTTAGCTAGGTTGGTAGGAGTGGGTGGAGGTTGGAAAGGAAGGGTGGGGGTGTGTAAAGGAAGGGTGGAGAGGTGGTAGGAGAGTGGCTAGAGGTTGGTGGAGGCGAGGTAGGTTAGGAGGTAGGGATGGTATGGGACTGTGAATGGGTGGATTGGTGCATGGTAGTGGTAGGTTTCCAAGGTTGGTAAGGTGGAGGGGAGCAGAATGGGTGGTAACAATGGGTGGTAGGGGTTGGTGTTAGGGGGTAGATGGGTGTTATTGAGTGGGTGCTTATATGTATGGGTGGTAGAGGGTGGACAGGTGTTATTGCTTAGACGGGTGGTTTAAAGATGAACGGATGTGTGGTTGTAGGTTGATGAGTAAAAGTAATTGTACAATAGTGGGTGGGTTTAAAAGTTCGCTGCCACAGTGGAAAGTAATTTTGGACTCCCCATACGCCACGGTGATTTTCAGTGTAAGGGCGTGTGATGAAAAGAACTGTCACTGGATCGAGTGCAAGGTTATCACCTAAAACCATGAAGAATATTTGTTATTTGTTGTATTGGGAAGCCACCAGCAAGATTTTCATGTTTCACCACAAAGCCATCACGACAAAGAACCAATACAAAAACCATGTGTCCGTCCGGCGTCCTCATGACACCTGGGGGTATCACATATTGCGACCGCCGGCATCCTCATGGCAGCGAATGTGTTAAGTGACTTTAAAAGGAAAAGCGTAAAGCAATAGATGTTTGCTTGACGGGTCTCTAACACTTAAAATCATTGGACGAAGTATAACATTTCAGTAGTATGTATTACCAAGACCAAACACAACTAATTCGTCACATCATTAACATGTTTCCAAATACAAAACTCTCCACTTTCCAAGCAGACTATCATTAAATTGTATGCAAACATATACAAATGTACATATGTAATTGAATGTAAATACATAAATCAACTACACACAAAAATTGCTGTGAATAAAAACCAAACGAAACACGTGCTAATTAATCTAAACAAATAAAAGAGTTCATTCCCTTGTTTATACACAACCATACGTTAAGTGACAACTTCTTAACCGAATACAACTACAAATGCATGTTTACAAACTTAGCGCAGAACAACATCGCATACCCAATTGAAATCCCATTCGCATGCAAATACTTATTCCATTTCTACATCCCACTACATACATACAATTGTTCATCTCCTGAAAACATCCATTCCCATACAAAAGTGCATTAGCTCTCTTCTAAATCACATGCGTCGTACTTCATCTACCTACACGATCATCTACATACAGTTGCGAATTTACTAAAAGATACCCCTGTTATTCCCACCACAAATGACATGATCCGACTATACGTATGCACACATATCACATAGCTCTACATAGAAATTCATGCAAATACTTTCATTCCATTTCCGCATTCTACTCCATTCAATTGCAAATATCCTAAAATTATACATCCCCGTACAAAACTGCATTTACACTCTTACTGCTTTTACTGCCATCTGCATACAATTGCGAATTTATTAAAAGATTTACAATGGAAAGGAATTTGCACCCTACCTTATCATTACCTGAACTATTTGGTTGTAACCCTTGCTGACTTGGCATCACCTTTTTATATTTCTTCGAAGATCGAATTTCTATCTCCACCATCTTGTTGCCGCATTTGACATTGGATAAACAATTTTAATTTTTGAAATGGGAAAATGTTTTGGTACGTATTTGGTATTTTTTTTATTTTTATTGTATGTATCTTTACTTGCAGGGAGGTTTAATAACATTGTAAATAAACGTTTATGCTATGGATGTAAGTAATTCTTTAATAAAATAGCAAGCCAATCAAATAAATTAATATCCAATATGTTTAGGCTGTATAAAAATATGGAGTTACTACATTTACGGAAATGACTTGATTCTCTGAACCCTGCAAATGAGCTTTGACATCGACGCACTGGCACAGCTTACCTTGCGAGAAAGTGTATATCTTATGGAACAATTGCATATGTACATAATACGAGTCGGGTGCAAGGTGAGGAACGAAAAACGAAGCTGAACAAAGATTATTTAGCGTAATGGGAATAATTACATCAATCCGTGGACACAAGAAATGTACTAGTTCCGTGTAAATATCAAAACAAAATAAAACAAAGATATATTGATCGATAGTGTTGTTGTTGTTATTGCTTATTGTTGCTATCGATTATAGGTTCCCAAATTTGAGTCGAAAGAATGGTACAGACCTTATACCCTGTTTAAATGGCGACTCATGAGTCTGCTATGTCGATAGTATTTAAGTGAGAAGAGTGAGGACTAAAGAAAAACGAGGACAGTCACGAACAAAATATAAAAATCGAGGAAAGTCGCTTTCCACAAAGAACCGTGTACGTAATATAAAAGAAAACGGAATAATGTCAAAGAACGCGATTTGTTGAGAATAAAAGCACGGAGAGAGTAGTGATAAAAACACACTGCATTTGGGATTATCAGACATTATCAGTACATTGATTTGATTTGATTTGATTTAAGGCCTGAGTTATCCCGGACGGATTTATTGTAGCTTATGACATGCACAAAGCACACTTAAATACTAGGCTTAAGACTAACAAATTTGACTTAAAGGTACATATACTTAATACTAAAGGCTTGGGAGATTGGAGCTAGGGGCAAAGGTAGACCAAAGGGAGTTCCTTATGGAAATTTAGTTAAGGTGGATACCAAAAAGGGTGTGGATACGAAAGACTGGTACAGACTTAAGATTACGTGGGTTAGTACTAGAGAGATACATACATAAGTCGAAGTAAAGAGATGCTGTCGATGTTATCAGCTAATATCTGTTGGATAAAGAGAATGTCGTCGGTTACTTTCAGGCGTACAGGAATGGACTGTAAGTCTATAAGCTTCAGCTGATCGATGATTGTGTTAAATGTAAGATATCAGTAAAGGGGAGTCGACGTAGAACGAATCGGAGTAAGATGCAGTAGCTAGGGTCTGTGAAAGTGAGTTTTGCTTGGGTGGATATCGGTAGGGGAGTTTGGTAGCGGGTGAATGAATGATAGGGGTGGGTACTAATAGGTAGAATATATTACGTGTTTAGTAAGATGGGTGAGCTGTGACAGTCAGTTTTTATGGGTTGATATCGGTAGGGGGTAAATAAGTAGTAGGGCGGTGGGTGGGTACTAGTCAGTAGATGGTAAAGGGTGGATGGGTGGTAGGGGTAGATAATAGTAGGTGGATGATGATAATTGGTAGTTGGGTCCTAGGGATGGGTGCTAGTATGTGGATGGATGTAGGGTCGGTGGATGGGCGACTGATAGCGGGTGGATAATGATATCGGGTAGTTGGGTACTAGTGGGCGGATGGTGGTAGGAATGTGTGATAGCGGGAGGATGAGCGGAAGGGGTGTGTAATAGAGGGTGGATGGGTGGCAGGAGTGGATAATAGTGTGTGGATGGTGATACTGGGATGGATGCTAGTGGATGGATGGTGGTAGTGATGGGTGCTAGTATGTGGATGGTGGTAGGGGTCGGTGGATGAGTGGTAGGGGTGGATGACGATAATGGGTAGTTGGGTGCTAGAATGGGTACTAACGGGTGGATGATGGTAGGGGTGTGTGATAGCGGGTGGATGAGTAGTAGGAGTGGGTAAAAATTGGCGGAGGGGTGGTAGGGGTCGACAATAGCGGTTGGATAGTGATAGTGGGTGCTAGGGATGGGTGCTAGTACGTAGAAGGGTAGGATGGGTGGGATGATCGGTGGATAGGCAGTAGAGGTGGGTAGTACCAGCCGGGTAGGGGGCATGGGTGGTAGAGGTTGTTGATAGTGGTTGGTAGAGGTGGTTGGACTGGTGTTAGGTGTGGGTGGTAGAGGTGGCTGATAGTGGATGGAGGGATGGTAAGGGAGGTTTGTAGGGGTTGATGGAGGGGTGGTAGAGGTGGGTAGAGGGGTGTTTAGCTAGGTTGGTAGGAGTGGGTGGAGGTTGGAAAGGAAGGGTGGGGTGTGTAAAGGAAGGGTGGAGAGGTGGTAGGAGAGTGGCTAGAGGTTGGTGGAGGCGAGGTAGGTTAGGAGGTAGGGATGGTATGGGACTGTGAATGGGTGGATTGGTGCATGGTAGTGGTAGGTTTCCAAGGTTGGTAAGGTGGAGGGGAGCAGAATGGGTGGTAACAATGGGTGGTAGGGGTTGGTGTTAGGGGGTAGATGGGTGTTATTGAGTGGGTGCTTATATGTATGGGTGGTAGAGGGTGGACAGGTGTTATTGCTTAGACGGGTGGTTTAAAGATGAACGGATGTGTGGTTGTAGGTTGATGAGTAAAAGTGATTGTACAATAGTGGGTGGGTTTAAAAGTTCGCTGCCACAGTGGAAAGTAATTTTGGACTCCCCATACGCCACGGTGATTTTCAGTGTAAGGGCGTGTGATGAAAAGAACTGTCACTGGATCGAGTGCAAGGTTATCACCTAAAACCATGAAGAATATTTGTTATTTGTTGTATTGGGAAGCCACCAGCAAGATTTTCATGTTTCACCACAAAGCCATCACGACAAAGAACCAATACAAAAACCATGTGTCCGTCCGGCGTCCTCATGACACCTGGGGGTATCACATATTGCGACCGCCGGCATCCTCATGGCAGCGAATGTGTTAAGTGACTTTAAAAGGAAAAGCGTAAAGCAATAGATGTTTGCTTGACGGGTCTCTAACACTTAAAATCATTGGACGAAGTATAACATTTCAGTAGTATGTATTACCAAGACCAAACACAACTAATTCGTCACATCATTAACATGTTTCCAAATACAAAACTCTCCACTTTCCAAGCAGACTATCATTAAATTGTATGCAAACATATACAAATGTACATATGTAATTGAATGTAAATACATAAATCAACTACACACAAAAATTGCTGTGAATAAAAACCAAACGAAACACGTGCTAATTAATCTAAACAAATAAAAGAGTTCATTCCCTTGTTTATACACAACCATACGTTAAGTGACAACTTCTTAACCGAATACAACTACAAATGCATGTTTACAAACTTAGCGCAGAACAACATCGCATACCCAATTGAAATCCCATTCGCATGCAAATACTTATTCCATTTCTACATCCCACTACATACATACAATTGTTCATCTCCTGAAAACATCCATTCCCATACAAAAGTGCATTAGCTCTCTTCTAAATCACATGCGTCGTACTTCATCTACCTACACGATCATCTACATACAGTTGCGAATTTACTAAAAGATACCCCTGTTATTCCCACCACAAATGACATGATCCGACTATACGTATGCACACATATCACATAGCTCTACATAGAAATTCATGCAAATACTTTCATTCCATTTCCGCATTCTACTCCATTCAATTGCAAATATCCTAAAATTATACATCCCCGTACAAAACTGCATTTACACTCTTACTGCTTTTACTGCCATCTGCATACAATTGCGAATTTATTAAAAGATTTACAATGGAAAGGAATTTGCACCCTACCTTATCATTACCTGAACTATTTGGTTGTAACCCTTGCTGACTTGGCATCACCTTTTTATATTTCTTCGAAGATCGAATTTCTATCTCCACCATCTTGTTGCCGCATTTGACATTGGATAAACAATTTTAATTTTTGAAATGGGAAAATGTTTTGGTACGTATTTGGTATTTTTTTTATTTTTATTGTATGTATCTTTACTTGCAGGGAGGTTTAATAACATTGTAAATAAACGTTTATGCTATGGATGTAAGTAATTCTTTAATAAAATAGCAAGCCAATCAAATAAATTAATATCCAATATGTTTAGGCTGTATAAAAATATGGAGTTACTACATTTACGGAAATGACTTGATTCTCTGAACCCTGCAAATGAGCTTTGACATCGACGCACTGGCACAGCTTACCTTGCGAGAAAGTGTATATCTTATGGAACAATTGCATATGTACATAATACGAGTCGGGTGCAAGGTGAGGAACGAAAAACGAAGCTGAACAAAGATTATTTAGCGTAATGGGAATAATTACATCAATCCGTGGACACAAGAAATGTACTAGTTCCGTGTAAATATCAAAACAAAATAAAACAAAGATATATTGATCGATAGTGTTGTTGTTGTTATTGCTTATTGTTGCTATCGATTATAGGTTCCCAAATTTGAGTCGAAAGAATGGTACAGACCTTATACCCTGTTTAAATGGCGACTCATGAGTCTGCTATGTCGATAGTATTTAAGTGAGAAGAGTGAGGACTAAAGAAAAACGAGGACAGTCACGAACAAAATATAAAAATCGAGGAAAGTCGCTTTCCACAAAGAACCGTGTACGTAATATAAAAGAAAACGGAATAATGTCAAAGAACGCGATTTGTTGAGAATAAAAGCACGGAGAGAGTAGTGATAAAAACACACTGCATTTGGGATTATCAGACATTATCAGTACATTGATTTGATTTGATTTGATTTAAGGCCTGAGTTATCCCGGACGGATTTATTGTAGCTTATGACATGCACAAAGCACACTTAAATACTAGGCTTAAGACTAACAAATTTGACTTAAAGGTACATATACTTAATACTAAAGGCTTGGGAGATTGGAGCTAGGGGCAAAGGTAGACCAAAGGGAGTTCCTTATGGAAATTTAGTTAAGGTGGATACCAAAAAGGGTGTGGATACGAAAGACTGGTACAGACTTAAGATTACGTGGGTTAGTACTAGAGAGATACATACATAAGTCGAAGTAAAGAGATGCTGTCGATGTTATCAGCTAATATCTGTTGGATAAAGAGAATGTCGTCGGTTACTTTCAGGCGTACAGGAATGGACTGTAAGTCTATAAGCTTCAGCTGATCGATGATTGTGTTAAATGTAAGATATCAGTAAAGGGGAGTCGACGTAGAACGAATCGGAGTAAGATGCAGTAGCTAGGGTCTGTGAAAGTGAGTTTTGCTTGGGTGGATATCGGTAGGGGAGTTTGGTAGCGGGTGAATGAATGATAGGGGTGGGTACTAATAGGTAGAATATATTACGTGTTTAGTAAGATGGGTGAGCTGTGACAGTCAGTTTTTATGGGTTGATATCGGTAGGGGGTAAATAAGTAGTAGGGCGGTGGGTGGGTACTAGTCAGTAGATGGTAAAGGGTGGATGGGTGGTAGGGGTAGATAATAGTAGGTGGATGATGATAATTGGTAGTTGGGTCCTAGGGATGGGTGCTAGTATGTGGATGGATGTAGGGTCGGTGGATGGGCGACTGATAGCGGGTGGATAATGATATCGGGTAGTTGGGTACTAGTGGGCGGATGGTGGTAGGAATGTGTGATAGCGGGAGGATGAGCGGAAGGGGTGTGTAATAGAGGGTGGATGGGTGGCAGGAGTGGATAATAGTGTGTGGATGGTGATACTGGGATGGATGCTAGTGGATGGATGGTGGTAGTGATGGGTGCTAGTATGTGGATGGTGGTAGGGGTCGGTGGATGAGTGGTAGGGGTGGATGACGATAATGGGTAGTTGGGTGCTAGAATGGGTACTAACGGGTGGATGATGGTAGGGGTGTGTGATAGCGGGTGGATGAGTAGTAGGAGTGGGTAAAAATTGGCGGAGGGGTGGTAGGGGTCGACAATAGCGGTTGGATAGTGATAGTGGGTGCTAGGGATGGGTGCTAGTACGTAGAAGGGTAGGATGGGTGGGATGATCGGTGGATAGGCAGTAGAGGTGGGTAGTAGCAGCCGGGTAGGGGGCATGGGTGGTAGAGGTTGTTGATAGTGGTTGGTAGAGGTGGTTGGACTGGTGTTAGGTGTGGGTGGTAGAGGTGGCTGATAGTGGATGGAGGGATGGTAAGGGAGGTTTGTAGGGGTTGATGGAGGGGTGGTAGAGGTGGGTAGAGGGGTGTTTAGCTAGGTTGGTAGGAGTGGGTGGAGGTTGGAAAGGAAGGGTGGGGGTGTGTAAAGGAAGGGTGGAGAGGTGGTAGGAGAGTGGCTAGAGGTTGGTGGAGGCGAGGTAGGTTAGGAGGTAGGGATGGTATGGGACTGTGAATGGGTGGATTGGTGCATGGTAGTGGTAGGTTTCCAAGGTTGGTAAGGTGGAGGGGAGCAGAATGGGTGGTAACAATGGGTGGTAGGGGTTGGTGTTAGGGGGTAGATGGGTGTTATTGAGTGGGTGCTTATATGTATGGGTGGTAGAGGGTGGACAGGTGTTATTGCTTAGACGGGTGGTTTAAAGATGAACGGATGTGTGGTTGTAGGTTGATGAGTAAAAGTGATTGTACAATAGTGGGTGGGTTTAAAAGTTCGCTGCCACAGTGGAAAGTAATTTTGGACTCCCCATACGCCACGGTGATTTTCAGTGTAAGGGCGTGTGATGAAAAGAACTGTCACTGGATCGAGTGCAAGGTTATCACCTAAAACCATGAAGAATATTTGTTATTTGTTGTATTGGGAAGCCACCAGCAAGATTTTCATGTTTCACCACAAAGCCATCACGACAAAGAACCAATACAAAAACCATGTGTCCGTCCGGCGTCCTCATGACACCTGGGGGTATCACATATTGCGACCGCCGGCATCCTCATGGCAGCGAATGTGTTAAGTGACTTTAAAAGGAAAAGCGTAAAGCAATAGATGTTTGCTTGACGGGTCTCTAACACTTAAAATCATTGGACGAAGTATAACATTTCAGTAGTATGTATTACCAAGACCAAACACAACTAATTCGTCACATCATTAACATGTTTCCAAATACAAAACTCTCCACTTTCCAAGCAGACTATCATTAAATTGTATGCAAACATATACAAATGTACATATGTAATTGAATGTAAATACATAAATCAACTACACACAAAAATTGCTGTGAATAAAAACCAAACGAAACACGTGCTAATTAATCTAAACAAATAAAAGAGTTCATTCCCTTGTTTACACAACCATGCGTAAACTGACAACTTCTTAACCGAATACAACTACAAATGCATGTTCACAAACTTATGCGCAGCACAACATTGCATATCCAATTGAAATCACATTCGCATGCAAATACTTATTCAATTTCTACATCCCACTACATACATACAATTGTTGATCTTCTAAAAACATCCTTTTCCATACAAAACTGAATTTGCTCTCTTCTATATCACATGCGTCGTACTTCATCTACATACACGATCATCTACATACAGTTGCGAATTTACTAAAAGATACCCCTGTTATTCCCACCATAAATGACATGTTCCAACTATACGTATGCACACATATCACATAGCTCTACATAGAAATTCATGCAAATACTTATTACATTTCTACATTCTACTCCATGCAATTGCGAATCTCGTAAAAGTATGAATACCCATACAGAACTGCATTGCATTCTTCTAAATCACAAACTTCGCACTCTTTCTCCTTCTCTGCTATCAGCATACAGATGCAAATTTACTGAAAAATTCCTCTTTAATTCCCTCCACAATTGACACGAATCGACTATAACTATACATACATACATACATAGTACATACCTCTACTTATAAATGCGGCTGTTCAATAAACAAACAATACGCCATTTAGAAAAAGAAAAAAACAAAATGCATAATTGCATACTTCCAGAGTGAGTAAATATGTCATCTGCACACATTTGAGAATTTACAAAATGATTTTCTATTCATTCCCACCACAATCGAAACGATCCGACTATACCTATACATACATAGTACATAGCTTTACTTAAAAATGCATCTGTTCAAAAAAAAAATGCCATCCAGAAAATGACAAAACAAAATGCATATTTTCAGAGTGCGTAAACATGCCATCTGCATACAGTTGCGAATTTACTGGAAAAATTCACATTCATTCCCTCCGCATACATAGTACATATGTAGCTCTATATAAAAATAAATACAAATATTTATTACAGTTCTACATCCCAGTCCACTCAATTGCAAATCTCCTAAAATTATCCATCCCCGTACAAAACTACATTTACACTCTTACTGCTTTTACTGCCATCTGTATACAATTGCGAATTTATTAAAAGATTTACAATGGAAAGGAATTTGCACCCTACTTATCGTTACCTGAACTATTTGGTTGTAACCCTTGCTGACTTGGCACCACCTTTTTATAATTACTTTCGAAGATCGAATTTCTATCTCCACCATCTTGTTGCCGCATTTGACATTAGACAAACAATTTAAATTTTTGAAATGGAAAAATGTTTTGGTACGTATTTGGTAGTTTTTTTATTTTTATTGTATGTATCTTTACTTGCAGGGAGGTTTAACAACATTGGAAATAAACATTTATGCTATGGATGTAAGTAATTCTTTAATAAAATAGCAAGCCAATCAAATAAATTAATATCCAATATGTTTAGGCTGTAGAAAAATATGGAGTTACTAAATTTACGGAAATGACTTGATTCTCTGAACCCTGCAAATGAGCTTTGACATCGATGCACTGGCACAACTTACCTTGCGAGAAAGTGTATATCTTATGGAACAATTGCATACATAATACGAGTCGGGTGCAAGGTGAGGAACGAAAAACGAAGCTGAACAAAGATTATTTAGCGTAATGGGAATAATTAAATCAATCCGTGAACACAAGAAATGTACTAGTTCTGTGTTAATATCAAAACAAAATAAAACAAAGATATATTGATCGATAGTGTTGTTGTTGTTATTGCTTATTGTTGCTATCGATTATAGGTTTCCAAATTTGAGTCGAAAGAATGGTACAGACCTTAGACCCTGATTAAATCGCGACTCATGAGTCTGCTATGTCGATAGTATTTAGGTGAGAAGAGTGAGGACTAAAGAAAAAGAAGGACAGTAACGAACAAAATATAAAAATCGAGGAAAGTCGCTTTCCACAAGGAACCGTGTACGTAATATAAAAGAAAACGGAATAATGTCAAAGAACGCGATTTGTTGAGAATAAAAGCACGGAGAGAGTAGTGATAAAAACACACTGCATTTGGGATTATCAGACATTGTCAGTACATTGATTTGACTTAAGGCCTGAGCTAACCCGGACGGATTTATTGTAACATATTACACGCACAAAGCACACTTAAATACTAGGCTTAAGACTAACAAATTCGACCTAAAGGTACATATACTTAATACTAAAGGCTTGGGAGATTGGAGCTAGAGGCAAAGGTAGACCAAAGGGAGTTCTTTATCGAAATTTAGTTGAAGTGGATATCAAAAAGGGTTTGGATTCGAAAGAGTGGTACAGATTTAAGATTACGTGGGTTGGTGCTAGAGAGATACATACATAAGTCGAAGTAAAGAGATGCTGTCGATGTTATCAGTTAATATCTGATGGAAAAAGAGAATGTGGTTACTCTCAGGCGTACAGAAAGGGGATGTAAGACTGTAAGCATTAGCCGATATTTGTGCCGTGGTAGATTTAAATGATCAGTTCAGGGGTGTCACCGTATAACGAATCGAAGGAACCTGCGTTGTATGTCATCAATCCGGAGAATGTAGGTAGGATATATATACAATAGAAGTAAGGTAGCTAGGGGCAGTGACAGTGAATTTTGCTTAGGTGGATGTCGGAAATAGTGTTTGGTAGCGGGTGGATGACTGATAGGGGTGGGTACTAGTGGGTAGAACATACTAGGTGTTTAGTGGGCTGTGACAGTGGGTTTAGCATGGGAGGATATCGGTAGGGGTGTTTCGTCGAGGGTAAATGAGTTGTAGGGGTGTTAGGGTGGGTACTAGTGAGTAGATGGTAGAGGGTGTATGGGTGGTAGGGGTAAATAATAGTGGGTGGATTATGATGCTTGGTAGTTGGGTCCTAGGGATGAGTGCTAGTATGTAGATGGATGTAGGGTCGGTGGATGGGTGGCTGATAGCGGGTGGATAATGATATCGGGTAGTTGGGTGCTAAGGATAGATACTAGTGGGCCGATGGTGGTAGGAGTGTGTGATAGCGGGAGGATGAGCAGTAGGGGTATGTAATAGAGGGTAGATGGGTGGCAAGAGTGGATTATAGTGGGTGGATGTTGATACTGGGTAGTTGGGTGCTAGTATGTGAATGGTGGTAGGGGTCGGTGGATGGGTGTTAGTGGCTGGTAGGGGTGGATGGTAGCGGGTGGATAGTGATAATGGGTAGTTGGGTGCTAGTATGTGGATGGAGGTAGGGGTGGGTAGTTGGTTGCTAGTATGTGGATGGTGGTAGGGGTGGGTAGTTGGGTGCTAGTATGTGGATGGGTAGTAAGGGTGGATGATATCGGGTGGAGTGGGATAGTGGGTGCTAGGGATGGGTGCTAATACGTGGATGGGAGGTAGGGGTGGGATGATGGGTGGTAGAGGTGGGTGGACGGGTGTTAGGTGTGGGTGGTTGCAGCTGGGTGATAGAGGTAGGTGTATGGTGATAGGGGTGGGTAGTATAGGTGGCTGATAGTGGATGTTAGAGGTGGATGGGGGGCGGTAAGGGAGGTTGGTACGGGTTCGTGGCGGGGTGGTAGAGGTGGGTAGAAGGGTGGTAGGGGAGGTTGGTAGGGGAGGTTGGTAGGGGTGGAGTGGGATAGTGGGTGCTAGGGATGGGAGGTAGCAGTGGGATGATGGGTGGTTGAGGTGGCTGGGCGGGTGTTAGGTGTGGGTGGTAGCAGCTTGGTAGGGGGGCTTGGGTGATAGAGGTAGGTGTATGGTGGTAGGGGTGGGTGGTATAGGTGGCTGATAGTGGATGTTAGAGGTGGATTGAGGGGCGGTAAGGGAAGTTGGTAGGGGTTTGTTGAGGTGTGGTAGAAGAGTAGAGTGGTGGTAAGGGAGGTTGTTAGGGGTGGTATGGGAGGTTGGTAGGGGTGGGTGGAGGGTAAAAGAGAAGGGTGGAGGGGTGGTAGGAAAATGGCTAGGGGTTGGTGGAGGTGTTGTAGGTTATGGGGTAGGGTGGTGGTAGGGGACTGCGGATGGGTTGATGGGTCGTATAGGTGGGTGATTGTGGGGTATGAGTGGTAGATGTTGGTGATAGGGGGTAGATGAGTGACAGTGGTTGAATGGGTGGTAGTGGGTGGGCGGGTGTTATTATTTAGACTGGTGGAAGGGTGAGCGGATGTGTGGTAGTAGATGGATGAGTAAAAGAGATTGGACGATAGTGGGTGGGCTTAAGAGACTTTAAAAGAAGAAGTGTAAAGAAATAGAGGTTTGGATGACGGGTCTCTAACACTTAAATTCACTGGAAGGGGGATAACATTTCAGTAGTATGTATAACCAAGACCATACACAACTAATTCGTCACATCATTAACATGTTTGCAAATACAAAACTCTCTATTTTCCAAGCAGACTATTATTAAATTGTATGCAAACATATACAAATGTACATATGTAATTGAATGTAAATACATAAATCAACTACACACAAAAATTGCTGTGAATAAAAACCAAACGAAACACGTGCTAATTAATCTAAACAAATAAAAGAGTTCATTCCCTTGTTTACACAACCATGCGTAAACTGACAACTTCTTAACCGAATACAACTACAAATGCATGTTCACAAACTTATGCGCAGAACAACATCGCATATCCATTTGAAATCGCATGCAAATACTTATTCAATTTCTACATCCCACTACATACATACAATTGCTCATCTCCTAAAAACATCCATTCCCATACAAAACTGCATTTGCTCTCCTCTAAATCACATGCGTTGTACTTCATCTACCTACACGATCATCTACATACAGTTGCGAATTTACTAAAATATACCCCTGTTATTCCCACCATAAATGACATGTTCCAACTATACGTATGCACACATATCACATAGCTCTACATAGAAATTCATGCAAATACTTATTACATTTATACATTCTACTCCATGCAATTGCGAATCTCGTAAAAGTATGAATACCCATACAGAACTGCATTGCATTCTTCTAAATCACAAACTTCGCACTCTTTCTCCTTCTCTGCTATCTGCATACAGATGCAAATTTACTGAAAAATTCCTCTTTAATTCCCTCCACAATTGACACGAATCGACTATAACTATACATACATACATACATAGTACATAGCTCTACTAATAAATGCGGCTGTTCAATAAACAAACAATACGCCATTTAGAAAAAGAAAAAACAAAATGCATAATTGCATACTTCCAGAGTGAGTAAATATGTCATCTGCACACATTTGAGAATTTACAAAATGATTTTCTATTCATTCCCACCACAATCGAAACGATCCGACTATACCTATACATACATAGTACATAGCTTTACTTCAAAATGCATCTGTTCAAAAAAAAATGCCATCCAGAAAATGACAAAACAAAATGCATATTTTCAGAGTGCGTAAACATACCATCTGCATACAGTTGCGAATTTACTGGAAAAATTCACATTCATTCCCTCCGCATACATAGCACATATGTAGCTCTATATAAAAATAAATGCAAATATTTATTACAGTTCTACATCCCAATCAACTCAATTGCAAATCTCCTAAAATTATCCATCCCCGTACAAAACTACATTTACACTCTTACTGCTTTTACTGCCATCTGTATACAATTGCGAATTTATTAAAAGATTTACAATGGAAAGGAATTTGCACCCTACTTATCGTTACCTGAACTATTTGGTTGTAACCCTTGCTGACTTGGCACCACCTTTTTATAATTACTTTCGAAGATCGAATTTCTATCTCCACCATCTTGTTGCCGCATTTGACATTAGACAAACAATTTAAATTTTTGAAATGGAAAAATGTTTTGGTACGTATTTGGTAGTTTTTTTATTTTTATTGTATGTATCTTTACTTGCAGGGAGGTTTAACAACATTGGAAATAAACATTTATGCTATGGATGTAAGTAATTCTTTAATAAAATAGCAAGCCAATCAAATAAATTAATATCCAATATGTTTAGGCTGTAGAAAAATATGGAGTTACTAAATTTACGGAAATGACTTGATTCTCTGAACCCTGCAAATGAGCTTTGACATCGATGCACTGGCACAACTTACCTTGCGAGAAAGTGTATATCTTATGGAACAATTGCATACATAATACGAGTCGGGTGCAAGGTGAGGAACGAAAAACGAAGCTGAACAAAGATTATTTAGCGTAATGGGAATAATTAAATCAATCCGTGAACACAAGAAATGTACTAGTTCTGTGTTAATATCAAAACAAAATAAAACAAAGATATATTGATCGATAGTGTTGTTGTTGTTATTGCTTATTGTTGCTATCGATTATAGGTTCCCAAATTTGAGTCGAAAGAATGGTACAGACCTTATACCCTGTTTAAATGGCGACTCATGAGTCTGCTATGTCGATAGTATTTAGGTGAGAAGAGTGAGGACTAAAGAAAAAGAAGGACAGTAACGAACAAAATATAAAAATCGAGGAAAGTCGATTTCCACAAGGAACCGTGTACGTAATATAAAAGAAAACGGAATAATGTCAAAGAACGCGATTTGTTGAGAATAAAAGCACGGAGAGAGTAGTGATAAAAACACACTGCATTTGGGATTATCAGACATTGTCAGTACATTGATTTGACTTAAGGCCTGAGCTAACCCGGACGGATTTATTGTAACATATTACACGCACAAAGCACACTTAAATACTAGGCTTAAGACTAACAAATTCGACCTAAAGGTACATATACTTAATACTAAAGGCTTGGGAGATTGGAGCTAGAGGCAAAGGTAGACCAAAGGGAGTTCTTTATCGAAATTTAGTTGAAGTGGATATCAAAAAGGGTTTGGATTCGAAAGAGTGGTACAGATTTAAGATTACGTGGGTTGGTGCTAGAGAGATACATACATAAGTCGAAGTAAAGAGATGCTGTCGATGTTATCAGTTAATATCTGATGGAAAAAGAGAATGTGGTTACTCTCAGGCGTACAGAAAGGGGATGTAAGACTGTAAGCATTAGCCGATATTTGTGCCGTGGTAGATTTAAATGATCAGTTCAGGGGTGTCACCGTATAACGAATCGAAGGAACCTGCGTTGTATGTCATCAATCCGGAGAATGTAGGTAGGATATATATACAATAGAAGTAAGGTAGCTAGGGGCAGTGACAGTGAATTTTGCTTAGGTGGATGTCGGAAATAGTGTTTGGTAGCGGGTGGATGACTGATAGGGGTGGGTACTAGTGGGTAGAACATACTAGGTGTTTAGTGGGCTGTGACAGTGGGTTTAGCATGGGAGGATATCGGTAGGGGTGTTTCGTCGAGGGTAAATGAGTTGTAGGGGTGTTAGGGTGGGTACTAGTGAGTAGATGGTAGAGGGTGTATGGGTGGTAGGGGTAAATAATAGTGGGTGGATTATGATGCTTGGTAGTTGGGTCCTAGGGATGAGTGCTAGTATGTAGATGGATGTAGGGTCGGTGGATGGGTGGCTGATAGCGGGTGGATAATGATATCGGGTAGTTGGGTGCTAAGGATAGATACTAGTGGGCCGATGGTGGTAGGAGTGTGTGATAGCGGGAGGATGAGCAGTAGGGGTATGTAATAGAGGGTAGATGGGTGGCAAGAGTGGATTATAGTGGGTGGATGTTGATACTGGGTAGTTGGGTGCTAGTATGTGAATGGTGGTAGGGGTCGGTGGATGGGTGTTAGTGGCTGGTAGGGGTGGATGGTAGCGGG
This sequence comes from Volucella bombylans, assembly GCA_949129095.1. Taxonomy (NCBI): domain Eukaryota; kingdom Metazoa; phylum Arthropoda; class Insecta; order Diptera; family Syrphidae; genus Volucella; species Volucella bombylans. The sequence goes on along the minus strand of OX422140.1, from coordinate 31,601 downwards.
TGGATAGTGATAATGGGTAGTTGGGTGCTAGTATGTGGATGGAGGTAGGGGTGGGTAGTTGGTTGCTAGTATGTGGATGGTGGTAGGGGTGGGTAGTTGGGTGCTAGTATGTGGATGGGTAGTAAGGGTGGATGATATCGGGTGGAGTGGGATAGTGGGTGCTAGGGATGGGTGCTAATACGTGGATGGGAGGTAGGGGTGGGATGATGGGTGGTAGAGGTGGGTGGACGGGTGTTAGGTGTGGGTGGTTGCAGCTGGGTGATAGAGGTAGGTGTATGGTGATAGGGGTGGGTAGTATAGGTGGCTGATAGTGGATGTTAGAGGTGGATGGGGGGCGGTAAGGGAGGTTGGTACGGGTTCGTGGCGGGGTGGTAGAGGTGGGTAGAAGGGTGGTAGGGGAGGTTGGTAGGGGAGGTTGGTAGGGGTGGAGTGGGATAGTGGGTGCTAGGGATGGGAGGTAGCAGTGGGATGATGGGTGGTTGAGGTGGCTGGGCGGGTGTTAGGTGTGGGTGGTAGCAGCTTGGTAGGGGGGCTTGGGTGATAGAGGTAGGTGTATGGTGGTAGGGGTGGGTGGTATAGGTGGCTGATAGTGGATGTTAGAGGTGGATTGAGGGGCGGTAAGGGAAGTTGGTAGGGGTTTGTTGAGGTGTGGTAGAAGAGTAGAGTGGTGGTAAGGGAGGTTGTTAGGGGTGGTATGGGAGGTTGGTAGGGGTGGGTGGAGGGTAAAAGAGAAGGGTGGAGGGGTGGTAGGAAAATGGCTAGGGGTTGGTGGAGGTGTTGTAGGTTATGGGGTAGGGTGGTGGTAGGGGACTGCGGATGGGTTGATGGGTCGTATAGGTGGGTGATTGTGGGGTATGAGTGGTAGATGTTGGTGATAGGGGGTAGATGAGTGACAGTGGTTGAATGGGTGGTAGTGGGTGGGCGGGTGTTATTATTTAGACTGGTGGAAGGGTGAGCGGATGTGTGGTAGTAGATGGATGAGTAAAAGAGATTGGACGATAGTGGGTGGGCTTAAGAGACTTTAAAAGAAGAAGTGTAAAGAAATAGAGGTTTGGATGACGGGTCTCTAACACTTAAATTCACTGGAAGGGGGATAACATTTCAGTAGTATGTATAACCAAGACCATACACAACTAATTCGTCACATCATTAACATGTTTGCAAATACAAAACTCTCTATTTTCCAAGCAGACTATTATTAAATTGTATGCAAACATATACAAATGTACATATGTAATTGAATGTAAATACATAAATCAACTACACACAAAAATTGCTGTGAATAAAAACCAAACGAAACACGTGCTAATTAATCTAAACAAATAAAAGAGTTCATTCCCTTGTTTACACAACCATGCGTAAACTGACAACTTCTTAACCGAATACAACTACAAATGCATGTTCACAAACTTATGCGCAGAACAACATCGCATATCCATTTGAAATCGCATTCGCATGCAAATACTTATTCAATTTCTACATCCCACTACATACATACAATTGCTCATCTCCTAAAAACATCCTTTTCCATACAAAACTGAATTTGCTCTCTTCTATATCACATGCGTCGTACTTCATCTACATACACGATCATCTACATACAGTTGCGAATTTACTAAAAGATACCCCTGTTATTCCCACCATAAATGACATGTTCCAACTATACGTATGCACACATATCACATAGCTCTACATAGAAATTCATGCAAATACTTATTACATTTCTACATTCTACTCCATGCAATTGCGAATCTCGTAAAAGTATGAATACCCATACAGAACTGCATTGCATTCTTCTAAATCACAAACTTCGCACTCTTTCTCCTTCTCTGCTATCAGCATACAGATGCAAATTTACTGAAAAATTCCTCTTTAATTCCCTCCACAATTGACACGAATCGACTATAACTATACATACATACATACATAGTACATAGCTCTACTAATAAATGCGGCTGTTCAATAAACAAACAATACGCCATTTAGAAAAAGAAAAAAACAAAATGCATAATTGCATACTTCCAGAGTGAGTAAATATGTCATCTGCACACATTTGAGAATTTACAAAATGATTTTCTATTCATTCCCACCACAATCAAAACGATCCGACTATACCTATACATACATAGTACATAGCTTTACTTCAAAATGCATCTGTTCAAAAAAAAAATGCCATCCAGAAAATGACAAAACAAAATGCATATTTTCAGAGTGCGTAAACATACCATCTGCATACAGTTGCGAATTTACTGGAAAAATTCACATTCATTCCCTCCGCATACATAGCACATATGTAGCTCTATATAAAAATAAATGCAAATATTTATTACAGTTCTACATCCCAGTCCACTCAATTGCAAATCTCCTAAAATTATCCATCCCCGTACAAAACTACATTTACACTCTTACTGCTTTTACTGCCATCTGTATACAATTGCGAATTTATTAAAAGATTTACAATGGAAAGGAATTTGCACCCTACTTATCGTTACCTGAACTATTTGGTTGTAACCCTTGCTGACTTGGCACCACCTTTTTATAATTACTTTCGAAGATCGAATTTCTATCTCCACCATCTTGTTGCCGCATTTGACATTAGACAAACAATTTAAATTTTTGAAATGGAAAAATGTTTTGGTACGTATTTGGTAGTTTTTTTATTTTTATTGTATGTATCTTTACTTGCAGGGAGGTTTAACAACATTGGAAATAAACATTTATGCTATGGATGTAAGTAATTCTTTAATAAAATAGCAAGCCAATCAAATAAATTAATATCCAATATGTTTAGGCTGTAGAAAAATATGGAGTTACTAAATTTACGGAAATGACTTGATTCTCTGAACCCTGCAAATGAGCTTTGACATCGATGCACTGGCACAACTTACCTTGCGAGAAAGTGTATATCTTATGGAACAATTGCATACATAATACGAGTCGGGTGCAAGGTGAGGAACGAAAAACGAAGCTGAACAAAGATTATTTAGCGTAATGGGAATAATTAAATCAATCCGTGAACACAAGAAATGTACTAGTTCTGTGTTAATATCAAAACAAAATAAAACAAAGATATATTGATCGATAGTGTTGTTGTTGTTATTGCTTATTGTTGCTATCGATTATAGGTTTCCAAATTTGAGTCGAAAGAATGGTACAGACCTTAGACCCTGATTAAATCGCGACTCATGAGTCTGCTATGTCGATAGTATTTAGGTGAGAAGAGTGAGGACTAAAGAAAAAGAAGGACAGTAACGAACAAAATATAAAAATCGAGGAAAGTCGCTTTCCACAAGGAACCGTGTACGTAATATAAAAGAAAACGGAATAATGTCAAAGAACGCGATTTGTTGAGAATAAAAGCACGGAGAGAGTAGTGATAAAAACACACTGCATTTGGGATTATCAGACATTGTCAGTACATTGATTTGACTTAAGGCCTGAGCTAACCCGGACGGATTTATTGTAACATATTACACGCACAAAGCACACTTAAATACTAGGCTTAAGACTAACAAATTCGACCTAAAGGTACATATACTTAATACTAAAGGCTTGGGAGATTGGAGCTAGAGGCAAAGGTAGACCAAAGGGAGTTCTTTATCGAAATTTAGTTGAAGTGGATATCAAAAAGGGTTTGGATTCGAAAGAGTGGTACAGATTTAAGATTACGTGGGTTGGTGCTAGAGAGATACATACATAAGTCGAAGTAAAGAGATGCTGTCGATGTTATCAGTTAATATCTGATGGAAAAAGAGAATGTGGTTACTCTCAGGCGTACAGAAAGGGGATGTAAGACTGTAAGCATTAGCCGATATTTGTGCCGTGGTAGATTTAAATGATCAGTTCAGGGGTGTCACCGTATAACGAATCGAAGGAACCTGCGTTGTATGTCATCAATCCGGAGAATGTAGGTAGGATATATATACAATAGAAGTAAGGTAGCTAGGGGCAGTGACAGTGAATTTTGCTTAGGTGGATGTCGGAAATAGTGTTTGGTAGCGGGTGGATGACTGATAGGGGTGGGTACTAGTGGGTAGAACATACTAGGTGTTTAGTGGGCTGTGACAGTGGGTTTAGCATGGGAGGATATCGGTAGGGGTGTTTCGTCGAGGGTAAATGAGTTGTAGGGGTGTTAGGGTGGGTACTAGTGAGTAGATGGTAGAGGGTGTATGGGTGGTAGGGGTAAATAATAGTGGGTGGATTATGATGCTTGGTAGTTGGGTCCTAGGGATGAGTGCTAGTATGTAGATTAGGGTGTCCCAGGCTATAAGGGTTAAATTTTTTTTTTTAGATAGAGATACGCATACCTTTTTTTTTTTTTCTATTTGACCCAGATAAGTGAAATATCAAATATTATTGCGATCGGATGACGATAACCCGTGCCGACTTAACGCCAAAATCTAAACATAAAAATTAGTATGGAGCAATGGAGGGAAAAGCAAAACTCATTTATTTTTGAAATAATTAGGTTAATTAATAAAGGTTAATTATTTATTAATTTTCTTTTTAATGTTTGTTTTTTACAGTCAGGATACTTTTGTCGATGTTCTTGTACGCAACGAAATAAAAATTGCTTTTGCTCCTCTTGAACAGTTAGCAGGCCGTGAAAATCTTGCATCAACTTGACTGCTCTTTCAGCAGAGTCATTAACTGCTTTCAGATTTAATAGCTTGCTTTTAACATGTTGGTACGAAGCATTTTTAAGCCACAAAGAGGGGCACTCGTGGAGAAAAGCACCATCAATTTTCAATCGACTAAATAAGGACTTGCTTTTGACTGAAACAAAGTCATCGATGTTTTTTTCTGAAAACAAAAAAAGGAGGATTATTGATATAATTTTTTAGTTATGTAAATAAAAAAGTTAAAAAAACAAACTTAATTTTCAAACTTACCATAAAGTCTGCCACAAAGTTCTTCTTTCGATGGAATGTAGCATTTACCATAGGCAGATGGATATTCTTTGGCTAAGTTAGCAACCATTTTGACTTTCGTTTCTTGGCTTACATCATCATCAAATAGAGACAAGATAGACACTTCGTCTGTCAAATACCACAAATGCAAGCAAAACTTCTGTAATGCTGCTTTCGAGATGCTTTCATCTATTGTTTCATAAGATTTTATAGCTTTCAGAAAACACAAATCCTGGTAAGGTGCTTTTACTGCTAAAATGCATTGCAACCAAGGCCTAACGTATATTGTCACGATGAACAGGCAGACGTCTAACAGAGCTTCTTTATCTTTGTTAGAAATTCTTAATTGATCACCAAGTAACGATATTTTTAATGAGTAAATCGCTCTCGCCATCCATCGAGCTTGGTGCATGGCACCTGGAGGCCGGATCTTAAATTTTTTTTCTGCATCGCCGCCAAGAAATATTATTGAAAGTTCGATTAACTCTCTGTAATCATCCCTAGTAATTTCTTTAGTTAATTCAATTTGGTAAAAATCGATAAGTCTGTTGATCTCAGAAACATTCAAACATGATAGCTTTTCTGTACAGCTCTGTATTTTCTCGGGATCGACATTCTTCCAGTTCTCTCGAAATTTCTTGAACATTGGAATGTCTGGGCTTGTGGTAACTTGGCAGATTTTTGCTTCAAACACGCTTTTTAGTACTAATTCGTAGACGTGATGGCGGCAAGCAAAAATAATCATTTCCCTGCCTAGTTTCTGTTCGAGAAGTACACAAGTACCATTGATTCGACCAGTATTTGAAGCAGTCGTATCACAACACAAAATCTGCACTTTATCCTCAAGATTCCAATCAATTATAGCATTCCAAAGTACCTGGGCCTGTTCCTTTCCTGTAGAGTTATCCAACTTTGGTACAGCGATAAGTTGTTCTTTATCGTCAAACGTTATAACTATCGGCAGACGTTCTTCCTTAGATTTGCGTGAATTTAAAGCCGGCAAAAGTTTACCATCCCAGTGGAGTGTTACAATATCCGGAACCTGGTTTTGAAAATTAACCTTTATGGCTTCCGCTCGCTCTTTTCGCTTTTCCGTACGAACCCTTTGAATAGTGGACTTGCTTATAGGAAATTCGTCTGTGTTATGTCCAAGAGCTTCAATAGTTGCTTCAATAATAAACACAGCATCTCTCACACTCAATTGACACCGATCTAATGCTGCCACTAATTTTGGAGTGATAAAATTCTTCCTCATAACAGTTTTATTTATACTGGATTCTGTTTTGGTTAGGTTTGGCAAAATTTCCTGTAAATCCATCAATTCTGAATCAGACGACAAACTTCCTTGTAGCGGGTCATAAGATGATGTTGAAGGAGCTAAGGATGAAAAATATTTAGCACGTCGTTTTTGCTCCTCGACGTTTCTAAGGTGCGCTCTTTCTTCTTTGTGTGTTTGTTTTTGGTCAACTCCGGCTAAATGACCAGGTCAGCCTGGTTCTCTTTGGCGCTGCAAAAAAATCCTATCTTCATCCATCTTTATTAATTGAAGTGCATCCGCATGTGCAATGTCAAACAAATTGTTTAAGTTTGTAACAAACTCATGTCGACGCTGCTCAAACACGTTTTTTGTTTTGTTTGCATTTTTTTGCAAATTTCTCCAAACTTGATACAATGTAATTAATTTTTTAACACAATTAGGTAGAGATCTTGTCGGGATACGGGCCTTTTCCCAATAAATAATGCACTCACGAATAGTAAGATTTGCGCTCTCATTGACACTTAAATTCACTTCACGAATATTATAGAACAAAACTGCCAGTACTTGCCCATTAGAGGGAAGTTTTGAACCAGTAATTTGATGTTTAACGTTCCCTATTAAAAATATCTCCTTTCTACAACTGCGTAACTCCACCGACATGTTAACAGAACGAGAACAATGTGTTTACTAATAAAATAAACATGCAATAACAAGTTATCGATATGTTATTACTCGCGTGCCATGCCTTGCAAGTACTGACATGTTTAGATGCAAGTCGGCACGGGTTCCTCTGGTTCAAAGTACATGAAACTTTATTTACAATTGTTTTGACAGTATTCGAATAAAATAAGAGGGTATGCGTTACAAAAATTTAAACTTGATTTTTTTGGGACACCCTAATGTAGATGGATGTAGGGTCGGTGGATGGGTGGCTGATAGCGGGTGGATAATGATATCGGGTAGTTGGGTGCTAAGGATAGATACTAGTGGGCCGATGGTGGTAGGAGTGTGTGATAGCGGGAGGATGAGCAGTAGGGGTATGTAATAGAGGGTAGATGGGTGGCAAGAGTGGATTATAGTGGGTGGATGTTGATACTGGGTAGTTGGGTGCTAGTATGTGAATGGTGGTAGGGGTCGGTGGATGGGTGTTAGTGGCTGGTAGGGGTGGATGGTAGCGGGTGGATAGTGATAATGGGTAGTTGGGTGCTAGTATGTGGATGGAGGTAGGGGTGGGTAGTTGGTTGCTAGTATGTGGATGGTGGTAGGGGTGGGTAGTTGGGTGCTAGTATGTGGATGGGTAGTAAGGGTGGATGATATCGGGTGGAGTGGGATAGTGGGTGCTAGGGATGGGTGCTAATACGTGGATGGGAGGTAGGGGTGGGATGATGGGTGGTAGAGGTGGGTGGACGGGTGTTAGGTGTGGGTGGTTGCAGCTGGGTGATAGAGGTAGGTGTATGGTGATAGGGGTGGGTAGTATAGGTGGCTGATAGTGGATGTTAGAGGTGGATGGGGGGCGGTAAGGGAGGTTGGTACGGGTTCGTGGCGGGGTGGTAGAGGTGGGTAGAGGTGGGTAGAGGGGTGGTAGGGGAGGTTGGTAGGGGAGGTTGGTAGGGGTGGAGTGGGATAGTGGGTGCTAGGGATGGGAGGTAGCAGTGGGATGATGGGTGGTTGAGGTGGCTGGGCGGGTGTTAGGTGTGGGTGGTAGCAGCTTGGTAGGGGGGCTTGGGTGATAGAGGTAGGTGTATGGTGGTAGGGGTGGGTGGTATAGGTGGCTGATAGTGGATGTTAGAGGTGGATTGAGGGGCGGTAAGGGAAGTTGGTAGGGGTTTGTTGAGGTGTGGTAGAAGAGTAGAGTGGTGGTAAGGGAGGTTGTTAGGGGTGGTATGGGAGGTTGGTAGGGGTGGGTGGAGGGTAAAAGAGAAGGGTGGAGGGGTGGTAGGAAAATGGCTAGGGGTTGGTGGAGGTGTTGTAGGTTATGGGGTAGGGTGGTGGTAGGGGACTGCGGATGGGTTGATGGGTCGTATAGGTGGGTGATTGTGGGGTATGAGTGGTAGATGTTGGTGATAGGGGGTAGATGAGTGACAGTGGTTGAATGGGTGGTAGTGGGTGGGCGGGTGTTATTATTTAGACTGGTGGAAGGGTGAGCGGATGTGTGGTAGTAGATGGATGAGTAAAAGAGATTGGACGATAGTGGGTGGGCTTAAGAGACTTTAAAAGAAGAAGTGTAAAGAAATAGAGGTTTGGATGACGGGTCTCTAACACTTAAATTCACTGGAAGGGGGATAACATTTCAGTAGTATGTATAACCAAGACCATACACAACTAATTCGTCACATCATTAACATGTTTGCAAATACAAAACTCTCTATTTTCCAAGCAGACTATTATTAAATTGTATGCAAACATATACAAATGTACATATGTAATTGAATGTAAATACATAAATCAACTACACACAAAAATTGCTGTGAATAAAAACCAAACGAAACACGTGCTAATTAATCTAAACAAATAAAAGAGTTCATTCCCTTGTTTACACAACCATGCGTAAACTGACAACTTCTTAACCGAATACAACTACAAATGCATGTTCACAAACTTATGCGCAGAACAACATCGCATATCCATTTGAAATCGCATTCGCATGCAAATACTTATTCAATTTCTACATCCCACTACATACATACAATTGCTCATCTCCTAAAAACATCCATTCCCATACAAAACTGCATTTGCTCTCCTCTAAATCACATGCGTTGTACTTCATCTACCTACACGATCATCTACATACAGTTGCGAATTTACTAAAATATACCCCTGTTATTCCCACCATAAATGACATGTTCCAACTATACGTATGCACACATATCACATAGCTCTACATAGAAATTCATGCAAATACTTATTACATTTATACATTCTACTCCATGCAATTGCGAATCTCGTAAAAGTATGAATACCCATACAGAACTGCATTGCATTCTTCTAAATCACAAACTTCGCACTCTTTCTCCTTCTCTGCTATCTGCATACAGATGCAAATTTACTGAAAAATTCCTCTTTAATTCCCTCCACAATTGACACGAATCGACTATAACTATACATACATACATACATAGTACATAGCTCTACTAATAAATGCGGCTGTTCAATAAACAAACAATACGCCATTTAGAAAAAGAAAAAAACAAAATGCATAATTGCATACTTCCAGAGTGAGTAAATATGTCATCTGCACACATTTGAGAATTTACAAAATGATTTTCTATTCATTCCCACCACAATCGAAACGATCCGACTATACCTATACATACATAGTACATAGCTTTACTTAAAATGCATCTGTTCAAAAAAAAAAATGCCATACAGAAAATGACAAAACAAAATGCATATTTTCAGAGTGCGTAAACATGCCATCTGCATACAGTTGCGAATTTACTGGAAAAATTCACATTCATTCCCTCCGCATACATAGCACATATGTAGCTCTATATAAAAATAAATGCAAATATTTATTACAGTTCTACATCCCAGTCCACTCAATTGCAAATCTCCTAAAATTATCCATCCCCGTACAAAACTACATTTACACTCTTACTGCTTTTACTGCCATCTGTATACAATTGCGAATTTATTAAAAGATTTACAATGGAAAGGAATTTGCACCCTACTTATCGTTACCTGAACTATTTGGTTGTAACCCTTGCTGACTTGGCACCACCTTTTTATAATTACTTTCGAAGATCGAATTTCTATCTCCACCATCTTGTTGCCGCATTTGACATTAGACAAACAATTTAAATTTTTGAAATGGAAAAATGTTTTGGTACGTATTTGGTAGTTTTTTTATTTTTATTGTATGTATCTTTACTTGCAGGGAGGTTTAACAACATTGGAAATAAACATTTATGCTATGGATGTAAGTAATTCTTTAATAAAATAGCAAGCCAATCAAATAAATTAATATCCAATATGTTTAGGCTGTAGAAAAATATGGAGTTACTAAATTTACGGAAATGACTTGATTCTCTGAACCCTGCAAATGAGCTTTGACATCGATGCACTGGCACAACTTACCTTGCGAGAAAGTGTATATCTTATGGAACAATTGCATACATAATACGAGTCGGGTGCAAGGTGAGGAACGAAAAACGAAGCTGAACAAAGATTATTTAGCGTAATGGGAATAATTAAATCAATCCGTGAACACAAGAAATGTACTAGTTCTGTGTTAATATCAAAACAAAATAAAACAAAGATATATTGATCGATAGTGTTGTTGTTGTTATTGCTTATTGTTGCTATCGATTATAGGTTTCCAAATTTGAGTCGAAAGAATGGTACAGACCTTAGACCCTGATTAAATCGCGACTCATGAGTCTGCTATGTCGATAGTATTTAGGTGAGAAGAGTGAGGACTAAAGAAAAAGAAGGACAGTAACGAACAAAATATAAAAATCGAGGAAAGTCGCTTTCCACAAGGAACCGTGTACGTAATATAAAAGAAAACGGAATAATGTCAAAGAACGCGATTTGTTGAGAATAAAAGCACGGAGAGAGTAGTGATAAAAACACACTGCATTTGGGATTATCAGACATTGTCAGTACATTGATTTGACTTAAGGCCTGAGCTAACCCGGACGGATTTATTGTAACATATTACACGCACAAAGCACACTTAAATACTAGGCTTAAGACTAACAAATTCGACCTAAAGGTACATATACTTAATACTAAAGGCTTGGGAGATTGGAGCTAGAGGCAAAGGTAGACCAAAGGGAGTTCTTTATCGAAATTTAGTTGAAGTGGATATCAAAAAGGGTTTGGATTCGAAAGAGTGGTACAGATTTAAGATTACGTGGGTTGGTGCTAGAGAGATACATACATAAGTCGAAGTAAAGAGATGCTGTCGATGTTATCAGTTAATATCTGATGGAAAAAGAGAATGTGGTTACTCTCAGGCGTACAGAAAGGGGATGTAAGACTGTAAGCATTAGCCGATATTTGTGCCGTGGTAGATTTAAATGATCAGTTCAGGGGTGTCACCGTATAACGAATCGAAGGAACCTGCGTTGTATGTCATCAATCCGGAGAATGTAGGTAGGATATATATACAATAGAAGTAAGGTAGCTAGGGGCAGTGACAGTGAATTTTGCTTAGGTGGATGTCGGAAATAGTGTTTGGTAGCGGGTGGATGACTGATAGGGGTGGGTACTAGTGGGTAGAACATACTAGGTGTTTAGTGGGCTGTGACAGTGGGTTTAGCATGGGAGGATATCGGTAGGGGTGTTTCGTCGAGGGTAAATGAGTTGTAGGGGTGTTAGGGTGGGTACTAGTGAGTAGATGGTAGAGGGTGTATGGGTGGTAGGGGTAAATAATAGTGGGTGGATTATGATGCTTGGTAGTTGGGTCCTAGGGATGAGTGCTAGTATGTAGATGGATGTAGGGTCGGTGGATGGGTGGCTGATAGCGGGTGGATAATGATATCGGGTAGTTGGGTGCTAAGGATAGATACTAGTGGGCCGATGGTGGTAGGAGTGTGTGATAGCGGGAGGATGAGCAGTAGGGGTATGTAATAGAGGGTAGATGGGTGGCAAGAGTGGATTATAGTGGGTGGATGTTGATACTGGGTAGTTGGGTGCTAGTATGTGAATGGTGGTAGGGGTCGGTGGATGGGTGTTAGTGGCTGGTAGGGGTGGATGGTAGCGGGTGGATAGTGATAATGGGTAGTTGGGTGCTAGTATGTGGATGGAGGTAGGGGTGGGTAGTTGGTTGCTAGTATGTGGATGGTGGTAGGGGTGGGTAGTTGGGTGCTAGTATGTGGATGGGTAGTAAGGGTGGATGATATCGGGTGGAGTGGGATAGTGGGTGCTAGGGATGGGTGCTAATACGTGGATGGGAGGTAGGGGTGGGATGATGGGTGGTAGAGGTGGGTGGACGGGTGTTAGGTGTGGGTGGTTGCAGCTGGGTGATAGAGGTAGGTGTATGGTGATAGGGGTGGGTAGTATAGGTGGCTGATAGTGGATGTTAGAGGTGGATGGGGGGCGGTAAGGGAGGTTGGTACGGGTTCGTGGCGGGGTGGTAGAGGTGGGTAGAGGTGGGTAGAGGGGTGGTAGGGGAGGTTGGTAGGGGAGGTTGGTAGGGGTGGAGTGGGATAGTGGGTGCTAGGGATGGGAGGTAGCAGTGGGATGATGGGTGGTTGAGGTGGCTGGGCGGGTGTTAGGTGTGGGTGGTAGCAGCTTGGTAGGGGGGCTTGGGTGATAGAGGTAGGTGTATGGTGGTAGGGGTGGGTGGTATAGGTGGCTGATAGTGGATGTTAGAGGTGGATTGAGGGGCGGTAAGGGAAGTTGGTAGGGGTTTGTTGAGGTGTGGTAGAAGAGTAGAGTGGTGGTAAGGGAGGTTGTTAGGGGTGGTATGGGAGGTTGGTAGGGGTGGGTGGAGGGTAAAAGAGAAGGGTGGAGGGGTGGTAGGAAAATGGCTAGGGGTTGGTGGAGGTGTTGTAGGTTATGGGGTAGGGTGGTGGTAGGGGACTGCGGATGGGTTGATGGGTCGTATAGGTGGGTGATTGTGGGGTATGAGTGGTAGATGTTGGTGATAGGGGGTAGATGAGTGACAGTGGTTGAATGGGTGGTAGTGGGTGGGCGGGTGTTATTATTTAGACTGGTGGAAGGGTGAGCGGATGTGTGGTAGTAGATGGATGAGTAAAAGAGATTGGACGATAGTGGGTGGGCTTAAGAGACTTTAAAAGAAGAAGTGTAAAGAAATAGAGGTTTGGATGACGGGTCTCTAACACTTAAATTCACTGGAAGGGGGATAACATTTCAGTAGTATGTATAACCAAGACCATACACAACTAATTCGTCACATCATTAACATGTTTGCAAATACAAAACTCTCTATTTTCCAAGCAGACTATTATTAAATTGTATGCAAACATATACAAATGTACATATGTAATTGAATGTAAATACATAAATCAACTACACACAAAAATTGCTGTGAATAAAAACCAAACGAAACACGTGCTAATTAATCTAAACAAATAAAAGAGTTCATTCCCTTGTTTACACAACCATGCGTAAACTGACAACTTCTTAACCGAATACAACTACAAATGCATGTTCACAAACTTATGCGCAGAACAACATCGCATATCCATTTGAAATCGCATTCGCATGCAAATACTTATTCAATTTCTACATCCCACTACATACATACAATTGCTCATCTCCTAAAAACATCCATTCCCATACAAAACTGCATTTGCTCTCCTCTAAATCACATGCGTTGTACTTCATCTACCTACACGATCATCTACATACAGTTGCGAATTTACTAAAATATACCCCTGTTATTCCCACCATAAATGACATGTTCCAACTATACGTATGCACACATATCACATAGCTCTACATAGAAATTCATGCAAATACTTATTACATTTATACATTCTACTCCATGCAATTGCGAATCTCGTAAAAGTATGAATACCCATACAGAACTGCATTGCATTCTTCTAAATCACAAACTTCGCACTCTTTCTCCTTCTCTGCTATCTGCATACAGATGCAAATTTACTGAAAAATTCCTCTTTAATTCCCTCCACAATTGACACGAATCGACTATAACTATACATACATACATACATAGTACATAGCTCTACTAATAAATGCGGCTGTTCAATAAACAAACAATACGCCATTTAGAAAAAGAAAAAAACAAAATGCATAATTGCATACTTCCAGAGTGAGTAAATATGTCATCTGCACACATTTGAGAATTTACAAAATGATTTTCTATTCATTCCCACCACAATCGAAACGATCCGACTATACCTATACATACATAGTACATAGCTTTACTTAAAATGCATCTGTTCAAAAAAAAATGCCATACAGAAAATGACAAAACAAAATGCATATTTTCAGAGTGCGTAAACATGCCATCTGCATACAGTTGCGAATTTACTGGAAAAATTCACATTCATTCCCTCCGCATACATAGCACATATGTAGCTCTATATAAAAATAAATGCAAATATTTATTACAGTTCTACATCCCAGTCCACTCAATTGCAAATCTCCTAAAATTATCCATCCCCGTACAAAACTACATTTACACTCTTACTGCTTTTACTGCCATCTGTATACAATTGCGAATTTATTAAAAGATTTACAATGGAAAGGAATTTGCACCCTACTTATCGTTACCTGAACTATTTGGTTGTAACCCTTGCTGACTTGGCACCACCTTTTTATAATTACTTTCGAAGATCGAATTTCTATCTCCACCATCTTGTTGCCGCATTTGACATTAGACAAACAATTTAAATTTTTGAAATGGAAAAATGTTTTGGTACGTATTTGGTAGTTTTTTTATTTTTATTGTATGTATCTTTACTTGCAGGGAGGTTTAACAACATTGGAAATAAACATTTATGCTATGGATGTAAGTAATTCTTTAATAAAATAGCAAGCCAATCAAATAAATTAATATCCAATATGTTTAGGCTGTAGAAAAATATGGAGTTACTAAATTTACGGAAATGACTTGATTCTCTGAACCCTGCAAATGAGCTTTGACATCGATGCACTGGCACAACTTACCTTGCGAGAAAGTGTATATCTTATGGAACAATTGCATACATAATACGAGTCGGGTGCAAGGTGAGGAACGAAAAACGAAGCTGAACAAAGATTATTTAGCGTAATGGGAATAATTAAATCAATCCGTGAACACAAGAAATGTACTAGTTCTGTGTTAATATCAAAACAAAATAAAACAAAGATATATTGATCGATAGTGTTGTTGTTGTTATTGCTTATTGTTGCTATCGATTATAGGTTTCCAAATTTGAGTCGAAAGAATGGTACAGACCTTAGACCCTGATTAAATCGCGACTCATGAGTCTGCTATGTCGATAGTATTTAGGTGAGAAGAGTGAGGACTAAAGAAAAAGAAGGACAGTAACGAACAAAATATAAAAATCGAGGAAAGTCGCTTTCCACAAGGAACCGTGTACGTAATATAAAAGAAAACGGAATAATGTCAAAGAACGCGATTTGTTGAGAATAAAAGCACGGAGAGAGTAGTGATAAAAACACACTGCATTTGGGATTATCAGACATTGTCAGTACATTGATTTGACTTAAGGCCTGAGCTAACCCGGACGGATTTATTGTAACATATTACACGCACAAAGCACACTTAAATACTAGGCTTAAGACTAACAAATTCGACCTAAAGGTACATATACTTAATACTAAAGGCTTGGGAGATTGGAGCTAGAGGCAAAGGTAGACCAAAGGGAGTTCTTTATCGAAATTTAGTTGAAGTGGATATCAAAAAGGGTTTGGATTCGAAAGAGTGGTACAGATTTAAGATTACGTGGGTTGGTGCTAGAGAGATACATACATAAGTCGAAGTAAAGAGATGCTGTCGATGTTATCAGTTAATATCTGATGGAAAAAGAGAATGTGGTTACTCTCAGGCGTACAGAAAGGGGATGTAAGACTGTAAGCATTAGCCGATATTTGTGCCGTGGTAGATTTAAATGATCAGTTCAGGGGTGTCACCGTATAACGAATCGAAGGAACCTGCGTTGTATGTCATCAATCCGGAGAATGTAGGTAGGATATATATACAATAGAAGTAAGGTAGCTAGGGGCAGTGACAGTGAATTTTGCTTAGGTGGATGTCGGAAATAGTGTTTGGTAGCGGGTGGATGACTGATAGGGGTGGGTACTAGTGGGTAGAACATACTAGGTGTTTAGTGGGCTGTGACAGTGGGTTTAGCATGGGAGGATATCGGTAGGGGTGTTTCGTCGAGGGTAAATGAGTTGTAGGGGTGTTAGGGTGGGTACTAGTGAGTAGATGGTAGAGGGTGTATGGGTGGTAGGGGTAAATAATAGTGGGTGGATTATGATGCTTGGTAGTTGGGTCCTAGGGATGAGTGCTAGTATGTAGATGGATGTAGGGTCGGTGGATGGGTGGCTGATAGCGGGTGGATAATGATATCGGGTAGTTGGGTGCTAAGGATAGATACTAGTGGGCCGATGGTGGTAGGAGTGTGTGATAGCGGGAGGATGAGCAGTAGGGGTATGTAATAGAGGGTAGATGGGTGGCAAGAGTGGATTATAGTGGGTGGATGTTGATACTGGGTAGTTGGGTGCTAGTATGTGAATGGTGGTAGGGGTCGGTGGATGGGTGTTAGTGGCTGGTAGGGGTGGATGGTAGCGGGTGGATAGTGATAATGGGTAGTTGGGTGCTAGTATGTGGATGGAGGTAGGGGTGGGTAGTTGGTTGCTAGTATGTGGATGGTGGTAGGGGTGGGTAGTTGGGTGCTAGTATGTGGATGGGTAGTAAGGGTGGATGATATCGGGTGGAGTGGGATAGTGGGTGCTAGGGATGGGTGCTAATACGTGGATGGGAGGTAGGGGTGGGATGATGGGTGGTAGAGGTGGGTGGACGGGTGTTAGGTGTGGGTGGTTGCAGCTGGGTGATAGAGGTAGGTGTATGGTGATAGGGGTGGGTAGTATAGGTGGCTGATAGTGGATGTTAGAGGTGGATGGGGGGCGGTAAGGGAGGTTGGTACGGGTTCGTGGCGGGGTGGTAGAGGTGGGTAGAGGGGTGGTAGGGGAGGTTGGTAGGGGAGGTTGGTAGGGGTGGAGTGGGATAGTGGGTGCTAGGGATGGGAGGTAGCAGTGGGATGATGGGTGGTTGAGGTGGCTGGGCGGGTGTTAGGTGTGGGTGGTAGCAGCTTGGTAGGGGGGCTTGGGTGATAGAGGTAGGTGTATGGTGGTAGGGGTGGGTGGTATAGGTGGCTGATAGTGGATGTTAGAGGTGGATTGAGGGGCGGTAAGGGAAGTTGGTAGGGGTTTGTTGAGGTGTGGTAGAAGAGTAGAGTGGTGGTAAGGGAGGTTGTTAGGGGTGGTATGGGAGGTTGGTAGGGGTGGGTGGAGGGTAAAAGAGAAGGGTGGAGGGGTGGTAGGAAAATGGCTAGGGGTTGGTGGAGGTGTTGTAGGTTATGGGGTAGGGTGGTGGTAGGGGACTGCGGATGGGTTGATGGGTCGTATAGGTGGGTGATTGTGGGGTATGAGTGGTAGATGTTGGTGATAGGGGGTAGATGAGTGACAGTGGTTGAATGGGTGGTAGTGGGTGGGCGGGTGTTATTATTTAGACTGGTGGAAGGGTGAGCGGATGTGTGGTAGTAGATGGATGAGTAAAAGAGATTGGACGATAGTGGGTGGGCTTAAGAGACTTTAAAAGAAGAAGTGTAAAGAAATAGAGGTTTGGATGACGGGTCTCTAACACTTAAATTCACTGGAAGGGGGATAACATTTCAGTAGTATGTATAACCAAGACCATACACAACTAATTCGTCACATCATTAACATGTTTGCAAATACAAAACTCTCTATTTTCCAAGCAGACTATTATTAAATTGTATGCAAACATATACAAATGTACATATGTAATTGAATGTAAATACATAAATCAACTACACACAAAAATTGCTGTGAATAAAAACCAAACGAAACACGTGCTAATTAATCTAAACAAATAAAAGAGTTCATTCCCTTGTTTACACAACCATGCGTAAACTGACAACTTCTTAACCGAATACAACTACAAATGCATGTTCACAAACTTATGCGCAGAACAACATCGCATATCCATTTGAAATCGCATTCGCATGCAAATACTTATTCAATTTCTACATCCCACTACATACATACAATTGCTCATCTCCTAAAAACATCCATTCCCATACAAAACTGCATTTGCTCTCCTCTAAATCACATGCGTTGTACTTCATCTACCTACACGATCATCTACATACAGTTGCGAATTTACTAAAATATACCCCTGTTATTCCCACCATAAATGACATGTTCCAACTATACGTATGCACACATATCACATAGCTCTACATAGAAATTCATGCAAATACTTATTACATTTATACATTCTACTCCATGCAATTGCGAATCTCGTAAAAGTATGAATACCCATACAGAACTGCATTGCATTCTTCTAAATCACAAACTTCGCACTCTTTCTCCTTCTCTGCTATCTGCATACAGATGCAAATTTACTGAAAAATTCCTCTTTAATTCCCTCCACAATTGACACGAATCGACTATAACTATACATACATACATACATAGTACATAGCTCTACTAATAAATGCGGCTGTTCAATAAACAAACAATACGCCATTTAGAAAAAGAAAAAACAAAATGCATAATTGCATACTTCCAGAGTGAGTAAATATGTCATCTGCACACATTTGAGAATTTACAAAATGATTTTCTATTCATTCCCACCACAATCAAAACGATCCGACTATACCTATACATACATAGTACATAGCTTTACTTCAAAATGCATCTGTTCAAAAAAAAATGCCATCCAGAAAATGACAAAACAAAATGCATATTTTCAGAGTGCGTAAACATACCATCTGCATACAGTTGCGAATTTACTGGAAAAATTCACATTCATTCCCTCCGCATACATAGCACATATGTAGCTCTATATAAAAATAAATGCAAATATTTATTACAGTTCTACATCCCAATCAACTCAATTGCAAATCTCCTAAAATTATCCATCCCCGTACAAAACTACATTTACACTCTTACTGCTTTTACTGCCATCTGTATACAATTGCGAATTTATTAAAAGATTTACAATGGAAAGGAATTTGCACCCTACTTATCGTTACCTGAACTATTTGGTTGTAACCCTTGCTGACTTGGCACCACCTTTTTATATTTCTTCGAAGATCGAATTTCTATCTCCACCATCTTGTTGCCGCATTTGATATTAGACAAACAATTTAAATTTTTGAAATGGGAAAATGTTTTGGTACGTATTTGGTATTTTTTTTTTATTGTATGTATCTTTACTTGCAGGGGGGTTTAATAACATTGGAAATAAACGTTTATACTATGGATGTAAGTAATTCTTTAATAAAATAGCAAGCCAATCAAATAAATTAATATCCAATATGTTTAGGCTGTAGAAAAATATGGAGTTACTAAATTTACGGAAATGACTTGATTCTCTGAACCCTGCAAATGAGCTTTGACATCGACGCACTGGCACAACTTACCTTGCGAGAAAGTGTATATCTTATGGAACAATTGCATATGTACATAATACGAGTCGGGTGCAAGGTGAGGAACGAAAAACGAAGCTGAACAAAGATTAATTAGCCTAATGGGAATAATTAAATCAATCCGTGGACACAAGAAATGTACTAGTTCTGTGTAAATATCAAAACAAAATAAAACAAAGATATATTCATCGATAGTGTTGTTGTTGTTATTGCTTATTGTTGCTATCGATTATAGGTTCCCAAATTTGAGTCGCAAGAACGGTACAGACCTTAGACCCTGTTTATATGGCGACTCATGAGTCTGCTATGTCGATAGTATTTAGGTGAGAAGAGTGAGGACTAAAGAAAAAGAAGGACAGTAACGAACAAAATATAAAAATCGAGGAAAGTCGATTTCCACAAGGAACCGTGTACGTAATATAAAAGAAAACGGAATAATGTCAAAGAACGCGATTTGTTGAGAATAAAAGCACGGAGAAAGTAGTGATAAAAACACACTGCATTTGGGATTATCAGACATTGTCAGTACATTGATTTGACTTAAGGCCTGAGCTAACCCGGACGGATTTATTGTAACATATTACACGCACAAAGCACACTTAAATACTAGGCTTAAGACTAACAAATTCGACCTAAAGGTACATATACTTAATACTAAAGGCTTGGGAGATTGGAGCTAGAGGCAAAGGTAGACCAAAGGGAGTTCTTTATCGAAATTTAGTTGAAGTGGATATCAAAAAGGGTTTGGATTCGAAAGAGTGGTACAGATTTAAGATTACGTGGGTTGGTGCTAGAGAGATACATACATAAGTCGAAGTAAAGAGATGCTGTCGATGTTATCAGTTAATATCTGATGGAAAAAGAGAATGTGGTTACTCTCAGGCGTACAGAAAGGGGATGTAAGACTGTAAGCATTAGCCGATATTTGTGCCGTGGTAGATTTAAATGATCAGTTCAGGGGTGTCACCGTATAACGAATCGAAGGAACCTGCGTTGTATGTCATCAATCCGGAGAATGTAGGTAGGATATATATACAATAGAAGTAAGGTAGCTAGGGGCAGTGACAGTGAATTTTGCTTAGGTGGATGTCGGAAATAGTGTTTGGTAGCGGGTGGATGACTGATAGGGGTGGGTACTAGTGGGTAGAACATACTAGGTGTTTAGTGGGCTGTGACAGTGGGTTTAGCATGGGAGGATATCGGTAGGGGTGTTTCGTCGAGGGTAAATGAGTTGTAGGGGTGTTAGGGTGGGTACTAGTGAGTAGATGGTAGAGGGTGTATGGGTGGTAGGGGTAAATAATAGTGGGTGGATTATGATGCTTGGTAGTTGGGTCCTAGGGATGAGTGCTAGTATGTAGATGGATGTAGGGTCGGTGGATGGGTGGCTGATAGCGGGTGGATAATGATATCGGGTAGTTGGGTGCTAAGGATAGATACTAGTGGGCCGATGGTGGTAGGAGTGTGTGATAGCGGGAGGATGAGCAGTAGGGGTATGTAATAGAGGGTAGATGGGTGGCAAGAGTGGATTATAGTGGGTGGATGTTGATACTGGGTAGTTGGGTGCTAGTATGTGAATGGTGGTAGGGGTCGGTGGATGGGTGTTAGTGGCTGGTAGGGGTGGATGGTAGCGGGTGGATAGTGATAATGGGTAGTTGGGTGCTAGTATGTGGATGGAGGTAGGGGTGGGTAGTTGGTTGCTAGTATGTGGATGGTGGTAGGGGTGGGTAGTTGGGTGCTAGTATGTGGATGGGTAGTAAGGGTGGATGATATCGGGTGGAGTGGGATAGTGGGTGCTAGGGATGGGTGCTAATACGTGGATGGGAGGTAGGGGTGGGATGATGGGTGGTAGAGGTGGGTGGACGGGTGTTAGGTGTGGGTGGTTGCAGCTGGGTGATAGAGGTAGGTGTATGGTGATAGGGGTGGGTAGTATAGGTGGCTGATAGTGGATGTTAGAGGTGGATGGGGGGCGGTAAGGGAGGTTGGTACGGGTTCGTGGCGGGGTGGTAGAGGTGGGTAGAGGGGTGGTAGGGGAGGTTGGTAGGGGAGGTTGGTAGGGGTGGAGTGGGATAGTGGGTGCTAGGGATGGGAGGTAGCAGTGGGATGATGGGTGGTTGAGGTGGCTGGACGGGTGTTAGGTGTGGGTGGTAGCAGCTTGGTAGGGGGGCTTGGGTGATAGAGGTAGGTGTATGGTGGTAGGGGTGGGTGGTATAGGTGGCTGATAGTGGATGTTAGAGGTGGATTGAGGGGCGGTAAGGGAAGTTGGTAGGGGTTTGTTGAGGTGTGGTAGAAGAGTAGAGTGGTGGTAAGGGAGGTTGTTAGGGGTGGTATGGGAGGTTGGTAGGGGTGGGTGGAGGGTAAAAGAGAAGGGTGGAGGGGTGGTAGGAAAATGGCTAGGGGTTGGTGGAGGTGTTGTAGGTTATGGGGTAGGGTGGTGGTAGGGGACTGCGGATGGGTTGATGGGTCGTATAGGTGGGTGATTGTGGGGTATGAGTGGTAGATGTTGGTGATAGGGGGTAGATGAGTGACAGTGGTTGAATGGGTGGTAGTGGGTGGGCGGGTGTTATTATTTAGACTGGTGGAAGGGTGAGCGGATGTGTGGTAGTAGATGGATGAGTAAAAGAGATTGGACGATAGTGGGTGGGCTTAAGAGACTTTAAAAGAAGAAGTGTAAAGAAATAGAGGTTTGGATGACGGGTCTCTAACACTTAAATTCACTGGAAGGGGGATAACATTTCAGTAGTATGTATAACCAAGACCATACACAACTAATTCGTCACATCATTAACATGTTTGCAAATACAAAACTCTCTATTTTCCAAGCAGACTATTATTAAATTGTATGCAAACATATACAAATGTACATATGTAATTGAATGTAAATACATAAATCAACTACACACAAAAATTGCTGTGAATAAAAACCAAACGAAACACGTGCTAATTAATCTAAACAAATAAAAGAGTTCATTCCCTTGTTTACACAACCATGCGTAAACTGACAACTTCTTAACCGAATACAACTACAAATGCATGTTCACAAACTTATGCGCAGAACAACATCGCATATCCATTTGAAATCGCATTCGCATGCAAATACTTATTCAATTTCTACATCCCACTACATACATACAATTGCTCATCTCCTAAAAACATCCATTCCCATACAAAACTGCATTTGCTCTCCTCTAAATCACATGCGTTGTACTTCATCTACCTACACGATCATCTACATACAGTTGCGAATTTACTAAAATATACCCCTGTTATTCCCACCATAAATGACATGTTCCAACTATACGTATGCACACATATCACATAGCTCTACATAGAAATTCATGCAAATACTTATTACATTTATACATTCTACTCCATGCAATTGCGAATCTCGTAAAAGTATGAATACCCATACAGAACTGCATTGCATTCTTCTAAATCACAAACTTCGCACTCTTTCTCCTTCTCTGCTATCTGCATACAGATGCAAATTTACTGAAAAATTCCTCTTTAATTCCCTCCACAATTGACACGAATCGACTATAACTATACATACATACATACATAGTACATAGCTCTACTAATAAATGCGGCTGTTCAATAAACAAACAATACGCCATTTAGAAAAAGAAAAAAACAAAATGCATAATTGCATACTTCCAGAGTGAGTAAATATGTCATCTGCACACATTTGAGAATTTACAAAATGATTTTCTATTCATTCCCACCACAATCGAAACGATCCGACTATACCTATACATACATAGTACATAGCTTTACTTAAAATGCATCTGTTCAAAAAAAAAATGCCATACAGAAAATGACAAAACAAAATGCATATTTTCAGAGTGCGTAAACATGCCATCTGCATACAGTTGCGAATTTACTGGAAAAATTCACATTCATTCCCTCCGCATACATAGCACATATGTAGCTCTATATAAAAATAAATGCAAATATTTATTACAGTTCTACATCCCAGTCCACTCAATTGCAAATCTCCTAAAATTATCCATCCCCGTACAAAACTACATTTACACTCTTACTGCTTTTACTGCCATCTGTATACAATTGCGAATTTATTAAAAGATTTACAATGGAAAGGAATTTGCACCCTACTTATCGTTACCTGAACTATTTGGTTGTAACCCTTGCTGACTTGGCACCACCTTTTTATAATTACTTTCGAAGATCGAATTTCTATCTCCACCATCTTGTTGCCGCATTTGACATTAGACAAACAATTTAAATTTTTGAAATGGAAAAATGTTTTGGTACGTATTTGGTAGTTTTTTTATTTTTATTGTATGTATCTTTACTTGCAGGGAGGTTTAACAACATTGGAAATAAACATTTATGCTATGGATGTAAGTAATTCTTTAATAAAATAGCAAGCCAATCAAATAAATTAATATCCAATATGTTTAGGCTGTAGAAAAATATGGAGTTACTAAATTTACGGAAATGACTTGATTCTCTGAACCCTGCAAATGAGCTTTGACATCGATGCACTGGCACAACTTACCTTGCGAGAAAGTGTATATCTTATGGAACAATTGCATACATAATACGAGTCGGGTGCAAGGTGAGGAACGAAAAACGAAGCTGAACAAAGATTATTTAGCGTAATGGGAATAATTAAATCAATCCGTGAACACAAGAAATGTACTAGTTCTGTGTTAATATCAAAACAAAATAAAACAAAGATATATTGATCGATAGTGTTGTTGTTGTTATTGCTTATTGTTGCTATCGATTATAGGTTTCCAAATTTGAGTCGAAAGAATGGTACAGACCTTAGACCCTGATTAAATCGCGACTCATGAGTCTGCTATGTCGATAGTATTTAGGTGAGAAGAGTGAGGACTAAAGAAAAAGAAGGACAGTAACGAACAAAATATAAAAATCGAGGAAAGTCGCTTTCCACAAGGAACCGTGTACGTAATATAAAAGAAAACGGAATAATGTCAAAGAACGCGATTTGTTGAGAATAAAAGCACGGAGAGAGTAGTGATAAAAACACACTGCATTTGGGATTATCAGACATTGTCAGTACATTGATTTGACTTAAGGCCTGAGCTAACCCGGACGGATTTATTGTAACATATTACACGCACAAAGCACACTTAAATACTAGGCTTAAGACTAACAAATTCGACCTAAAGGTACATATACTTAATACTAAAGGCTTGGGAGATTGGAGCTAGAGGCAAAGGTAGACCAAAGGGAGTTCTTTATCGAAATTTAGTTGAAGTGGATATCAAAAAGGGTTTGGATTCGAAAGAGTGGTACAGATTTAAGATTACGTGGGTTGGTGCTAGAGAGATACATACATAAGTCGAAGTAAAGAGATGCTGTCGATGTTATCAGTTAATATCTGATGGAAAAAGAGAATGTGGTTACTCTCAGGCGTACAGAAAGGGGATGTAAGACTGTAAGCATTAGCCGATATTTGTGCCGTGGTAGATTTAAATGATCAGTTCAGGGGTGTCACCGTATAACGAATCGAAGGAACCTGCGTTGTATGTCATCAATCCGGAGAATGTAGGTAGGATATATATACAATAGAAGTAAGGTAGCTAGGGGCAGTGACAGTGAATTTTGCTTAGGTGGATGTCGGAAATAGTGTTTGGTAGCGGGTGGATGACTGATAGGGGTGGGTACTAGTGGGTAGAACATACTAGGTGTTTAGTGGGCTGTGACAGTGGGTTTAGCATGGGAGGATATCGGTAGGGGTGTTTCGTCGAGGGTAAATGAGTTGTAGGGGTGTTAGGGTGGGTACTAGTGAGTAGATGGTAGAGGGTGTATGGGTGGTAGGGGTAAATAATAGTGGGTGGATTATGATGCTTGGTAGTTGGGTCCTAGGGATGAGTGCTAGTATGTAGATGGATGTAGGGTCGGTGGATGGGTGGCTGATAGCGGGTGGATAATGATATCGGGTAGTTGGGTGCTAAGGATAGATACTAGTGGGCCGATGGTGGTAGGAGTGTGTGATAGCGGGAGGATGAGCAGTAGGGGTATGTAATAGAGGGTAGATGGGTGGCAAGAGTGGATTATAGTGGGTGGATGTTGATACTGGGTAGTTGGGTGCTAGTATGTGAATGGTGGTAGGGGTCGGTGGATGGGTGTTAGTGGCTGGTAGGGGTGGATGGTAGCGGGTGGATAGTGATAATGGGTAGTTGGGTGCTAGTATGTGGATGGAGGTAGGGGTGGGTAGTTGGTTGCTAGTATGTGGATGGTGGTAGGGGTGGGTAGTTGGGTGCTAGTATGTGGATGGGTAGTAAGGGTGGATGATATCGGGTGGAGTGGGATAGTGGGTGCTAGGGATGGGTGCTAATACGTGGATGGGAGGTAGGGGTGGGATGATGGGTGGTAGAGGTGGGTGGACGGGTGTTAGGTGTGGGTGGTTGCAGCTGGGTGATAGAGGTAGGTGTATGGTGATAGGGGTGGGTAGTATAGGTGGCTGATAGTGGATGTTAGAGGTGGATGGGGGGCGGTAAGGGAGGTTGGTACGGGTTCGTGGCGGGGTGGTAGAGGTGGGTAGAAGGGTGGTAGGGGAGGTTGGTAGGGGAGGTTGGTAGGGGTGGAGTGGGATAGTGGGTGCTAGGGATGGGAGGTAGCAGTGGGATGATGGGTGGTTGAGGTGGCTGGACGGGTGTTAGGTGTGGGTGGTAGCAGCTTGGTAGGGGGGCTTGGGTGATAGAGGTAGGTGTATGGTGGTAGGGGTGGGTGGTATAGGTGGCTGATAGTGGATGTTAGAGGTGGATTGAGGGGCGGTAAGGGAAGTTGGTAGGGGTTTGTTGAGGTGTGGTAGAAGAGTAGAGTGGTGGTAAGGGAGGTTGTTAGGGGTGGTATGGGAGGTTGGTAGGGGTGGGTGGAGGGTAAAAGAGAAGGGTGGAGGGGTGGTAGGAAAATGGCTAGGGGTTGGTGGAGGTGTTGTAGGTTATGGGGTAGGGTGGTGGTAGGGGACTGCGGATGGGTTGATGGGTCGTATAGGTGGGTGATTGTGGGGTATGAGTGGTAGATGTTGGTGATAGGGGGTAGATGAGTGACAGTGGTTGAATGGGTGGTAGTGGGTGGGCGGGTGTTATTATTTAGACTGGTGGAAGGGTGAGCGGATGTGTGGTAGTAGATGGATGAGTAAAAGAGATTGGACGATAGTGGGTGGGCTTAAGAGACTTTAAAAGAAGAAGTGTAAAGAAATAGAGGTTTGGATGACGGGTCTCTAACACTTAAATTCACTGGAAGGGGGATAACATTTCAGTAGTATGTATAACCAAGACCATACACAACTAATTCGTCACATCATTAACATGTTTGCAAATACAAAACTCTCTATTTTCCAAGCAGACTATTATTAAATTGTATGCAAACATATACAAATGTACATATGTAATTGAATGTAAATACATAAATCAACTACACACAAAAATTGCTGTGAATAAAAACCAAACGAAACACGTGCTAATTAATCTAAACAAATAAAAGAGTTCATTCCCTTGTTTACACAACCATGCGTAAACTGACAACTTCTTAACCGAATACAACTACAAATGCATGTTCACAAACTTATGCGCAGAACAACATCGCATATCCATTTGAAATCGCATTCGCATGCAAATACTTATTCAATTTCTACATCCCACTACATACATACAATTGCTCATCTCCTAAAAACATCCATTCCCATACAAAACTGCATTTGCTCTCCTCTAAATCACATGCGTTGTACTTCATCTACCTACACGATCATCTACATACAGTTGCGAATTTACTAAAATATACCCCTGTTATTCCCACCATAAATGACATGTTCCAACTATACGTATGCACACATATCACATAGCTCTACATAGAAATTCATGCAAATACTTATTACATTTATACATTCTACTCCATGCAATTGCGAATCTCGTAAAAGTATGAATACCCATACAGAACTGCATTGCATTCTTCTAAATCACAAACTTCGCACTCTTTCTCCTTCTCTGCTATCTGCATACAGATGCAAATTTACTGAAAAATTCCTCTTTAATTCCCTCCACAATTGACACGAATCGACTATAACTATACATACATACATACATAGTACATAGCTCTACTAATAAATGCGGCTGTTCAATAAACAAACAATACGCCATTTAGAAAAAGAAAAAAACAAAATGCATAATTGCATACTTCCAGAGTGAGTAAATATGTCATCTGCACACATTTGAGAATTTACAAAATGATTTTCTATTCATTCCCACCACAATCGAAACGATCCGACTATACCTATACATACATAGTACATAGCTTTACTTAAAATGCATCTGTTCAAAAAAAAAAATGCCATACAGAAAATGACAAAACAAAATGCATATTTTCAGAGTGCGTAAACATGCCATCTGCATACAGTTGCGAATTTACTGGAAAAATTCACATTCATTCCCTCCGCATACATAGCACATATGTAGCTCTATATAAAAATAAATGCAAATATTTATTACAGTTCTACATCCCAGTCCACTCAATTGCAAATCTCCTAAAATTATCCATCCCCGTACAAAACTACATTTACACTCTTACTGCTTTTACTGCCATCTGTATACAATTGCGAATTTATTAAAAGATTTACAATGGAAAGGAATTTGCACCCTACTTATCGTTACCTGAACTATTTGGTTGTAACCCTTGCTGACTTGGCACCACCTTTTTATAATTACTTTCGAAGATCGAATTTCTATCTCCACCATCTTGTTGCCGCATTTGACATTAGACAAACAATTTAAATTTTTGAAATGGAAAAATGTTTTGGTACGTATTTGGTAGTTTTTTTATTTTTATTGTATGTATCTTTACTTGCAGGGAGGTTTAACAACATTGGAAATAAACATTTATGCTATGGATGTAAGTAATTCTTTAATAAAATAGCAAGCCAATCAAATAAATTAATATCCAATATGTTTAGGCTGTAGAAAAATATGGAGTTACTAAATTTACGGAAATGACTTGATTCTCTGAACCCTGCAAATGAGCTTTGACATCGATGCACTGGCACAACTTACCTTGCGAGAAAGTGTATATCTTATGGAACAATTGCATACATAATACGAGTCGGGTGCAAGGTGAGGAACGAAAAACGAAGCTGAACAAAGATTATTTAGCGTAATGGGAATAATTAAATCAATCCGTGAACACAAGAAATGTACTAGTTCTGTGTTAATATCAAAACAAAATAAAACAAAGATATATTGATCGATAGTGTTGTTGTTGTTATTGCTTATTGTTGCTATCGATTATAGGTTTCCAAATTTGAGTCGAAAGAATGGTACAGACCTTAGACCCTGATTAAATCGCGACTCATGAGTCTGCTATGTCGATAGTATTTAGGTGAGAAGAGTGAGGACTAAAGAAAAAGAAGGACAGTAACGAACAAAATATAAAAATCGAGGAAAGTCGCTTTCCACAAGGAACCGTGTACGTAATATAAAAGAAAACGGAATAATGTCAAAGAACGCGATTTGTTGAGAATAAAAGCACGGAGAGAGTAGTGATAAAAACACACTGCATTTGGGATTATCAGACATTGTCAGTACATTGATTTGACTTAAGGCCTGAGCTAACCCGGACGGATTTATTGTAACATATTACACGCACAAAGCACACTTAAATACTAGGCTTAAGACTAACAAATTCGACCTAAAGGTACATATACTTAATACTAAAGGCTTGGGAGATTGGAGCTAGAGGCAAAGGTAGACCAAAGGGAGTTCTTTATCGAAATTTAGTTGAAGTGGATATCAAAAAGGGTTTGGATTCGAAAGAGTGGTACAGATTTAAGATTACGTGGGTTGGTGCTAGAGAGATACATACATAAGTCGAAGTAAAGAGATGCTGTCGATGTTATCAGTTAATATCTGATGGAAAAAGAGAATGTGGTTACTCTCAGGCGTACAGAAAGGGGATGTAAGACTGTAAGCATTAGCCGATATTTGTGCCGTGGTAGATTTAAATGATCAGTTCAGGGGTGTCACCGTATAACGAATCGAAGGAACCTGCGTTGTATGTCATCAATCCGGAGAATGTAGGTAGGATATATATACAATAGAAGTAAGGTAGCTAGGGGCAGTGACAGTGAATTTTGCTTAGGTGGATGTCGGAAATAGTGTTTGGTAGCGGGTGGATGACTGATAGGGGTGGGTACTAGTGGGTAGAACATACTAGGTGTTTAGTGGGCTGTGACAGTGGGTTTAGCATGGGAGGATATCGGTAGGGGTGTTTCGTCGAGGGTAAATGAGTTGTAGGGGTGTTAGGGTGGGTACTAGTGAGTAGATGGTAGAGGGTGTATGGGTGGTAGGGGTAAATAATAGTGGGTGGATTATGATGCTTGGTAGTTGGGTCCTAGGGATGAGTGCTAGTATGTAGATGGATGTAGGGTCGGTGGATGGGTGGCTGATAGCGGGTGGATAATGATATCGGGTAGTTGGGTGCTAAGGATAGATACTAGTGGGCCGATGGTGGTAGGAGTGTGTGATAGCGGGAGGATGAGCAGTAGGGGTATGTAATAGAGGGTAGATGGGTGGCAAGAGTGGATTATAGTGGGTGGATGTTGATACTGGGTAGTTGGGTGCTAGTATGTGAATGGTGGTAGGGGTCGGTGGATGGGTGTTAGTGGCTGGTAGGGGTGGATGGTAGCGGGTGGATAGTGATAATGGGTAGTTGGGTGCTAGTATGTGGATGGAGGTAGGGGTGGGTAGTTGGTTGCTAGTATGTGGATGGTGGTAGGGGTGGGTAGTTGGGTGCTAGTATGTGGATGGGTAGTAAGGGTGGATGATATCGGGTGGAGTGGGATAGTGGGTGCTAGGGATGGGTGCTAATACGTGGATGGGAGGTAGGGGTGGGATGATGGGTGGTAGAGGTGGGTGGACGGGTGTTAGGTGTGGGTGGTTGCAGCTGGGTGATAGAGGTAGGTGTATGGTGATAGGGGTGGGTAGTATAGGTGGCTGATAGTGGATGTTAGAGGTGGATGGGGGGCGGTAAGGGAGGTTGGTACGGGTTCGTGGCGGGGTGGTAGAGGTGGGTAGAGGGGTGGTAGGGGAGGTTGGTAGGGGAGGTTGGTAGGGGTGGAGTGGGATAGTGGGTGCTAGGGATGGGAGGTAGCAGTGGGATGATGGGTGGTTGAGGTGGCTGGGCGGGTGTTAGGTGTGGGTGGTAGCAGCTTGGTAGGGGGGCTTGGGTGATAGAGGTAGGTGTATGGTGGTAGGGGTGGGTGGTATAGGTGGCTGATAGTGGATGTTAGAGGTGGATTGAGGGGCGGTAAGGGAAGTTGGTAGGGGTTTGTTGAGGTGTGGTAGAAGAGTAGAGTGGTGGTAAGGGAGGTTGTTAGGGGTGGTATGGGAGGTTGGTAGGGGTGGGTGGAGGGTAAAAGAGAAGGGTGGAGGGGTGGTAGGAAAATGGCTAGGGGTTGGTGGAGGTGTTGTAGGTTATGGGGTAGGGTGGTGGTAGGGGACTGCGGATGGGTTGATGGGTCGTATAGGTGGGTTATTGTGGGGTATGAGTGGTAGATGTTGGTGATAGGGGGTAGATGAGTGACAGTGGTTGAATGGGTGGTAGTGGGTGGGCGGGTGTTATTATTTAGACTGGTGGAAGGGTGAGCGGATGTGTGGTAGTAGATGGATGAGTAAAAGAGATTGGACGATAGTGGGTGGGCTTAAGAGACTTTAAAAGAAGAAGTGTAAAGAAATAGAGGTTTGGATGACGGGTCTCTAACACTTAAATTCACTGGAAGGGGGATAACATTTCAGTAGTATGTATAACCAAGACCATACACAACTAATTCGTCACATCATTAACATGTTTGCAAATACAAAACTCTCTATTTTCCAAGCAGACTATTATTAAATTGTATGCAAACATATACAAATGTACATATGTAATTGAATGTAAATACATAAATCAACTACACACAAAAATTGCTGTGAATAAAAACCAAACGAAACACGTGCTAATTAATCTAAACAAATAAAAGAGTTCATTCCCTTGTTTACACAACCATGCGTAAACTGACAACTTCTTAACCGAATACAACTACAAATGCATGTTCACAAACTTATGCGCAGAACAACATCGCATATCCATTTGAAATCGCATTCGCATGCAAATACTTATTCAATTTCTACATCCCACTACATACATACAATTGCTCATCTCCTAAAAACATCCATTCCCATACAAAACTGCATTTGCTCTCCTCTAAATCACATGCGTTGTACTTCATCTACCTACACGATCATCTACATACAGTTGCGAATTTACTAAAATATACCCCTG